>CM065775.1:231820871-232420871 GCA_033296515.1 Macrochelys suwanniensis | reverse complement strand
CAGCCTGCCAGCCCCAGGGCTGCAGCTGCTTCGGAGGCTGGCGAGAGAGTAGCATGGCCAGAAGTGGAGAAACTCTGGCCCCGCCTCTTCCCTTCTGGCTGTGCTGCCTCTCCTTGATCCCTCTGTTGGGGGGAGGGGCTGTCCCCCAGCTCTCCCTCTCTCTATACCTGTTCATAAGCCGACCCCCTTTTCTTTTGCTTCCCTTTTTTACTAAAAAAATTCAGCTTATGAACGAGTATATACGGTAGGTGGTATTGTCACTGGAGTATGGCAAATTATTTTTGGAGGGTCTAGCAGAGCCTCATTAATAGGTAGTGTGATGCAGGCAGATGATGATGTAGGCAGGATGTCAATCCGTTTATACTGTGACTCAGCCTTCTCAAGTGGAATTTCCAGAATCTGCTATCCTTTATTTTCTTATGTTCTGTAAAAAATATCTGTCTGAATAAACAGTAATTAGTCTCCTGGCAACCTTAACGAAGTATGTTCTCTTTTTGTTAAGAATTAAGAATAAAAAAAATAAGTGTTAGGAGCTCTACAATTCATTGTGTCAAGATGGATGCATGCTTCTTCAGTGTGTGTATGAAACACGGTCAAGTCCTCCTCTTGTTAAAGTGCCTAGCATTTGAATTTACTATTTGAGGCTGCATGGGCTGCATTTGTACAGTAGCAAAAGTTGTTCTTTTTTAAAAAAATCTTAGACCATTGTAAAAAGTGTAAACATTTCTCTCTTGTAACATTCAAGTTGGTTTAATGTCATAACAGTAAATACAGTTAGTTTTCAAATCTGGTTAGCAAGCTGGACGCAGATTGACACACTACAAAAAAGCAGCCCACTAAGGGCTGGTCCACACTAACCCGCCAGTTCGAACTAAGATACGCAACTTCACTTAGCTGAAGTCGAAGTATCTTAGTTCGAACTACAAGGTACTTACTGCGGGTCCACACGTGGCAGGCAGGCTCCCCCGTCGACTCCGTGTACTCCTCTCGCGGAGCAGGAGTACCGGTGTCGACGGCGAGCACTTCCGGGATCGATTTATCGCATCTAGACAAGACGCGATAAATTGATCCCAGAAGATCGATTGCTTACCACCGAACCCGGAGGTAAGTATAGACATACCCTAAGAGTTTGGAGGAGTGTTGTTTGCATCATTTAATAGATTAGAGCTTTAAAATTCATTCTCTGATTCCAATATATACCCTTATATAAATCACCCTTGATACGGTAGGGTAAAGTCTGCTTTGATGTAAAATAGTGAAGAGCCTGCCAACATTCTGAGAAATAAATTCCATGATTTGCAATTTTAAAAGCTGTAACTACGTGAAATAAGATGATCTTTTCAATAAGTGATGATCTTTAGTCACAGTATATTTTTGGCACATACGAATAACTTATTTATATTTTGTTAAAGTGATACAGCTTTCTACTGATTTGCATGGAATTATCAAAAGCACTCAGCATTGATCTAACTCTGCTCGTTGACTTCAATGGGACCAGAGTTAGGCCACAATGCTGAGGCGTTTTTTTGGTTTGTTTGTTTTGGTGTTTTCGGGTTTTTTTAAATTGCACCTTTGGGTATGGCCACACAGCAGCTGGGAGCAAACCTCACAGCCTGAGTAGACAGACCCTTGCTTATGTGTCTCAAACTAGCAGCATGGAATTTGCACCTCCAGCAGAGACTCAAGATAGCCCCCTTAGTTTCACCACAGGGAGTTGGATGAGCTTGAGAACCCTAGCTGCAGCCCAAGCTGCAACATCCACCTTGCTATTTTCAGTGCACAAGTTCAAGCCCCACTAACACAAGTCTGTCTATTTGTGCTGGGAGGCTGGTAGACTTACTTGTAGGGTCTGTTGGAACCAGTATGGGAAAAAGTTAGTCATCTTCAGACCGCTTCTCTTTCCCTTCATAATTTTTGTACAATCAGAAACATTCAGACATGGATGCCTAAGTACCTAAATATGCAGTAAGGAGCCTGATTTTCTGTTGCTTAAATATTTAGACTCCAGTGCCTAATGTTCAGCACCTGTGTGGGAAAAAATAAGAAGACACTTCTATAGCACTATCTATACAAATCAAAGTGCTTTACAAATTACCATGGTGATGAATATATGTTTTAAAATGAGTATGGCAGTTAGGACCACAAGTCCATTGAAAGTCTGACTTTGAATCCCAGTCAGACTTGTGCTCCTTACTTAGGGGCTTTTCAGATCCTACTCCTACATAAAATAGAGTAGATAGGCAATTATTATACACATATTGCTGATAAGAAAACTGAGGCATGGGGCGTGAAAATCACCCCTGTGCAGAGGACCAAATTAAGGGCAGAGATCCTTAGGGAGTTAGGTGCCTAAATACTTTTGATAATCTGGGCCTGAGTTCTTAAGTTGGATTTCAGTGCTACATTGGCTGCACTGGCCATCTGCATAGGAGTGAAAGATGGTGTAAGGGATTGGCTTCCACCTCTGAAGCTTGAAATCATGGATTCAAATACCCTCGTGGCCAGGGAAGATAAAATTGATGCATAGGAGTAAATTTCGCCCAATAAGGCCTTGTCCAAGGTCACCCAGCAAGTCAGCGACAGAGCCAAAGTGAGCCCAAGGCTCTTGACTCCCATTCCTGTTTCCTATCCACTGGACCATGCTTCTTCCCATCATGTTCCGGCAGGAATACTGAAATGGGAGACAGCTGATGACCTCATTTATCTGATTCCCTACTCATGGCAGCTTTTCAGGGGAAGGAAGCCCTGAAAGTCAGGCATTAAGTATCCTCCACTCATTTACTTACAAGTGCAATATCAAAGTACCAATTCTGGTTTCAATTAGTGCAATTGCTGTTACAGATAAATCTTGGAATTCTGAAGTTGGGCTATTGTTCAGCAAGGCACAGAGAGGCTGAGTTCACTGGAAAAAAATAATATTACAGTAACACCTAGAAGCTCCAACCAAGATTAAGGCCCCATTGTTGGTAGGCACTCTACAAACACAAAGTAGTAAAAGACAGTCCTTCTAAGAGCTTACAATCTAAATAGACAAGACACAGGTTGAGAGGGGAAACAGAGGCTCAAATAGAAGAAGAGACTTGCCAGGGTCTACGGTAGTGCTGTAAATAGAACCCAGGTCTTCTGAATCCCAGTGCAGTACTCTGTCTACTGGCCTATACTGCCACTCATCTTTGGTTTGTACTGACATATCCTTTCAAATGAAGGCCTTTTAAACACATGTACTCATTGGCTGAGTCCAAGCATTGCATATGGCCCACTGTTGCAACGTTTCAGTGCATCATCATTCAATGGTTTCCATGAGCCTGGACATCCACTACACAGACTTCCTCCTCTTCCCAAACATGTTGTTGATTAGTTTGGCCATTGACTTTGACCCACTGGGTCGTCTCTTTTCCTTCACTTTGAAGTTTGTGGTGATGGTTCTTAGGACTTTCGTGAACATGGTCACCACTTCCTGACAATGTTCGGCTGCAGACAGTTCGCAGAACTGGCATTTGTTATCCATCGCCAGCTTTTGTCCTTCATCCCAGCCTACTTCTCTCATATGGCATAGATCCTGCTTGTTACCGACTAAGAATACAGCTGACTCTGCCACTCTGAAATCAAAAAGTTTTTGATTAGACAAAAAGCCTTATACAAATGCTACAGGGTACCTGCTCTTGTATGCTGCATATCCAAAGAAAACTGACAAAAAAAATTATATTAATTTATACTATTAAACGCTACCTAGGATCTCAGTTTGCTATAAAGCCTCCTAACATATCTGTGAGGCAAAACAAAAATTGTTGACAGTACACTTTTTCCCTTAAATATTAAAAAGGAGTATGAAAAATATACGCACCAAGGGATTAAGGCTGAGATAGTATATGGTGAAAGGGGCTGAAAATATAATTTAAACGATTTCCCAATTTAAGATGCTTTTATTCTCAGGTCATGTTTTATTTAGGCTAAAGCCTCAGCAGGTTATGCATTCCTAGGTCAATTGCTGTGAATACCGATACTTAGCACTCACTTTTTAAACATTTAACTAGTTCACTAATTAATTCGTGCCACTCACCTCTGAGCCAATTTAAATTATTTGCCCAAAGACATAAAGGGAGTTGATGTCACTGCCCAGGACAGAGTTTAGGAGGAGTTCTTGGTGCCAAATCCTTCCTGATTGCGTCTACACTAGTATTGTCTTCAAACTTCCCATTGGTGCAGCTCCACTGGTGACAGCAATGCTGGGGAGCTGCAGCATAGGCTAACTACCAGTATTTTAACCTGCACGTTGTCTAATCTTGATCAGAGCAGTTAGTCTTATGTCACCTAGTAGGACAGTATGATTTACATGTGAAACAAAAATGAAAAAGCCTATAGTCTATTGGGTTTTGGGTGGAATGGCTTACATTTTGCTGCTGAATTTACCAGCTAGTATATTACTACTGTTATTGTTATGTTGCTGGGCGCTATTGCTGTGCGGCGTGTCATTTCAGTGGTTGTTCAGGTGCCTAGAGCTCACAGACTCATCTCTTTTCGTACGCTAGATCAAAATAAATGTAATAATTATAATACAACTTACCTTTTGCAAGCTGCCAGATGGGAATCTCGTATCCTGTATAGCAATGCCTTTGCAAAGGCAAAGGAAGCTCTGTCGCTGATGTCATACACAATGACAAATCCGTCAGCCCAGTGGAGCTCATCAGTGAGGGACAGCTTCCCCTGTCGTGGCTGAGGGCAATGAAATGCATATGACAATAGAAAGAATCGGTTACTGTTGTCACTGTACAATATTTTCTTTCTAACTAAGAATGTAAAGAAACGTACACGTTTGTACAGTGCACAGCACAATAGGGCCCTGATCTGGGACTGGTACTCCAAAGAGCTACAGATAAATAATAACCATCATTGGAGAGGATTGTTATAATGATTTAATAAACAGTGTTTCAGAACTTTAAGCCCCCCCCCCCCCCTTGATAGGCCTTAATTATCAGTAAAGTTAAATTAAATCTTACAGCCAAACTCTGTTCCCTTGATTGCGATGGAGTCCCTCTGAATTTACCCCAGGGTAACTGAGAACACAACTGTGACCATCAGTATTTATTTAACCCTTTTATATACATGGATGATGGGATCGAGTGCACCATCAGCAAGTTCACGGATGACACTAAGCTGCAGGGAGAGGTAGATACGCTGGAGGGTAGGGATAGGGTCCAGAGTGACCTAGACAAAATCGGAGGATTGGGCCAAAAGAAATCTGATGAGGTTCAACAAGGACAAGGGCAGAGTCCTGCACTTAGGACGGAAGAATCCCATGCACTGCTACTGGCTAAGCTGCAGAAAAGGACCTGAGGATTACAGTGGATGAGAAGTTGGATATGAGTCAACAGTGTGCCCTTATTGCCAAGAAGGCTAACGGCATATTGGGCTGCATTAGTAGGAGCATTGCCAGCAGATCGAGGGATGTGATTATTCCCCTCTATTCGTCACTGGTGAGGCCACATCTGGAGTATTGCATCCAGTTTTGGGCTCCCCACTACAGAAAAGATGTGACAAATTGGAGAGTCCAGCGGAGGGCAATGAAAATGATTAGGGGGCTGGGGCACATGATTTAGGAGGAGAAACTGAGGGATTTGGGATTACTTAGTCTGCAGAAGAGAACGGGGAATGGGGAGTGGATTAGATAGCAGCCTTCAACTACCTGAAGGGGGGTTCCAAAGAGGATGGAGCTTGGCTGTTCTCAGTGGTAGCAGATGACAGAACGAGAAGCAATGGTCTCAAGTTTCAGTGGGAGAGGTCTAGGTTGGATATTAGGAAACACTATTTCACGAGGAGGGTGGTGAAGCACTGGAATGGATTACCAAAGGAGGTGGTGGAATCTACCTTCCTTAGAGGTTTTTATGGCTCCGGTTTGACAAAGCTCTGGCTGGGATGATTTAGTTGGGGTTGGTCCTGCTTTGAGCAGGGGGTTGGACTGGATAACCTCCTGAGCTCTCTTCCAACCCTAATCTTCTAGGATTCTATAATATGGTTTTGCCGCTCTTGATCCTAGTAAAATGAATATGGGGAGTTTGCCTACTTTATTTGTTGTTCATTGTTCCCACCCAATTCCCTGTACAAAAGCACCTCTGGTGTTTTATCTGTTCCTTCACTAGGAAGTTATTTTAGTCAATCATTTACCCTCTTATCCATTCAACCTTTCCCCCCAGTCTCTGAAAAGACTTGGAGCGGATGTAAGCCCTTCAGCAGGACATGTCACCACACAGACTTTGGTGGGGGCAGTTTGTTAATATGAGTGAGGGGAAGTTAGAACAAGACAGTGAAGGGGAAAGCAGAGGGAGAAGGAATGAAAGATAGGGTTTCATATTTACTTTGAAAGCCTAAATGGAAAAAGGATGAGGCCAATTAAAAACAAAGGCATCAAAGATGGCTGACAAATCAACAGGTGACAAACTGCAAAAGCAGAAGAGGGTGGCAGATGAGCTGGAGGGGAACAGAGAGTTAAGAGGTTTATGAAATAGTTGGGAGCAAGTCCACAGACAGTTTAATAAAATAAATAAGGTTGGGTTTTTTGCTATATTCTGAAATCAGTAATGAGGCACTGCAGAAAGTTAAGACAAAGTCATTAGTCTTCTTGGTCAAGACCTGAAGGCACCTTGAAAACCACTGAAGGAACTGTACAGAAAGATAACATCAGCATAGGTAATAATTAATGTCAAAGGGGGAAAAGAAGACAACTTTTTCCATTACTTTTATATGTTTTAAAGATGTTTAAGCCCATGAAAAGAGACTGTAGATGATAGATAGAAAACCTTTCTAGCTCCAGATTATTGGTGGTTTCTAACTAGCCCTCTTCTCCCAAATGCCTCAGCGCACTTCTGGAACAATCTACGCTACTCCGTCATAACACCAAATGCTGTTTGTGAGAGCTTGCAATTCAATGGAAGTAGTACATATTTTTTGTTTATATTCAGGGTATTTGGTAGCTGGTTATATTACATATTTTTTAAAAATAGGTGCTGTGCTATACAAACCTAGTATTACAAGTTCCCTGCCCAGAAAGTCTGCAATTGAAATGCCAAACTTGTTACTGTCTTGATTTCAATCTGTTGCAACGTGTGCTGATCTGTGTACTTTGCAACTAAAACAAATCATTTAAGGGAGACTGGGCAGCATAGATATGGGATAGAGCCTTTCATATCCAGAGCTGTCTGCACTGGGAAAATTTACCTTAAAAGACCGACTAGTTCAGCAGAATCATTGTTGAAACTGGTGAGAGCCACAATGTAGGCAAGGCTTCAGTGCACTCCATCATCATTTTAGATAAACCAGTTGAAATTCAAGTTTAATTGAAATGGGGATGAAGGGGTTCTGGCTGCAGGAGGTTTGCCCCTACTATTGCTTGTCCCTAGTTCCGCTGCACTGTGGAAATATTTTGGTAAGTTTCCCCTCCTAACAAGGTCTATGTTAGGGTTCAAGTGCAGCTCAGATTTGCAATTACCAAAAATGGTTCTTCTCTGAGAGATGCCTGTGGGACTGAGTTGGTCTCAGTTCTGTTCAGAGTGGGTAGGTGCCTCTATCACACAAAAAAATACCACCAAGCTTGATGCACAAGAGTCTGAGGGTGGAGGAGAGAACTCCAAAGGGTCCCCTTGAGGAGTTTCCCTAGATCATTCTGAACCCAGATCCAGGGAGTTACAGAGGACCAGAGCTATCTGCTCAGAGGTCCTGTGCCTACTCCCTAATAGCGGGCTACCCTGCTCCAGCTCCTGGCCAACATGGTTCCAGCTGAGTCAAGCTGCCAAGGCCCAGCCTGGATGCCACTGCCCCAATTCCCACTAATGGGGGAGGGAAGCCCATAACATAGAGAGAGGCAGCAGCAGGAACGTTAACATCAAGCGTCATTAACATTCATTGAGATCCTCTCCAGGGTTTGAAGAGAGGGGATGATGCAAGTTCATCTGGCCTGCTCCTTCATTTCTATTCTCCAGCCTTAGATCCTTTGGCCATGTGGATGATGGCTCTTTGCAGGGCCTAGTACCATAGTGTTGAGCAGATATGGCAGGTTTCTTTTGGGTGAGTAATACTGTGGGGAATGAGCTGGCTTAGCCGTCTATGTTTTTATGACACATCCATCACCATAATATCTTTATTAACCCTTTTAGCAGAGAAGGGAGGAATCGAATGACCAAGAAGGCTGAACTCCTTTAGAAGTGTTTTATTCAGGTCAGAGTTAAGCCCAGTTGTTAACATGGGGAAGTCTGTATTTTCACTATCATAGGATCTATTCTGGGAATACAGGACTTCAGTTTCCAGGGCTGTCTATTTGGTCATTGCCCCGGGTACATGAAATGTTTTTAAATTAACCATTTAAAAGGATATTTGGGGAAACTATACAAATAGTGATTGCAACCTTTTTGCTCCTCCTATGAATTAAAAGATGCATGTAATTTTACTGTACAATGTTACATTTGGTTGCCATTAGTAGCTTTAAAAATGGAAAAGCCTTGACCAGATAGTTGTCCAATGAAGGGCTCATTCTGTAAAGTTGGAAAATGCTCAGTACAGAGAGAGTCCTGAAAACTACATGTTATAGCTACAGGAATTTCAGTCTTCCATGTCAGCTGCTAAAAAGTGCAAAGTGTGAGTTAGCTTCTCTCCTCTCTCCTCCCTGCCACCTCACTCTTAAAAGGACCTTTGGGAGCAGCCTTGCTGTGCTCATCTTTTATAAGTTGCGCTTACCTGTGAACAAGGGTCATAAATTTCCATGGTCATTTGCCTCCCATCCAGACATAAATGTTTAGTGTAGATGCACTCTAGAAGACACATGGCATTAAAATCAATATCAGAGTTAGAGGGGACAAAACAGGCTTTAATCGCTATATTGCCAATGGAGAAATATAAGATTTGCTATAGTGAATTAGCCCTTGGTCCAACAAGTCTCATATCAGTCCTCTGGCAGAACCTGATGTGTTACTGGAAAGTGAACCCATCCCTCGGATATGCCCACAGTGAATTGTGCAATGCTTAATTGTGTCCTTCAGCTCATGGCTGGCCAGGTCCTATTCCACTGTGATGCCCCAACAGGTGCCAACATGTGAGGGAACATTGTTAGAACATGGTGCTGGCCATTTGAGACAGCAGATAAGCATGCATAGGTAAATGCTCATGCTTTTAGGATAGTGAGTAATTTCCCAACAATCTCTTTACAAATATTATGAAAGTTTTAGAGTAGCTAGAACATGATAGCAACCTGTATGTTGAGACGTGATGGGAGCAGGAGCTGGCTATGATTTCAGGGTAGAGGGAATGTAAACTTGGAATCAGTTAAGTTCTGATGACCCACTTATTCTATTATACATGTTCAGCACATATGCAAAGCCTTATGCAAAGTTTTTTCCTCTAGATAAAATAGAAACATAAGGGTAACATGTTTTATTAGTTTTTTTCAATAGGTTAGGTGGGTATAAGCTTTCCTCACATAAGCAGTGTTGGTTTGACCCTATCAAGTTATAATTATGCTGGTATTATACAAGCCTGAACTTAGGTGCTGATCCTGAAAAAGCTGGTACCAGGAGTAACACTTAACTACAATGAGGCATTCTAGTGCTCAAATGGGAAACCTCACAGTAGCAAGCATTTCCCTTAGCCCTGGGCTACACTAGAGGGGGGGGGGGGGGGGTGTCGATCTACGATACGCAACTTCAGCTACGTGAATAGCGTAGCTGAAGTCGGCGTATCGTAGATCGACTTACCTGGCCGTGAGGACGGCAGCGAGTCGATTGCTACCGCTCCCCCGTCGACTCCGCGTCTGCCTTTCACGGAGGTGGATTTCCGGAGTCGACGGGGAGCGCCTTCGGGGATCGATTAATCGTGTCTAAACGAGACGTGATAAATCGATCCCCGATCGATTGCTACCCGCCGATCCGGCGGGTAGTGAAGACAAGCCCTCAGTGGTGTTTGCAGGATCGAGTCCTTAAGCTGTATTCTTAGAATCTGAGACATACACACAGATTTTTAAAATTACTTAGGCATTGCTGCACTCAGCGTCGCAATGCCTAACTGATTTGGAGGCCTCAGCCTGATTTTCAAAAATGATTCAGGCACTTAAGAGCCAAAATGCCTAAATCCCTTTTAAAAATGAGACACAGACATTGCAATACTGAGCACAATTCCTAAATACCTTTAAAAATCTGGACCTAAATCTCATTTTCAAAAGGGATTTAGGCACTTAGGAGCCAAAATCCAATTGATGGGACTTAGACTACTAAGTGCCTAAATCTCTTAGGCTTTGGCTACACTGGCGCTTTAAAGCGCTGCAACTAACTCGCTCAGGGGTGTGAACAAACACCCCGCTGAGCGCAGCAAGTTACAGCACTGTAAAGCGCCAGTGTAAACAGTGCCCCAGCGCCGGGAGACGCGCTCCCAGTGCTGTAAGCTATTCCCCTTGTGGAGGTGGAGTACTTGCAGCGCTGGGAGAGCTCTCTCCCAGCGCTGGCGCGCGATCACACTTGCACTTCAAGTGCAGCCAAGCCCTTAGGTCTTGCAATGCTGACTACAGCAAAACCTAAATGCCTTTTAAAATCTGGGGCATAGTCTACACTAGGGAAATGTTTTGAAAATCTCCATCAGTTGTTAGTAATAGTGGGACAAGATGTTGCCACTATTCTAAGCACCATGTTGCTCTGAGCAAATCTAATCAGTGCAGTATTTCAAACAGTACTGGCAACCAGCAGGCCACTTACTGGTCTTGGGCTGACAGTGTTGCTAAGCTTGGGGGAGCTGAACTGGTGTTTGCAATGGTGGGAACATTTCAAAAAATTCCTGGTGAGACAGGGCCCAGATAAAGCTCACCATTCCTGGGATTCCCCTTGACTCCCAATCAGCACCATGTTAGTCTTCAGGTACAGCTGCAGTTCATATGAATATCTGGCCTATCCTCATCTATCTCCTTACCTCCTTCAGAACCCTCAAGTGAATATTTGGGATGGGAAAATTAGAAGGATCAAATCTGCAGCACACTCAAACATTGTGGCGTCCATAATTAAGTAAGAACATACAATTTTTGAAATCCAATCTCTTTTTGATTCCACTACAAAATATTCTGGGCTGCTTTGTGGCTTGCTTTTTATTTTATTCTCCTGCTAATTGTAGAAGCAGGGCAAAATTTATTTTCAAACAGTGTTTGTACAGCCCAAGCTTCTCTTTACAAGTACATGGGTTTGTTAAAAATTTCCCTTGAAAAACAGCGCGGGGGGCGGGGGGGGGGGGGGTGTTGTGGTTGTGTGAAACTCAGTACTAGCTAGTTCCCCTGTCCTTTTGAGTCCAGCTGATTTAGGAGTAGGGTGACCAGCCAGCAAGTGTGAAAAATCAGGACAGGGGGTGGGGGGGTAATAGGAGCCTATATAAGAAAAAGACCCAAAAATCGGGACTGTCCCTATAAAATCGAGACATCTGGTCACCCTATTTAGGAGATTCTCAGAGGTACAAAGGGCAGTTATGCACCCAACTCCTTTCCAAACATTAGATTTGGATTGTCAATTCTTTGTGGCATAGACTGTCTTTTTGTTCTGTATGTACAGCACCTAGCCCAATAGAGCACTGGTCTATGACTAGGGTTCCTAAGCACTACTGCAATACAAATAATGAAAAGGGAATGGGAGTTGGGTGGATAACTGCCCTTTGTGCCTCTGGAAATCTGCCTCTTACTGCACTCTCTTTTCTCCAGGTGCTCCATAGCTTATCTATGGAAAATGCAAGTCTCTGAAGGACCAATTTTGACTTTTCCTGAAAAATGCCTCTTGGAACAAGAAGGTTGTTTCCAGAGAAGGTAAAAACTTCACTCACTTCTTTAATTGTCTTCTCTCCACTTGATGGTGTACAGAGTTTACCATCCTTCTTGTGTCTGGTCTAGTCAAGTTTCTTTAACTCTTTGCCCTTTTTATTTCTGATTAGTACTTTACCTGGCACAGTGTGTGCTGAGTTTTACATGTTCATTTTTATACATCTGCTTTCTACAGGAGTTTTATGTTTCTATTCTTCAGATTTTATATTTTCATCATAACTCAAAGTAACGAACTAAACAAATTAAATCACTATTTAAAAAGATTGTTCGGTTTCCATTGCAAAGATACTTTCTGAAACAATAAACCTACTTCTCTGGGATCAAATAGCTCATCATCCACTTTATCCTTGGAAAAATCATGTCAGTGAATGTATATAACCCCAAAAGAAAGACTTTGGGGGTTATATACATGATATATACTCTAGATGTTAGGAAACACTTCTAAACGGAACTGAGAATTTAAAAGAAAATTCAGGTATGTATTTGGTAGGAAATTAAAATTCGCATTTCATATTTATATGGCTTTAGTGCTCGTTAGAGGTATGATTTAGAATGCCTAAAACAGAACGCAGAAGAGTTGCGAATGGGAGCTTACCAGAATTAGAAGCATATTCTCCAATGAAGCGCCTGGTTAGGAATCTCACCGTGAGGGCTGCAATACAAAACAAACTCCAGCATGAGCACATGCCTGGTTCAGTGACGGTTAACTTTTATACAACTTTTGATCTTACTTGGCGAGCAAAACCCCCCCACATTTAAAATTCAGCCGCGTTCCCACACCGCCCCGAATGATTGCCAAGGGGGAGTGCTGCAAACTCAGACTGGAGAACAAACAGCTGAGTGATCAATAACGCAAAAGTCGGGGGGGTGGGGAGAGGTGAAGATCCGGGGCTCCTAGTAGTAGCACAATGGAAGAGCCAGCGTGCAGCCGGAATGGACAAATCTTTAAACAGCGCAGCTGTTTCCTGCTTTGTCTTGGTGCGGAAAACCGCCGGCCGTTGATTCACATGGTCAGTGGATAATTAAAAAGTCAAGTTGCCCGAGACGCAACCACCCTTGCAAAACTTGGAAGGAACATTTTAAATCCCAGTTATTAAATCACCCTCCTCCCCAGTTAGCTTGTCACTTTACCAGTCTTGCCGGCTCCTCTGCTGCCCAGCACAGCAAGCTTCAGCTCATTCATCCCGAGCCAGCCGCCTCTCCAGCTCCTGACTGAGCGCTTCAAAAGGCTTCTTCAGGGCAGCGCCCGCTGTGTCTTCCAGCTGTGCTGCAAGCTTGCTTCGCTTCTAGTGCCTCCCCGCCACCCCCCGACCAGCTCTAGTGACCTGCACGCAGGTGCCCCGGCGAGCTCCCACAGAGCGCACTCCCTGGACTGCTTCCCCCACCCGCCACTTCTTTATAACCTCCCGGGCTGGGGGGCGTCAAGGGGAGGCAGTTGTCGATCTCTTTGTTCCCCTGGCAACGCAGCTCTGCAGCCCGCCCACGCGGTGTTGGCTGCAAGAAGCAGTTATTAGACTGGGAGTTGCCCAGGCGCCTCTTCCTTCACCGTGGCTGCGATCATCACATTCACCAGGGCTTCTTTTCTCCCCTAGGAGGTTTCTAGTTACCGATCAGAGCAAAGGACAAGGACGGGTCAGTGGCTGGTTGTTTTGTTTTTGGTTTTGCACGTGAGGCAGTCACTTCCTTTAAGCGATTCTCACGCACGTGCATTTTGCAGGAGGATGTGAAAGTGACCCCCTTGGATGTGCTGTTAGTAGCATTGTGATGAAACATGGAAATGGAACAAAGTTCCTCTGGCAAATCACATAGTTATTTCTGTCTGTAAACATTTACTCTGAGCTGAAATTTAGCGTAATAAACCTGTTTGCAAATTCCTGACAACCTCCCCCATATTTTTCCTCGTTTTTTGCCCGCTGTACAATAAATAGCTTGAGTCTTTTTAAAGCCAGGTGCACAGCTAAGTAGTTGTAGCTGTTCTAAAACTCAAAAATGTTTTTATTAAGTTGTTTGCAGAAAATTTGTCTTTTGGACCAAGTATGTTGGTGAGGACATTAAAATGGACAATTGCAGGTGTATGAAAAAGTGCTACTGCCAATGCAAAGTAACTTTTACTAGAAACAAAACTTTAAAAAACTGTTTTGGCCTTCAAATCACTTTACAATCGCTAGGGCCCTGATCCTGCAAACGCTTAGGTCCATGTGTAACTTTGTCTATGTACTAGTGCTATTGATTTCATTTCAATAAGGCTACTCAGTCGCAAAAAGTGCAAGATGGTATCCTAATTGAGTCTCACAACAACACTGTGAAGCAGAAAAACATGAGAGATGGGGAAACTAATGAATAAAAAGGGAGTCATTTGGCCAAGTTCACACAGTCAAGTCATTGGCAAAACTAAGAACAGAACCCTTTCCTACTTCTAGTACTGTGACTTAACTGCATTGTTCCATCTCCATATAGAGGCAGAAGTTGGTTCAATAAAAGTTTTACTAGCACATATGCTTGCAGAAGCTAATTTGTAATCTCATGCACTTGAATACTCATGAGAGCAAATTTTAAATTCACGTTCTGTAAACATTCACGCAGAAAACTCCATTGTAAAAGTTATTAATCCATCAGGGAACAGAAATAATGCCTTAAGATTTATGTGATCACTGACATTCACAGGTAAGTAACAGTCCACATTTCAAGTAGCAATCCACATACAATTTGTTCAGACTATGTGGAATTACTTTGAAGAACAGTACATTTAAAAGAGATACAAGCTGGGTGAGGTAATATATTTTATTGGACCAACTTCTGTTGGTGAGAGAGACAAGCTTTCCAGCTTACCCAGAGCTCTTCTTCGGGTCTGGGAAACTAATTCAGCCCTGGTCTACTCTACGTTAGGTCGATGTAAGGCAGCTTACGTGGACCTCATTTTGTAAGTGTCTATACTCAGGTTATGTCTACACTAGTATTTTTGTCAGTATAACTTATGTCGCTCAGGGGTGTGAAAAAAAAATCCCTCTGAGCGACATACATTACACTGAGAGAAGCACTGGTGCGGACAGCCCTAAGTCGGCGGGAGACATTCTCCTGCCAACATAACTACCATTGCTTCTTGGGGGTGGTTTAATTACGTTGATGGGAGAGCTCTCTCCCATTGGCATAGAGCAGTGTAACTTACGTTGCTTGTTGGGGTGGCTCTTTCACACACCCGAGCGACATAAGTTATACCCTGTCAGGCTTTCTCTACACTTGCACTTTTATCAGTAAAATTTATGTCGCTCAGGGGTGTGAAAAAGCCACCCCCGCAACCGGCAACAGTTTCACCAACAAAAGCGCCGGTGTGGACAGTGTTATGTTGGCAGGAGACGCTCTCATGCCCACATAGCTACCACCACTTATTGGGGGTGGTTTAATTATGCCAGCGGGAGAGAGCTCTCCTGCCAGCATAGAACGGCTGCACCGGAGACCGTACAGTGGTACAGCTGCAGCAGTACAGCTGTACCGCTGTAAGGACAGTAGTGTAGACACGGCCTTTTTTGTGTCACTGCTAAACACAAGGTGGAACGGATTGTTTAGCATAAGTAGTTAACACATATTTCAAGGGACCATTCAAGATGAAGTGGCCCGTTAACACACTTCCAGTCATAGGGGAGGAAAGGTAGGTGGGGTGGGGAAAAGCAGCTGGGGAGAGGAGGGGTTGTATCGCTACGGGGTGTGAAAAAGCCACCCCCCTGAGCAATGTAAATTACCCCGTTCTAAGCGCCAGTGTGGACAGTGCTATGCTGGCGGAAGAGTTTCTCCTGCCAACATAGCTACCACTGCTCACAGGGCTGGAGTAATTAAGGCGATGGGACAGCTCTCCCGTAGGCTTAGACCAGTTACATTAGAGAGCTTACAGGCAGCCGCACAGCTGCATCACTGCAGCTCCACCCCTGTAAACTCTCTAATGTAGCCATAGCTTAGTTTCCCAGATGTGAAGAAGAGCTCTGTGTAAGCTAGAAAGCTCAGTCTTTCTCACCAAAAGATGTTGGTCTAATAAAAGACATTACCTCACCATGCCCCGTCCCCCCGGCTCTCCTGGGACCAACACGGCTACAACAACATTGCATAGTACATTTAAAGACAAGCATGATCTGTTAGCAGACATTTTGCAAAGTAATCTAAGCAGCATTCATAAAACAACATAATGTGAATTATTTGCTTGGCTCCAGTGTTAAGAATAAAGAGCACCATTCACTATTGTCCCATACAGTCATCTACTCCAATGCAAAGTGAGTATTAAATGAACCCATTCTGAATTGGATTTGTTTTCCACTCACTCTCCACTGGTGTGTATGACAAGGGACAGGGCCACAGTGAACTGGGTCCAAACTGTTCTGTGTCTTCAGTATCACACATTTTCCCATTGGTAACTCAGAATCCCTTATACATTTCCAAATGCTATGGGATCATAGACACAGGCACCTACTTTCCAATGTGCCGGGGTGTTTGACCCCCGGCTCTGCCCGAGGCCCTGCCCCCACTCCACCCTTACCTCAAAATCCCCACCCCACTTCTTCCCGCCTCTGCCCCACCACTGCCCTGCCCCCACCTCTTCCCCGCCCCATTCCGCTCCTCCGAGCGCGCCGCGTCCTCACTCCTCCTTCCCAGAGCCTCCCGCACGCTGCAAAACAGCTGATTGCGGTGAGCGGGAGGCACAGGTAGGGAGGGGGAAGCACTGATCGGCAGGGCCCACCAGAAGGGGAAGGCGCTTTGGGAGGGAAGGGGGGCTGATAGAGGGGCTTCCAGTGTGTGTTTAGCACCCACCATTTTTTCCTCATGGGTGCTACGATCATAGAAATCTGTGGGCTTTGCATAGAACTAATGAAAATTAATTAATTATTAACCAAAGGAGAGATTGTCAATGTCCAACCAATTAAAATGGTACAAGATGTAGAAACTAAACTGAAACGTTGCTTTTTATTTGGTTAAGTTGGGAGTTGTCAGCCATTTTCACAGTGTGGACCGCAGTTCTGAGGTGAGATTGTCTCATGGACACTTCCTGCCCATTCCCAATCCCGTGGACTAGCTCTCCCTCCATTTGTGATTGATGCCATCCTGTGGCAATTATAACAATTGCTTACAGAGAAAAGTAACATTAAAAGAAGCTAGTTGCCTAATGCATTTTAGGAGCTGGATACAAGAGTCAGAAGTACAAGACCAACCAGCTCTCTGTGTACCATCATAGAGCACAGTTAGGAGCCACTAGGTTAAGCAAGCTGAAAGATGTGCCAAATGCTATATCAAAATTTGGCACAGAATTTCTAAAGGTCTCAGAATTTCATATACCTACATAATCAAGTCTCTTTCTAGCCTACAGATTATGGCACCAAGTAAAGTAAAACCCTAATTAGTAGCCATGTATTCTAAAACCAAAAAAGGCAAAAACATAACCCACTCCTGTCCAAATCAAGTCATCAAGAAGGACATGGGTAACTCTAACTGTCATTTTGGCCAACACACCAGGGGTTGAATTGAGCACCTCCCAGAAACAGAAGCATGAGTCGCTACACTGGAGCTAAAGAGACAGGCTGTGCACATAAACTGTAACAGACTCCCATCCGCTGTGGATTGGGGACATGTAACACACCCTGACCAGTGGAGTGTGTACATATTTTTACAACTGGGCAATAACAACAGCAAAATATCACTGGCACTTATTGTTACTCTCTCTTAACATTGTTTAATGGAAATAAAAGCTATTTTTACAAGGATAAAAACTGCCATTTTCCTCCTTGAAAATGGTGAATTTCCCTTGGTAGAAATTCAAGATTCTTTTGTCCAGAAACTGAAATTTCATCACATTTGCTGTGAAAAGCCATGTTCCTTAGCAGAAATTACAGATTTGATCTAGGGTGAAATGTCGCTAATACTCATATTTTTTAAAAAATATTTATTTATTTTAATGTTGGATGTGAAAAATAAGCCCTTGTAGTTTCGCACAGATTTACCAGCATTGTGCTGTCTTTCCTTGTATCATGGAGGATTTTGCAATCTCCTGTCATACCTCCTAGCTGACAACCATTGAGGGACAAAGACATTATGACAGTTAGTTCTATTATAACTGCAGTTGCTTCAGATCCAGACACTGCAATGCATATAAATGGCCAAACAGCTGTAGGTTTCTGCTTGAAAATAAAATTCAGATGCCATGTAATGAAGTAATAATACTTTATGGCGAAAGTTTTTTAATCTGGGAACCAAACTCTAGGTACATAAGTCCAAAAATGCTAGCCTACATTGTACATCATTCATCTTCCCAAAATGTTCTTTAAAGTGTGCTCAAACCCTTTCCAAAAGACTGTTGTTGGGTGATTAATTTAAATTTTTCCTTTTGGTTTTGGAAACCCCACCAATTGCACCAGTAGCCCAACCTCACCAATGACAAGTAGAGTTTCAATATCTAACCTGAGTATAAATGGCCAAAAGTTATTTAAGCTCCAATTCTGAAATGTGAAGTGAGTTGCAATATAGATTGTAAGCTCTAAGAGCGAGGTAGTATCTTTAATTTCATGTTTACACGGTGACTAGCTGTTCCTGATTGAGGCCTTTAAGTGCACTGCAATGGAGATATTAAAAAAAAAAATAGGGTCCATCCGTGCAGCTGAGATTGCAGAATTGGGGCTTTAAGTTCCACTCTGCATTAGTAATTAAGATGTTAATGCTATAAGATGCAAGGAATTTTAAAGCATTACATATATTAGATTTTCCTTTAAGACTGAATTTTCCAGCGTGGCTGCAGATAGGTGAGTCATATAAAAGAGAATTTCATTGAAAAATAATGTATTTAAATCTTTTCTGTGAAATAAATGCTCAAGTTAATAGTAAAAGTTCAGCAAAATATGAAAAGCAAGACTAAATGGGTGTACTGTGTGTACACACACCAAAGCACAAGGTAAACAGCTTGTATCTGGTTTATTTTTAGTGACTGGTGGAATGTTAACTCAATTTTTTTCCAGTGTTTATAGCACAGTATTAAAACAGATTTCTAACTATGGTAATTCATTGGGAATCTAACGTGTTGCCTTTACTTAAAAAAGCCAAGCATTGTGATCCTCGGTACAAAGAAAGCATTTAATGAACTGAAATGGAAAAGTGGCTTGGAATACGTTTTTAAAGGACTTAACATTATTTTGAATGATAGCAGGGACGGCTCTAACAATTTTGCTGCCCCAAGCAGGGGCGGCAGCCCCGTCCCCGACGCAGGCAGACGTGGCGGGGCCCCACCCCCGACGCCTGCCTGCATCGGGGGCGGGACCCCACGACGTCTGCCTGCGTCGGGGGCGGGGCCTCGCGCCCGATGCGGGCAGTCCCAGTCCGCGGCGGCAAGGGAAGGGCGGCGGACCTGCCGCCCCATTGCTGCCGCAGCAGGCGAGAATGGGGTGGCAGTCCGAGTCCTGCGGCGGCAATTCGGCGGCGGGAAGAGCGGACCTGCCACCGCGGGACTCGGACTGCCGCCCCATTCTCGCCTGCTGCCCCAAGCACCAGCTTGGAAAGCTGGTGCCTGGAGCCGGCCCTGAATGACAGTCATGAAGGACGTCCTCTGAATGCTGCTGTATAGTGTAGTTTAAGGGACAAATTCTGGGTTTGTTACTCATGTGCAGGAACAGCCAAGGTCAGGAACAGAGCTGCAAAATAGAAATATTCTGTTCCAGTTCTCATTCATGGTCAGACCCATTGAAATCCCATTCCACAGTTCATCCATGGCTCCAGCTCTAGGAGTTAGAACAGGGGTGGGCAAACTTTTTGGCCCAATAGAAATATTGATGAAAACACCCTGATAGTGGTGCTCTCCTACTTCTGGGAGCACTTGGATAAGGAAGTCTTGTCTACCTGATATTTGAAATGCTGCTTTCCCAAGGAGCTGTCCCAGACTTTCATGACCTGCAAACTAAGCACAGGTATGTCACATGGCTTTAATAAACTTGGTATAAATGCCTTGACCAGCATCATCCTATCAGGAACCAACAATGATACCACCGTTGCTGAAGTCTGGATTTTGTCAACACTGCTGCTGGGAGGTATAATTCCCAGCTCAGGTAGACGTACCTGTGCTAGTTCTGCTCGAACTAGCACGCTCAAAATAGCAGCGTTGCCATGGCAGCCCCTCCAAGTATGATCCCATCCCAGAACCTAGTTACGGTCTCGGGCAGCTAGCCCGCGCCACTGGAGCCATACCGCCATCTTTAGGTGCTTGCTCAACCAAATGTATATGTCTAGACATACACTATAAATATACTTCCCAACTGCAGTGTAGATCACGTACCCTGTGTCTGGGGTTTGGTTTCACTTTCAGTTCCGACTGCTCGGTGGGTTACAAATCCTCCTTTTGGAAGATGTTGGAGGTTGCTAGTGGATAGTGCAGGATGCTGGTCATAAAGTATTTCTTGTGAGAGGGAGAGTTCAAACAGCTTTGTTGTTTGACTTATCTGAAATAAATTACATAGACTGCAGAATACATGTGTTTCTCTGTGGAAAAACATAGGGCCTGACTGTCCATTCACTCGCACCTTACCTTGTATAGGCATTTACACATGTGGGTACAAAATGCTACCACATCAGAATAAATACATTTTGCATCCCCTTTGCACATTTGTACAGTATATGGATACACAAGGTGCAAGTCCATATCCTCCTCTTTACGCCGTTATTTCTGTACCTTTTGAGTTAATCTGTATAGGGTGGTTATGGACAGCCACAATATTGATGAAGTATTTCTGATGAACATGCTCAAAATGTGTGAGATCTATATCTATATCTATATCTATATCTATATATATAAATGGCTACACAAGGTAAGTGCAAGTGTGTGCGCATGCACATATATATACACAAGCACATCTATTTTTATATATATTTATATACACACACATACACTGCATACATATACACACATACATTTTATTTCTGTGAATATCATATTGTCCCTTGAGGTAAATATGGACTTCTGAAGTTCACCTTCAGTCAGTATTCACCTTGAGAATCAATACATCTTGTTAACTACCTCCCTGAAAGAAGTATCTGCTAAAATAATTTTAAAGAAAAAGCACAGAGGTTAATTGTGGGTGAATGTGAAAGTGTGTGTAGGGGTGATGGGATGGTGGAAGGTAGTAGGTTGTTGAATTTGATAAAATGAAATAAAATTTTCACAAAAAGGCTGATGAAAATCTGGTTTTATGGGCATGCTGCAAAATCCAGCTGTTTGAGTAGGCAGTGAAGGAGAGCTGAAGCGGAGGCCAGACTTTTACAGTTGGAGCTTTCAACTATATGGGTCACATAGCTTTTGAACAGCTCTAGTTAGGACAATGGCTCTATCTCTCTAGTGATAGTTACTTGACTTGTTACTTCACTTGTTACAGAATTCATGCTGAAGGAGGACCCAAAATGCGTGCTTCCTGGATATAACATGGAATTAAAAAGGAAAAACTGAAAACCCTTTTGAAACTTCATCTTGCAGGAAATTTCGCTGAAATACAGAGAATGTTTAAACAGCTTCTGCTATTTCTGAATTTATACAACAGCTGCAGAGTCAGAGGAAAAGCCGCGTAAGTTTAAAATTTCACTTTCCTACATTTGGTGGGGAAAACAGCATTTCAGGTTCATAACATTCAACTTTGAGAAACAGATTGGAAGAAATAATCTGGATGTGCTTTTTACCCCCAAGAAATAATATATGAAGATATCAGTTCTTTATTTGTGTCCCACAGCAACAAGGTGAGGAAATATTCTGATATATAAGGGAGGTTAAAAGTAAGGGAAATATGTATGAGTTTGGAAAATTAGTTGATTCTCTGATAAAGATGATGATAATTTGGTATTCATAACCTCAGTTTGGAGGATTAACATGAACTAAAACAGTAGGTAGCTGCAAAAAGTTATCGCAAATTTTCAAAAGAAACAAACATATTTTTTCCATTTTTGTTGAAATTTGGAATTGCAACAGAAAATTAATTGAAATTTTAAATTTTGGACAAAAAAATAAAATCCAGAAAAATATCACACAGAATATTTTCCCCTCCCTACTGAAAATTTGTAAAATGTGAATCCGTTCTTATAACTGTAACCCTTCTGCCAGGTGGAGTCGGCAGCAGGAAGAGCCAGGTTCAATGTCTAGGGTTTCTCTTAACAACACAAAATAGAATTGGCTGAAGCCCCCACCCAGTAATTTGGGGAAACTAAACACCACCACAGGCGCTTCTCAGAGATTAAATATTTCCCTCTCGCAAGCACTGAGTCTGTAACAAAATCAAACTTTTATTAAAGGGGAGGGGAAAAGGGACACAATGTTAATTTGGTAAAACACCACAACCACAGTTCAAAAGCTTGTGACAGTAGTGTTTTGATTGGTGTCCTTTGCCTCAGTTTCTCACCTTGCAGCTTGAAAGTCTGAGAAGCCAATGTCCCTTAACATATCACTCCCCTCTCCCTCTTTGGCACCCCACTCACAGTTGGCTGTCCTTGGTTAGCAAATACCCAGAGTTCAGAGGTACGTTCACAGGGATTCACCTCCAACCCCTGGGAGCGGGCGCAGAGCAATGCCTCTGCTATTACAGCCTCTGCAACTGGCTCACAGCTGCTGTGGTCTCTCTGCTGCCACTCTCTGTGATGTCACATTCTTAGGTTTCACCACTTAACCCAGCTCTCCGTGGTTTCAGCAAGTAGTGGGGAACCTCACTGCCAGTGCAGTCTTTGGGTTGTCTTTCACTGCAACACTGCCCCCACGCAAGGTCTAAGGGTTAGCCCCTACACTGGCTCAGCAGTGATGTCAGTTCCAGGAATCGCCAACCAGAAGCAAGGACTCTCCACTGAGTCTAATCCACTCTGTCTTTAAACATTGGAGAGGGGTGGGTAAATGGTATGTGGGATTGTTTACACATGGTCCACCCCATCATGTAGAAACATCTGCCCACAGCCAGTCTCATCTTCACTGGGATTTAGTATCCCTAGCTCCTGCTTAGCAAGTGAGGTTCAGTTTAGGATGACCCCCACCCCCCTTAATCAGGGTATGCTAAGCACAGTGCCCTTTACTCGTACAGTAAGGATAACAACATTTCATGACCCCTGCATTTGAATACTAGAGTTATTTGTATCGCCAAACCAGCCAAAATTGATCATTTTAACAAAGCAGCTCCATCTGCTGTTCCCGTAGGCAGAATAGGCATGTCTATGCAAACACGGTCTGCTCCTGAAGTCTTTTCCCCCAGCTCATCAGTAGATGTCAAGGGAGAGATCAGACAGACCCTGCTTACGTAACAAATAAAAACATCATAAAACCTAATAAAAGAAGCAAGTGGGTGTCTCAAAAAATGTTTCCAGGAAGAAGCTATTTCATAAAATTCCAGAAACAGTGTGCTGTAAATTAAGGGAAAAGCTGAACTCCGTGGAAGATGTAGTACTAAACAATCTAGAAGCAAACATTATGCATGTGCAAAGTTTTCAGGAACTGTAAACGATCCATTTTCCTACGAGTGTGCAAAGGAAATACTGTAGTGTGCATGCAATGTCCTAATGCTATGCATGCAGAACTAGATGTCATGGTTTTTATTGGAATAATGTTCAATGTCAATACAAGAGAAAATAAAGAAAGAATGTAAAATAACTTTGGACCTGAATGGAGAATCTATCACAATTTAAGCTTAGAAAAGGAAACCAAGCCACTATACTGCCATAAAAGGTGTACCAGTAATTCAGGATAATTCTAACATAATAGCTTAACATCCTTGGCAAGTGCCGGAAAGAATCTGTTGAAAAGTATTGACTGGCCTCTTTTTACTTAGAAGGCAAACACTTTTTAGTGATTGACTTATATTCAAGCTACTTTTTGCTGAATTTCCTGCTGAGTCAACATCTCCAGGATACTGTCTGCCTATTTCTGGGTGGAACAGTAGATGCTGATTTTGAATTATAAAGCCCTCAGTAGCTTGGACCCTGCTTGCCTGAGAAATCACCTGCTTCCCAGTGCTATGCTATTGCTGCTGTAATCAGCACAGGCACTTGGGCTTGATCCCCTCATTATAAAAGGGGAAGGTGGCTCTGTCAGAGGATTCTCTATAAGGAAACCTTTCCTTTTAGAATTCAATCCCCTTAGTCAAGATCCATAATGGCCTGTGAGTAGTACAAACAGAAATGAAAGTACACAATATGCAGAACCCAGGTTTGCGTTCTAAGCAACAACAATCAGCCCAAAAGAGCCATCCTCCAGCGGGGCCCTTTTTAGAGCCAGCGCCACAAATCCTAGCCCTGGGCCAGTACTCTAGATGCTGGGTTTCAGTATCAATGAGATATCAGCAACAGAAAGGGATATCCTCCTCCACCTAGTTACAAACCTTGAAGCGCACGTAATCTTGCTTAAGGAGATGCACTCCACCCCTGACATTCAACTTTCAGTTCCAGACAACGCAGTTGTGGCTCATCACCATCACTAGTAGTATGGGATGGTATCTTATGTTAGAGAAGGGCTGTCCACTGTCACTGTATCAGCAGCTCGTCCAGATAACGTCGCAGAATGGCAGACATTAAAGGGTAAAGAGCTTATGATGAATGTCTATGAGGCACCACCAGTTAACTGGTCAACCCCCACTCTGCTGGTCTTTGCATCTACTGTGGCAACTTCAGTTCCTGCTATGTCAGTTGGGGATACCCTGACAATAATGCATATGGAGAAAGCCTAATGGAGTGGGCATCAGTTGCTATAACTTGACCCCCCAAAAATGCCAAGCTTTCACAATAACAGATGGGCAACAGGCTCTTCACCCAACATCACTTCTGGGCAACTGCTGCCAGTGGTCATAGCGTGGAAGGTGCTTGACACTTTCCCAAAGTCTCAGCATCAGCTATCTTTGATCACTACAGGCCTCCGGGTATCATCAAACAACAGCTTACAGAAGGCTGGGTGGAAACTTCATAAAATTCAGTGGGAGATCTTTCAAGCAGAACTAGAGATATCTGTCAGTGAACTGGCTTGGACTTGACATGTCCAGATAATATAAATGACTCTTACCAACCTTTCTGCAAATTAGTTCAGGCAGCTGCTAAGAAATTGCTACCCAGAGGCTGCCACTGACAGTATATCCCTAGGTGGTCGTCAGATGCAATTAAGCTCTACCAGGAATTCAGATCTGCTGGTAACAAACAGGGGGGGCTCTAGTAAGAGCAAGGACCTCAGTCAACTGTTGGATCAGGTGCTATCAATGGAGAGAGACTGTCACAATGATGGACTTTACTCATTCTAGTTAGAAATCGTGGCAAACCATCAAAAGATTTTCTGGAGACTCCAGGCTTGGCAAAAAAAGAGTTTCCAGTTACAGCAAGTGCTGTCATATTCCAGCTAGTGGCTAATGGCCATACAGAGAACTTTCAGCCATATAATCAAAATTGAGGCTACAGAGAGGTGACAGGTCGGTAGTTTATATTCGAGCTTGATGGCTCCTTTTTCAGACACAGAGCGGGGCCAGGCCATAAAGCTTCCAAAAATAGAAAAGGCTCTAGTTCTGGATTTTATCCTTATGGAGTTACTACTTCACCTAGGCTCAAAAACCAAAAGGTGGCTGCTTTGATTCCTTAACTGATGTTTCCAGGACACCTACATCCCAAAAGTCTGGCACAGAATAAAGGTTATAGCCATTCCAAAACCAGGAATACCACTGGAAGATCTCAAGGTCTACCGACTCATCTCTCTCCTGGGTCATATACATGCTTATGAAGAGACTGATTCTGATGCGCATCAATGAGGTTATCAACCCATAACTGCCCTTTGCTCATGCTGGCTTCAGAGGAGGATGGGGTACCCAAAATCAAGTCATTCACCTAACATAAGACATGAAAGATGCCTTTGAGAAGGGCAAGAAAGTTTGTGCCATTCTGGTGGATCTGTCAACTGCACGTATTGTTTGGCATGTGGGGCTGACCACCAAGTTGTTGCAGATTATTCCCTATATGCCCAGGTTATGGTTTATCATGGAAATGGTAAATCAGAGCTTTATCTTGCAAGCTGGAAACAAAGTCAGCTGGCGTAGGTGTCTCTGTAACAAACTCCCGCAAATATCTGTTCTAATTCCTCTCCTTTTCAAAGTATATACTTGGGAACTACCAACAACTAAGGCTGACAAGTACATATATGCAGATGACATCTTTCTCGCTGATATAGGTAACTATCTACGCAATATTGAAAGGTCACTCAATCAGGACCTGAATACCCTGGCCACTTACCTTCATCAGTGGAGACTTGCATTAAGTGAGTCTAAAGACAGTGGCCACAACTTTGCATCTGAACAATCACTTGGCCAATCACCCCCTTAGTCTGTGTTGAGGCTCATCCACTCCCTTTCCAGCCAGTTGTCACTTATTTAGGAGTCAAACTGGACTGTAGTCTAACATACTGGTCCCATTTAGACCACTTAATGAAAAAGATCACTCCCTGCACTGCCCTGATCCAGAAGCTAGCAGGAACCTCCGGGGGAGCAGAGGCAAATGCTCTGCGAACCTCAGTCCCGGTACTGGTATTACTTCAGCAGAATATTGTGCTGCAGTTTGGGGCAGAAATCAGCATACACCTCTCATTGATTCAGAGCTGAACAAAGTCACCCATATCATCAGTGATTGTCTTAGCCACAGTAACGTCTAATTGATATGTGTTGAATTATATAGCTCCCTCAAAACTTCGATGAGATGCCACTACCCTTGAAACTGAATGAAGTGCTATGACAGATGAAAACTTGCTTCATACGAGGCTGATTGGTTCCAATAGGTGTAAATAAGCAATGTACACTCCCTGTAAGAAGATCTGCCCTCCTCCAGAAGAAAGCACCTATACCTGCAGCTCCTGCTGACTTGCCGTGTCTGACTCCATGGCATCCTTTTGCAGTGGTTGTTCATGCACTCATGTCTGGTGCTGCTGGCCCATTGCCAGTCTCGGATGAACAATAGCATATCAGGGCTGACAGCTGTGTTCTGGGATAGAAAGACAGGCATGCTGACAAATTTCAGAAGCCCAACTTTCATCCATCTGTTTGCAACCTGGGATGCAGATCCTGGACTCGGCTTAACAGGCTACTGACTGGAACGGCCACCGTGGCTGTCACAATGCAAAAATTTGGCTTAGACCAGTCTTCACAGTGTGACTACGGGGCAGTGATAAAGATGGACAAACATGCAGTGGAGGAGTGCATAATTAGAAGAGTGAACTGCGACAGCTTGATACCCTTCAGCAGTTATATGGCTGAACAATCTAGATATCAACTTGTAATGCATACGAAAGAAGAAGAATACACTTATACGGTACTTGAGTTCCCAGTACTACAGGGGACTGTTTAAAGAGAAACATTTAATTACTTTTTATTTAAATTCATGAAAACATAAATATTTTTAAAGATTAAATTCAGTAAACATCTTTTTATTATTTTAATTTGGGACTAGAGTAGTTGAATGTCTCTTTAAATACATGCTCATTTTGGCTATAATAAAAAAACCTCTTTGAAAAGCTCTGTGAAAATTGATACTTTTAAAGGGCCAGGGCCTTTGTGGCTGCCTAGCTTCCTCCTGGAAGATGCTGAATATCTTCCACTTCACCTGGCAGGATCAGGCCCTAACTAACTAGCCAAGAGAAAACTCAATATTGAGTTAAATCCAGGAATATATGCTGAATGCCACCAGGGTGCGAACTCAGGCTCAAGCCTAACCCCCCTTCCGTCTTCACATAAATTGCAGTAACCCAGCCTGGCTCAGGTTCAGGGTCCCAGGACCACACAGGAGAGGAGGGTCCAAGCTTTAGTCAAAATGGGACCCAGTGTTCAAGACCTTATGATTGCAGTATAGATTCAGTGCTCTGGGAGTTCATCAAAAGTATTCTGCAATCTGATGGGTTGACTTTCTTTGTGCTCTGGACAGTCAAGTTTGGTGGACAGCCAAGTTTTCCCACTCTGCATTAGGAACAAAAGGCTAGAGCGGAGACATTGCGAGGGTGCTAGGAAGTATGGGATATGGGTGGTTGGACTCGGCCCCACATAATGCAGTGTAGATGTTTGACCCCCAGATTGGGACCCCAGGGTTCAACGATTCCTAACCTGGGTTTACAAATGAGTGTAGACGCTCAAGCCTTAGGATAACAAACCCAGGGTCTGCTAACTTGAGTTCTACTACTCCTGGGCTTACACTGCAGTGTAGACATACTCTCAGTTTTGCCCAAAATTCAATCTTAAATTTCCTTTTGGAAAGCTTCAATCAAATATACTAACAAGTAACTTCAGTTATGTTATCCTGAGCTAGCAGATTCCCTGCCACAAATTTCTTTAAACTCACAATATCCAGTTAGAAATTATATGTTTTAAACAAACTTTCTTAAATATATTATGGCTTGTCCATGCACAACCCTGGGACCAAAGAAACAAAAGTGGTTTTAATTCTCATCTTTAGTTATTTCAACAGAAATCTGTGTGAGAACAGTCTTATATAGAATTGTGGCCTTCTTTGATTTAACTAAAGTCAGTTTTTCACCAATTTAAGTTATATCAAAATAGGACAGTTATTATCGGAAATGAAGTGTTCATAGCCAGCTGTGTATTGAAATAATTAAATATGAGAATTAAACCAATTTAATTATTTTATTTCCAGTTTGTGTGTAGATAAACCCTCATTTGTTGAGATTTTTTAAAAATCCAACTTACTATTAACTATTATGTTTACTTTTAGAATTTCGTTCAGCTTGGCCATGGAAACTACTTTCAGTTTTGTGTTAATATGGTCAGTGTTATTTTCAGGTTCTCTTTGTCTTTTGCAGGGATGTTGTAGGCCCCACAGGGCTGTGTTTATTCTTTTAGAGGCAGTCATTTCCACTGGAAATTAAAAAGAAGAAATATTTGTATTGGTCTGAGATTTTGTAAGAGCTGCTCTAAGCCAAATTTGAGTCGATAGTGTCCATTTACAAGAGCCTACTAATAAGGAGAGATTTTCCAAGTTCTGTTATGGAAGGAGCCACTTTCATTAAAACTTACTCTGCAGAAACGAACTGACAAATGTGCTTAATATTTTGTACAGAACAGGAGATCTTGAATCTCTCTGGCTTAGAAATTGAAAGTGGTATGTCCCCAGAAAGATTTTCTTCTTGAGGGCAATGTGTAAATTTATTATCAAGACGTATCTTGGAAGTCTTTGTTTTACCATGAAAAGTTCTCGCACAAGGAATCTCATGAGGAATTTACAAATGAGTTTATTCTCATGCATGTAGCAAGGATAAAAACATTTAAATCAAAAGTAAATCTAGGATTTTGGAATTCAGAAATAGAAAGACGCCTCAGGTATAGACCACCACAGAGCTTGTTGCAGAGACAGTAATTGAACTTATCACTGTAAAGGAAAAATACTGCAGGAGTTAGCATCTGAGTTTTACATTTGTTATAGATGCTCTATGTGCCCACAGCTGTTGCCCCTGCTGCTGAAAGAAGCAAGAGAGGGAGGAATAATGTGAACATGTGCAACAGCAGGTGTCAGCATCAAGTAAATACTCAGTCACAGCCAATTTGTTTTATCATTACATAATTGTTTTTTTAATGAGTTCAGGTTGTATATGAAGCTTTAATTAGTATATAGGAAAATCTGTGGTTGCTGTGGTAACTGTTCAGAAGCGAACAGAGCCATTGGGTGTAATGATGAGAGCCCAGCCTTTGGGATAAAAGGTAGGAACCTCTTGGTTTCTCATCTGAGCTGAACAACTTTGGGGAAGTTATTTGATTTCCTTGAGCTCCAGTCAACTGAACTGGAAGATCTGATAAATTGAAGGAGCCAAACTGAAGAAGATATAGCATCTATGCTGGGTTTCCCTGCACAGATAAATTGGAAGGATAACGAGGCATCAATCAGGCTAGGCATGTTGTGTTGGGAGCCATTTTCTGTAGCAGGATGTTACAGGCTGTGTACCGTGTTTCATATTCTGATACTGCCATGGGTATTAATGACTTCTTTAAATTCCCTGCTGTTATCTGTTTTCCAGTCAGAGCTTATTGGTCTCTAAGAATTGCAGTCTGTCACTGCCTGATGCTGGAATTTCATTAGTAACAAAATTTTATTCCCTGTGCAGCTTGTATAAGTACATTTATAATGCTGTTCCCATTTGAAGGGGTCAGGGAAGTATTTTCAGTGCTAGATAGCAGAATTGTAGAGGCGATATAGACTGAATTTGATAGGCAGGGAGTACTGTGACTGTATCAGACCATTTAGAAGCTGACCAGGAATAGTCGCAGTGCAGGGATGAAGCAAAATAACTCTTCTTTCTCTCACATGCATTTACACAAACATCCTGGCATTCCCCGATTGGCAAATAGCAGCATTGCCAAAACCATGAGTTCAAAAACTAGGAGGCAAACCAAAATTAGCCCTTGTGATATATTATCAACTGGGAAGGCACATTAAACTCCATCTCCTGCATTGCAGTCCTGGCACATGTAACATCACATTCTAAAAAGAGAAGGAAACAGCTAGACCATTACCCAGAAGCAGGAATGGTTGAAGCTGTGTCCCGTTTGCCACTCAAAAAGTGCTGTTTCTAACTTACCTGCATCAGCCTCTTCCCCTATCTCAGGGTTCTCTGCTTTTTTATGCCAGCATAACTCTACTCAGTTGAATTGAAAGCTTGGTTCTCCCACTTTAGCTTGTCTGAATCACTTTGCTAATTGGAACCACGGATAAATTACACTCCGGGGTCCTATTCTGCACTACTGAAGTGAATTTCAAATTTCCCATTCACTATCAAGGTTATTGTGGCCTTTAAGTTAATACTATAACAGTTGTTTCTAGATAATGGGTTAAATCTTTAAAAAGGACCTAAGTTACTTTGGAGCTTAAGTTCCATTTTCAAATGTGACTTAGGTACTTAGGAGCCTAGGTCCCATTAACTTTCATGATACCTGGGCTCCTAAGTCACTTAGGCACTTTTGCAAATGTTACCTGATAAGACTACCATTAAGGATTCTATCCCAGATGGGTCTGGTTTACTCAGTTTATTAAAAAAATTAAGACAAACCCCACCCGCTACTGTCTGTTGCACTGAAAACAAAATGGATTCAGGCCCCCTATGACTTGAGGTGGGTCTGCAAGACACTTGCTTCCAGTGCAAATCATGTTCAGACTTTTAAAAATGATTATTTTTGTGCCATAAGACCATCACATATGAGATAAGATAAGACCGTCACATATGTTATCAGGTGTCATATACTTCTCCTATTGAAGGCAATGTGTGTTTTACTATTGGCTTGCAACAGCAGCTGGACTGATGTCCCAAGTGGAAGAGCTGTTGAAAGATTAATTTTAAAGTAGGGTTGTAGTCAGAAAAGTCACCCTGTCAAACTGATATGCTGGGAGCACCACATTTATATTTTTCTCAGAGCTTCCATATCAGTTCTGCTCAGTTTACAAGTCAAACATTCCTTTCTGACTTCCAGAACAGCAAAGTTAGCTATAGTCTGAAAAATGGAAATGGTTATTTCTGCCTCATGCATTATCACCAGTAGTAAAAATTCTACATTTAGAACTCAGTTGACATCTTGATGATGTATGATGGAATCCAGCTTGCCTTCCATGACTGTTTTGGCACTACATTGCCAATGGTAACATAGTTAAAAATGATTTGCCAGTAAACAGATCTGACTTGCAGATTCAAGGAGATATATTGAGAAAGCAAGTGCTTTTTTCGCATATCATTCTGACTACCCACTTTTTACTCCTTAGAAGCCTTGTAATGACACTATGGGGGGAAGAAAAAAAATCTGTTTCTAAAAACTAGTTTAATTTAATCTGGGACCACAAACACTGAAATGTGCTTGAATTGTAAAGTAAAGTTTTCCAGAGCACCTAATTGATTAAAATTCTGTTGACTCATTGAAAAGTACTTGGCACCTAAGTATCTAAATCACTTCTGAAAATGGGACATGGGCTCCTAAATCCCTTAGGTGCTTTAGAAAATTTTCTCCATAATCAACATGATCATTGCCTGATGTCGCTTCAGGCCAGAGTTAAGGTTGTGTGCATTTCCATACCTTAATATTTTAGGATTTATTTTAAATTAAGATTAAACTCTCTGTATTATAGATAGATAACACGTGGTTTGGGAATAATTACCCAGTACCCCTGTAATGTATTTTGTCCTAAATTACTGATATGTCCTCTCTATCTTAGCTTCGTTTCAGTGTAGTTCCTTTCTGGGACTAAGGAGAATTTATGATTCTTTGGAAGATATGTATTGTTCCCCATGTGGTAATGAGGAGCGAGAGCTCCTCATGCAGATGCTATGATAATATGGCTGCAGACTATAGCTCTCTCTGCTGCCTGTGCCAATGTGTGTTGTTGAATGTTAATTTGGGCTTTCAGTTGTGTGTGTGTGTGTGTGTGTGTGTGTGTGTGTGTTCTGTTACTAAGGCTTTTGTCTATGTAAGGGGTCTCACCGTCCCGGCCCGTGGGCCATGCGGCCCGAGAACCTCCCCACTGCGGCCCGCGGAGGAGAGACGCATGCAGACACACTGCCGGATGTCTGCTGCAGGCGCCGCCCCCCGCAGCTCCCTTTGGCAGTGGGAGAGGGACAGAGATACCATCACTAGTCACAAGGCAGAGTCAGCCATGGAGGAAGCATCATTAGTTGCTGGGCAGAGTCAGCCATGGAGGCAGCATCACTTTTTTCCACAATGACTGTAAACAAGTCAAAATACTGAACACAACTATCTGATGCACACCTTGCTGCAATCCTGAAGGTTTCAACTGCTCAGTCACTGAGGCCAAACATCAACAAACTGACAGAACTGAAGCACTGCCAGGTGTCTGGCAAACACTAAAAACTCCCTGGCAGGCAAAGAAATGTATAAAGTTGTATGACAGTTGTATTATTTCTAAGAAATTCAAAATAAAAAATACAATATAAATGTTTTCTTTTCTGAACACCATCTTCAGTGACATTATTGGCCCGCTGGGAGGATTTGAGGACTGGCACTGGCCCTAAGGTATATTGAGTTTGAGACTTCCTGGTCTATGTGGAGTGAGTGTGATGTTGATAATCACTAGTGCGGTAGGTAAAATGGCAGCATATACCGTGATATTTAGAAATGGTTTTTGTATTTGAGGCGGGAGTAGGGCTTGGGGGAAGCAGTCAGTTTGATGTAGGTTTAAATTGTTGGAGAGCCTGGCAGTCTCAGACTTTGTTACTTTTGCTGCCCCGTTTAGATTCACAAGATCTTTTCAAAAGTAAGCAAAGTAGGGGAGGATGAAAGCATTTGGGATGAGGCCCTGTTTCAGCAAGGTAATTAAACACGTGCCTGACTTTAAGCATATGAGTAGTCAATGGGATTACTTGCTTGCTTGCTTAAAGTTAGGCATGTGGTTCAGGGAAGGATTAAGGCAGTCTAAGGTCATAGGCAGAAGAGGACAAGCCCCTCTTTGTCCCCCCCTCCCCCCGTGAACGCAGCCTGTCCTTAATGGTGGTCCTACTTTCTGGTTGTGTGTGTAACAGGATGCGGCTTCACTTGTCTTCTTCCCCACAGAAAATGCATCAACTCCACTGGTGTGCATTTGGTGGCCTTTTATTTCAAGTTCCCTCTACCAATACTACTGCAGTCTCCATGCAACAGTCTCTTTACAATATCTGCATTGTTTTTGGCCCTCTCCTCAGGATCTGATGGAAAGGATGAGAAAATGAGGATGACTGGATGTGGAAGCTGTGTGATGTACATTATGCTTCGTTTGTATGAAGAGCCGCCTGAGAGGGCTGATGGAAGAGAAGATCTGAGGTTCAGAGATGCAGGTGGAAACTGTGGTTGAGTTTTGAAGGGGATGTGAGCAGATGATGGAGGGAAGGCAAGAGGAGGCTGAAGGGAAAAGTTAAGACTTGCATATGCAAGCTGGCCCGGATTTTCCTGGATGTGTGATAGCTGTCAGATTTCTTAACCAAATAGTCGCCGAACTTACAAGAGGGGATGCCATTTTAAATTTGGTATTGGTGAGTTGTGAGGACCTCATAGAAGAACTGGTTGTAGGGGACAACCTTGGTTCGAGCGATCATGAGCTAATTCAGTTTAAACGAAATGAAAGGATAAACAAAAACAGATCTAGGGTCCTTGACTTCAAAAGGGCAAACTTTAAAAAATTAAGGGAATTAGGGAAGAGGACTGGGCTGAGGAACTCAAAAATCTGAATGTGGAGGAGGTTTGGAAATACTTTTAAGTCAAAGTTGCAAAAACTATCTGAAGCCTGCATCCCAAGCAAGGGGAAACAATTCATAGGGAAGGGCTGCAGACCAAGCTAGATGAGCAAGCTTCTCAAACAGGTGATTAAGAGAAAGCAGAAACCCTACAAAGAATGGAAGAGGGGAAAGATCAGCAAGGAAAGCTACCTTTTGGAGGTCAAAAAGTGTAGGGATAAAGTGAAAACTGCCCAAAGCCAAGCAGAATTGGACCTTCTAAAGTAAATTAAAACCAATAGTAAAAGGTTCATAGCCATATAAATAAAAAGAAAATAAGGAGAGAAGAAGTGGGACCACTAAGCACTGAGGATGGGGTGGATATTTATAGATAATCAAGGCATGGCCCAACACCTAAACAAATACTTTTCCTCAGTTTTTAATAAGGGTAGTGAGGATCTTATGGGTAGTGACAGGATGGCTAATGGAAATGAGGATATGGAAGTAGAAATTACCGCATCCAAGGTGGAAATCAAACTCAAACAATTTAATGGGACTAAATCAAGGGGTCTGGATAATCCCCATCCAAGAATATTAAAGGAACTGTCACATGAAAGTGCAAGTCCCATAGCAAGGATTTTTAATTCATCTGTAAAACTTACCTACTTTTAAGAAAGTGATCCAGGAAACTACAGGCCTCTCACCTGGCCCCAAGCTGCTGCAGCAAGCAGCACTCGGGACTCGGGGGAGTCCTCTCTCCCCGCTGCAGCCCCTGGGCAGCCTGCCTTTCTTATGTGCAAGAAATTATATTAATATGGAAAGGTCTTATCGAAATAACTCCCTTTGCACTGTTGTAAAAGTGGGTAAGTCCTAGGAAACCATCTTTTGTAAACAGAAATGTATTCATTATTTAATTTGTCTTGCAAATTATCATATTTTGGTGCTTTTTTTAGTGATCCAGCAAAGACCAACGCTATTTTATCCTACATACCACATTTAATCCTGTTATGTTTGCCACCAAATTATTTGTTATGCTTAAGTGCAATGATGCTAATAAGGCTTCATAGCTCCCTGTCAAAATTCTCCATTTATGACCAGATCAGTGCATAAAGAGAAATGCACTTTATCATCACAGTTAGCAGTAAAGAGGATGGTCTCAAATGTTCTCCAGAAAGATAGTTAAAGGCTCAGAAGGCCTAACTGCTTTTCCAGGAATGGCATCCCACTCCCACCCCTCAACACATACTCCTATCATGGAATTTGGGGATGGGCTGTTCTCCAAATAAGTATGAAAGTCAAAACCTCATTCACAGAACATAATTGAAAATTACACATGACTTGGTATGTTACCGCAATTTTGAACTGTGTGGGGTTTGGGTGTGGGAAGGAAATCTGCCTTTCAAGCATCTTCTGAGCAAGTTTTTCTTCACCTTACACTGGCCATAATTTCCAAACCTGGGTACGACAAATTAGGCTCCTAAATCATTACTTGGACACCTAAGTACAAGTGGTCTGACTTTCAAAGGCAGTGAGAATCTCTAGTTCCCACTGACTTCTTTGGAATAGTGGGTGCTTAGCACCTTGGAAAGTCAGGCCACTTGTACATAAGGATGTAAGAGCCTATTTCTACAACCTCGGGTCACCCCCAAATGTCTTCCTAATGTGTAAGCTACTTGAATTATTCAGGCTGTGTTGAATATCCAGGCATTGGCCTTAATTATGTTATGTATTGTACCTGGAAATACCCTGTACAGAAGGTGCACAATGATGAGTTAACATTGGTGTTGGAACCTTGACAGTTTCATTTTCTGACTTGTGCTTTGAACCTATGTCACATTGTGTATTAACTGAAAAGTCTCATTTAATAATGATAATATGTCTGTATATAGTAGTTTATTTAATTCCTGCTTCAGCTGTAGTGTCATGATTTTAAAAACATTTGTCATAAACTAAGGCTTTTATGAAGCGTATTTGCTATAGTAAAGGCTTGTAATCCAGCAGAAAGTGTCTTTTTTTCTTATAAAAATTTATAATAGCTAGTTTATAAAAAATCATCAAATTAACAAATGTATAATGTTTTACTTGTGGGGGAATCTTGGACCCATTGAAATCAGTGGTAAAACTTCCATTGACTTCAGTGGGGCTCGTTATTTGTATGCACAGAATATAATGTGACTAGATACATATTTTAAACATCTTCTTCATAAGTGAAAATTACCTCTGTGCAGATGATCAGAACAAAAACTAAGTGGTGTATAGGCATAGACCTTGTGAATTTCATTCAGTAAAACTACTTGCATTAATAATCCACATTTTTAAATCATTTGAGATTCTTGAATGAAAGGCACAGCATAAGTGAAAGGAATTATTATTATATATTTAATTAAGAAATTACATTCCTACTACTGGCATTCCATTGACCTATTAACTTCTGAACAGCTCTTAATACTCTTGAATGAAAAAGCAGCAGGAATTCAATAGATTTATTAAATCTGAATAAAACAGGAAATAAACATTAGCAATAGGGCAAGTAGCCAAAATTTTTATTACGTCAGTGTTACACTAAGCAAAGTGATCTGGCAAACCTTTAACAAATAACTTTCCTCCTAAATGATGACAATAAAAAGAATGTAGAAAAATAAAGTCTATTTCTCTCTAGAAATAGGATTTGGGGTCAGATTGTGGATGGGGGAAATGGTGGTAATTTACTCAAGTACAGGCTGCAAGCCCAGAATAGCTGAATGTTTCTGCATAAATGACCAGTGCTGAAGTAGTTAAAGGTTCACAAACACAGTATTACATTAGGACTGAATGAAGGTTGTAAATATAGAGAAGAATACAGACCTTGTGGGTAAAGCAGTGGACTAAGATTTGGGACATTTGGGTTAAATACCTGTCCTATGACAGACAATTCACTTACGGTTAAATTTTCAAAAGCACCTATGAGACCAAGAGCCAGATTCTCAAAGGTTTTTACGTACCAAAAGATGCAGGGCCTAGTAGGGCTTTCAAAAACACCTAAGCAAGTTAGGAGCCTAACTCCCTTGATTTCAGTGGGAGTCAACCACCTAACTTGTTTGGGTCCCAGAAGGTCATGTATAATGAATTAGTCCCTGTAGTAGCCTGCCTTAAAAGACCAGGCAAAGACCTTGAATTGGATGAGTGGAGGATGGAACACTAATCTCAGCCATACCTTTGGCCAGTCTTACATAGGAGGGAAGCTGTTGCATGTTCAATAAGGAGTTTCTGCCTATCCTGGATGTTCCTAGGTAGAAGGAGTTAAAGTAGTCGAGTCTTGAAAGAGATGGACTCTTGTTTGCTAGATCCTCATCCAAGAACAGTGGATGTGATATCCTGGCAACATGAAGTTTAATTAAGGTTTTCCCAATCGCTGTCATTAACTGATTCTGAAGATGTATGGACAAGCCTAGTGTACTCCAGGTTTCCACATATAAATAACTCAGGGGCAGACATCTTCAATAAAGAATAGATATGGTCACTGTTTTTTGCAAAGTCTTTCAGTTGTTTTCCTCTTTCTACTATTGTGACTTTTGTCCTGCCTGATTTGAATTTCCTTTTGTATTTTTCATTAACATGTAGTTTGGGAAAAAAACACCATATGATTACAAGTCAGGGTTTTTCTGGGTTTTTGTCAAGCTTTCCCATCTTGTTTAAAGGGCACATTCTTCTGCCATTTTAGTTAGATAAAATTGATGGCATACTGACATGGAAAACATTTCTGGGGAACTGACACTGGTAATTTTGGGGAAAAAATATTATATGCATTGGAGCATTCTTATGTACCTTACTCTGGCGTGTTTAGTGCTAATTTAATGTGCTGGATTGACAACTAGAGCTGGTTGGGAACTTTCTGACACATTTTCTTTTGGTTGGAAAATGCAGATTTGTCAAAGATTTCTTAGGTCCAGGATGGAAGGCAGAGACCCACTCCAGAACAGCCAAGTGATTAGGGAACTCAACTGGGATCTGGGAGACCCAGATTAAAGTCCCCGCTTTGCCCAATTCAGAGCAGGACTTGAACCTGCATCTCCTACATCCCAGGTGAATAATAGACCACTGGACTATATAGAATCAGTCTCACTTTCTTTCTATCCCAGTGAATATTTATACAAAGTGGAACAGCTGGAACAGGAGAGTTAGAAAGACTGACCCTGTAGCCTGGTGGTAAGGGCACTCACCTGCATCTCCCATTTCCCCAGAGAGGGCCCTAACCATTGAGCTGTTGCCTATTCAGAGGAAGGGGTGTCCCCCACACTTTTGTGGGTTTTTTTTCAAAACAATTTAAAAGGTCTTATTTTTTTTCTGATGTGGAATGAAAACAAATTTAGAAACTTTAGAATTTTTCACAAAAAGAAATTCGTTTTTTTCCCTGGCCAGCCCTTTTGACAACCCTAGATAATAACGTTTTTTTTTTTTTAACAGAACAGGTACAACATGGATATACTTCTTCCATGCTCGGCTGCTAATACACCACACCCCTGTTATGAAGTAACCATATCTCATCTTTAGAGCTGAGATGCCAGTTCAGATTCCATGCCAGTTCAGTGCATGTCCTATCTGCTGAGACTTTGTCAGGTAGACACCTGTCCACTAGCAGCTGAACTCAGAACACCTACCTTATTTCACAAAGGCCACCAAAGAGCCAATGGATAATAACCGCTTTTGATCTCTATTGGGCTATTCTGAATTTGAACTAGTGAGCTGAATGTGTTTCCATTTCTAACAATTCCCAGCAGACATCTCAGTGAAGACTGAACACTTGTTGGATATTGTTACCACATACTTTGAAAGAGGAATAATCTTTGTGTGTCCTTGGCGCTAATAAAATGTTGGGATTCAGTCACTGTGAGCCTACCTATTTATATCTGGCTATTTTTCTGCAATTAACAAAATTACAAATGCCTCCTTTTAAAAATCACTTGAATACTTCATCTGTATTGTTTTGTGAAGAGCATTCTTAACTCCATTGACATTCAGTAATGTTGAGGTGTTACTAATTATTCCCAGCATGAATGCCTACTTGTAATTGCAATTTATCATGAATGCTTATGACTTGGTAATGATTTTTCAAACCATTTTTTCTCCCCCCATCCCTCCCAAGTCTTGAGGGTTTATTGTTTCTAAAGCTGTTGAATAACCTGCAAGTTTGAAAATAGTAGCTAATGCATACCACCTACTGGTAATAATTGCATCTAAGCCCTTTACCCCTTCTAGCATGTTAATGCTGTGAAACGTAACAAATTCCTTACAGTCAAAATGCTCAGTTTTCCTTTAGTGGATCTTTAGTTAATGCTTTTTGGCCTGTTTTGCTCAAACTCCATAGAGTATTGTAGTAGAAAAGGACTTTTCCCCTGATACAGAATGCAGACAACTAAATACGTATTGGATCTGACTCCCTGAAAATTTCCCTGACACGTGGTGAATGAATCCTGTGGTGCCACAGCTAATCTCCCACAACCCTAGAGATGGTAGATGGGAAGCCCTGGAGCCACTCTTAGACCAGCAGCACCAGAGTTCCTCTACGTGACAGACATCTAGCTGTGTGCAGTGCTTGTCAGCCTGGTGCTTGTCACTTAGGGTGAACCTTGTTGAAATGCAGAATTTGGTCCCCCATTCCTCATTCTTTAGGAAGAGGGAGGTTGTGGTTAGGGGAAGTGGTTGCCAGAGCAAATATGTAGTGTATTGTGGCTGTTACCTTCTATGTGTATGTATATGTGTACTGTATTTTTGGTTTTGTTGTACTATATAGAAGTATAACTGAACTTGACTTTAAAATTAATATAAAAACAGTGATTTTCTTATCCTTATTTCTGAAGGAATGAGAAGCAAAACAGGAGACATTTGGGTAGGATTTTATTCATCAGTAAACTTTCAAGTAATCCTATTATGTGTTTGTGGTTTATTGCCACCTATGTGACTTTTTAAATTGCTAATTGAATTCAGGGCACAGGCTTTGAAAGAGCTTTAACTCCCATTATATTTGTCTGTACTCTATATTGTAAGCCAAGATTCACTGAAATATACAAAGAGGCAAAGCATATAAAATGATGATGACATGTACCCAAAATGAGCAGGCACAAATAATTATGAAAATGTAAATTACATATATTATTCATGTTTGCATACTGGAATTTTATAACTGGACCCTGACCTTGAAAATGGCATTTCTAACACACCTGTGAAAGTAATGGCTGCTGTGTTCTCTCCATCTTTTCTCTTGGATTAGAAAATGAACTTCCTAGTTTTTCCTCAAATGCTCATAGGGCCACATTTATCCCTAATGTAAGCCCACAACAGTCAATAGAGTACTACTAGGGGTACATTTAGCCCAGAAAGAGCTGTGGTAAAAAATTAAAAACTCGAGAGTAGGATTTTCAAAGCCACCTGAGGGATTTGGATGCCAACTCCCATTAATTTTCATACATTCATGTAATGTATAAATACAACCAGTCTCCAACTGGGTGCCTAAATTAATTACCCAAACCATATTTAGGTCACTAAATCAGTAAGCTGGTTTCAAAGATGATATGCACCCATAGCTCCCATTGACTTTAGGTGCCTAGATATAGGTTTACTGACTAACTTCAGGCATCCAAGTTCCAAAAGGTTGTCTGTAATCTCTCTAAAATGTCCTTGCTTCTTTTTGGTAGAGGAGGAGGGACCTTTTCCTCTAAGGTTCCCTTCTCAGTGCCCAGGCAAGCTTCTTCCATCCCTAAGCTCACACTAAGAATGTGAGTGCTCAGAATCAGACAGATAACATTATGTGCAGTGGCAAGCTATGGTTACAGAAATCTACTAGAACTGGCCCTGAGGCACAGAGTTCAGATCCACATCCAATCTTCTCCAAAGTATGAGATGAGGATGTAGGGGAGTTCAGATCCAGTTTTTTTGCTTCAGCCTAAAATGAATGGTGATGAATGCCATGCAAATGCGCAGAGATACCGTTATGACAGACATCAACGGGTGGCACTGTTACACACAGGGCCAGCTCTAGCTTTTTTGCCGCCCCAAGCAGAGGGAAAAAAAAAAGCCGCGGCCGGAGCTGCCTCCGAAGCAAAAGAAAACCAACAACAAAAACGGCCCTTGAAATGTGGCGCCCCAGGAATGGCCAGAATGCCGCCCCTTCACATGTGCCGCCCCAAGCACCTGCTTCCTTTGCTGGTGCCTGGAGCTGGCCCTGGTTGCACATAGTCTTCCAAGGGTATGTCTACACTACCCTCCAGATCGGCGGGCAGCGATCGATCCAGCGGGGGTCGATTTAGCGCATCTAGTCTAGATGTGATAAATCAACCCCCCGAGCGCTCTCCCATCGACTCCTGTACTCCACCGCTGCAAGAGGCGCAGGCAGAGTCGACGGGGGAGTGGCTGCTATCGACTTCCCACAGTGAAAAGGCCACGGTAAGTGGATCTAAGTATGTCGACTTCAGCTACGTTATTGACGTAGCTGAAGTTGCATAACTTAGATTGATCCCCCTCCCACCACCACCCAGTGTAGACCAGGCCGGGTTCTTTCCCTCAGAGGACACATTGTGGTGTTAGTTTGAGGTTAGGCAAGATTTTGGTGTAGAGACAGCTTTAGGAGAGGGGGAGCTGTGTAAGACATAGCGTTTACTCTCTGTCTTGGGATCTGATGCGTGTTCATTTTTGAGGCAGAGTTGCTTCTTATGAACCCAGCATTGGTTTTGGGCTGAGATTCCGGGAAGGAGGGATTGCTCTGCATGCTGTTTGATATCTTATTTTCCAGGACTCGTGTATATACATATGTAAATAAAACAAATTCCATTTTGAATATATCCAGACTCCACATATGCTCCCTTGGGAAGCCAATCTGCAAGGCCCTGGACGTCTGCTGCTGCTAAGCCAGGGGGAAATGCTGATAGGGTTGCCACCTGTCCAGGTTTTTCCGGGATTGTTTCTTTGTTTTAGGTACCTGTCCCGAGAAATCACACACTGCTAGTGGACCAGTTTTATGGGCTCAGGATCGTCCTGAATGTCTTGGTTTTTTGTACCTGAGAGTAGGATTGCTAATTTTGTTGGATTTATTCCTGGAGGTTTCATCACATCACATAATCTTTAATAAAAATTAGTTTCTGGAGACTCCAGGACAATCCTGGAGGGTTGACAACCTTACCTGAGAGGTGGCAACCCTAGATGCTAGTGTCAGAATGGGACACTGGTATCAGAAGAAGGGACAACAATATGATAAATAAGTAGAGGTAGAAGTCAGCTGTGAAGTTTAGATCTGGATCCAGAGTAGTTTAATCAAATTCAAGTTTTGGTTTGGGCTCATCTCATTCGCTGTCAGCAACCCTCTCACTAAATCTCAAATTTTATTTTCAGTGAAGAGAATTGCTTTTTCCTGCAATTAGTTGATGGGCACATTACCAAAAGCATTTCCCCCAGTATCTAAAAGAGCTCCAGAAAAAAAAATTCCAGTAGTTCTGCAAAATATTTTTGAAGAGCTTCAGTTTAGCCAACTGAGGCTTTGTCTTCATTAGGGAAAAAAAAGTGTTAGCTGAGACATGGTAACTAATATGAGGTAAACGCCAGGAAAGACAAGGCAGTTTGTAGTTTTCATGTGTTAGCAGGTTGAGGTAAAGGGAGCCAAGGGTTTACCTCAACATGTTAATACATGTGAACACTATAAAGTATCTTGTCTTTACTAGCATTTTGCCTCATGTTGGTTATCATGTACTAGCTAAATTGAGCTAAGAAAATACTTTTTTCCTTGTGAAGATCCACTCTGAGACTCGGAAGGAGAGAGAGAGGGACTTGAGTCTGTTACACTAAGGTCTGTATATTGTTGCAGTCTAAGTGGCCTTAAAGTTGGTGGAAATGGCCCCCTGAGAACAGTGCCTGTGTAGAGCTTCCCCCCATCCCCCGATCAGTATAGAGCAGTTTAAGGGGGCTGTGTCAGCTCTGCTCCCAGTCTTACACATAAGGCCATGTCAGGAAATGATGAAGCAAACAGTGGTGTAGGCTGGACACAGTGGAGCTATGAAAACAACTGATTTTTCAGTTCATTGGCTGCACCAATAAATAACAAAAAAATGTTTCTGATTGACCTGAAATGAATTAAAAAAAAAAATCAGCAAACTGGGGGAAAAAAATTGTTTTGGGTCAAACTAAACATTTCATTTTATTTTCAATAGGTTTTTTTTTTACAGGTTTAATTTTTTAAAATAAAACAGAAGTACATTTCTATGCAAAATTTATTTTGAATAAAAACCAAAATGTTTCATTCTGAAAATGTCAAAACAGAACTTTTTGATTTTTTTGTTTGCTTGCTTGTTTTCATCTGAAACAATTCAGCGAAATTCATTAAATGTTTCAGTGGAGACAAACATTGTATTTTTCAGCCAAAAAAATGTTGCCCAGCTTTAGGTCACAGTGCATTGCATTGACTCTTCATTGCTTCCTAGGGTCTTATGGGTAGCCAAGCATATGAGCAGCCCTGGGTTTGCTCTAAATTATAGTCGCCTCTTTCCCTTTCCTCCCATTCCTGCCCAAGAAAAGGGATGGGGGAAATGAGGCACAGACCCAGCTCCTAAATTATTTATTTAGGGACATAAGCTTCCAAAAAGTATGTGTGCTGCTTTATTTTTAAACTTTAAAAGAATCTTCACTAAAACACATGCTATTTTTAGGCATGTCTGAGTCTGCTATTTTTGTAGCATTCTGCTTAATTTAAAAGAAAGGGAAGGCCTGCATTTTCCCAACTTTCATGTTAATAGAGAACAGTTGGAAACTTTAAAAAGCCCAAAGTAGAAAAATATGGTTGCTTTGCTTCACCCTATTAATCTGGGTGCCAGCTGGGCTAGAATTCAAGAGAAAGAGAATTAACTCTTTTTGGCCTCACATAAGGCCACTTGTACATTTTCATGTGGATGTTTCCAGGGGGCATCTTTGTATTGGGAGGGGCAGCATGGGAGAAAGCACAAAAGTGCTTGTCTGAAAACCCAACAAGTGGGCAATGGATAGGGTTACCAGATAGTAACTGTGAAAAAACGGGGCAGGGGGTGAGGGGTAATAGGCGCCAATATAAGAAAAAGTCCCCCAAAACGGGACTGTCCCTTTAAAAATGGGATGGATGGTCACCCTAGCAATGGAGGCTGACATTCTGAGCTGGTCAGAGGCAGGAGTTGACATCTCAGTAGCAAATGAGGAAATGATTCACGTGGTCAAGTTTTTCAGGGTCACATGACTAGTGAAACATTGACTAGGGAAGATGTTTCCCTATAAAAAGAATGATTTACGCTTCTATTCCTATTATTTTAATTCTTCTTCTTTTCGGATGCCGGAGCCTGCCACATCAGTTTGCAACAGCCGCATCAGTGAAGTGCAGAACCCTCGGAACACCATCAAATCTCGCCACGGGGCAGTCGTCAGTGATGTGACATTGTCTGTCTTTGACCACAGCCACATGTGGGATCATTTTGTTGGTCCCAGGTGTGAAGGCTGGCTGCACGTTGACCCTGGCCCATTCAAAATTGGTTCAACAGAGCCATGAGCCGTACAGCAAATCAAAGCCGGTACACACATGGTTGGGTCAGTTATAAGAGACTGATCGTGAGTGTCACCTGCAGACCAATCTTCACAACAAATCAACATTGCAGAGAAATCTGGGCAGTGCAAGTGTGCCCACAATAGGTGCCTCAATGATAGGCATGCTCTTGGGTGGTTGAAGAGGTCTGCATATAGTGGTAGGCTCAGGTTTGCCGTGATCTTCTCAACCATTCTGGTCAAAGCATCCCCATGACGGATGTGTGGGGAAGCGATCTTGCTTAATAATGGGGTGCCATGGTACTGGAGTGGGTCAAATTGCCCGTTATGATGTGCATGGTTGAATGTAGTTGTGTGTCAACCGACATGATGTGAGCTGAATAGAGCAAGACTGGAGCAGAGTATCCTGCTGCACAGTATGATAGAGAGCTAAACCGGCTGATCAGAGGATTTGAGCATTTGCTCTCCGTGCAGTGCCGGCCAGTTTGCTTAGAAGGTTGTTGTGCATCCTCACCTTAGCCACAGTTTTCCACAGATGGTTAAGATATGTATGGGATATATCTAGGGTTCATTTAAGAGAGACTGGGGGGTTCATGTTTCAGTTATTAACACCATTGTGCTTTGCAAACAGAAGAAAAGGTCTAGTTCAGCTACAAGATGTTGGGCTAGACAAAGAAATCACAGGGTGCTCTGACTTGGTGCAGGTAGAAGCCCTGCACGGAGCTACACCAGGAGCAAGGAGAGCATCAAGCCACCTTTGCACAGACACCCCTCATGAGCACCTTCTTCATATCAGCCTGCCCTCAGGGACTGGCCCAGTATTCTTCTCACCTACAATACCAAGTTCTTAGGGCTAAAGTAAGACTTTATTCATAGCTCTGAGTATGAAGTGGTGCCTAGCTCTGCCAGTCCAGGAGTAGCACCAAAAATGAATCGTAACTCAGGCAACCCCGAGTCACAGTTTTCCCCATAGCTCCTGTGTTGCACAAGATGAAAGCAGCATGAGAGAAAGTGTCGAATTCAGTGCTTTGGCCCATTGCCAGATGCAGTGTATACCTTTCCTCATGCCCAGCATGGAGGAGGAGTAGCCTGACTGAGCCTGTTCTTCCCTTCCACGCCCCAATTGCTGATCCAGGCAACCCCTACACAGCTTTAGGGGAGGATGAGATGGACTGGGGCTTACTGCATTTATTTCTCTACCTCGCGCCATGTTACAATCAGGCCTATACTTTTTATTTTAAAACATCCAGTGTACTCTGTTTCATTTCAGCCAAACTTTATTTTAACTGACTTTTTTCAAATTTGAATTATTTACATTTTCATTAAAAATCTACTCAAGCTAAAAAAAAATTAATCTTTTGCTTCTTCCAAAGTCCTGCTGTTACTCCCCAGTGTTCATGTCTGACTTAAAGAGTAATTAAAATAAATATCAAGTGCTACTGAAATTATTAATAAATTATACAATTTACATTCAATTGTAAGTGGAAGAATGCTTGCACTTCCCTTTTAAAAAAGCAGCATGGTACCAGACGGGAAGGAAGTGTGCTAATTACAGTGCCTTCATGAAGCTTTAGAATTCATGACTGAAAAGTTGATCACAAGATGCAAGGGAGGCAAAGTAAGCATTTTAATTTTTTATACCTCAGCATTTCTAATCCCAAATCTTGCTATTAAAATATATAACAAAATTTGCCTTATGCATTTCCAACATTTTGGTATTTCATTATCTTTTCCATGTAGAAGAGTTATAGACATTTAGGGCCAGATTCTGATCTCATACCAGTTTTAATTGGGTTATTCCATTGACTTTACTGGAGTTACTCCTGATTTATACTGGTTTAACTGAGATCCGTTTCTTTTCTAAAAAAAATCCTAACATTTAATTGCTTTTTATCCATATCATGCCTCTCTGGACAAATGACTGTGCAACTTGAATACTGGAATTCCAGCCAACAATGATTTGAGCATACAGGACAAAAAGCAGAAGTTTCTTAATTTTATGAAGAGGCAGCAGAACCAGAGTATGCTTCTCTCCAGTGATTCTGTCCATTGTTACATCTGAGTAGGGTGACCAGATGTCCCGATTTTATAGGGACAGTCCTGATTTTTGGATCTTTTTCTTATATTGGCTCCTATTACCCTCCACCCCCTGTCCTGATTTTTTACACTTGCTGTCTGGGCACCCTACATCTGAGAGTGAATGTGAAGGTATTCATCCATCTTGCTTTTTGTCTGGATGTTGCTACTTAATTTAGAAATTATAGTGTCCTTTAATAAAAGACAGAGAAGAACACCAATGTAATATATGAAGATCTAATTCTTAGCTAGTTTCTGTACAATTTTGCTGGAGCAGATATGTTTAACTAGCATATAATTAACTCTTCCAAGGACATGCTTCCTATATGTGTGTAGTTATAGCCAAAAAAACAGTTCCCCATAGTTGCCCTTGTCTGTCTTGTCCCCTGCCTACTCCCCAGTTCATACTCCCAACTCCCTTCCTCTCCAGGCTCCTGTCCCCCTGCTCTGCATCTCTTCTCCTTGCCCCTATTCCTTACCCATCTGCATTCAAATCAAGTTACTTCCTCCTTCATGCTCCCTGGGCTCCAGCAGTAAGAGCATTGAGAGCACAGGTGAGAGAGTGTCCCCACTCTCAGTCCTAGTGCCAAAGTGGCCCCTAGTGGCTGGGAAAACCAACTGCAGTAAAACCCCTGCTCAGCCCTTGAAGCCCTAGGCAGGAGCTCACTCATTCACTCCGTGGTGATGGTGCATTCAGTTTGGTCAGCACTAGCAACTGTGAGGGGATGGAGCATGCCTGGTGAGAATGGACTCTTCAGAGAATTTAACAGCCAAATTCCAGTAAGTCTTTATTTTGAGGTCCCTGCAATAGAAATAGGTTAATATTGTTTATATTTAGAAATAATTTAAATATTTATTATTGTGTGTATTGAGAACAATGGGAGCTGCCCCTTTCTGAATAGGGTGGGGGCACAGTGAGTGAGCTACTATCTAGAGCAGGGATATCAAACGTATGGCCTGCAGGCCGGATCTGTCCTGTGAAACACTTTCATTCAGCCTGCAGACTTCGCATGAATCTACAGGCTTGTCGGCATGACCCCAGAGTCTGCACTACAGGGGTATGATTTGCAGAGTGCACTAACTCCCCTGTGTAGTCCAGGCTAGCGTGCACTGATGTAGTCCTGTTTCAAGCAGGGCTACACATCAATGTGCACTGAGGAACGTTTAGTGTGAGCCAGAAGCGTCCACACAAAGGTAAGTAGAGCGCAACATTGGTGCGCTCTAGTCCAGATTCTGGTGCAGCAATCCAGCAAAACCTCGCATACAGGTGTAGAACCACTTGGTCCCGTTTAAGAGGCACAGGAGAGGCATACATCTGACGGAAACTTGTGCATGTCCAGATGAGGGGAAATGACACTGAAGAGCACTTGCCCACCAGCTGGAGAGTAGATACCCCAACTTGGCAAGTCAAAGAAAACTAAGTTTCAAATAAGTCAAAGGGTCAACGTAAGTAATTACTAATATGGTTTATCTTAATGTATATCTATTTTAATAATTTTCGCTGAATGTGGCCTGTACCAAGTATCAGGGTATCAGATCATACCTGCAGTATGAAATGAGCTTAACACCCCCGGTCTAAGTGTTCAGAGTGTGTGCCGCTGGTGCAAGAGGAGGCTAGGCTATTTCTGTGTCCTGAGGTCCCTGCCCACAAGAAGCTCTTAAAGAAAAAGGCTTGAACTCCCAGAATAAACCATGTTCTCTTTGAACAGATGAGTGTTACAATTGAGGGTGTAACATTGACTGAACATGTGCGAACTGTGATTTGTCAAAGGCTAATAATTTGGCCAGGTTTGGGCAGATATTTACAAAGGTGGCAAGAGGCACATTCCTGACATAAACTCCACCCTCCTGCTAAATTTCAAATCTCTGCTCCAAAGCATGGTGGCGCTAGAACTTCTCCATAAAATAGTTATAAGATTTTTTTTAACATGGGTAAAACAAGGTATTTTCCCCTAATTTGTTCTCTGAAACGGGTGAACCATTTTAGCCGTAAGTTTCCAAAAGTTTCCGAGGCAGACATCAGTATGGACAACGGCAGCCCAAATGTTTTAAGTGTGGCAAAGGTATAAACAACTGAAATGGTCTTATAATGGTAAATGTCCGGCAATTTCATCTGTAGGTGGGGCTACCTGCCCGCCTGTAGTAACACACAGGACGAGTTTGAAGCTTCTGTTTGAAGAAATATTAAAACAATAAAATTTCATTTAATTATAATCAGGGTCAAACTAATACAATCCATAGCCCTATCCATGTCATTACACAAGTTCCCTCCCACACATCGCACGGCTTTGTTTCGGTGGCTTCACGTTGTGGCCCCACCCCCACTTGGAATGGCAGGAGACCCCAGTCCCTTAAGGTGGGGCAGCATCAAAGGCCAGCGTTGGGACAGCAGGGGTTTTCTTACCTCAGTATCTCCAGGAGGAGGCACAATGAATGTGTCCCATGCTTACCACAGCAGCTAGGGTGCATCTGCTTGTGTGGGAGGGCAGGACCCTGCTGCATTCTTCTCTTCCTGTCACACGTGCAGTCCTCTACTGGGATGGTATTGGCATGTGGTCTAGAGCAGTGGTCTTGGAGTTAACACCTGACTGAGATTCGTGGGGCTGTTCACACCTCCCAGAGCTCGTGTTTCAGGCTGTTTGCAAACTCAGAATACATCACTGCATCGGTATTACTCTCTTCACATATTTGAGCTTTTCTTTACAAACATTAGGTCTCAAAAGCTGCTTTTTTTTTCTTTTCTTTTTTCTTAATGAAAGCTGAGGCATGGACATATAGTGCCTTTGTGGTAATCCAGCCCTGATTATAATTCTTCCTTAAGAGTTACAGCCTTAAAAAGAGTTTGTATAGCTTGTTACAGCTCATTGTCAGGTTTACAGTTTCATAGAAACCTTTCCCTTTCTTACATGCTCCTACTTGTAACCTTGAAAAACATGAATTCTTCCTCAGTGATTCCTGGAAGCAGCCTGTGAATGGGAGTATTCCTAAACTCTCTTGGTTTCTTCTGGAGTTACATTCACTTTATAGATTATATATCCCTCATTCCCACTCCTAAATTGCTTAATATTATAGGGCTGTGAGATGCAACCAAAAATATTGTCATATGAGCAACATAGATATCTATTCAGAAAGAACATCTGTGATAATGGCCAGTGCTGGATGCTCAGTGAATTGTCCCACATATTAATCTGTTTAGTGCCATGAATCATGAGATTTTATAACATTTACTCTTTTATTGTATTTAGACATGGTTACTAAATGTATTTATTTTACCTCTCTTTTATACCCCCCGTTAGGCCACTAACAGGTTTTTGAGACATGAAGTATTTTGCTTTTTCTAAATATAAGACAAAATAATCCATTCCTATATTTTGGAAAATTCAAAGATAAACACATCAAATAGCAAACATGTAACCATTTGTGGCTATAAATGTTTCTACAGTTGTTAATCTCTTTGAAACATTTTCTTCTTTCAACAGTTTTAACTTCAAAAGAGCAAAATTTCTTCTTGTCCAGAAGAAGCCGTAGTAAACCGAGAATACATCTAGACAAATAATCATGTCTGACTTAATATTGTTGGCGCGTACTGTTTATTTTTACCTAGAGGGGCATTAACCTTAGTTCCAAAGAGCTTATCTAAAAGTTTCAGAATTTATATTGAGAGTGGGAGAGCTGAGGATGTGGAATTTTGAACCCTGTTGGAACTTCACTGGTTCTGCATTTAGAACAGACTTGACCTTTCTCAGGCTTGGGTTCTGTGCTGAATGTTCACAAGACCATTTAAATGAAGAAAAAAGAAAAAGAAGAAAAAACTCTTCTGCCTTTGCCTGAGAATATTTGGCGTCCTCATTTTTCATATCGCTAGACTATTCCTGCCATAAAACGAGCATTGCTTTGCTGTTCCTACGGTAAACATCATGAAAAGTGTGTCCTGTTGCTTGACTGTTCTGTGTAGTATATTCGTGTGATGGTGCTTGTGAGCCTGTTTTTGAAATCGTTTAAGTGCATTCCACTGCGCCCCTCCATTGTGAAGAAAGGTTTGGAAAGACAATATTTTTCCTTCCTTCCTTTTCTTTGATTTTAAGCTCTTGCTCTAGTTGTGATGTTACAAATAAGACCCAAGTGAGGCCCAAATGGATGTTATCTCCAACCCAGCAAGTGAGGCCCTTGTTAAGTCAATGTACAGTAATTTAGAACAGCCTTGATTATCCAAATATAGTGAGGGAACAATCAATAAATTCTGATAATCAAGGTTTCTGATGAGGGGATTTTCAAAGTAATTCATAGAGTTTACAGCCGGAAGTGACCACCAGACCATCTAGAATTTTCTTCGTAGATGTGGTGTACACAGCCCTTTTTAGGATCATTGAGATTTTGATATTAGAAGCTGGACTATATCCATGATCCACCCATCCTGGTACATTTGGGATCATTGAATGTTACCTCCCAGTAGGCCCAATCCCAACCCTTAATCATGTGTGCAGTCCCATGGATGAAATAAAATAACAAAGTAAAACATCATTCTTCTGTTTAGTTCATCCATTGACTTAAGATAAAAAAATTCCCAAGTGCCTTAGGAGCCTAAGGCTTATTTTCAAAAGTGTTGTAAGGCCAAATTTACAAAGGTGTTTAGGTGTATAAAGATGCAGAGAGGCATCTTTATACCATTGTAAATTTGGCTTTTAGGCAATTAGTATCTTACATTCCATTGATTTTTGAAAATTACAGTTATGCTCCTAAGTGACTTAGGTGCTTCTGAAAGTTTTATCATTAGTGTAAAAAAGCTGCCATCCTGATAGTGTATTCCAGCCAAGAAACCTAAAGTACAAATTAATGATAATGGACCAAATTCTGCTTTGTGACACTATTATTAATCAGAAGTAATTCCATGGGTTTCAGAGGAGCTACTCCCACTTTATGTTGGTGTAATTAAAAATAAAATTTGGCCTGTATTTAGTATAAAATCACTAAATTCTCAATTATAATGTTATACTAAGCTGAAACTGCAATCTAATGCAGTACCTGTGTAAGAAATAATCATACAATCTGGTTATAAAAGAACACAGTTATAAATGGTTTATACCTTAAATATTATATAAACATAAAGGAATAATAAGCAATCAAGTGAAAAGTTGCCATCTTGATGGTCTAATATCATCAACGACAGCACAATAGAGCATTTCTTATTCCATCCAGTAGAGAGTAATGGTGCACATACCCACTATCCTGTTCATTATGCTAAATGAGGGAGAGTGAACTTATTGCCTCAGAAGCTACAGGGAGTCCAGTGGCACCTTATAGCCTAACAGACGTATTGGAGCATAAGCTTTCGTGGGTGAATACCCACTTCGTTGGATGCATCCGACGAAGTGGGTATTCACCTATGAAAGCTTATGCTCCAATACGGCTGTTAGTCTATAAGGTGCCACAGGACTCTTGGTAGCTTCTACAGATCCAGACTAACACGGCTACCCCACTGATACTTCTTGCCTCAGTGATGTCAATGACAAACCTACTATTGGTTTCAGTAGGGCCACTATTTCCCCTGGTGAGTTTTATATTTTTAAAGCAAAGTTTAATTAATTAACATACAGTCTTGCCCGCTACCTGAAATTCCCAAAGACAGAAATGTCAAATAACCGTCTGAAGAAGTGGGTATTCACCCACGAAAGCTTAAGCTCCAATACGTCTGTTAGTCTATAAGGTGCCACAGGACTCTTTGTTGCTTCTACAGATCCAGACTAACACGGCTACCCCTCTGAGAAATAACCACGGTTATCTTTGAATAGGATAAAATATTAAGTTATTAGTTTGAGAAACGGCAGCTGTTGTCCTTTTAGTGTACTGTAGTAAAATATGGAACTTAAAAGCTTGCAGTTCCCCAAAATGCATGATCAGAGCTCTTGGCAATGGATGGAGAAAAAGAGGAGTGTTTAAACAGAAGTAGTTGCAAACACAAGTTGAACAGGACTGTTGTTTATTTAATGTGTAAGAATTGTGCTGACAGACAGGTTTGTCATCATAAAGATGTGGCATTCTTAGTTTAAAAAATACAAAGAAACCCTTAACCAAGTTGGTTTTGCCACAACAGAATTTAATATCTATCTCTGTTCAAAAAATTATTCTACAGGTAATGTTTTAAATAAAGTGGAATATGTAAGTATTTTAATGAGTTTATGCTCATTCATTTCTCTAATAAAACAGACATATCTTGAGTCCAAAACTTCCCGAACAATGAGAAATAGAATGGGCATCAGCCACAAAGTGTAGATCTAGATCTTAATATCAACTCTTTCAAAATCCACTGATGTTTGGGTCCAGAATTTTGGAAATGCTGATCTGGGTTCAGCATTTTCAAGGGACATTTGGGAACTTATCACTACTTGGAGGTTGTGATAATATCAAAAATTTGCATCTTTAGTTAATTCACTCCCTACAAGTTTAATCTAACTGATCCCAAGTTCTTATTTTTTTTTAAAGTCAAACATTCACTACCCAAAGCAGTACATGTAGGCAAATAATTATAACCCTTCATTATGTTCACATCTGCTGAACAAATTCCAAGTTCAAAATGAGTTACAAGAAAACTATTTCCTGGAAAGAAATAAGACTTATGAGAAAGCTCTTCCTTAGGAATAAACGTTTGCTTTCTCATAACAGTTTAAGTGGCGTAAATTATTTCATGTTCTTTTAACCTTGGCTTGTGTGTATTTTAAACTGCTTAATAGCACATACTATAATGACTGCAAGTTGTGAAATCCTTTTTGCACCTAGGTATAAAAAAGCACCATTCTAGATAAATAATCAAAGCTGTCTTCCAAGCTGACTGGACTGGGAAACAATAAATTTGAATATCCCTGAACTTTGGGAAACCTCAGATTCTAAACTAGATGGGCTCAAGCCTATCAGTGCTCTGAAGTTAAGGCCACAATTTTCACAACTGGTCACTGATTTTCAGGTGTTTCATTTCCTGGGTGCCCAACCTGAGACTCAGCGCGGCCCGAGTTTTCAGAACTGTTGTACACTAAAAGTTCCAATTGAAATCAATAGAAACTATAAAAATCAGGCCCGTATCTCAAGTTAGGCATAAAAATGAGATACACAAAATCAGTGGCTGCTTTTGAAAATATTGCACTAAAATAGCCTGAATTAGGGTTAGTGAAATGGTTCAGTAGAAATAAGAACCAACTGAAGCTTTGCTTAAAACTCAAACCCAAACTTAAACCTTCCTTAATACTGGAAGAAGCTACATTAACTTTAAAACACCCTCATTTTGGTTTGGTTTGGTTTGCACTTTTGGTTCTAAGGCAAAATGTTGAAACACCATGGGAGAGGCTGCTGTCCTGAGCCCCCGGATTCTGCAAACACTTAGGTTTGTGCCGAATGAAAAGTCCCATTGGAAGTGAATGCATGCATAAGTGTTTGTAATATAGGAGCTCTAATATTTATGGTCCAGCTGGAAGCAAGAAATACTGGAAATCTCATAAGAGCCTGCTCTCTTAGGTCAGATTTTGCCATGCTTACCTCAAGCCGAGTAACATCTTACTTTGTGAGTAACTTTTTATTAAATTTTATTAAATTAACCTAAGGTAAGAGGGGCAGAATCTGACCCATAGATAATCAGTGCAAGTTTGTGTTTGTTTTAAACTGAAGAATTTTGGATCAGCCTGTCAGCTCTTGGGTGTTTACACAGTCCTGCAAATTTCATGTCGTTTGTCTGTTACTAGTTTCAATTTTAGGGTTCAGACCCGAGAATGGTTTCAATTGTAAGTAACTGAGGTGGCTTTAGTTTTCCTTAATAAAAGGTAAGAAGCATGGTCTAGTGGCTAACGCACACAAGTGGGAGTCTAGAGAGGAGATCTGAATACTAGTCTACTCTCTACTATAGAGTTACAGTGGGTGTTTGTAGTGCTTTGAGATCCTCAAATAAAAGGAACTTGCAAAAGTGTAAATTAATTGTTATTTTATTATAATGGCACAGAGGCTTCAATCAAATAATGCTTCATTGGGAGAGCATTTCAAGGGTTATTTTTTTTTCTCCCAATTTATCTTTCTGGCTCCCTCTAATTAGTGTTGAAGGGAATTACTGCCATGTATTGAGAGAGAAATATATATCCAGCTTATTGTTTGGAGCATGACCAAACCCCAAACTATAACATACTGTGCTAGATTAATTCCAAAAGCAACAATTCATCCATAAAAGACTTAGAAAAAATCCATCAATCCATGAAAAATAATTAGAATTCAGACAGTGAAAGCATTTCCTACCAGAAATGATGTATTGTTTTAAGAATGCATTTTTAAACTACAGGCCTGATTTAGTTCTTACATACAGCAATTTTACAATGGTGTAATTCCACTGACTTCAGCAGTATTACGCTCACGTTGCAATCATGATAAGTGAATGGAGAATCAGGCTCCATGTATTTAACACTGGCATGTTAATGAAATCTAGAACAGCTTTAGTATGTTATTCTTGCATTATGTGATTTAAACTTAGTTGCTCCACTACCAGAATATGGTGGTACCCTAAAACAACGTGGAAGAAAATATTACCCACGGATGGTGGTTACAGCATATTAAGTGGGAGTATTAGGAAGGCTGAACTCCAGAGTTAATAGGTGTGGCACCATCTTTTTAATGGTGATAAAGCGCCTAATTCTGCAATGTAGTGAATATGATTGTGCTCAGCACAATACAGGAGCCACTCAGGGGTTTGTTGCATCAGTTCTGTTGGCACATGCTGTCCAACTTAGTGTGTGTTTGAAGTTTATTTTTCCTGCAAGTTAGTGTCAAAGACCACACAATCATTTGATGGCCAGTTGATTAATGTTTTGATAACCACAACCATGTTTTGTTCCAGTTCATCTTCGTGACAGTTTAAATTCTTGAAAGCTGCTAGCCTTTCTTTGCTGTAGTTTAGGAAAAGAAATAGATACGTCTGCTAGTGTAAATGATTCATATTTCTCTATTTTATTAAGTTGGACGTCCTATAGTACAGACATCACCCTATACATTTTCATAAGTATGGTAAGCTGAATGATGATTAATGCCTATACTGTAGCCATGAGTCCTTTTTAAATGCATTGCTCTGCACCAGATTATAATGGTGGAAAACTGCTGAGATAGGGAGCAATGGGCCCACTGTACTTGAGCACCGGCAGACAAGGAGTTAATTCCCTGCTCATGTCTTCTGCAGCAAACCCCTCTACAGGTGACTAGGTGCAGTAATTAGGAAGGCTTGGTGGCTCATTTAGGAGCTCAAGGTAAAACCAGAGAACTCTGCAGAGATAGTTTGCTAGCAATTACATGGAGGACTTTCTTAACATAGAAGGATTTTGTATGACTGGATGTGTTTTTAAAAGATATACAGTAATTCAAACAGAAGTTATGGGTTTGATGTAGAAATTACTGGGTGAGTTCTATGATCTATGTTATGCAGGAGGTCAGACTAGAGATTCACAATGCTCCCTTCTGGCCTTAAAATCTATTGATATCTCACAGTTAAGAGACCATATATTCCTGTTGCTGGAGCAAAGCTATTTTTGTGCAGATGTAAAAACCATTTGTTTGTTTGTTTTACAGATGGGCTTAAAGTGTATGATTTGGATCCACTTTTCCACAAAGCATAAGGGATCTGTGGGTTTTGCTGTGGCTTATCCCTAATTATTATGGGGGAGGGGCAGAGGGAACAGGCTTTGGGGTGGTATGGGAAAGGTGGTGGTGGTAAAAATCTGTTGCTCTTGAAGCATGATAAGAAAATATTTTATATCTTGTGGGACCAGTTGGTTTGAACCCCGAGCCTTTGTTTAAACAGTTGCAGGAATAATTTTCTGAAATAGCTTGTGTTTAAAAGTTCCCTCAGAATTAATGTTTTGGTGATTTGTACTGGATTTGGCTAATGTAGGTGCTAATGTTATGCTTGTAGATACGAGAGTTTCTTAAGAGCCACCAAAGTTCACCCTGGGCTGCTCTGGTGATTGTCACAGATGAAATAGCACTAACAAATTACTCAGAGTCAATTAACAGGCCAAGGCAGACGTGGCCTGTTGCATGTATATGTAGACTGTTCTCTCTCTTTTACAGGAAGACTGAGCCCCTGTTTCTTTTGTGAATCAAAGTGGTCTTCCTAATTCGAAGTGATCATTTATTACAGACTTTTTAGTAGAAACCTGCTGCTCCTGAAATGTAAGTGTCTTAAATAAAAGGCAACCGAAATTTGATTGCACTTAGCTTTGTAAAATCAAACTTCTTTGAGGTTTTGTGAAAGCAAAAGTCCTCTCATTTTCCCCTGATAGAGAGAGTGATTTCAGAGCTAGTTGGGGGAAAAAATAGCAAAATAATCTGGTGAAAATATTCAAAGTTGTTTGTCTTACAGAGTTCAAAATAGACCTTTCTTTCTAAATCTTAACTCTAATTTTCATTTACAAAAAACTCGTGTCTTTTGGTAAGAAAATGCACTTTCGCAGTAAATAAGAGCTTGTGATAACCAAAGTTTAAAAATTTTGCAGAAAATTTTGTGAAAATGGACATTTTGATGTGGAACTTCAAATGAACGTTTTGTGGAAAAGTTTCAACTCAGGGCATATTTGACCCTTTTTTGGACCCACTCACACACTTTTTTTTTATGCACAGAATTTTGACCAGCTGTACTTGGTTAATGTTTCTGAAGATGTTGCTGTGTGTGTATTTTGTCTGGAAACTCTTTGTTTACCCTGGGAAAGCTTCATGCTGCTAAAGGGTGCAGAATTGTAGTCCTGGAAACTGCAGTCCTCTTTCAACAGAAACATTCCAGCACAGGAAACAGTGATACAAGTTCCCCGTGCTGGTATTTTGCCTCATCTCTGACCTTGAGGGACCACCTCCATGGGTGAGAGGGTAAATCATTCTCAAAGACCTGTCAGTCTTGAGCATCACTTGAAAAGAAGGATTCAACTGATTTCAATTGTAAAAGCATTTTCATTTTTTTCCCTAAAAGGCATCTACCTGGTAACTGAGAGCTGGGTTTGGACTGACTCTGTGTCCAAACTAAGACAGTACATTGTAATGGCTTTAGTGATTGGCAAACCTTAAATGGTTCATCTTGGGTCTTGATAACTCAACATTCAGATGTTCATCTGACACAGTTCTGCATGGTTGCCTATGGTCCTGTAAAAGCAGACTTCCTCGCAGGACTTTTTCATTTCTGGTTCCAAACCCGACCAGAACAGAGACGTGTAGTTTAGCCAAAGGGGGAAAACAACTTTTTTTTCCAGTGTCTTAGTTATCTCAACACTTCCAAACTTATACAGAGATTCCATTTTGAGAAGCTTAGGCAAAATGTAAACGTTTCTATAATGTATTGCCACTCCAATGAATCATGGAGAGCACTGAAACAAACTTTAATCAAGTGAATAGTAGTATATATATCATTGCTCTCTACTGTGTGGAATTTGAACTGTACAACAGCACTTAAACACTACAGTGCTGACAACTGACAGAGATTACCCTTTAACTAAACTTCCTTTTTGAAGCCCAAGGGTCTGAGTTCTATCCCTTCTCTCATCAAGAAGTTCCAAGTGGCCATGGTGTGCAGCTTAAAGACAACCATGTACTAATGAGATGTTTCTAGATTTATTACAAAGATCTAGTGACAGGAAAGCATTGATCTTTCAGATAAAATATGCGTTTTTCTGAATTATGCTACAGTAGAACCTCAGAGTTACGAATACCTCGGGAATGGAGGTAGTTCATAACTTTGAAATGTTCGTAACTCTGAACAAAACATTATGGTCGTTCTTTCAAAAGTTTATAACTGAACATTGACTTAATACAGCTTTGAAACTTTACTATGCAGAAGAAAAATGTTTCATTTAAATTAAGATAGTTAACTGCATCTGTCCTTGCTGCTTTTTCCTTACCTTGTCAAATCTTTTTTTTAACTTTCCCTTTATTTTTTTAGTAGTTTACATTTAACACAGTACTGTATTTCAATTTTAAGTAATTTTTTTGTTTCTTTTTTAATGTTCGTTATTCATGGGGAAAAATGCCAACACAAAAGCCCACTGATTTAAATGTCCATTCAAATAGCACTAAGAAAAATGCTGCAGCAAGACATACTAGCACTAGTCTTTATAATGACAATTTTTTAAAAAAAGTATCCAAACTTAACTTTCCTGCTTAAGTACTACAGGATAAACTAAGTAGACTTGAAAAAAATCTTTCAAGATATTAACTTTGCCTTTTCTGTAACCATCACACTGCTTATAGGAGTTCCTTTTGATCTCTCTTATGCAAACCATAGATGCATTGCCTTACCAAAATCAGTGGAAGCAGCTTTGTGTACAATACACCTGCCTTTTTACTGCTCCACTGTCTTTGGCTTCTTTTGCAAATTGCTTTATTTTTTCCTGGCTTTTCTAAATATCAGTGACGGTTGATTTCTGGATACCATATTCTACTGCTGTGTTGCTGAGGGTAACACCATTGTTGAGGTTTTTAAAATATTTCTAGCTTTGTGTCTACTGAAAGTGTGACACGTTTGCATTTCCCATTGCTTGCCATTTTGCTTAATCATACAGTATTTTTTTTTGTCTCTGCTATTGCCTGATTGTGTACTTCCGTTTCCAAATAAGGTGTGGGGTTGACCACTTAGTTTGTTACCCGGGTGTTTGTATCTCTGAGGTTCTAGTGTATTTAGCAACTTGATTTCTTGGGTCTAGTTTTAGGTCTGTGGCTTGCACCATTTCAGCATGGATGCTGTCCCATCAGGAAGTTATTTTATTAAACATGGGTCCTGTTTATTTTAGTATAAGAGTGCTACACATCTTCTGATTGCTAATCCTCTCAGCCAGATGAGTACTTTTTCCTATTACTGGCCTATTTTTTTCAGTATATTTATACTCTTTCCTCCTCACAGGTTTCTATTTCTAATGGTGATTTTTCTTTTCTCTTTGAAAATAATCCACTTGTTGGCATCTGTAGGATGATGATCTTGCCTAATGTACAAAGTCCTTGATGAAATGTAATACGACACATTTCCTTAGCCACTATTTTTTTTAAACAGAAAATGTCTCTCGGGAGCGCGTCCGTATTTTGAACACTGTAAGTTGTGTGGTGGGGGCAAATTCCAAGTTAAACACATTTCTCAAAAGCGGCACTTTTCTCTCTGTGCAGAGGAAAAAATGGATTATGTATGTTTCTGCTTCATATAACACATCTAAACTTGCTGAGTTTACCTTCCATATCCCCAAATCCAAAGGAAACCTGAGGCTGGGTACTGTAACAATTTTTTTCAGCTCATTTTCTTTGAGGATTTTTCTATTCTTGTGTGTGCAGCTTCGTTTTGGGTTTCCTTTACATTTGAAATGCAAATCGGTCAAATGGACCGTGCAAATAATCTTTCCTCCTAACAGAAACACTTCTTAAGAGAACCTGATTGGAGGAAGATGGACATTAAGACACCTTTTTTCCTTCAAAGAAAGGAAAAATGGAAGGAGAAGTAAAAAGAATAAAAGAGAGATTTACGTTAAGGCTTCAGTCTGGCAAAGATTTATGTACATGCTTAAATTTACATATGTGATTGATCCCATTGACTTCAGGAATACCACTCCTGTTTGTAAAATTAAGTGCATGCATAGGTGTTTGTGGAATTGAAGCCTATCAGTTGCAGTTAACAGAAAGTTGAGAGTTGAAATGTTTAAATAAAAATTAAAATTGGGCAAAAAAAATGAAAATCAAATTTTTTCAAGATCACCTGAGTGTTTCAAAGAATTAGCGTTAGCTGTGCCTATACTTTTCTAGTGTTTGACTTTCATTAACCTGAGAGTGAATTTAAGTGTCACAAATATTTATGGAAAGAAAATTTCAAAGTTGAATACACAAGTATTCAAGGAAATTAAATTTTGCATTGGTATGCTCACGTTTCTACACTGGCACCATTTGCATGTTAATCTAATCAGGGAGTGGAAACAATACCCTGGTGATTTATCTGACCAATTGCAACTCAGATATGCAGCTTGAATTCTGGATATCAATTACCTGTGATCAATCCACACCGTTTATATAATACACTCAGAGATCAGAATCCACTTCAAGATATACTATGAGCAGAACGAGGCAAAATTAATCAAATCATTTTCACTCTGCTCTGTAATACAGGTCTGTTTGTGTTTGGGATAAATGGTCCTTTTTGGAAAACTAGCTTGCTTCAAATAGTGAGGGGATATCTCCAAGTAAACAGGCTGGTAAAAAGTATATGTGTTGAAGAGCGTCGTAGAAGTGAAAGGACTAGTGAAAAACGGTGTGGGAGGGGAGGGATGAGGGAAGCAGGTGAAAAGCAATGGTAGCTTTTATGTATCTTGTCTTGAACCCCGTAAATTCTAGCTGCTGCCTTAGCTGTGCATAATAATTTTTCTTTAGCAAACGTATTTAGATATTGGTTATCTGCATCAGTCAGAATTGTTTATGCCCTGTTTTTCCATAACCTTGCACATCCAGTGGCTGAGCCAAGCTTCTGAAGCTGAGAAGACAGACTGATTTCATATAGAAGGTAGTTGAGAAAGACCACACGCTCTGTAAGCAAGAGGCGGTTTACATTTTATGTCAATTACTGAACCGTGTATTTACAGTACTCTACAAGATGTGAATTTCTTCACTTGCTTTATTCAAAACATTTTATGCTGCTGGACACAATGTAATAGCTCCCTCACTTAGGACTTCATAGTCCTCACTGTGATGCAGGTCATGAGGTTTGGAACATCATAGCAACAGCAGGGACAGACCCTCTTGTTACAAAAGCTCATACAGCCTGACCTAAAGGAGAGTCTCTGTTAGCAATAAAGGACCTAAGAAAATGTCAAGCAGTTCTTGTTCTGCCCAGTAGAGGACAGTGGTGCACACACATTAGTAGCTGTACAGATTTTAATTTTAGAACTGGAAATGATCCCAAATGCTGAGTCAGTTTCTTTACACACACATTTGGAACAGCATTTTATTCCTTTTCACTAATTTAAATATTTTGCCAGTTAAATATTTTATATAAAATATCAATCCAAGTTTTAAGATGTTTTGTTTTTTACATCAACTAGAAAATCGGTAATTTTGAAATAAATGTCTGCACTGTCGCATGTATGGCAGAACATATGAAATGCAAGTAAACAACAGCGGTTAGGGGAGGAATGGATAGGATTGTCTTTAAACACAACAATGGTTCTTTGAATCGGCATACGTTTGGATGCTATTTGGTCATGTGGTATTTAAATCAGAGCCACTGTAGATCTCATGAGATCCATTACTCATTAACTTCTGGGTATTCAACATGGGGACAATGACAATTCTTCCTTCATATATTCCTAGATGGGAGGGAGCTTCAGGGGTGCCCGTCTGGGAAAGGGAGCCTAGTACACACAAGGTTGAGAACAACTACATTTAGCCCTGGTCTACACTAGGGAGCAGGATCAACCTAAGATACGCGACTTCAGCTACGAGAATAGCGTAGATGAAGTCAATGTATCTTAGGTTGACCGTCGCCGCTCCCCCGTTGACTCCACTTCCACCTCTCGCCACGGTGGAGTACAGGAGTCGACAGCAGAGTGATCGGGGATCGATTTACTGCATCTACACTAGATGCGATAAATCGATCCCCGATAGATCGCTACCCGCCGATCCGGTGGGTGGTGTAGTCGTACCCTTACTGATGAGATCCTAGCCTAATTCTGCAGTGCCTGGATCCAGTGTATTTCCTCTACCTGTAACTTTTTTTCTCCTTTGGAAATTCCTAAGTTTTTTCTGTTACACAGAGGAAGAGTGATCCTTTCTTGTGAGTTTGGGATGGGTTTTAGAGGTGGAGTGATGATGGGGGACTAGATGGCTCAGAAGGTGATGACATCTGGAGACATTCATCTTTAGATTTTTGTTTTTGACACAGTCCTGAAAGTCACTGCCCTTTGTTAGTTTTTATGTTGCAGTAGCACCTAGTGGCTTCAACCGTGGTACTAGTATTGTATAAATGTATGGAAAATGACAGTCCCTATCCCAATGAGTTTACAGTTTAAAAGACAAGACATAACTTGTAGATGAAACTAAAGAATGCGGAGGGGAGGGAAGACAGGGTAACAAAGCTAATATGATGTTTTAGTATTGACTGAGCCATGTGTGATGTTCTTAGCCAACTGGCAGCAATAATCCCAGTTTGCTCAGTAGTCTGAGCAATGGACTGTTCAGTGATGCTATTCAGTAGTCTGTGTGAAATGAGTTAGTGGTCCCATTCCAGTTCCCAAGAGGCAAATATCCAAAACAAAAACAAACTCCTTAGCGCTAATAGTCATCTTGCTATCAGTCTTGCCTCGGAAGCTAAGAAGTAACTGGGCATGGAAACTTGAATTATTATTTCCTCAGTAGAGGAGATTTCTCTTGGTAAAGGTTGAAAGACATGGCTGGCGCAGTTTTCAGAAAGCCTGCGCTGCTGGTGCCCATGAAGTATGTCTTTTGTGGGGAAATTTGATCTCCGCAGCCGTGAGGCTGGCATCATTCAGCAGCACTACTCTTATTCAAAATGTTTTTAAAACACTCCAAAACCCACACATACTTCATGGAAAAGTCAGTCCAGCAATATTTCACATGACAAGGTAGCTAAGAGGAAAATTAACTATGGACTTGGTAAAACACAAGGAAAGGAAAGCAAGGAAAGCATGGAGAAGAGAGGGATAAAAAGAAAAGGGGAGTGAATAATGAATACCCAAGACCCAATTGTGTGCTGTGATCTTACCATAGTACCAATACGTGAGAATCTTTTCCCTTAAGCTTTTGACAATTGATGTGGTGATTTCATAAAAATCTGTATTTTAAAGATGATTATGTGGTCAAGAGGTGAGTTTGGGTAACATTTTGCATGGAAGGAGTAGTTTTTAATAGAAAAAACTTTTCCAAAAAGACTTCTCAAAACAGAAAGAGAGAGGTCTGTGTTTCCACATGGAAAAATTGGGGTATGGTGGGTTTTAGCCATAGTTTGAGGTCCAGGGAAGTTATCTTGAATTCTTGGGACCAACTTCTGCCTTCCAAAGTGTGTCCAATTAGCTCCAATGAAAGGTGCTGCATGCATGTTCATCAAGGACTGAATTCTGCCTACAGTTATGTCCCTACAATCTCTGCAAAGTCGATAGGAGTTGGTCAGATGTAAGTGAGAGTAGAATATAACTGTCAATATTGACTTAGGTTGCCCTTCTGGGTTAAAAAACAAAAGGCAGACATGGGCCTAAATGGAAACCATGGATCCACATTCAAATTGTTGTCTTGCATCTAGGGTGACCAGATGTCCCAATTTTACAGGGACAGTCCCAATATTTGGGGCTTTGTGTTATATAGGTGCCTATTATCCCCCACCCTATCCCAATGTTCCATACTTGCTGTCTGGTCACCCTACTTGCAGCTCTGCTCTGATGCTATAATGAGCCAAATCCAAACAGCATGAAATTTGGGAACTTTAGAATTTGGATACAGATTTTGAACCCTCAGGTCTAAGAGTAATTGAATCAAATTGGCAAGTATGTGTGTAACATTGGAGTTTTGGTATGAGACTGTACAGAGAAATGAAATTTAGAGTTGGGCTCCTTTTCAGTGCAAAAAACCACACATCTCCCCCAAACCCTGCTACTAACTGACTAAGCAGGAAACATTAGAGTGGCAATATTTTAGGAAGCTATGTAGGGATGTGCAAGGAAACTTAAAAGCAAATTAAAATGAAAAGTAGCGGTTGGGGTGGAATATGGATCCAAAATTTTTCAAACTTTATGGAAGGCTGGGTTTCTGATCAATTTGAACTTGGGTTCATTCTTATTTTTTCTAAACCAGTTGGTATTTTTTGTTGGCTTATGCTTGAAAAGGACATTCATGCAGTCCCAGGACATGTACAACTCTTGAAATGAGGAACAACATTTAAGCACTGAAATGGAAATTAGGAATGTTTTAATCTGGTTGCACAAAATAATACTCTCTACAAGTATTAGTATGTGTTATGAAATGTGAAATTCCTAAATGGCTCCTAACTTTCCAAACATTAAAATGATAGAAGTTGATACTGGTAGGCCAACTCTAAGTAGTAGTAATAACAGTCATTTTATTTATTGGGTTCCTATCCATCATTAATGTCCTGCTAGATGGCTCACCAAAGACATAATTTGAAGTTAATGTCCTGCTAGGAGCCTCATAAAAGAAATAAACCATTAGGCATATAACTGCCTTTATATTTTATGTTTTTCTCTATTGATGTAGATTACAGTAAAAGGGCCAATTTTGCATCTTCATTGAAGTTAATGGAGTTTCACTCACTTACACCAGGTCTGAAACTGGTCCAAAATGTGTTAACATTTTGTTGTTGTTTTTGTTCTGGCAAGTGGTGCTGGAGAATCCATCATTGATTTGCAAGGTGCCCCAACTGGATCAGTCAGGATACAGAATACTATTCTTCCCCCACACACACACCCCAAATTTCTGCTCATTGCAAAATCCACTTACTGTAAAATGTCATGTTTGGAGGCTTTTTTCTCCCTTCTCATCTCTTGACTAAATTGCCAGTTCTCTTGCTCATTCTTTTCATCTTTTATGTCATTCATTAAAATATTACATTTTTATGCCCAGTATTGTTCACACTCTACAAGGTTTTTATCACTTAGATAAAAGCAATCTACTTGATGCACAGCTGGTCTCCAGGATGATCTGATTGCTTTTGTGATAGGTCTCAGATACCTAATACCATGTAGCACCCTTCTAAGCTTTTTCAAATAACTAAATTAAATTATTTGCAGATGAACTCATTTTATAGCATGCAGCTGAGAAGGTTTTCAGTTCATCTAGGGCCAGATTCTGCCATTTTTACTCACGTTCAGTAGTAGCCTACTCTTAGTTCTGTTGATTACTTGAGAAGTAAGGCATTACTTGTGAGGAAGGGTAGCTACTTTTTCCACATATACCCTGTGTCCTTGACTTATTTTGGGTATGACATCAGCCATGTTTCTACTCCCCAGAACTTCTGTTTAGGAATGCTGCTGCTTTTTAAATGACCATGGGGATAAAGATGGTGGGACAAGATGATTGGGAATCTGGAAAATGATGGGAGATGATGGTGGGAAGAGATGATTGGGAAGTTTTTTATTTTTGGGGGGAGAAGGGGAATTTTTAGATGTAACAAATGTAGGCATTATTATTTATAAAATAATGGTTTAAAGAGCTTTGCTGCCTTTTATGAACAGTTTTAAAAGCGTTCATAACACAATCATTATAGTAGCATTGTACGTAACACCTTTCCTTCCATAGTGCTTTGGCTGCCACTCTTGGATAGCTTTCAATCACCAAGGAAATATAGCTGCCTCTGGGTTGGAAAGTAGCACTTGTTTAACAGAGTAGAAGAATATTAGAGAATGCTTCTGGCTAGGAAGTAAAAAGTGCTGTATTCAGGTGCATGTACAAGGGAATTTAAGGCTCTGATCCTGGAAAAACTTAAGTGTATGATTGTCTTCAGTGGAGTTACTTCCATGCTTATGTAAATGTTTGCAGCAATAGGGCTGTTATTGGAATGGAAAAGGAGGTGTCCAAGCAACAAACTCTCTTAAGATGTGGGTTGACACTATGGAAAATGTGTGACAACCTTTGTTCTACTCTAAATTTTGGCAACAGCCTGATCAGGCTGTGACTCTACGAGATCTTATAGGAAAAGTCAAGTATGCTCAGTACTTGAAGAGGAGGCCTAAAGGAACAAGGAAAAGGTGTGACAGGGTGCTCTTAGCAGCTACAAATAGAGCCCTTTGGAGGCCAATACCCTGGTCATTTAGATCACCCAGGGCACCAGGAGTGGTTACAAGTACAAGGGAGCTTGATTGGTTTTGGAAGGGTAGAAAGGATCACTCATATCTGTAGGGAGCCTGATGAGCTAATGAAGTAATTAGCTCACCCACTGGTGAACCCAGGGAAGAAAGCAAGCAGTATAAAAGGCTGACTCGGAAAGCAGGAAAGGGGTCTCTGGCCACCTGCTACTATTCTGTGTTGTACTTGAAGCTTAAGGAAGAAACAATAATAAATATAATTTCTGAATGTGCCCTGGTGGATTGTGTGGGCTGTATAGTTCACCAAAAGGGCTAATCAGCCTGGGTTTTCAGGAGTTGGTGGGGACATCTGTTCACAACAGGTATTAATACCTCTTAAGTTTCACTCCTGATTCACAGGGGGGAAATGCCAGCAAAATACTGGGCAACACTGTGATGTGAAGCTAAATTTACACCTGGTTATAAGCAGGCACAACTTCATTGATTTTTTTTTTTTCAAAGCATGAAACATTTGAGGTCAAACATTCTATGTCTGTTTTTTTAGCAGGTTTCCTACTAAGGTGTCTGTACCCACCACTCTTCCATGAATTTCTTTCTTTTAAAAGTTCTTTCCTCCTTCCCCCCGCACAACACACCTTCCTATAGCCTAAATTTATACTAATATGAACACTTTAAGCAATATTTACCCCAAACGTCTCTTACCCCTAATGCACATACTGAGACAACTTAACAGTTTCCCTGCCCCTTTACTAAACTCTGGGATGGAAGCCACCATATACCTGCTGAAAGAAATCCAAAGCCACCCCCAACACAAAATATAGGCAGACACTGAATTAGCAACTCTACCTTTCAGTTGACATTAAACAAAAAATAGATAAAATAAAAATCAAATCTACAGGCATGCACCTTTATGGACGTCCTAATGTAACTATCTGCATCCTGTGCAGATGAAATGGAGGATACATTTCCCCCATCTTACCCTCTGTTAGGGCCTTATATCCTGCTATGGTGCTAGATAGGCACGGATCTCGTCTCAAAAGTTACCAGCCTGCTTCCAGATGGCATTATTCATGGGTGGCAGTAGTCAGCTGGCACCAAATAAACTCATCCTAGTCCACTCCTACTTATAAATATATTACCCAGCTGGCTCTGGTCCCATTATAAGCAAGCAGCCACAAATCCTAGCCTAATAGGCTTCATCAAATCCTAGTTAAAGGCAGACCTAGTCTGACTGTAGCTGAGCCAAAATCATCAGGTTCTCTTGGGCCGTGGGAAATATAATTCCATTTAGGTTTGATTTATTCTACAGAACTCTTGTATAATCTGTATATTATAACCAGAAATGCTTCACCCTGTAGGTGATGCTCAGTGGGGAAGAACGAATGGGCTTGGAACTCTTTTATAGAGCCTTTATTTCTCTCTCTCGAAGTGCTGGCTGACTGTCCACTCCTAATTAAAGGCATGTGCTGGTTCAAGGGGATTAGAAAACAGATCTCATGACCAACAGTGGGTTACTCAGGTTAGTTTGTTCATAGTTTATTTCTTAACTTGTCCATGCACTTACATCATGATGTTAAGTGGATCCTAGTAGATTAAGCTACAAGATTCTGGCTCTTTTCTGCTCAGTCATAAATTAGCCTAATTATTGCGTCCCTGGGTCTCCTGAGGCTCGTCTACACTAGCCTTGTGCTATTATTAGCATCAGTGCAACTGCACTGTATCTGAAAAAGGGATATGTGATTTTGCAAGGTAGGTAAACATGTCACCCAGGACAACAGCTAAGCTTCATTCCAAAATCTGTGCAATTAATTTGTCATTGTAAGCCCTGTTCGTTATTGGCGATGAGGTATCTCCCAGAATTGAATTCTTTGCACTCCACTGTTAACAGCATCTGCATCTGCCTTCTGTCCTTTGTTCCATCCCCCCCCCCCAAAAAAAAAGTATATGTGCACACGTAAATAATCTTTTCCCTTTTCCTTTCTCTTTATCAGATGCCCCCTGAACAGTAGTGAACCCAATTGGAAAACATACTGCTCAACCCCTAGTCCACAATAAAATTCTTGTTTACCAAAAAACCTCCTAAGAATGGCCATACTTGATCAGACCAATGATCCAACTAGCCCAGTAGCCTGTCTTCCAATGGTGGCTGGTTCCAGATGCTTCAGAGGGAATGAACAGAACAGGGCAATTTATCAAGAGATCCATCTCCTGCTGTTCAGTCCCAGCTTCTAGCAGTCAGAGGCTTAGGGACACATGGAGCATGGGGTTGTGTTCCTGACCATCTTGGCTAAAAGCCATTGATAGACCAATCTCCCATAAACTTATCTAATTATACTTTTTGGCCTTTACAGTGTCCCTTGGCAACGGGTTCCATGGATTTAAACTGAACTCTGTAAAGATGATTAAGGGATCTGTAACCACCCAGTTATTGCCGATAGCATTTGATATTGCACCTTCTGGGGGTTACTATTCTGCTATTTAAATAGTGATATATAGGCAAGTGTACCTCCCCCTGCGAAAAAGGGTAATATTACTGACAATTCTGCTATAACTTTCAGCTTGTTAACATAAAACTCTACTACTAAATCTCTCAGGGTAAACTATGCAGAGATACAAAAGCCCTAAGGTATTAAGTGATTTTGATATAAATTCCAATTTTATTTTATGACCATTTTACAGCTGCTGGTAGTTATCTTCTCTCGTAAACTATATTTTTCCAGGTTTTAGGCAAATGTTACCCTTTTTTTTTTTCTGTAGGGTTTCAGACAATAAGTTTATTGTGACAGGTTAGCAGCATTTTCTTCACACTGTGCATTCATAAGAGGGAATCTTAATGTGACTAAACTAGCAGAAGACCCATAAAGAAATGTGATTGTTTTAAGTATTCATAAAAAAAGTTACATTCAATGTACACATTTGGATTTTGTCTGTGACAGTCACAAGAAATAGACTGCAAGAGTGTAAATCTCTATAAACCAGGACAGTGAAATGGCTACAATATGTGGGTTGCTTACCCAGAACAAGCTTCTCCATGTGAATGGAGAACTTCTTTTTGCTGGTATAAATGGTGAAGAGAACAAAACGAGAACTTATCAAGTTGGTGTCCAATCTTGCATCCCTTACTCATGTGAGTGGTGCTGTCACCCAGGGTTTTCAGAACCCAAAGCAGTGGTTACTTAACTGTTTCTCTCCAGGCAGTGCCAGGAATAAATCAGTGGGGGCACAGCTCATCCATCTGATATATAATGGATACAAACCAGAGTTCTTTCACCTAACACTACATTTTTATTATATCTTAAGTGCAAGCGCGCACTTGCACACACACACGCACACACACACACACCCTGTGCCAGTAGGTTTAGAACATTTCCAAACATGTATATTTACCTGACGTTAAGAAATGTTTTCGAGGGATCAGCAGCCAGACTTCCGGGGGGACCCAGCTTCCGTCTAGCCACTGAGGAACTTAGCTGTCAGATCATTGCCCAAAGAAAGCTTCCGCGAACTTCTCAAAAGCAAGTTCTTGAACTCTTTCCCCTCCTTACAGAGGGGGCATTGGTGTATCTTCAGCTGCAGGCCTGGCCCTCCACCCTTAAGTAATCATTGAATCACTATATATGCTGCTGCTTCCCTATCATATAGAGACACCCTTTTCTCCATATGTTGCTGGCACTTCAAGCCCCTAAAATTGTTAGATCTTGTCTTGACAGATACAGAGGAACTAAATCACAGAACTAATAATTGATGCTAACTCAGGTACAAGCGATCATGACTCGATCCCATTTATATTGTGCAAACAGAATGAAGTCCAGACCAGTGATGTATAGATACATATCTGGTGCTTTAAAAGGGCCAGTTTCACAAAGCTGAAAACAATTCTGAACCAAATCAGCTGTGAGAGAATTTAATAAGGAAAAAAATGACTAATTGGGAATTGTTTAGGAATGTGCCCCAAGTCACAATCACAGAATTGCAGAAGAAGGCTGTATTGGTTTTAAAAAGACCTGGTTTAGAGGGGAAGTGAAGGCAACTAATTTTTTTTAAATTATACAACAAATATAAAGAAAAAGGAAGTTGATAGTAATGAATATAAATCAGAAGCTAGGAATTGTAGAAAATTGGTAAGGGCAGCAAAGGGACACAAGGAGAAATCTATGGCTGGCGGAGTTAGGGACAATAAGAAGGAGTTTTAATTATATTAGGAACAAAAGAATCCTAAAAATGGTATTTGTCCATTACTAGATCAAAATGGTAGAATTATCAATAACAATGCAGAAAAGGGAGAATTGGTCAATAAATATTTCTGTTCTGTAGTCATTTGATAACACCTTTTCAATTCCATTTGTATCTCAGGAGGATTTTACACAACAGCTACTAAAGTTAGATGTTTTTAAATCATCGGGTCCAGATAACTCTTACATCCAAGAGTTTTAAAAGAGCTGGCTGGGGAGCTTGCTGGATTGTTCCTGTTAATTTTCAAAAAGTCTTGGAAAACTGGGGAAGTTATAGAAGATTAGAAGAAGTCTAATGTTGTGCCAATATTTAAAAAGTGTAAACAGGATGACTCAGGTAATTATAGACCTGACAGTCTGACATTGATCCTGGGCAAGATAATGGAGCGGCTGATATGATTAATAAAGAATTAAACAGAGGTAGTATAATTAATATATTGGATGTATGGAAAATAGATTTTGTCAAACTAACTTGGTGTCTTTTTTGATGGATTACAAGTTTGGTTGAAAAAGGTAATAGTGCTGGTGTAATATTCTTAGACTTGTGTAAGGCATTTGACTTGGTACCACAGGATATTTTGATTAAAAAGCTAAAATTCTATAAAATTAACATGGCACTCATTAAATGGATTAAAGACTGGCTAGCTGATGGAATTGTGAACAGGGACTCCTCATCAAATGGGTGTTTTCCCAGTGGGGTCCTGCAGGGATCTGTTTTTATCCCTATGCTGTGTAACGCTTTAATGTCCTGGAAGAAAACATAAAATCATCTCTGGTAAAGTTTGCAGATGACACAAAAATTTGCAGAGTGGTAAATAATGGAGAGGACTGGTTACTGAGACAGAGTGATCTGGATCACTTGGTGAACTAGGCTCAAGCAAACAGTATGTGTTTCAAAACAGCTAAATGTAAATGTGTACATCTAGGAGCAATGAATGTAGGCCATAGTTATAAGATGAGAGGTTATTTTACCTCTCTATTTGGCACTAGTGTGACTGCTGTGGGAATATTGTGTCCAGTTCTGGAGTCTCTGGCACTGGTCCATTACTAGATGGAAATGGTAGAATTCAAGAACAATGTTGATAAATTGGAGAGGGTTTTTAAAAAGTCATGAGAATGATTAAAGGATTGGAAAACATGCTATATAGGGGTAGATTTAAAGAGCCCGATCTATTTAGTTTAACAAAGAGAAGATTGAGGTGACTTGATTACAATCTATAAGTACCTACATGGGGAACAAATATTTAATAGTGGGCTCTTCAACATAGCAGAGAAAGATATAACACAGTTCAATGACTGGAAGTTGAAGCCAGACAAATTCAGACTGAAACTAAGGTGTAGATTTTAAACAAGGACAGTAATTAACCACTGGAACAATTTATCAGGGGTTACAATGGATTATCCATTTTTTAAATTAAGATGGGATGTTTTTCTAAAAGAGATGCTCCAGGAATTATTTTGGGGAAAGTCCTCTAGCCTTGGAATCTCTGACATAAAAATGACTGAAGGATCTTTTCCCAGGCAATTTTTTCCCTTTTTGTTGAACGGACTGGCCATATACAGAACAAGTAGTTGGCTTCTACATCTCAGAGAGTGCTTCCAAACTGGAAGGTATAAAAATGGGTTCAATTTAATTAGAAAGAAGTTCTCTATTTAAATTTTTGGCCATAAGGTAGTTCAATGCAACTATAATAATGAGTGATATATTCAAATACAGCTTTAGCTCCTCTTCTCCCAATGAGTTTTTGAGATGGAAAATACCCAGGTTCGAAAATTGTATCTGAATCGAGAGTCTCAGTTCCACATTTGAGCCCTTAAACTGACATTTAGTCTTTCAAATATCCACTGAAGTGCCCAAGTGCTAGTTTGTGTCCATGTACAGATTTAGCCATCCCATGTTTGGAACTTGGACTTTGCATACTGGAATTAATTGCTCACCATTGAAATGCAGCCAACTCTAGAATAGAACACTGCAGGTGTTTTACGCCACTCACTCTACATAGGTTGTTCCACTGAAAACAGTATTTAAAAAACCTACTTGCAAATTCATGTGACTGTGATGACAGGACTTAGGCTTACCCACTAACGCATATCATTGGAATATATATGGGTTCTATCTCAGAGCTGGCTGAAACATGATTTCATGAAAAATCTCAAATTTGTTTCCATTTTGCAGGTATCTATTCCCCATCTGCCACAAAAAAACTCGCCGTTCAAAAAAAAATTGACCAGCTGTAGTTACAGCTATATTTAAACAAATTAAAAATAATAATTTTATCCCTAGCATAGAGATGAACATTTATCAAGGTGTAAGTCAGTCTTATTTGTGCCCATTGTCAAACAGAGTAAGCAGAACAATAGAATTACCTTTCATCACCTTTATGATAAGCCAAATTAAGTGAGGTGTTTTTAATATACTTTAACATAAATTTTGTTCATTTGTAAAAGCATGAGAGGAAGCTGAAATTGGAGTACAAGTGTAGTGTTCTGAATTTCAGCTGTTGTCTACACGCAAATCTATACCAATTTACCTCAACTAGTTTAGTGAAACCACTGCAACCCCAGGTGTGGACACTCTTATTCCAGGTTGAGTGCCTTATTTTGGTTATAATTTTAAATCTGTTAATGGTTTGAGATAAACTGAAATAAACCACTCTTAAAATAGAATAAGTGTGGCCACATATGGGATTGCAGTGGTTTAACTAAACTGGTTTAAATTCTCACCTTAATGTTAAACTGGTACAAAACTCCATATGGCTAAACCTGACTATTATTATTATTTTGTATCTGGGTAGCTTCTATTCTGTATTGCTTATCTATTTCCCCTGTGTCCTCAGTAATCAAGCTGATATCCTTTACTAACCATCTCTCTTAGTTCCTAGCAGGATACCTTGGGGAGCTGCTGTACTCTGGCTTGGAATCTGATTCACTGGTTCAAGTGCAGGAAGAAAGCTATAGAAAAGCGCTTTTAAATCTCTATTTTTCTTGCAGCTGTGACTACTTCTGGGGCAAATAGGTTTGCTGGGCTAGCTGATTTGACTTGCTTACTATAGACAGTGGTTAGGGAATAACACTGGTGCCATGTGTTATTCTTTCCTTTTGGTTTATACTGTTACATTTCAGAATGTCATCCTAATTAATTAAAAAGTTCCTAAAGGGAAGGGCCTTTTGTTTACCACTAGGTCACTGTGATAGTTGGGGGGAGGTCTGGCCTGAGGGATTGAATAGCATACAGCTTTTATAAAGAGGCCCAAAACTTTTGAATTACATTGAGGCACTTCTTTGCCTCTCCATGAAAGTTGTAGGCATATCAATGACTTGCTGTACTTGTAAATGTGGCTGTTCAAACCTTTTATGTTAATTTTGTCATTTTGTTAATTTATAGCATTACAGTTTACAAGCAATACTTTAATCCCTGCATCCTGAGTGACACACAATTAAATTACCACTTACTCAGTCACGAGTCTCTTAGAAGCGTGAAGTGTTTTTTTTTCACCACTTGGCCTTTGATATTATTACAGAACAGGCCTTTGGTTCTGATGCTGGTAGAAAACTATCCTTGTATGAATGAAACATGACTGCTGAATCAAGCAAAAAATCATTCTTAAAAATGAAACTTGCGGGCATATTGATACTCTCTCATGGAATTCTGTGTATCAAACTTGACTTTCTGGGATTGGATGACTCAGAGTATTGGTTATGTGATAAAATATTTTCTCCACATTGTCTCTTCAAGTCTCTTCCAATCCATATAGGTTCTTATACCACCCTCATCACTATAGTACCTGAGCCCCTTCCAGGGTCAATCAGTATTGACCAAATATCATTACTATATAGTAATCTTTCATTGGTTTGTATAAATGTCCTCAGATATAATAATGGTTTCCACATCAGCACAGTCACCACAGTAATTGAGCCTCTTGTTAATAGTCTCAGCAGAGAGGACAGAGATCCAGGATTCAACCCAGCAAAGCACTCCTATTTTAATTTTTTCGGTGGATAAACGGATAAACATAAACAAATATGGCACCTATCCGCAGGATTAAAACATCCATGTTTTAAATGAACCTTTACTTTTATGTTAATGGAAAAGCAACAGCATTTAAGATTATCACTTACAAGGTTATTCACATCGTGCTACTTTCTGACTATGTTCTCTTAGACCTTAAAGAGAAAAGGCATTTTTAAAGTTTTGTAAAAGGGTTCATTTAGAGGTCTGAGGTTGCTTTTAGGAGAATAATCATACAGTGTACATGCATGAAGTATTTTTAAATAGGACCTTTTAACTTTAAAAAGTTCTCATAATGGTAAAAGAGAAAAAATATAGAGTTTATATAATGCCTACAAAGACTAAAAGAGGAATTTAGTACAGATGGACAGAAAATGGTGAATATATTCTGCAAAAGCTTGAGAGGCAAAATTTTCATTCAAATTTTTTTTTTCTTGGAAATTTTCTAGTCTTTCAACCAAAACCAACTGAAAATATTCAGTTTTTCAAAAAGCAAAAAATGATAAAATTTGTGATTTTTTTTCATTGGAATATTGGAACACACAATGAAGTGGGAAATACTTTTCATGTTTTTTTTTGTTGTTGTTTGTTTTTAAATAAGGCCATATTTCACCAAGGAAAAAAAGCCCTTATGGAGAAATTTTGACTAGCTTTAAAATGGAATGACATGCCTAAAAAAGACAGGAGGTAATGATGCACTGAAATATTGAAACAGCTGTATCTAAAGATGACAGGCGCATCATACCACAGAGGCAAAAGTCTCAGATGAAATGGCAGGTATCATACTTTCAAAGACACATTCCTAGCTTTATTGTTTGGGGCCCAGACTTTCCATGTAAGTGAACAGAATTATTTTTACCAGCTACAATGCCAGGATGCACATGGTTTCTTGTTAGTTTATAAGTACCATATCCCAACTGGGGTTTTATTCAGATCCCCTTTGATATGTGAACATTTTTGAATAGGTGGATGAGAGTGACTTGGATTTCCATTTCTTCAATTTTGTGTATTAAACACATTTTACCCAAAACTTAGTTTATTCTTTGGTGCATCTGTGGCACCTTGCTGTGGGGAAGGTGAAGGCATCTGCCACTGCCTCACCTTTATTATTTCCTAGAATTGTGATTGTCCTCTGCCCTGTTATAATATATGGAACCACGATCTGTCTTAAACAGTAAGTATTTACCAGGGAACACAGAGTGCTTAATTTGTAATGAAAGAGGTTCTGGGGCTCAAGCAATTAGGTGTCGGGGCTCGAGCAATTTTTTTACATTCATAAATGAAGCAGCAAGCCCAGAGGTGCCAGAGCTATGAACTGCCAAGCCTAGAGGTGCCAAGGCTCAGCCCTGGCACGGATTAAGCACTGGGAACACAGAAATGAGCTTCTCTTGCTTGTTCCAGATCCATCCTCCATCTTTCTCCATCACCCAGAAGCCACAGCCTTGGTACTTAAATGACATAACTGCAAGCAAATATCATTACAAGCTTAATTCTTGATCTGTGTGCCATCTACTGGTCAGGTTTGGTAGTGCTTTGAGTAAACATTGACAGTGGGATCTGAGAAGTCATGTGAATTCATAGGCAGTACCTACTCCGGATATGATTTTTGTAATTCAGACTCACCCCTGATGTAAACCTTTCCAGAGAAGTTTGCAGACAACTAATGTTTGAATCTTGGTGGGTTGTAGGTCAACAGTTGGAAGAATTTGTGAATAATGAAGCACTGCTTCTTTGAAATCAGCATGCACATTCTTGAAACCAGCCAAATGAAAATCCAGAGTGGATAATGCTTTCCTATTGTATCATCTACAATGTATCTGGTCTTAACCCCAAAGTGAAGTTGAGAAAACAGCATCATTTCAGACATTTAAAAACTAGACTGGTCAAAGCTTAGAAATTATACAGTAGAGCACAGACCTGCACTGGTTGGGAGAATGATTAAATGCCATAAGAGGACTTTTCCTCCTCCTCCTCCTCCCCCCTTACTTGTATGATGCCCTTTTGTTTACTTTTTCCACACCGGTCAATTTCACTTTGTAGTCCACATCACTCTCTAGTTCTCATGTGCTAGCATAACGCTGTTGTTTGCGTTACCCAAACTACTAAAGAATACTTACACTGATGTTTTTGGTTTTAAAATTATTATTCCTATTTGAATTTTGTAACCTCTTTATTTTCTAAAAAACTAAAATCTTGTGCCTGATCTACAGTACTTGTGCCAGTGTTGCATCTCTTTCCTATTACTGTATTGAATTAGCTAATACAGTATACAGCTGTCATTGTAATATGCTTGAAGTATAACCCATTGGCCTCTTACTTGGAACTACCACACTATCTTGCACCTTGATACAATGAATAAGCTGTAAAAGATTAACGTTACTGTACTGTATTAGGTGACCCTGGTGCAATACCTATGAGCTACAATGAACAAGATAAACATGACTGGGTTCATACATATTAATGAACTAAATATTTGTTAACATTAAGTCTCACTGTGAAGTATAGTTATCAGTTCTTACGGGTACAGATAATACCAAGTCAGGTTATTATTTTCAGCCCACCAGAAACAGGACAATGGAAATAGATGAGGAAAATTTAAAACCGGATAAGTTTGTAACCAGCTGACTGTCACTTGGGAACAAATCTGTGTCTGCTTATATAGACACAGATATTTAATACTGTGGAGAAGGAATAGTTATTTAAATTGATAGTATATGCAATAAAATAATTTCATGATTTTTTTTTCTTATTATCTTTGTCACAAAATATGGTGAGATGAGATTCACCATTTGTATAAAATGATGAGAGTGGTGCCTTTCTGCAGTTCAGATCAGCTGAGGATTTGGCCCGTGGTGTCTTAATGTCATGTGCTACAACAAACGCACCTATCAAATAGTGGTAATTACTCTTTTTGTAGAATTTTTACAAATAAATGGAATTTTTTTTCATTTTAGTAGAAAATGCTGAAATGTGAATCTTCAAAAACAATTTCTGACTTTCATTATGGATAGTAAATGTCATAATTAGAGCTAGCCAAAATTTTTCCATCAAAGTTATTGTTGATGTTTAAACTGGGTTTTTTTTATTTCAGCAGAAATTTGCATGACAGCGTCTGCTTTCCTCAGAAACTTTTGATTTTTTTTCCTTTCATTAGAAACCCAAAAATGGCTTTATTCAGCTGGATAGTCAAAAGTTTCCTGGGGGGGGGGAAGGAGAGAGAGAGAGAGCGCCCATTTTATGACCACTCTAGGCACAATTATGTTAACAGTTTCATATAAAGTGTAGTATCCCAAGAAACTTATTTTATTGATATTGACCACCAAAAGTAGTGAGATAAAGGTTTAAATTACCAGATGAGGACTGGATGGTTTTGGGAACCTGAGATGGGATGAAATAAATTTTACACACTCAGACCTACTAGTCTGAACCAATCTGAAGTACATCTTGACTTGCATTTGTTCCCATTTGAAGACATTTCAGTGTCCTATCTTAAATGAGTTTGATTGACAAGTGTCTACATGATGTAAGCCACCATTACAAGCTGCATCTATGACAGAGAAGCCAAGACTTCAATGAGCATTAATAAGGATCTCCCCTCTCCCACTAAATCCTCCATTCCATGTTCGAACTCAGGTACATTGGTAGCACAGTTGCCAACTTTCACACGGTACATAAGCACACTAATTTTCACAATAAGCCAAAAATCAAGCTAATCCCATTTCAAAACAAGGCCAAAACAAGCCAATCCCTAAGAACCCCAACATGGTATGTGACTAGATCCCCCTCCCTCCCCGGCGAGCAGTCTGGGACTGTGGTGGGCTTGCTCTGCACCCCTGACTCTCTCTTCCCACTTTCCCCTGCTTGCCCCCCCTTACCCCTGCTTTCTGGGAGCTGATAAAAAAAATAAAGCAACAAGCTGCAACAAGTTACAAGCCAAACAAGCTACAAGCCAAAAACTAGCCAACAAGCAACTCACAAGCCAATTAAGCTAAAAACAAACCCAATTTCTGCGTTTTTTCCTTCAGGGTTGGCATGTCTGATTGGTAGTGCAATTCACAGAAGCCCATTTTCTTACTGTATATTTTGAGCAACCCAAATTCAATTTTCATAATGTTGCTTTTTAAGGGTACGTCTATACTTACCCACTGCTTCGGTGGCAAGCAATCGATCTTCTGGGATCGATTTATTGCGTCTTTTTAGAAAGAAAAAAGAAATAGTCTAACATGTCCTAGAAACTTGTCAAGGAAATTCTTATGTTCTCTCCTGCTTAGGATAGAAAATTGTAAGACTTATTTTTAATTCCCAATTCACGGCAGCAGAATACCAGGTAGTTATTTCTAGCATCTGTTTGTCATAAAATAGGGTATACCCTGAAGACACACTCCTCATAAACACTGAATGCCGGAAATACTGTTCATATTAAATTGGACCACATGAATAATACAGAAGTCATGAATTTAAATTATTACTGGCATTTGGAGAAAATGGCCGTATTTCAGCCATTAAATAACAACTTTGCTTTATTTTTGGAAACAGAAAGTTATTAAGTTGTAAATCAGATTGATGCCATGGCTCTGAGGTATTGCTGATTCTCAGGCCATTCAAAGGTATCTCAGCAGTACAGTATTGCACTATATTTGTTTTCTCAAAAGTGTTCAGCTTACTTTTGCATGATACTGAAAATACTTTTTCTTTCACCCCCTTCCCTTTAAACTTTGCATTGTTTTACTTCCTGTTTAATGGGGCAGGATTGAATCTGTTGGTAGATGATGTATTATGCACCTCAACCAGATAGGTAAGTAGGTCTTTTCATGTCCCACAGTTTTTATCAGATCCATAATTTAGAGGTAACAGCCTGTTGTATATTGAGCAGTAGTGACTGGGGGAGAGTTGTAGAATCTCTGCTTAAATTCTTATTTTTTTCCATCAGTTGAGCACATCATTGCCTGATATTCTGCTGGAGGGTTTGTGGCTGGAGTTCTGTGGAAGCACAGAGCAGTGGGAGGATGGTGCAGTGGTTTAGGTACTAGCCTGGGACTCCAATTCCCTGCTCCACCACAGATGTCCTGTGTGACCTTGGACAAGTTGTTTAGTGTCTCTGGGCCTCTGTTCCTCATCTGTAAAGTAGGGGTAACACACTCCTAGAGATATTGTTGGGAATAAACACATTAAAGAGTGTAAAGTTCTCTGATACCATGGTGATGGGGGCCATATAGGTACCGAAGACAGAGTAGTCTCCAGCACATGGAGTATTTGTATATTAGTAATTTACAGGCACCGGTAGCAATTTTTCGTCTTTCAAAAACACATAAAGGATTTCAAATAGGACTTGTGCTCCCAAATTCCTTAAGTTCTTTTTACTCTCCTTAGAATTTTTATTTCAAAAGCCTTTAACAGACATTATCTAATTAATCCTTATGAGCTTGATCCTGCAAAATTCTGGAATACCTTCTGAGAGGTGCTGAGACCTCTCAACTTCCAGTGAAATTTAACAAGTTGTTATTTATAACAAAATGTATTGGGTGAAATCCTGACCTCATTGAAATCAATGGCCAAACTCACCTTGACTTCAATAGGCTCATACTGTCCCTTATTATTTCCACCCTTAAAGCTACAGGGATTTCTCCCACAAAATCATTTCATATTCTATTTTGCCAAGGCCGTGGTTGCAATAGTGACTAAGGCCTTGTCTTTGCTGCTAAGAAAAGGTATGTTTTTAACCTCAGGGTAGCTCATGTGCATGAGCTATATCGAGGTAAAAACACTATGAAGACAAGGCGTGTTAATTTTACCACAAGGAAAACAAGGCATGGTCAGCACTATTCCCTTGCCTGTGGTTCACCTTGCTTAGTTTACTTCATGGTAAAATTAAAATGCCTTGTCTTCACTGTGTTTTTACCTCAATATAGCTCACTCACATTGGTTACCTCCCAAGCAAACCACACTTCTTCCAGCAGTAACATCAAGGCCTGAGAAGATAAAGATTGCAGCAAAAGCATTGTATAAGGCTGCCACCTGGCATTCCTTGAGTACTTTAGAGACAAGGCTTTACACGCTAGTGTGTTGTGCCTTTGGCAGGAGGTTGCTGAACACTGTTACTTTCTATAGGTCTTTTCCTTTTGAGTTCGGGAGCCAGTGAGCACTGGGACTTAGCATTGGTCCATATTGTATTGCATTGTCCACATATATACAAGCAGAAGGGAAGAGATTTGTTGTTGTTTTTTTTCCCCCTCTGCCTTCCAAATCATTTTTCTCTGATGGAAATATTTGACAATCTGAAACTCTTCCCGGCGCTTTATATGTTGACACCACTGTTCCCTCTAAGCTGTGCTCGTGTGCGCGCGCACATAGATACTAAACCCCGCGCACATGACGAAACACTGCATGCACAAAATTTTGCACAGAAGCACAGTAATTTGCATAGAATAATTTTTTTTACACACGACCTGTCAAAAATTTGCACGGAAGACATTTTTTGCGCACACGGCCTGTCAAAAATTAGAGGGAACATTGGTTGACACTGACATTAACTAATTGTTAATATTTTATTTAAAGTTTTAGCATATTTTCTACAAATCTGCTATTGCATCAACCTGATTTTTTCCATATGTGTGTTTAAAAGTGGAAGAAGAATCCACATGAAGAAAGAGTGGGAGCCAGACTGTAAAGGGAGGGAGCTGGGCAGGAAGAAAAAATCTTGGAAGCTTATGATTGTTCACTCTGCCAGTCAAGTCTGAATATCAGCGTGGGAAAGCCATAGTCCAGATTGAGTGCTTCTCAGAAACCCAGTTTACACACAGGGCAAATTTCTCTTGTGCCACTTTTCAATTCACCTTCCCGTCACAAAAATGAACATTTTAAAAAGCACATATAATAAAATACCAGTTGCTAATGGTAATTACACTAAGAGAATAGCAATTTTTATCACAGCTGTTATGAAATGGTATTTTTAATTATGAAAAATCTCTAATGCCTTAGTAATTTCAGCCTGTATTTCCATTATTTGTTCATGAAAGCTGGCTCTGTATTAGTAATGTTACTAAGAGATGTTATTGGGCTTTAAACATTTATTGTCATGTTAGCAAAGTGGCTTTTCTTTGTGTTTATATCCTAAAAAGGCTGGCAGAGCACTGGCAATCCATGTACTAATGATTTATCTGGGTTTGTTCCAAGAGAACAGTAATAGCCATATACAGAACAGAGCACCTGAAGCCTAATGGCCAAATTATCCCTGGTGTAATTTTTAGCAAAGTGGAATTGCACCAAAGAATATTTTTCCCCCAATGTCTACACTGTTGCAACCCATTCTGTTTTAAAGGTAAATGCATACGCTTTTGGTTAGGACAGTCAGTCATACTGGGTGACACAGGAGATGTAGCTCTTGGGTTCTGTCTTAATGGGTTCTGTCTTAATGGGCAAAAAGTGTGTGTGTTTCTGTTGTGTTAGCTCAATTTGCTTTTCTTAATGTAATTGGAAAAACCCTTTCTGTACTAGACAGGAACCCAGGCTACAACTCAGACAGCTAACACAAGCTTCAAACACCTTAGCTTGCAATGACTGTTTAAAAGGGGTTTTAATCATGTCAAGCTCATTCAAATGAACAAACACGGTTGTGAAATACACCGTGTTACCCGTGAAGATAGGGTTCTGGTGTGCTTATCATTCCATATGTCCTCTTGAACTCAAGTCAATTTCATACAGAACCACCACTGCAAAGTTTGGTGTTTGTTCCTATAGTTGTTTAACAAAAATCAAAGGGCTCTATTAACACCAAAGACCTATTTTATCAGTTAATCATACAAACTGGCTTCCCTTTATGATATTCACACTTTTTTGAGGACACAGTTATCTCTGAGACCTCATTTACACTCTGAAATATTTGTGGGCCCAGTATCTTGTATTTGGTAGACTAAGATGTTTAAAAAGTCAGCGCCTAAAGTTAGATGCCTAAATCCATAATGAGACCCCAGAATAAATGGCCTGATTTCCAAAAGTGCTGAGCACCTAGAAGCGCTCATTGACTCCACTGGGAGTCATTGGGTGCTCAGCACCTTTGAAAATCAGCACACTTTTATATAGATTCCTAAATAAGGATTTTTAACAGCCTAAATGTAGGCACCATTTTTGAAAAATCTTAGCCAAAGGGCCTTTTATCCTAAAGGGGATCTCAAATCATATTATAAACTATGGATTTAGGGCCAGATTTTCAAAGTTGCTCAGCACTGAAAACTTCCCATTTAGGCATCTGAATGAAGTGATCAGACTTTCAAAAGTGCTTGAAACCCAACAACTTCCATTGGTCTCAGTGGGAGGTGCTGGGTGCTCCGCACTTTTGGAAACCAGGGCACAAATATTTACCTTGCTGGAAGCAGCTGATCGAGTAGGGCACAGTTTGTATGTTTGGCACAAGAGGCATTCTGGCTTAGTGAGGTGGAATTGCTTCCATCAAGCATCCACAATGCACTGCTCCAGTTGCATGATACACCTTTAAGCAGGAGAAATTTGCATGGCCCATCTTCTGCTGGCCAGCTTTTTTAACTGATGGAGCATACACACAGACCTTGCTATGCCCCTATTCTACCAGATTTCATCCCTGTAGCATGCTCCTTTCTGTGCTAAGAATATAGCTGTCAACTCACTCTTAAGCATCATAATAAGATGTCCTCACCTTGCACACACACGTGTGGCAAGATATACACATCCCATCCCACATACACATCATAGGTATGTTACATTGAAGTTAAAGAAGCTGTATGGGTTGTAACTTTGCAAAATTTGACCCCATGTCGTGTCTCTCTCTCCCTCCCTCCCTCCCCAGAGCTGAGTGCTACTGTTTTTAGTACATACTGTATGTTGTTTTTAGTTTGGTGACACACATCATGTTCCTGGCAGACAGAAGTGTTTTGTAGGAAGGATGGTGTGTGGTGTTTTATGTTAGCTTATGGACTAAGTCATGCTCGCAGTGGCAATACTTACGCGAGTAAGGATTCACAAGATTTAGCCCACTGTTTGAACCCAACTTAGCTCTTGTGACGTAGTGAAAATGTATATTGCTATTCTACCTCATAGACATATGCCCAAGTGAGCAAAAGACCCAATATAAGTATTGAACATAATATACCCTTTTCCAAGGACAAAATTTTGGGCTAGGATTTTTTAATATCATTTGAAATCTATCAGGCACTGTGAATAAAATTAGGGTTTTTCAGATATTAACTTGATTCTAAATTTGTTGATTTCTTTTCTCCTGTGTATCAGACAAATTATTGTGAAATTAACTTTATCCTTATTCCTGCGAGGAACTCTGAAATTCTGGATGAGTTAAGCTTGTAGAGTTTGATGTTTTATAAAGGTCTTATATTCCTTGAGAGGTTTACAAAATTAGTTTGAGGTCACAGGTTACTCTTTCAGCTTAAGCCAATTTTTTTCTGAAGAAATGACTGCATTTTTTGTTTGTTTCTATCTAATATGGAGCTTGTTCTGTGTTTTAGAACTACCAGAATTCTCCCCCCCCCCAAAAAAAAAAACCTAGTCTGTCTCAAGTTTGTGTCCTCTATATAAGATCTTTTTTTTTCTACTAGAAGCTGTCTCCTATTTCCATGCCTTTTTCCCATAGTCTGTCTGAATTTGTTTCTTACTCTGCTCTTATTTTTAACTTTATTTTTATTGTATTACTTTCTTTTTTAAGTCTCCAAGTACACGACAAAGCCATTAATGTTTAAATCCGAGTCAAGATTCTGAACCCACTCTGTTCAAGTGCATTCCAAATCAGCTAAAGTAAGTTTGCACATTCCTAGTTGACATACAGTTGTCTTTAATGTGCACACCTTCTGGCTAAGGGGAAATATTGTCATTACTGCAACTCAGATATGGCTTGGATTTGAGAATCAAACTAGCTACTGTGATTGTAAAAGGTCTAGTGAACCCTTGCTACAATTCTTCTGTCTCTCTGTTACCAAAACACTGCCGCATCCTCAGCTTGTGTAAACTGGCATAACTCCATTGGCAATGGAGCTACTCTGACTTACACCAGCTGAGGATATGACCCACAGACTATTAAATAGCTTTTGCAAGACAGCAATTTTTCTGCTGAATATCTGAGAAAGTTTGACAGTATCTGCCATGTAGGCTTCCACACTTGGAAGAAGAGTTACATAATGTGTTCACTGAATAGCACCATACTTTTTGTGTGTGTGTGTGTGTGTTAGTCTATTCCCCCCTAGAGAATAATTTCCGTGGGCTGATCAGCAGTAGAGGCATAATTGTTTTCTTTTCCAATAATTTAATCAAAGCATATGTAATTACATTGGAACCAATACATGTTTTCTTTAAACAATGGCTTTTACATGACACTTTCCACCTGAAGTAAACTTGACGCTATAAGATTCATTTAGAGCTGGATCCAAAGCTCAGTGTGGTCAACAGGAATCTTTCCATTGACTTCAGTGGATTGTGGAGCCAGGCCCAAAGGAAATCCTGCCCAGAGTTACAACCAGATGGGCTGAGTGCTGAGCACTTCCAAAGGGGAAAAAAAAAATCTTCTCCCAGGTCATGAAGCTTCCCCAGAGATGCTTCATGACCACAGTAGTAACCTCCATGGTGGTGGTTTCCTTCTCCCTCATCCATAAGGAGGAATGGTTGGTGAATCTGCATGTGTGCAGATTCACTGAGCACATCCATATCATAAGTTCAAATCTCACTCAACAGTGTTATGAAAGACGTTTTTCACAGGCTTAGGGCTCTTTGGTGGAGAAGGGTGCACATTCATCTTATGGGCTCCAGGCATTCTACCCATAGCTCTCTAAAACAGAATTACGTTGGTTCTCCAGAAAATATAGGTCTCTCTCTAGCCATGAACGAGAGTTGTTGCATAATGCTTTTTTTAATACCAAAGCAATAGCTTCAGCTTTACTGCTAGTTAATACAATTTTGCATCCCTTCACTTTTTTTTTCCCAGTCCCTCATTCTGTACACTTGGTCTAGCTCACCTCACAGCTCTTGCCTGTTTTTCCTTACCTCCTTGCAGAAAACCCCAATTTCTTTTTTGTCTACCCCCCCTTAAGAAAACACCACCAGTTGGTGCAAGCATCACCCCACTGCAGTTCCTGCCATACTTGTATATTTCCCTTTTAGCTCAAATTGCAGCTGAAAACATGTTCTCCATTGCACAGAACTTTTTTATAATTTTCTTTCTCCCTCTATTATTTTTTATACCTGGGAATCTACACACAAACACACAGATGTATGTATACACACACCTAATTTTTTCAGGGTATTTGCCTTGCCCTTTAAGATATCAGATATGGGTTGTCACACCAAAAAACTTTAGCTTATTTATAGAAGAGTGGGTCAAAGTGACCTGTTTTTGTTTTCCCTCATCACCTGATGCTTACCATACACACCTCCACGGACGAGCTGCCTCTGCCAACTCCTCCTAGTTCACCAACTTCTTGGAGCTGATGGGAAAGCAAACTACCACTTTGAATCTAGCTTGAGTGTTTACCTGCCTTTCTGATAATGGTCTGATGATAATACAAGACTTAAAAGGGTGATTTTTGGAAGTGGGCATCCTTAGCACCCTAAACTTTTGTTGGACTGATAAACACTAGCACTAGGTACAGAGCAGAAGGAGTAAGCCAGCAGCCTATAGGGATAAAGGTTGCATGTTACTGTGGTTACCCAAGATGGCCCCACTTTTTCTGGAGTTCTCTGAAGTTTAGCTAAAAGGCTTCCAGTCTTAGTATTCTGAGCCCTTGTCTAGATGTTCTTTTTGCCAACCTTCTGGGGCATCATTATATAAGGTGACCAGATCACAAGAGTGAAACATCAGGACACATTGGCCGAGCAGCAGGGGGTGGGGGAGAGACGACGACAGACACACGTGCACAACCCCTACCGGAGCCATGAGAGGGGGCAGGGCACACAGCCCTAGGAAGCTGCAAGAGGGGTTGTACGGCCCCTGCTGCCACAGGGCTAGGACTCATGGCCCCAGCTCCAGCCCCCGGGGGCACAGGACTCTGGCTCCACACACCTCCCAGACACTCACCATCACACCCTGCCCCCTTCCCTGGCCACACTCACCAGCTCTGCTGGGACGTCTCTGGCTCCTAGGGTCAGAGCTGGGAGGGGAGTCTCCAGACTCTCCACGTGCTGCGCCCGCCACAAGCATGAGCTCCGAGGCTCCCATTGGCCGGGAAAAGCGCTAATGGGAGCTGCCGCAGAGCGGGGCTTGCAGATACCAGCAGCACACAGAGATCGCCCCCCTTCCCCAAGAACCAGAGGTGGGGAGTTCCGGCCGGCAGTGCTTACCTGGGGTGGCTCCCAGCCCGGGAAGCATCCGCAGGCAGGTGTCTCTAGGGTTGTGTGGTTGTGGGTTGGGGAGGCGCGGGGGCTATCTGCCCACTCCCGGCGCCTGCAAGCCCCGCCCCTGCGCCTGCAAGCCCCTGCGCCTGCAAGCCCCGCCCCTGCAGCATGCGGCGGCCGCGGAGATCTCCTGGCCAGCGCTGCCTGCATGCCTGCCGGGGCATGCGGGTCTGCGGGGGAGGCACGCGCGGGGGGCTGTCTGCCCGGCCCCACTCCCAGCAGGGGGCGCCTGCAAGCCCCGCGGAGGGGCTATCTGCCCGGCCCCGCTCCCGGCGGGGGGCGTGGTGCGCCTGCAAGCCCCGCTGCACTGCTCCTGCAGGTGCAGCGCGGCAGCCGCTGAGACCTCGTGGCTGGTGCTGCCGCTGCCTCTGTGTCTGCCAGCTGCCCTGCAGGCTCCTGCCGGCGGGCGGGCACCAGGCACTGCCCCAGCCCTGCCGGAAGATGCGGCGCCGGCGGCAGCGGAGCTGCGGTCCTCTCCAGACGTCCCAATATCGGGACAAAGGGCGTCCTGACCGATGCAAGGTCGGGACTCAGGGCAAGTCCCCTAAAATCGGGACTGTCCCGATAAAATCGGGACGTCTGGTCACCCTATCATTATACCACAAAATCTCAGACTGACCTGCCTGTGTCTGTTAGAGGGAAAACCTGCGGTAGTTACAGCCTTGGGGAATTCTAGCAACTCAGTGGCCTCTTCTCAGTTGTTGTTTAAAGAGAAGACACTAGACAATATACCAAGTTTTTCATGTAACATTTGGACTTTGGATGGGATCTTCCCGTTACACACATCTCCGTGTAAACTCTAACTATACAATGTGAAGGAGTGTGATAGGGTATATATGTCATCCTGACTCTGAAAGGGTTAATGTGGGCCTGAGAGGCCAATTAACCTGCCTGTCACAACTGGAGAGTGGATCAGGCCCAATTAAAGATGAATGCCTGCTGGGTGGTTAGTATAAAGAAAGGAAGTCTGAAGCAGAAAGGAGAAACTTTTCAGTCACTCTCTGGGACCAGAGAGTGGAGAGCCCAGAAGAGTCAAGAAGGAAGCCCAGGGGGATAGAGAAGTCTGACAGGAGGCAGAGGGTGGAGCAGGCTCCAGTGATGAGAAACACTGATCTGATAAAGGGCCGGATCTGGCTTTCCAGGAGGAGAAGTCTGGGGGGGTTTTAAACTGAGGAGCAGAGAGGGATGAACAGTCAAGCCCAGGAAGGGCAGAAGTGGATTTATGTTTGTACATTGTTTGGATTTGGTGGGGGGAGGAGATTCCAGGGGAGAGCCCTTCAAATCCTGGCCCTGAAAGAAGGGTGAACTTGGAGAGGCTGTGAGAGAGGCCAACTGTGACAGACTGTGGTAGGCAGAAGTCCAGAGAGGCAACAGCAAGGAATCTTACAGAGCAGACCTTCATTAATGGTTATAGGGTCTCAATTTCCCTATCAGCTATGGGTAAAGATGGTAGGAAGGATACTGATGATTGAGAGCCCTGAGAGAAGGGTGTGAGCATCATGGGTCCCAGAGTCAGGTCCAAAAACCTTTTGTAAAGACATTGGCCTGTTTGTTAAACTTTCGATTTACCCTGGAAGAGTGGGACTAAAACATGACCTGATTGTAGGGCTGAATCAAAAGATGGGAGACCACCACAAGGTCAGAATAACCATCAACAGGAGGTGCTAGAAAAGAGACAGCTGCTACGCTGTGCACAGCCATGAGAGGGCCACACCAGTGGCGAGTCAACCCTTCTAGAAGGAGACTTGCCATGCTTCTGAAAGAAACCAGTTCTGAGTTTCAAGGCAGTGTTGCTTTTTAAAGGTATGATTTTATTTGCCAGAAGTTGTATTGCAGGCCTTAGACCTGAACAATTTTTTTTCTTTGAGAAATACAAAAAAAAAAAAAAATCATTAGGGAGAACAGCATATTTCATTGTACACCAAGCTGAGATGTTAGTTCTCGTAAAAACAAGAAGTTCTCTAGATGGCTTTACTGTCAGAGGTTTTCACGTTTGAGAAGTTTTAAGAAGGATGAATAGAAAATGAATAATGAAAGCATTCTTCTTTTATCATTTTAATCGACTCCTCTTAGGTACATCAGTAAAACATTCCAAGGTTCTTCTTCCCCCCCCCCACACACCCTGCCCTTCAAATCCACGTATTCCATACTGACTGGCATAAGTTATGAAGAGTGATACTACAAAGAGACCTAGAAATATATAAAAGTCCCTGTGCCTTCCCTGAATATTTTAAAATAGTCAACAAAAACACGGTAATTTGCACTGTACTTCATTTGATCTAATATTAAATTAGCTGCTCTTGGGATATCTTTATGCAGTCAAAACATATTTGTGTGCTCACATTTTTATGTGGAACTAATTATGAGTTATGGAATTGAATGTATGGGTTTCACGTAGAGGTTGGTCATGATCAGAGCGTTTTACTCAAGCCATCATGTCCCTTGATATTTTTGGACCGATTAGGACCTGGAATGTGTGTTTTGCTTTTTCAGAACAAGAATCGCCCTTGGATTCAGTGGTGCATCTATTTCCCCCAGTAATAGAGAACAAAATAAATCCAACCACTTCCCCATAACTTTGATGGTACACGTAAACTAGAAGCCAGATCCTAAGTTTTCAGTTTTAGAAAACCAAAATACATCCTCCTTGTTCCATCTCCAGTTTTAAGCATAACAGAAATCCCTTCTTTTTCCACTTCAGTGAATAAGATGAACCTATTCAAAAGGAACATTTAGAAATTATGGATAATGGTCATATTTGTATATTTACCTTTTAATTAAGAATAAAGTTTAGATCCTGCAAGCTTTGCATGGTCAGATCCCTGGAACCACACAAAGCCTTGCTAAAGACAATGGGATCTACCCACATGGAACGTGTAAAATCAGAGCCGAAATTTTATGTAACAGTCAGACATATTCTGCTATGGTCCAAAGGGGTTGTTGCTCTTGTGTGGGCTAGGGAATAGAATGTACGCTGTGGATCTTCCCCCTACCCCCCAATTTAAAAAAAAATCTGATTTTATAAACAAAACAAAACTCTTGAGTCCATTAATTCCATCCCATGTCATTCTAATCGAAACTGCTTTGGATTAGCTCGTATACATGCTACCCAAGATAAAACAAAATTGTCACATATTTTGCTTAAGGTGTGGGAGGAAAAAAATCAAATCAAATAGCATTTTACAAGTGCATGTAATAGCTTGAATTTAAAGCAAGTTATGTATTATTCAAGCAATTCTAATCATGGTACAGTAAATTTTTCATGAAGGTTAAGAAAAAACTGACAGAAATATCATTTAAACTGAGTGGTTTTGATGCTGCACTTGAAAGTGGGGATTTAATAGAACTTTTTTTAATATGACGAGCCTCAGATAACATCACATTTGGCAAAGTGCTTTATTGGTTTTGGATTAGAGCTTTTTCATAGGTTTTTTTCCCCCCTTCAAACTAATAAAATTCATGTAGCTGTCAGCTTGGATTTGATCCCTATTTTGTTTTGCCTCAACAATGTAATCTCAACCAGTTTCACTTATTTTTATGCCCCATTTATAGAGTATAAAGATAACAAATCACTCGTGTGTCAATGCTGGGATTTTATCAAAAGTCTGAATGAGCACTAAGGCTGGGGATGGTGGGGAAAGTTAAGGGTCACATCAGGTTAAGAGCAATGACGTTCTGGGCCACCTTCTCTCATGCCAAATAGTGTATTACTCTGGCAGCATCCCCACTCAAATCAATTGAGCTACTTTCAGAGTAAGTTACTACTTATCCAGAGTAATGATGGCAGAATTGGAGAGGGTGAGAAAAAGGCAGCATGGCCTGGGTATCAGGAGACTGGGTTCTTCCGCACTGTTCTCTGAGATGTTTTGCTTATCTTTTCACCTCTCTGCGCCTCTTTCCCCACCCATGCTTTATATATGGTCTCTGTTTAGATTGTAAGCTCTTCAGAGCAGGAACTGTCTTTTATTATGCATATGTACGGTGCCTACAAGGCCCTGATCATCATGGGGCACTAATGGTAGGTTTACACTGCAATAAGACACCTGTGGCTAGCCCAGCACAGCTTACTCGAGCTCACAGTGTTCAGGCTATGGGGCCATAAAATTGCAGTGCAGACGTCTGGGGGACACTCTCACCTGAAGGGGTCTCAGAGCCAGGGCTCCAGCCTGAGCCCAAACATCTACATTGCAATTTTATAGCCCCACAGCTCAAGTCACCTGAGCCCAAGTCACCTGATCAGGGCTAGCCACAGGTGTTTTATTGCAGTGTAGACATACCCTAACTTTCTAGTGGTATGGCCGGATCCTTTGTACTTCTGAGATGTCTCTGCAATGTAAGAAGACTTGGGGCAAGAGGGGGAGATTAATTACGTACAAGAGGCCTTTGGCATGATTTGCTGCTGGGGTTAATATTTCTGGGAAAGAAGTTGCAGACAGTCATTTTGCAACTGTGGTTTCTCAATCCCTAAATTGTGACAAGCAGACAGGAATGTGTTAGAAGGAGATTCATCCTCTGACGTTCCACCTCATGCAGCCTTTGAGATGATTAAGGAATTAGAAGGAAGGATTAATGTTAAATCTGAGGCATAAGAACATCTTGTGTCTAAGATGGAGGTTAAGATACCAACCATTGGGGAGGAATTACAAACTGAAAATTGGAATTAAACTGTTCTAAATGAGCAGGTTGAAAGGGCTAAGTATTTGTCTGTAGCTTTGGTAAAAAAGAGTGATTCTCAACAGAAGACTAGAAGTGACCGCAATTCACATTAAAATGATGAACTTGAGATTACTTGGCATGAAAGCCAAGGAGTGGATATTATTGAAATGAGGGATATAGTCTGAAGGTTGCTTGAACTTTAGGTATGATACGCTTTAAGTATGATCTGCTATTGATAATGGAAAAAGAGTTTTACTGTATTCTTAAAAAAAACTTCCTCTCCTAAATGGAATATATTTGGCAACGCCCTTGATGAGGTATTCAGAGCAATTACTGTGTTTTATTTCTTCTGGAGATCGTCCAAAAGTGTTGACATAAATGGGGTCTATAAGAAAACCAGGTTTCAACATGAGCAGTGAGTGTATATAATCTTAAATCTTTCACCCCAAACTCAGATGAGGAGGCAAAATTGAAATGTTTTGAAAAGTATAACTGTATCTGACCTTTGCTGAAGAAGCTATTTTTATTGAATCATAGAATAGTAGGGCTGGAAGGAACTTCAGGAGGTCTTCTAGTTCAGTCCCCAGTATTCAAGGCAAGACTATGTATTATCTAGACCATTCCTGACAGGTGTTTGTCTAACCTGCTCTTAAAAATCTCGAATGGTGGAGATTCCATACAACTCCCTAGGCAGTTTATTCCAGTGCTTAACCACCCTGATAATTAAGTTTTTCCTAATGTCCAACCTAAACCGCCTTTGCTGCAATTTAAGCCTATTGCTTCTTGTCCTATCCTCAGAAGTTAACGAGAACAAATTTTCTCTCTTCTCCTCGTAACAACCTTTTATGTACTTGAAAACTGTTATCATGTCCCCTGTGTCTTCTCTTCTCCAGATTAAACAAACCTATTATTTTTCAGTCTTCCCTCAGAGGTCGTGTTTTCTACATCTTTAATCCTTTTTCTTGCTCTTCTCTGGATGATCTCCAATTTGTCCACTCTTTCCTGAAATGTGGCTCCCAGAACTGGACGCAATACTCCAACAGAGGCACAATCAGCACAGAGTAGAGCGGAAAAAAATACTTCTTGTGTCTTGCTTACAACACTTCTGCTAATACAGCTGAGAACACTGTTTGTTTGCTTTTTTTGCAACAGTGTTACACCGTTGACTTATTTAGCTTGTGATCCACTATGACCCGCAGATCCCTTTCTGTAGTACTCCTTCCTAGGCAGTCATTTCCCATTTTGTATTTGTGCAACTGATTGTTCCTTCCTAAGTGGAGTACTTTCCATGTGTCCGTATTGAATTTCATCCTATTTACTTCAGACCATTTCTCCAGTTTGTCCAGATCATTTAGAATTTTAATCCTATCCTCCAAAGCACTTGCAACTCCTCCCAGCTTGGTATTATCCACAAACTTTATAAGTGTACTCTCTATGCCATTATCTAAATTATTGATGAAGATATTGAACAGACCCAGACCCTGGACTGATCCCTGTGGGACCCCACTTGATATGCCCTTCCAGTTTGACTGTGAACCATTGATGATTACTCTCTGGGAACAGTTTTTCAACCAGTTTTACACCCACCTTATAGTAACTCCATCTAGCTTCATCACTGTCCTTCTGGATGGGATTAGTTCATTATTTTTATATATATGTGTGTGTGTGTATGTGTGTGTGTACATAAAAGGTTGTTACGAGGAGAAGAGAGAGAGTTTGTTCTCGTTACCTTCTGAGGATAGGACAAAAAGCAATAGGCTTAAATTGCAGCTAAGGCGGTTTAGGTTGGACATTAGGAAAAACTTAATTATGTGTGTGTATGTATGTATGTATGTATAATCATAAAGCCAACAGAATTCATTTTAAAGAAGATGCAAATTTAGCCTGGTTCCATAGCCTAAAGAAGAAGTGAATGCACTTTTGATAGAAAAGACAGTAATATTACACTCTTCAAAATTCAGCAAAAAGGTATTTTAAAAATTGTGAAGATTTGCACTACAGTAAGCAGTATATATATTACAGTACATGAAAAGATGGGAGTTGCCCATGGGTCAAGATGTTGCCATGGATGTAGAAGCTCTTTACACCAACGTTCCACACAGAGATGGATTACAAGCCGTTAGGAACGGTATCCCCGATAATGTCATGGCAAACCTGGTGGCTGAGCTTTGTGACTTTGTCCTCACCCACAATTATTTCAGATTTGCAGACGATTTATACCTTCAAGTCAGTGGCACTGCTATGGGTACCTGCATGGCCCCACAGTATGCCAACATTTTTATGGCTGACTTAGAACAACGCTTCTTCAACTCTTCTCCCCTAGGACCCCTACTCTACTTGCACTACATTGATGACATCTTCATCATCTGGACCCATGGGAAGGAGGCCCTTGAGGAATTCCACCAGGATTTCAACAATTTCCACCCCACTATTAACCTCAGCCTGGACCAGTCCACACAAGAGATCCATTTCCTGGACACTACAGTGCAAATAAGCAATGGTCACATAAACACCACCCTATACTGAAAACCTACTGACGGCTATACTTACCTACATGCCTCCAGCTTTCATCCAGACCACATCACACGATCCATTGTCTACAGCCAAGCTCTAAGATTTGCTCCAATCCCTCAGACGGAGACAAACACCTACAGGATCTCTATCAAGCGTTCTTAAAACTACAATACCCACGTGGTGAAGTTAAGAAACAGATTGACAGAGCCAGAAGGGTACCCAGAAGTCACCTACTACAGGACAGGCCCAGCAAAGAAAGTAACAGAACGCCACTAGCCGTCACCTACAGTCCCCAACTAAAACCTTTCTAGCACATCATCAAGGATTTACAACCTATCCTGAAGGATAATCCCTCACTCTCACAGACCTGGGAAGACAGGCCAGTCCTTGCTTACAGACAGCCCCCGAACCTGAAGCAAATACTCACCAGCAACTACACATCCCACAACAAAAACACTAACCCAGGAACCAATCCCTGCAACAAACCCCATTGCCAACTCTGTCCGCATATCTGTTCAACGGACACCATCATAGGACCTAACCACATCAGCCACACCATCAGGGTCTCATTCACCTGCACATCTACCAATGTGATATATGCCATCATGTGCCAGCAATGCCCCTCTGCCATGTACATTGGCCAAACTGGACAGTCTCTACGCCAAAGAATAAATGGACACAAATCAGACAACAAGAATTGTAACATTCAAAAACCAGTAGGAGAGCACTTCAATCTCCCTGGACACTCAATAACAGAATTAAAAGTGGCAATTCTTCAACAAAAAAACTTCAAAAACAGACTCCAACGAGAAACTGCAGAACTGGAATTAATTTGAAAACTGGACACCATCGAATTAGGCCTGAATAAAGACTGGGAGTGGCTGGGTCACTACAAAATGTAATTTTCCCTCTGATACTCACACCTTCTTGTCAACTGTTGGGAATGGGCGATGTCCACCTTGATTGAATTGGCCTCGTTAGCACTGACCCCCTACTTGGTAAGGCAACTCCCATCTTTTCATGTGCTGTAATATATATACTGTTTATTTTATATGGGCTCTGTTGTTTAATTTTTTTAAATGTCCAAAATCTATAAAAGTAATGTTAATTAAGTAACGTATTAAGGATTTCGTGCTAATATTACTCACTGAATTAATAAGATTTCTATAGAATTCTAAATATTATTGTGCATTTATAGTAAAATATCCAGAATCTCCAGTGAGGCCCAGGGGCCAATTATGCTAGACGTTGGACATACACAACATTAGGGCTCCATTGTGTTAGGTTCTATACAGACATGCCATAAAATGACCCTTGCCCCCAAACAGATTACAAGTTAATTAACAATTTAATTCCAAGTTCGCTTAAGCAATGTTTTCATTAAAACCAGCAGCATAGGAGCTGGAACTAGAGGCTCTTGATGTGCTGCCGCATCCCGTGGCTTGAAGTAGAAATAACTCGAATACAGGGTTTCTGCCTTCTGCACCTCTGCTATAAAAATTATTCCAGCACCACTGACCAGCAGTGTCCAAAATTTAAGCTAGCATGTGAGCTTATATATATATTTTTGAGCCATTGCATGTTTCACTTCACTGAACATATCTAGTATCAGAGGGGTAGCCGTGTTAGTCTGGATCTGTAGAAGCCACAAAGAGTCCTATGGCACCTTATAGACTAACAGACGTATTGGAGCATAAGCTTTCGTGGGTGAACATATCTAGTGACTCTCACAAAGATGCTTGGTCAGAAGCCAAGACACTGCTGCTAAATTTAGAAGGCCATAAAACAATATTGTCAGCTCTCAAGAAAGCTAACAGAAGAGGAGTAAAATAGCCAGGAATAATAATAAATTTCAGGGACCACAAGACGACTTGGGATTCATCCCCAAACATTCCTTATGCGGGAGTTAAAAATAATAATAATTTGTGTCCGTGTACAGGGAGATCTTGGCAAACCAGTAAAGTGCCTGGACCACTACTGCTTATTGCTAAAAGTAGCCAAGCTAGCAGGCCGTAAGTGGGCCTATGCAGCAGCCTTAGCATGATGGAGTCAGGATGGGAGGGGGTTTGGGTGCCACAGAAAGGGGCGCTTGACCCTGCATCCTTCCTGATGAGATCTCTGTTCAAATTGTTGAGATATGCTTTTTAGACAAACAAGAAGTTTGTCTACATGTGCCCTCAGGAATGTGTCTGTCAGGGCCTCAAGGCATGCAAACTCTGAAAAAACACATCTGGCTAATTGATGATCAGAAGGAAACCTCTTCCTTAACCTTTGAAATGGCTTGCTTAACAAGTTTTCTTTGAGTGGCATGTTATTGTAACACTAATGAATAAATAAGGGAAGAATGTTTTGGGTAGTTGGATTCTTCAGGGACTCTACCTCCGGACACATCTTGTGGTCCCCACCGGCAGATGGAAGATTGGCCATTGGAAGACTGCCGCTCTGCCACTTGAGAGCCACATGCAACTTGGTAATTATTGAGGGTTGGGGGTGTTTTATTAACCTGTTGTGGACATGTGTAAGTGCTTGAGAGTAAGTAAAGGATAGCTTTAAGTGAAAGCAATTTTGTGTTGTCCTGTTTCTGCCAGCCATCTATGGGTCGAATGGAATGGCCGTGTCTCCCTTGATTTATTTCCTGACACCACCTCGCACAGAATAAAATTACCAAGAGCTTTGGGTTGAAAAAACTCCAGATAATGTAAGGGTGGGGGGATGAACCAAACATAGCATATGGGAACAGTAGTGAGACAGTGAGACCAACCAATTAAGATGAATTAACTAGAATTAAATTATTGATGTGTAACACAAATATTTCAGCAGAGTACAAATATATAATACTGAGTTTGTTTTTTCCATAGGTACTTTTTTAGCGTCTTAGAGCAAGGATGTTTTCAAGCCTTAGTATACTAAGTTGACTTTTGGGACTTAACACACAGGAGGTTGCTATGTGGCAAGCTGGTGCACTGTAGAGTCATACCCTGGTTTTCCATGCAGTAATTTATCATGTAGACAAGCCCCAAGTCCTCACAGTGATCGTAATACTTTTGCAAATGAAGAGTTTGGAGAGTTACAGCTTAAAGTTGCAATATATATATGATGTTATTTGAAAACACAGGTACATATAATGCAGTTTGGCCAAATAAATCAACCTTTTTTTATTCTAGTAACTAGACTTCTGCAAACTCTTTGACTTAAATTGCAAGAGTATGTTAAATTGGCTGTGCTTTGTGTTTGAATTATAGATTGGACCAAGCTGTAAGGATGGCTAGGAAACTGGATTTCTGTTTTATGAAAAAGTTCAAGGTTTCAACATTTCTTCCAAGGTTTCAATGCTTCTTCCATTGAGATGCAGAACAAAATCAAGACATTTTTGATTTTTTGATTGAGAGAGTGAGTGAGCGCACGCCAACCACAGGCCCCAGAATAGCCAATAGCTCAGCAGTTAGCACACTTACCTGGTATGTAAGATACCCAGTTAAGTCACTGCTCTGTCTCCCTCTCTGGTTTTTACCAGAAAATCCATCCTGGACTCGAGAACTTCCAGACAAAGGGTCAGGCAAAACCAATAAGTGTCCACAAAAAACTTGTTTTGATGAATCAGCATTTTCTGAGCACACCAGAAAAAATAGGTTTTTTTTTGCTGAGACGTTCCCAGTGAGCTGGATTCAGCTGCGACTTGTTCAAATTTTCTTTGTGCCCACAAATAGTCTATAGACTTTCTGGAACATTTTCCCCCCTCCATCTGTCCACCCACTAACTTCATCAGACTGCCATTCATGGTGTGTTTAAAGTTTGAGCATGCCAGAAGCTGTTTTCTTTTGTTTTCTCAGAGAGAGAGAGAGAGAGAGAGAGATGCTTCAGTTTAGTTGAGCACTCCAACCCTACTTGAAAATTCAGGAAAAATAATTTCTCTTCACTCATGGGTCTGCTAGACTCTGGTAGGCAGTTATCTGGTACATCATTAGCATATGTAGTTCTCATAGTTATTGTAGACTAGCTTGTTTTTATTTTATATTTTAACTAGAAAACCATATCCTAGTTTTAGAAGAAAAACTATCTCTGAGGTCAGAGCACCCTTATGTGTCAGAAGTGAGGCCTGACCTTTCTCTGCATGTGAGTCTGTGCCAGAAATACAGGGACTGGATCTTCCCATTTTTCCCCCCTTTTGTGAAATCTTCTGAAAGAATGAGAACTGTATCCCCATTTTAAACTTGGGTTCATATTACACCCCAGTTTTAAAAGAAGACACTTGGTTCCCTGAACTTTGAGTTCTGTTGTTCCATCTATCCCCATTCCAATTTTGGTAGATGAACATCAGACTTGTCTTGGATAGGCAGAATGAAATTTGCCCATGGAGAAACCAGACATGAATCTCTTTAACGCCAGTGAACTGGATCCCTCTCACAAATCCATGAATTCATTTTGATCTGCCTTACTGGAGATTGGAAGTATTTTAAATCTCACATGAAAGCTCGTTCTTATGAGATTTCTAATTCCGTTTTGTACAGTCAAGGAGGTCAGACAGTCAAGTAAGTCATACAGACATTTTGGTATGTACCTGAACAGAATCTGATCTCTGAATCTTTGGAACGGCCAAAGTGGAAACTTTTTAATAGAAATTTTTCCATACTTCAGCAGTTCAGATGAAATGGAGAATGAATTCAAACTATCCTTCGTTATAGTTCTTGCAAATCAAAAAGCCATCTGAGGAAGCTTTGCAAAATCAACCTCCCACCTCTTTGTTCTGTCTGTAATAACTATTAATACATTGTGATGAAAAAAGAAATAGTGAAAGACATGGAACTTTTAAAGGAATTTGTTTTAAAAAAAGCAAACTAAAATCATGCTTTTGAAAGTTTGAAAGTGCAATAGTTCATGTAAAGTAATACGAAGGACACAAAATGTTACAGTAACATCAAGGCAATGTGGTTTGGTGTTTGGGGCACCCATTTGGAGAAATGGGTACTATTCCTGGCTCTGCCAATGACCTGCTGAGTAACCATAGGCGCGTCACTTGCCCTCTCCATGCCTCAGTTTCTCATCTGTAGAACGGGGATAATGATACTGACCTCCTTTGTAAAGCACTTTGAGATCTGACGAAAAGTGCTATATAAGAGCTCGAGGTAGTAGTATTATTTGGGGTCATGGGAAAAGAAAGCAGCTTTGAAACAGATTAAAAGACTGGATAGTAATTTATGATCAATAACCAGATTGCATTGTGCAGTGCTTCACCCTTCAGATTCTCCATCAGTGCTCTTGTTAAAGATGGCGTTCTCTTCCTAGAAGCTTATTCAGCAAACTAGCATCATTTTTTGTCTCCAAAGATGTGAGGCTACTTTTATGTAGATATAGCAAAGCAGTGTGGTGTTGTCGGGTGCTTAGGCAGGGGGGTGGATCTGAGGATTCCTCGGTTCTCTTCTGGCATTGCTGCTGACTCATTGTGTGCTCTCCCATGTCTCCTTGTACTTATCTAGGAATTGCTTACCTCACTGGGTGTAGTGTGTGGGTAAACTAATAATTGTACAGGGCTTTTATCTACTACTTTTTTATGAAAGGTGCTGAGAAGTGTGAAGTGTTATTGTTAAGTGTCCTCATCCTAAATTTTGTTTAAAAACTGCCCTTGAGTTACCAGACTGGTCCTGAAAGAGGGAAAAAAAGAAGGGAAGGGGGATGCAGGGTTGGTGGTTTTGTTCTTGGGTGTTTTTGTCTCCAGACATGGGCTGCTCTTTACCTTTAGCTGGTTTTAAAATGCACTCATGGTCTTAGAAATCTGTAGGAATTAAAAACAGAGGGGATCCAAAAGTCAACAGAGTTCAAAGACCTTAGATCCAATATTAGGTAGAGCTGGCCCCAAAATCCTAACATAAAAATCATCATTTCTTCTCCTGGATGGGTGAGTATCCACTAGCATTTATTTAAATAGAGAAGGGGTCACCTTAAATTCATGCTTTAATGAATAAAACTATTAAAAACTGGGTCATTTGCTATAGGCATACAACTTACTGGCCCATTTCATGATTGGACTGGATTTTCTAGTTGGTCATTTTGTCTCTCGAGGAATACATTGCTTTTATTTAAAACTTTTACCAGAGCACAGCTCTGCAAAATATATAAGGAGTGTCTTAAACTTTCACATCTCTGTTTGTTTTAATTGTTTTTCAGTAGGAATGGACTAACCAGCTTAAAGAATAATAATACTAGCCACCCTCCATTATCCTGCCATTAGCATTCATACAAAACTTGGAAAGAACCTTTCTTGAGCATCAAAGAAGTTCAGGTCTCTTTACATTTGTACAGGTAGCTATATTTCCTGATTCCAGCTGGAGAGGGGAAGTGCAAAGTACTGCAAGACTGACTACTCTCACTACAGAAAATGTGGAAAATGTTGGAAGTGCTAAATTATTTTTTTTTCCAGCAAAAAGTTTAGTAGCGATTGGACGTCTAACTTAATGAATGCCAGTGAAAATGAGGTAGGATCAGTGGCTAAAATAAGGAAAGAACAAGTTAAATATGAGTCAATGGTGTAACACTGTTGCAAGAAAACCCAATCATTCTGGAACGTATTAGCAGGAGTGTTGTAAGCAAGACACAAGAAGTAATTTTTCTGCTCAAATTCACGCCGATTGGACCTCAACTGGAGTATTGTGTCCAGTTCTGGGTGCCACATTTCAGGAAGAATGTGGGCCCCGGTATTTATGTCTATTTTTTAGAAAGCTTATCTCTCTCTTTTTAATGACTTGGACTCTTATGCATATTACTGAGGGTAGTAGGAGCTCTTTTACACTTGGTCCCCAATCCAGCAGTCCATCACTATTCATCAAAACACTTAAGCATATACTCCGCTTTAGGAATATGCTTAAGCATTGTTGACGTCCGAAGTAATAACAGGGATGTACTTAAACATGTGCTTTGCTGAATGGGGCTTGAGTTTGGTTCTACTTCTATTTCACTTGGTTTATTGAGTTATTTTTATATTTATTGTCAGTTTCTTGTGACAGTTGGAAGGGGTAAATGGAAAACAAAGTACAGAAAAATTAAAAGCATTAAGGTGCTCTTTAATATAGTTGATTTGAGTTCGTATCTCAAGTTAGGAACTGATGTAATGATTATATTCAGGCCTAATAAACTGAGCCCCTCATCCTGCAAACACTTAAACATGTGTGTAATTTTACTAATGTGAGTAGTCCCACTGAGGTCAATGAGACTACCCATGCAAGGAGAGTTTTACTTGAGCTTAAATGTTAGCAAGAAGAGGCCCTTATGATTGAAATGAGGTCCTTTTTGTTTGCATTTTATAATTCAGCTAGTCTTTATGCATGCTAACTGCTGCTCCCTAGTAGCTGTACTGGTCAGTGGAGACAAGTGAGATTTTGTGTACACAAAGCAATAATAAATCATAATAATGTAGTACTCTGCACTTGTATAACACTTTTCTTATGTAGAGTTCAGTGTTTAACACAACTGGTGGGTAAACCTTGTTAACATTTCACAAGTAGTGTTCCTTCATCTCAGAGATATTGAAATGACTTGCCTCACAAGCCACACAAATCAATGGCAGAGTTGAGAATGAAATTAGTTTATTCTGGTTCCTAGTTCCATGCTCACTCCACTAGACTACAGCGGTTGATATAGGTGCACCAAGAGCCCATTTACCGCAGCAGGTTAGATCCTTGCAGTGTTGTATTCAAAACAGCTTGAGCTGAGGAGCTGCTGCAGCTGCTTTTCTGTTCATCTCAGCACAGTCCATTGTGTGATGCTTGGCGTGTGTCACCGAAGGTCTATGAGCAGTTCTGTTTCCTAAAGTTTAAATTTAAAATCAACTGGTCCTTGAGCTGTATTCCCTCCTTCTCTGTGGGTGATAAGTTAGATGACTGGCTTTTCAGTAACTGATATATTGGTTTCCCTGTTTGGCAGGACTTTTTGTCTGCCGCTTTTCTGGTTCACCAGTCTTTTGCCACTAGCAAAATATCATATCTTTGTTCTGGTCATGTTTTAGCAAACAACCTCCACATGCCAGAATTGCTAATTGGACAAATCCTGAACCTTGCAAAAACCTGAGAAAATGGGCTTTGCCCACAAATGTGGGGACAGTGGAGCACAAGTAGCTTTAGTAACAGCATCTGTGCCTTCTCCTAGTGACAGCCCCTCAGTATCTGGTTTACCTAATCCCCTACTGGCCGTGTCTCCAGTATTGCACATCCCTGTTGTTTCCCCTCTGCATCCCCCTGTGCAGTGGCAGAGCTAAAGTTGCAAAGACCCTCTGCAGCTTCCGTGTGGTTGAGGGGCCTCATGCAGCAGAACGTCATGCCAGTTCTGCCTTTGAGACCTTCCATACCTCCTACGCTCTCCAGGATTTGGCCCAGTGACTGAGCCAGTCTCTTTCAGAATTGAAATACTGGTTTCAGATCAGAGCATCATCCTTGCTTTGTAAACAGTAAAGAGATGTTGTTTAGATATTAAGCATTAAAGTCTATGGGGTGGTTAAATCGTATTAATACAGCATATAAACTAGTTTATTAAAAGTCTCTTATAGTGGATTCCCACAACTTCCTGTGTCATGAGTCAGCAAGATGGCTGTCACCATCAGGACTCGGGAGACTGAGAGTTAGCAATTGTGATGAATAAAAAATGTACAGTAGTCATGTTAACACACACACCACTAATTCTCACAGTGATTAATTAACACTGTAAATCCAGTGATCTTTCCCCTCTTCACAGCAAAGATGTAAGAACAAAGTTTTGAAATGAGGACCCTGCTGACTAAGACTTTATTACTTTTCCAAAACAGCCTTTTGAACAGTTAATATAATAGAATACAATATGATAAACCCTGCAGTTAAAACTAGATTGTGGGAATAATTGAACGAACTATACATTATGATGCACTCTCCTCATTGCTTTTGAATTGTGCTTGCTTTATTTATTCACTAACTCACTATTAAATAACTTGTAATGGATCTCTAGTCATTAGTGTAAAGTGCTTGGCTGGAGAAAAGATTTTCCAAAGAGTCCTGGGCCAGATTTTCAAGTGATCAGCAGCCACCATTGCAGCTGTATTTTCAAAAGGGTCCCATTTTAGGCACCTAAATGAGGGCCACATTTTAAAAAGAGCTTAATACCAATGCAGTGTCATCATCACACCTCTGGCTTGTCTGGATAATGTAGGGCTTAAATGGGAGCTGAGCTGTTTTGAAAACCTGATCCTGAGTATCCAGAGCTGCACTTGGATTAGCTGATCTGGCCTTTCTGGTTGCATTGCTTATGTTCAGTTCTAAGGGTTGTGATACAGGAGGGCCAGGGAGAGTGGTCGAGGGGAAATATATAAGTTCTAGGCTAATTAAGGTGTGGTTCTCTGTAGACTAGGGAGGGTGGCTACAGGTTAATTGGAGCTCCTGTAATCAATTAAGGCCCTGTCAGAAACCTAATAAAACCCCCTGCTTCAGGCAGTCATGGAGGAGGAAGGAGAGAGGACTGGAGCTTGGAGGTGTGTTGTGAGATTTGAAAGACCAGAGGACCAAAGTAGGAGAGACCCTGCCCCAGTAGGGGAGGGAGACTCCCTTCCCCAGTGTCTAAGGACCGAAGGTACCCCACCCAAGGGGGAAGAGGGTAAGAACCCATAGGGGTTGAGAGGGGCTGGGGCTCAGAGTGAGGAGCAAACCCAGACCCCTCCCCTGCTTCCCCCCTCTACCACCTGCCCAGGCCACTTGTGGGGCCCTCGGTGCCCCAAGAGCCGGGGCAAGTGGTGGCATCTTAGCTCTCCACCAAGAAAAGTGCAGGACCCATCATACTAACATCAGCCATCTTGTCACAGGGTGCACAGCTGGGTCCTCATCATCGAAAAATAGTTTTGAAAAATCCCTTCTGCCAGTTGTAAAGTGTGGATGGGATAGGTAATAAGGGAGGGAAAATAATAAAGGTAGCCTTGGGGAGGGAAAGGGGGCATTGTGACACAAAGGAGAAGGGTTCAGGAGAAGGCAGTGACAGTTATAAACTCTTCTCTCCTGACCACAAGTGTCAGGCTATTTATTTTTTACAAGCTACAGCCTTTTTAGCAACAAGCTTATTCAATATATGTTCTTATTAGAGCTGGTTAGAAAATGAAACCTCTGTTCCATGGTAAATTCCAACAATTCAGATTGTTTTGTTCTCAGTTTAAACCAAAAAGCTAAAATTTTGAAACTTTCCATGGAATGAAAATTCCAAAAAGTTTGTCTGAGATCATCAAAACATTTTGGTTTGATAATGTCGAATCATTCTGTTTCAATAGGATAAAAATGTTTTCCTACTTTAATATATTAAATATAATATATTAAATATATTATAAAAATCTAATTAACATGAATCAACATGAGAAAATCATATAAAACATTTTACTGAAGTGAGAAATTCAAAATTATTCCTTTTGACTTTTCCCTTTATAGAAAATTTTATCAAAATTGATACTTTTCCCCGAAAGCTCTCAATTTTGACAAAACTCCATTTTTTAGCGGAAAACATTCACACTGAAAAGTTTGCAACCAGCTCTAATTCTTTCCCATCACCATGATGGGCACCTATCCCATTACAGGGTGTCCATCAGTAAACTACTGGTGCTCTTCTTGAGTGGCTGAGGAAATGAGGTCCAGCATTCTCAAATTTTGCATCAGTAGGCTACCCCTGTGCCCCTTGTTAAAGCTTTATTGCTATATTAGCATGATTCTACTATATTTTTATAGGCAGTTCAAAGTTTATACAAATTGGTAGGAGTATTTTGCAGAATGTAAATTTTCAGATTACTGCATTGAGCAAACTCATATTCTTTTGAATAAAATTGTAACTAGATTACAGAGATGGGTCCAGACCAAAACTTCATCAAATGAAATATCCCTGCACCATGGATGGGAGAAGTTGGGGATCCAAACCCGTATCAATCTATAAATTATGTGGATGAAGCCTATCTACTAAGATGACCCAAACAAAATGTAGACTGTGAACCAACATCCTGGATCCATTTATCCTTTGAGTCCACTCCAGCTTTACAACTGTAGTAATCTTTGTGTTCCCTGTACTATAATTTAAAATCTCACAAACGGAATAAACAATTTAAATAAGGCCAACTCAAAATCAGCAATAGCTAGGATGAAATTACCAGGGCTATCTATTTATATGTTTCAAGGCATAAAACATTCATAATCTTTGGTCCAGGAGAAATTCCTCTCTGCCTGTATTGCACAGTGCTTGCATCATGGGTGAATTGAAAGTCTTTGGAAGCATCCAGCACTGGCCAATACTAGAAACAAAGTACCAGACTATATGGACCATGGCCTTGTTTCTTTGTGTCACTTCTTACTTTGTGTCTACAATCATTTCATAGCAGTAGCTGTTGTTTTCACTGTCACAGGGTAGCTGGCCCTTCCAAAGGGAGAGAGGTCTCAGCCCACCTGTGACACAGCTGATTTATCTCCTTAGGTGGAAAGAATGAACCAAGTCAAAAGACAGGTGATCATATGACTACACAAGGTATCTGAGGTAGAAGAACAGAGGCCTGTAGACAGCCAAAGAGGGAACTGCAGAGAGAGACAGAGTCTCCTGCAGTGGTCCCTGAAGAACGCAGTTGGGTCTTGGTAGAAAGACTCAGCTGGAAGTTTTGTTTTCCTTTTGTGGGGAAGGCAAAGAAGGAACGCCAGCTATGTGTCTTATCCCAAGGTTTAGAGAACCAAGAAAGAGACAGTACTCACAGAGGAAGGTTTGTATCCCATTTAAGGCTGGGGTGGAAGACCTTTTTGTGTAAGTATAACCAGATGCCAAGAAGGGCTGTCACTGGTCTTGGGAAAGCTTCTTTTTGAATTATTCAAGAACCAAGAGGGAAAAACTGAGGCAGGGTGCTGCAGAGAGGACATGTAGGATGTGGTTGACCCTGTTACATTGACCTTCTTTCTGATAGTTAAACATAGGTGCCGGCCAAGTTGTCCTTATAAAGCAAAGTGAAGGTATGAAGCAAAAAAAAAGAATAAAGGGATAGGAATGCTATGATGCAGTCAAAGAGGTAAAGTAAGGTCATCATGAATATTTGAACAATGAGGCAGAAGAGGGGAATTCAGCTAGCCCAGAGAGAGCCTAAAGGCATCTCAAGTCAGCTTGTAACAGTTATTCAGAGCACAAACTAGTCTTCAGATTTTTAATTTTCTGGAAATCTGATCCACTAAATGCATGTCCCAAGCCACCATGTAATTGGGAATAAAAGTATCCCCAGTACTGGAGTAGTCTTTTTCTATTGTGTTTCACTGCTCCATCTCCTTTACTTTGCTTATTCTCTTTCGTATTCCATTTCCATTAAGTATAATTTGCTCTTTGGTACTTTTGTATGTTTTTCTGCTTCTGTGGCATCTTTCTCTCTCCTCTTTTTTATTCTTTTTTCCCTCCACTATGTCTCTGCCAAGGTTGTCATCTTCTCACTCTTTCTTTCTCTGTTCCCCACTTCCTTCTTTGCTTATTTTCTGTTTTTTTCCACTTCTTGTTTTTTTCCTTCATCTCTGACTCTCTTCCATCCATACTCTGTCGCATTTCTTCTCTACTTCCTTTTCTCTTTCCTCTTCCTAGTCTCCTTTTTCTCTTCCAACTATGGTAGAAATATTTGAGAGATCAGCCCTATTTTGATGTATGTTTTAGTAGTAAAGAGATCATGCTATGACATTCAGACTAGTAAAATAAAGTTCTTGGATGGAATTATACAAATTTCCCAAGTGATTCTCCTCTTTGACTCGGACATAAGATATTAAAAATCTTCTAACGCTATCTTGAAAAATGCCTTTCTGGTTGTCGTATCAGTCTTCAACCGAAAATCAGACCACAATGTCAGCGCCCAAGTCTGCTTTTAAGGATAATATGTTTTGGCAATTTTACTCAAATTATACCAGATTCAGGTTATTTTATTTATTTGTTTTACAGTAGTAGTGAGAGTTCCCAAAAGAGATTGAGAATTTATTGTACTAGGCATTTATAAAACCAAGTAAAAGAACTCTCTGCCCCCAAAAGATTTACAATATAAATAGACAAGACAAAGGGAAGGGAGGAGAAACAGAAGCACAGAGATGGGAAATGACTTGTCTAAGGTCACATAGCAGGTCAGTAGCAAAGCAGGGAAGAGAACTTGGGTCTTTGGACTCCGAGTCCAGTGCCCACTGGACCATGCGCCCTCTCTATGAGATGAAACCACCTCTCTTCATATGTAATCCTCTTTCCTCCCTGACTTTGTGCTGCTCTCGTGCAGTCTTTGTCCTCCACTGTTTAAAAACATCACATATAGAATGTCACAAAAAGCAATTGCCAGGGATTAGAACTACTGTCTTGAGTAGCTTCAAGTGCCTACAAACTTAAAAGGGATACAAAACAGCTTTAGTTTTTACAGAAAGCTTAATCTTTTCTATCAAGAATAGATTTTAATAAAGAAGATAGCATTGCTTTAGGGCTAACCCCTTCAAAGAGATAATATCCTTAAATAACATTCTTTTAGAAATATTCTCAGCTATTTCAATCTTGTGATGGAATATCCCACTTTTGATTAGAGCTGCACCTAAAGCTTTACTACCAAGTTCAGCTGGAACAGTGACTAATTTATCCATTAGAGGCTTACATTCTGTGTCAGATTTTTCTGCATGAATCTCCCATGTAGGCCTCTGGGGTGAAATCCTGGCCCCACTGAAGTTAATGACAAAAAGGCCCCATTGACTAAAACTGGACTCAGATTTCACTCTTAATGTCTGAGAGTCAGTTTTAAGTTCTAAATTCTTTGTATTCTGGAAAACTGAGTTCACATGAATAGCATCTACTACAAACTAGGCCCAAGAAACAGCCACAGGAGCTGTCACATAATGAGGTTTTGTCTTTTGGCAAGTGGGAAACAGCAAGGGCTGTTTATCACACACACGCCTCCCCAACTATGGAAAGAATATTATCCTCTATTCATTTCTACAGGTCACTTCCATAAGCGACTCCTGTTTTGAGCATCACCAGTCTCTTTCAACAAGAAGTGATTAGAGGTAAGTCATTTCTCCAGTGCTCCAGCTTCTCACAAATATTTCAGTGACTACTTGGAGCTCACTAATAAGAGACCGAAAGAAATTGAGTGGAGTTTGGTAAATCAAAAGAGACAAAGCCCAATAAAAAGGGTAACCAGCTCAAGTAAAAAGACCAATGAAGCAAAGCCCTGGGATGAAGGACAGTTTCAGGACCAGCAACGTTGAACTGAATGGCTACTGTTGCAGTCTTCTTACTGATATGGTGACTTGAGCTTTTCTGCTTTCAATTAGGCAAGGCACTGCCTAGGATTTCAACTTTGTTTAGTGTGTATGTGTTTTATATTTATATAAAAATTGGTGCGCGAAGCAGCGGCCAGTACGTCCCTCGGCCCGCACCGCTTCGCGCAGCCCCCGTTGGCCGGTCACAGCGAACCGCGGCCAGTGGGAGCCGCGATCGGCCAAACCTGCCAACGCGGCAGGTAAACACACCGGCCAGGCGCGCCAGGGGCTTTCCCTGCACAAGCGCCGGCCCAAGTTTGGAGAACACTGAGAGAGAGGACTGGAGAAAAACCAGTGGTGTGTTTAATAGAAAACAAGCAGAGATTGATCCGCGACTCCTGCATGCCTCAACATTGTTGTCAGTGTTCTGCCAACCAGACCTTCCAGATGTTATTGAGGGTGAGAGATCTGGACATCCACAAGCCTGTAAGTTCCCTGAGTTTGCTTGAGTGGAACAAAAGTGTCAGAAACTAAGCTGAACTCCCCCCCCTCAGGAGCTGCCATAATGGCTCATATACCAGTCCCTAGCTCAGGGAGCACTTTGGGCATCCCTATACCCCAGCTATCTCCTGCTGCTGTAATGGCCCATTGGCTACTCTGTCTTGTAACTGGGATCCAGGCTAGTAAAGATCATCCTCAGGATCTGGGGGCTGGAAAAGTACCATAAAGCAACATTCAGCCCTCCACATCCCCATGCCAAGCCCAGCTCAGACAACCAGAGGATCTAAACCTTCTGTACATAAATACAAATTTTGGATTTTACACTTCAGTATTATTGTGATCTGAATCTCCCAGTCTAACTTCTATTCGTAGAATTATAGAATCTCAGGGTTGGAAGGGACCTCAGGAGGTCATCTAGTCCAACCCCATGCTCAAAGCAGGACCAACCCCAACTAAATCATCCCAGCCAGGGCTTTGTCAAGCCTGACCTTAAAAACCTCTAAGGAAGGAGATTCCACCACCTCCCTAGGTAATCCATTCCAGTGCTTCACCACCCTACTAGTGAAAAAGTTTTTCCTAATATCCAACCTAAACCTCCCCCTCTGCAACTTGAGACCATTACTCCTTGTTCTGTCATCTTCTACCACTGAGAGCAGTCTAGATCCATCCTCTTTGGAACCCCCTTTCAGGTAGTTGAAAGCAGCTATCAAATCCCCCCTCATTCTTCTCTTCTGCAGGTTAAACAATCCCAGTTCCCTCAGCCTCTCCTCATAAGTCATGTGCTCCAGCCCCCTAATCATTTTTGTTGCCCTCTGCTGGACTCTTTCCAACTTATCCACATCCTTCTTGTAGTGTGGGGCCCAAAACTGGACACAGTACTCCAAATGAGGCCTCACCAGTGCCGAATAGAGGGGAATAATCATGTCCCTCGATCTGCTGGAAATGCCCTTACTTATACAGCCCAAAATGCCATTAGCCTTCTTGGCAACAAGGGCACACTGTTGACTCATATTCAGCTTTTCATCCACTGTAACCCCTAGGTCCTTTTCTGCAGAACCGCTGCCCAGCCATTCGGTCCCTAGTCTATAGCAGTGCATGGGATTCTTCCGTCCTAAGTGCAGGACTCTGCACTTTTCCTTGTTGAACCTCATCAGATTTCTTTTGGCCCAATCCTCTAATTTGTCTAGGTCCCTCTGTATCCTATCCCTACCCTCCAGCGTATCAACCACTCCTCCCAGTTTAGTGCATCTGCAAACTTGCTAAGGGTGCAGTCCACACCATCCTCCAGATCATTGATGAAGATATTGAACAAAACCGGCCCCAGCACCGACCCTTGGGGCACTCTACTTGATACCGGCTGCCAACTAGACATGGAGCCATTGATCACTATCCGATGAGCGCGACCATCCAGCCAGTTTTCTATCCACCTTACCATCCATTCATCCAGCCCATACTACTTTAACTTGCTGGCAAGAACACTGTGGGAGACTGTATCAAAAGCTTTGCTAAAGTCAACAAATAGCACATACACTGCTTTCCTCTCATCCACAGAGCCAGTTATCTCATCATAGAAGGCAATTAGGTTAGTCAGGCATGACTTGCTCTTGGTGAATCCATGCTGACTGTTCCTGATCACTTTCCCCTCCTTTAAGTGGTTCAGAATTGATTCCTTGAGGACCTGTTCCATGATTTTTCCAGGGACTGAGGTGAGACTGACTGGCCTGTAGTTCCCCGGATCTTCCTTCTTCCCTTTTTTAAAGATGGGCACTGCATTAGCTTTTTTCCAGTCATCCGGGACCTCCCCCGATTGCCATGATTTGTCAAAGATAATGGCCAATGGCTCTGCAATCACATTATATGAATAACTATTTTTATACTGAATAGTTTCACAGAGACTGTTTTAATGTAGTTAATTTCTTATGAAAAGTCTTCATCTGACAGCCCTAAAGAAGGGCCCAAACCAACCCCCCCAAAGTTTGAATACTCCTGGTCATTGTAGAAGCACAAATCTTGGTCTGGGCTTCGCATTTCAGGGGGCTCATCTCTTCTGGACACTCAAGTGCTTTGGCTACAAAACAAGTAGAGCATGGGCAGATGCAATGCAAGTTTCCCCTCTACCTCCCTTGTAATTTCCTTCAACCTTCTTCTGGAGAGACCATGTGACATTTTCAACAGTTCCTAAGTGACTCTACAAGCTCAAGTCATGGAAAATCAATGAGAGTTGTGCTCCTAAGCCATACAGATGCTTTTGAAAATCCCACCCCCTACCTCAGGGAGGATAGTTCAGTCTCTATGCCTGTTCAAATCTTGACCCCACAACTATTACCCCTTGAGAGAACACATGCCTCTTGGTTTGCTAGGGTTGCACAGCTGAGTCTGCAAAATACATATGCAATGTCAGTTTATGGCTTTGTGACAGTTTAACCCTACACCCTATTCTTGAGTTTGGTGTATGTGTTTGCTAGTGCTATGCTTAGGACTAGCCACTGAACATACACTGGAAAAACAACTGTTATTGTATTCCGTTTTTATTTACTCCAATTCAATGAGGACTACACATGCTAATATTTTCTTGCCACCTCCAACTACACCACCTCACACCCACCGCAGATGTGCTGCATGACCAGTTGAAATGCATGCTATTCTACCAAACTATATCCAAAGTAGGTAGCTATATGTTAGCCCACATAGGGGCTCGGCTCAAAGAGATGAGAAAAAAAAACACTGTCAGCCTGCTGAAAGAGTATTAGGATTTTTTTGTGCAATTTGGAGTGGGTATGGAGGGATTAGGGGGCTTGTGTGCAAGAAGGGAGGGAAGAAATGGGAGCTAATTTTTGTGGCTCTTGTCCCTCAATTAAAAATAGTCAGGAGGAGAATTCTCCTCATGAAAGTTCCAAGGGTTAAAGGAATTGCATTGTGCATAGTACTTGTGGTTGTCTCGGTTTAAACGTTAAAGGACAGGTAACAGGAGAGAGACTTGTATGCCTGCCTTATATATTGGAGAAATTGTTCATTCATGTGAAATGTTGACTTCTGTCATCCTGCCAAGCTGACTGGGCCCAAGGGTGAGCTGCTGCTCAAGCGCTGGTTGCAAAAGTTAACGCTGCCAGGGGAGTACTTTAAAAGGACACTGTCAAGGTTGGTGTACCCAAAATCTGACCTACCAGTTTTTTCCATCCCCTTACATCTATTTGAAAAGTTCATGTCATTCTTTTGAATCCCTTTTTCTCCAAAAGAAAATGCTTCAATTGCTATCTGATAAGAGGCTAGGAGGAGAGTCTATGAGAATCTAGTATTCAGAGCATGGAAATACAGATGCTATGAAGGGGGAAATTCTGGAATGGTACTTAAAGGAGGTGGATACATTTTGTTTGTTAATTATTAAAAATGGTAGATTAAAATTGAAATGAAACTATCAACTTGAGTCCACAACTAACTTCCAAAAGAGGTAGTGAAGTCACTTATTTTATTTTAATAGCATCATAGCTGTGCCTGGTGGGTCTTAGGCAGAAATACAGGTATTGGCCTTACTCTCAACAGATCCCTCCCTCTAAACTGCAACTTGGCTTGATGACCTCTAATTATAAATTGTTTATTATATTACTATTATTTCTGTACTATGCTAGCACCTAAAGGTCTCAATCAGGATCAGAGTCTTGCTATCCTGGGTGCTGTACAAACACACAGGTAGACACAGTCCCTGACCCAAAGAATTTGCAATCCAGTTAGAAACTAAATGTGACAAGTAAATGTAATCGGTGAAAGAAGGGGTGGGAGAAAAAGCGTAAAGGAAATAAGATCATATGGTTAGAGAATTAGCTATTGTTTAAGTTGATGATTTCCATTGGTTCCAATCAAAATCTGAAAATGAAAGTCCTGAACTTTCTGAGGATTGCGTATCACTGCATAAAACTCTGCAAAAACTCAGAGGGGTCCCAGAGAAAGTGTTCTGGGATCACAGTGTAGTGTAATGGACATGCTGAAGAGGGCCAGGTTAAAGCTGCATGGTCAATCTTTGGCATTTCCAGATTTTCATACCCTGCATCATCTTCCATGTGGAACTAAGGCATCACAGAGACTCTTCAATCTCCAAGGCTAGAGTAAGGACCACAGAGGAAAGCTTTGGAGTGGATGAAGGAAAAGGTAGGGGAGGGACGATTCTTTACCACTCCAGCATATAGTCTGGCTACTCAGGCTGTGTGCTGGGAATGGGATTGTGAGTTAATGTCCTTGAGAGAAGCATCACATTCTAGTAGAGAGCATACTAAGGATGTTGCCTGTTTAAAAATCATACCCTTAAAAAACAAAAGCATTAACAATCTTTTTTAGTCTACCTTATGATTCTCTACCTAGTAATGCTGCTTCATATCTAGCAAAGGAGAATGCGAAATCAAAGCATCACCAAATAAGTTGTTCTAGTTAGCAGACACTCTGCCTGCTGCCAACAAGGATTTAGTGTTTATCTCTATTACAACCATCTGAAAGCTAATTGTATAGTTGTGGTAATAGTGCCCTCCAGAGGAATTTTGAAGGAATTAGTTTGAGTAGCTAACACAAAAGATGGTATAAATGTTGATGTGGAAGCAAAATGGAATACAGTATAAAAGTAAAAATAGGTGACCCTTGCTATCTCAAAGGCTTACAAATACAACAGTATCAAAGAACCTAGTTTAATAGGTTGCCCCATAACAAGGTATGACATGAGGTCTGCATAACTCCAACTGAAATTAAAAATTAGAGTACCACAGTGGAGAATCAAGCCATTGATTCTAATTTGTAGTGAGACTGGATTTAACCATGTTTTGTTACAGGCTACAGTCTCTGTCTAGGCTGTCTTGACTTACAGCCATGGCTGTGCTTGTGAACTTACCCCGTCTACAATTGTGAAGAGCAGTAAATGCAAATATTCACGAAAAATGAAGTTTATTTTGGTGCCAAAGCTAAAACCCCACTTACTCTTTCATTACTGGATCTCCATAATGTGGTTGCAAACTATTAAACCTTTAAATTTGTTACATGTTTGTAATGACTGTTACTGCCACTTTAAGATATTTCATTTGTTAATGAAATCCTATATACTGATACTGGGTCCATGCACATTAGCTGTGTTATCAGCTAGGAAAACAACATCTGTATCTCATGTCATACGAAGTTTGCTGCAGCCATTTCTTCCAAAGACAGCAATGGTTTGTTGTAATGCACTGTGACACTAGCGCTGGAAGGGCACGTTTTTGCAGCACATGTACCATCTTATTTTAGATCATATAGGAGATGCACTCAGTGCTTCAATACGAGAAGAGGCCTTAAAGCCAGAGTTTCAAATAAACTGTACAATTTCCTTGCTTTGGAGGCTCAGGATGGCTGAATTGGTTTGGTTAAAATTTAGACTCCATCTGAAACTTCACCAAAAATGCAAATCAAATCCAAATTGCGTGAGATCGTGGGGAACTCTGTATTCATTTATTAGGGGATTGGAGCAAGAAGGATGTGACATTCACAGTAGGTTTCTCTGTAATAGGAGCATAGCTCTCAGTCTAAAATTTCTGCAAAGACGGCGTTTCTTGAGCTGTGTGCAGTTCTTCTCTTGCAGGGATGCGGATAACACATAGTCCAGTGAGGCCCAGGGGAGAAGAGAATAAAACTGGGGACAGGGAAACTACCAAACTCTACATTTTACTAGTCTCCCACTTTCTCCTGCAGCTGTGGGTAAAGCAGTAGGCAGCTCTTTGAACCCCTCCTGCCTCCTTGTCCTGCCTTTGAGGTAACCCTTAATACAGCCATCCATGGGAACAGCTGATTGGTACAGGAGTGTAAGTTCAGTCACTCATCTTCTTTGCTCCTATAGTCCATTGGGCACACAAACAAGAGCAGCATTAATATATGCCCATATTCTGGTGAGCATTAGCCTTAGTATAACTCCCACTCACATCATTCCTGCTTAGCATAGGAGTAATCTGTGAAGGTGCCCCTGCTGCGGAAGGTAAAAATGCCTTCTGCCCATAAAAATGTAGGTCATTTCCCCTGACTGCTAAATCCCATCCCACAATACCCTTCCACGACTTAGAGCCTGTGAAGTAGCCCTTCAATAAGATTTTGGGAACCCAGAAGTTGGGGGGGTCAATTGCTCATTCCTGTTGGATGTCATAAGATGTCAGAGGTACAGTGTAATACCTGGGGAAATAGATGCATGTCATGGAATTTCTTTTTCTTTCACATTTTCTTTTAGTTTCTTAACCTAAAAGATTTTCCATCCAAAATCTTCTGTTAGGGGAATGTTAAAACTGCATGACCAAACCCTCAAAATTCAGGAAATAAAAAGCTAAGATTGCAAGTCATACCTTAACTTGCTCCTTACTGTGTGTATGACAACAGTTCACATAGTTTCTGAAATGGGAAGACGCAAGTTTTGCTACACTTTGTTTCACAGAACAGCTGATAGTACCCGGTATTACTCTGTATATTCCAGGCAAACAATCCCTTAAAGTCATTTATTTGAAAAAGTGAACAGTAAACCATTCTTGCATATTATACAGCAGGTAAAATTTAATACAACGTAATTGTGAACAGTTGCTGGCATGAATAGCCTAATCTAAATATGCAGCTAAATTAACTTTGTAGTTAGATGGCTCAGTTCCTGAATCACAGTTCCTAATTAAAAATTAGGACCTCAGAAATCTTTAAGAAATTGCACACATGGCTGCTGACTAAATTTTTAAAATAAGGGGCATAAAGAGATTTTACAAAAAACAACTCTAAGTTGTGTGGGATAATTTTGACAATGAAATTAACATACATATACAAGAATGGATAAAAATACAAGAGACTGGATGTGTTAGGTTGCAGAAAAAAATTGCATGTTGTTTTTATAAATGGAGATATGCCTATCTCCTAGAACTGGAAGGACCTTGACAGGTCATCAAGTCCAGTCCCCTCCCTTCACTAGCAGGACCAAGTACTGTCCCCTGACAGATTTTTGCCCCAGATCCCTAAATGGCCCCCTCAAGGATTGAGCTCACAACCCTGGGTTTAGCAGGTCAATGCTCAAACCACTGAGCTATCCCACGTAACTAAATGAGAATTCAGAATAGGACAGGGTTAACCGTATGCAAGTAAGCCTAACCTCTGGAAGTAGGAAGCTTTTGATGTTAAGCTTGAAAGTTTATTAATGTATTTTCTTTGACTGATTAAAAACAATAGAATCAGTTCTCCTCTCCTGGCAGGTTTACACTGGTACAATTTCACTGACTTCAGAGGCGCTGCTCTCGATTTACCTCTGTGCAACTGAGCAGAATCAGACCCAATATTTTATCAGAAAAGTGTGTGTGCACCTTTATGGTCCTTTTCAATAACTGATCCTGCATGTCAGGTGAACCTAAGCTCCACTCCATGCAGAACCTAATGGGAGGGGTCAAAAGTAGCTTTATGCCACCTTTGCATCTCCCCACTTCTGGAGCCACTCTGGCTGGATCCAAGGCCTTAGCACAGGATAGAACACTCTCAAGGCTCCCCTAAATTATAACCAACTGCCTATGTCCCAACAGCCAGATCTGGCAGCCAGGAATAACCAAGGGCAGTGGCGCTCTTGCCATGCCCCCTATGTTGGAGGTTGTGAGGGTGACAGAGAGCTCTACGCTATATGGATAATCTCTCTATGCTGGGGAAATTCCTCAGAGACCAGCTTTACCTTTACCCTAGCACTAGCAGGTCCAACACAAAGGGGTTGCAGGACAAGGATGAAGAGGACCCATTAAGTCTTGCATGGAAAAAGTCTGCAGCAGTTGCTATGGAGCGTTTCTTTCCGGTGTGCTGGTATCGCAAAATCATGGGTTTGTATTTGTACAGGACACGATAAGAGGAATTTACCGAAGGTCAACAAATCCCATGGAGTACTGTAGAATGACATAGCTGAATTTCACAGGAAGCCATTGAGCAGACACACTGGAATGAGTGATCTGAAAGGAACAGCATAAGAAAACAGAGTAGAAAACCACATAAGGTAAGATAAATGAAAATTAAAGCAGATTGGAATTGGAGATAGACCTTAACCAGAGCTCTGGATCCAAACATCCCTGAACTTTGGGAATGTTTGGCTCTCGATCTGAACCCTGTTGCTTGGGCCCATCTCTTCCTGAAACGTATGATCTTAAATAGTGGATTACTTACATTTAGTTAAAGCTAAGTTTTGGTTCTCTTGCATGCCACTGTTGTGTGTTAACTGCATATTTAAGGATGTTTGTGGTGATTTTCTGCTTGCATTTCAGTGTTTAGTTTCTCAACAATCTGATCTTTTAAAGCTGCAGTCATTTTTACCAGAAAAACAACTCTGTATAATAAGAGCCACTATCCCTTTTTAAGAGATCAAGGTACATAGATATGTAAACAAAAGAAGAGATTAAAATCCATTGTTCTTAATATTCAGTCATGACTAATTCAGCAACCTTGTGCATGCAGAGTATGCCCTTGAAAAGCCATACGGTTCAAAAATAATAGGTGCCTTTGGTGACTTACTCTGTATTTAGGGCTGTGTGTGAAAGAAATATCTGGAACGTTTTTCCTCATAAAGTGAAATGTACAAATTCTGTTTCTTCTCAGTGTCATGGAAAAATAAAGGTTGTGGCTCTTAACTAGAGTGATTGAGAGTGAAAAGCAGCTCTCGGAAGTCAAAGCTCACTTTTTCCCCTTCATGCAAAATGCTCTTATTGACTTGAGTGGGTGATGAATCACTCTGTCAATGACGCACCATAATATTGTATTTGTTTGTCCTTGTATTTTTCTTGTTGTTAGTTATTTCCAGTAGGGCCCACACTCTTCTAAGCCCTTACCAAACAGTGAAGAAAGCATGATATCTGCCCTAAGAAGCTCACAATCTAAACAGTCACTAGAATAGGGGGAAGAGTACAACATAACCAGAGTGATCAAGGTGGCAATTGGCCACTTCTTGGTAATATAACTTTGTGTGTTCACCAGCAAATAAAACCCCTGTTTTATCTGTGAGTTTGCCAATACGTAGTAACTGCCCCACATGCAGTGATACTTAGGGTATGTCTACACTGCAATAGAACACCAACGGCTGGCCCGTGTCAGCTGACGTGGGCTCACAGAACTTGAGCTGTGGGGTTATTAAATTGCAGTGTAAATGTCCGGGCTCAGGCTGAAGCTTGTGAGGGGGGAGGGTACCATATCCCAGGCTCCAGCCCAGATGTCTACACTGCAGTTTTATCACCCCCCAGCCCAAGTCCCACAAGCAAATGTCCTCTGACATGGGCCAGCCACGGGTGGCAATGTAGACATACTCTTAGAGGCACCGATCCAAGAGAAGTGGTATCACATCACTTACAAAGCAGTGTCTCAGCTCTTCCATAAAGGTTGGTCTTCAGGCAGGGGACCCATCTGAGAAGGACCATGGGAGACATGATGGCATTCCTGGTAGCCAAAGGCCCAAATGACAAATTACCCACTGTACTTGTGATGGTGTTGTCTGGATCATGTTCTTTGCATTAGAGTTTTGAGACAGTAGGTGGCACTAAAGAACAGCAACGTGTATAATCTGTTGCGAAGTGGAGCAGATGTTTGTTCGTCATCTCTGAGTTCAGTTAGATTTCTGGAACCACAGATTATATAATTTCTCCAATGCTCTTCCTCTGTGAACATCTTAGGCCTGGTCTACACTAGGGGTGGGGATTGATCCAAGTTACGCAACTTCAGCAACGTGAATAAAGTAGCTGAAGTCGACGTACTTAGATCTACTCACTGCAGTGAGTCGACTGCTGTCTCTCCCCCGTCGACTCCGCCTGCGCCTCTCGCACTGGTGGAGTACAGGAGTCAATGGGAGAGCACTCGGGGGGTTGATTTCTCGTATCTAGACTAGACGTGATAAATCGACCCTCCCACTGGATCGATGGCTGCCCGCCAATCCGGCGGGTAGTATAGACATACCCTTACCCTCGAATTCCTTTCCACAATCTTAATCTATGCAGATGCCCTGCTTTCAGGGAGTGGAAGTCACAGGGAACCCAGTTTTTGGGGAAGCATTACTGAACTGGATAAATTTGCAGAATATGCCTGTATTTAATTTTAGGGTGTAAACAAAGCATTTATCAGCTCTTCACTTGCAGCTGGGATTTTGTCACATTTAAAATTAACACCAAATAGGAAAAGCTAAATCAAAGGAATGATTCTGTCTTTTTGTTTGACTTCTGCTTGGTTTTGTGACATCCCAGCCTAGTTTGACTCCTGGTGTCTGACTTGTGATCCCAATCTCTGGTTTATCTCCTGCCTCTGACCTTTTGGTATCCTGATCCGCAGAGCCTGCCTCTGGTTCCTGATTTGTAGTTTTGTCTCCTGCTTCTGATCTCCTGGTAAACTAACCCAGCCTACTTTTGATTCCCATCCCGTGATTATGGACCCCAGCTCTTCACTACTGATCACAGGTCTGGCCGGCTGTGACACATCATCACATAATATCAAGTTCTGTGACAACAGCCACCAAAATTGGTGATCTTTCTTTTCTTTAACCACTGGTAATCTATACAACACAAATTCCAGAAAACAGTTTGTGGTATGCATAGGATAATTCAGGGCTTTGGGAGCATAAGAACTAATGTACTACCTAGCTCCTAAAGACTAAATTTTGCCCTTCGATAAATTCTTTCAACTCCTATTGATTTCAGTGACAGCCTCAAACGTAGGGCAGAGTTTTCCCCACAATGTTTATCAAATTCTTATTCCATTCCGTTGCTATCAGAGATAGGATATCTATAATTAATTATTAACCTTAAGCATTTTATCCTATTGTGTTCAAGGATACTGCATAACTTTTGCTAATTGAAAAGCTGTTTAGTTTTTACTAGCACACTCACCCTCTGCAAAGATACTTTTGTGTGTGTAAGAATCATGGAATTGATTAAGCTCTAGGTTTTATGTGAATTCTGGATAGGCGCCTAAACCAGATAGTCTGTACCTTCAAGGCACAGGTCTGTAACACAAAGAGTGTGGAGCCATATAGTCGCTCTGGGAACCCCTTAAGGGGAGTAAGGCCCGAACAGCCTCTGATACTCTCTTTTCATGGAGAACAGCCTGGGCTCCCCTGCGTGGGGCCAAATATTCTGGCTAGTGTGCAGGGCTGCATGGTTGGGTTATGACTCACCTTATATCCCTTTGAGGAAGCTAGCACCATTGTCCGCACTAGCCTTGAACTATTCCTGTGCTTCCTGAGTGCAGGGGACTATGCTAATGATAAGCCCATAGTTTATGCTCTCCTCCACTGCAACTCTTTTACAGCAATTCAGCAAATAATGAGGCTGCAAAGCTCTTGCTTAACCAGTCCTTGGGAAATACCCCAGCAGAGGGGAGGTTCCCCAGTTAGCCCTGCCCCACCTGCACCCTGGGCAGCAGGAAGCCACCTTAGAGATTAGGTTCTGTGCTACCCAGGAATTGTGCACCTCATCTTATCGCTTCCCAAAATTCTCATAGGCTTCTTCTTCTGCCAAGCAACCTCTCTTCCCTGTGTAGCATTTCAGTGTATGTAATAACGGGTGTATGTTACCCTAAAAGTTGTGTGTGATCTTACTGAAGGTGGAGACTAATGAAATTTCTGAATCTTATTTCAGTATAGAAGAACTTCCAAGTCCTTTCTGTTAGGAAGGAATTGTCTTTTGTGTATAGTATATTTAACAGTGTAAGTTCATTCACCAATACCTTTAAAACTAGGATTGCCCGAATAATGTGAAAGACAACAGACAAAAGTGCAACCCATTTCTCCTTATTATCATTTGAAATTTCCCTGGAGGAAGAAATGGGAAAGAGTCATCAACAAACTAAACTTGTTAAACAGGAATGAACGCTCACGCCTCCTTGAAACTGAAACCATGTGGTTCGTCTGAGTATGTCTGTGAATTAGAAAGAAATAAGACGTCGTATGTGCTTCCAAACAACTATGCGTTTCAGGTAAGAGGCCATAACAAATATACATATAGGTTAGCAAAATGCCTATTATTGCATTCCCCTGTTCAAGCAAAATTAGAGGGTTGAGCCCCAAATGCATGAGTTTCCAATGTATATAATGATTCTGCCATCAGCTCTTCAGAGTAGGGAAAGTATCTGAATATGTTTGGAAAGTGCTTAGCACATTGTGGACATTACATGGTGCTGCAACTCCTGTGATATTTTTTTATCACCAATTCTATTATATTTGATGGGGGGGGGGGTTCTTCTTAAAATCCCAGTTGCTGGAGCAAGGCAATTATGTGAGAACCTCAGCTTTCATCTTAAAAGAAAAAAGAAGCATCTAATATTCCTGGGTGCACAGCTTAAAAAACATGAACCATAGAAACTCAAAAAACAGAAGGCGAATAAAATGAACACCAAACTTCTTCTTTTAAAAAATCTTGTTTTGGGGGGACTGGCTCAAACTTCTTGAACATTTGCCGTTGTCAATGCTGTTACTGTAATACAAAGTATAGCAACAATAATGAAGGACCTGTCCTACTTATCAATGGAACTTTGGACAAGGATTTGAGTGAGAGCAGGTGTAGGACAAATACTGACACTGACCCTCCCAGAAACTGAGCACCTCCTGAAAGGCACAGAGAGGACCTCAATAGGACCCAGGATATGGCAAGCTGAAATTCCAGTCTAAATGGCTAGTTGTGACTACTTGTCTACAATTGTCTACTCCATAAATGTGTAGTCTGTGTGTGTATATACACACACATACATACAGCATTTATACCTAATGTGTTAACACATAATGAATCGGGTCCTGTGCTGTAGCCAAGAACTGCTTGTTGCAGCAGAGGAGGGGGTTGTCAGGTAGTTGATTCGCTACCTGATTTAGCAGCATCCCTAGTGCAGGGTTTTTCAGGCTCCATCATCCTCATGTTGGCTCTAACTTAAATAAGATTGCAACAATCCCAAGGGACTGTCTGCCCAATGAGAACAGCAGGAAAGCAGAAGTGGCTGCACCCTCTCCAAACTCTAGCACAGCACTTACACTGGTTCCAACATTGCAGAATTTGTTAGCATTACACCTCCTGAGCAGCACAAAAAGGCTAAAATGAATGAGATATTTATATAGATAGATATTTATCTATATCTGTGTACAAGAGGGAGAATATGTGATGCAGTTGTATGACTATAAAACCTTTATTGCCTGGGTTATGGGTAGCTACATTGTGCTTGAGAGACAAAGCCAAGAAGGAGTTATGCAGATCATTGCAAGGATATGCCATTAAATATTTATACCACAGCGCATCATCATTTACATTGTTCGTACTGCAGAGGGAAAAATGGAAATGTTTGAGAGCTTGGAAAAAAGTATTTGTAGTATTTTTTGTTCCCTCAGTACACTTCAAAGTAAGTATATTTTGGGGGGAGGGATGGGAAAAGTGAGAAATTATATTTATATTTTATATTATAATCAAAATGAAAGTTTTCAATTTGGGGGGGCATTATTTTGATCTTAACATTTTTTCCCTTTCTCTTTTCCTTTCTCTCTCACCCTCCCCCCCCCCCCATTCAAACAATCAGAGGGAAGGAGGTTTGTAAAATGAAAAGAGGAGGAAAAGACTTTTTTCCATTAGAAAAAGGTGGATTTAAAAAGAAGTGGCTTCCCATCCCCCACAACTTCAAAGGGTTTTTTAATCAAAAAATTCAACCAGCTCTGTCACAGAGCTCACTTTCCTACAGTAACTGCTTTATTGCTTAGTAACAGGTTTGATAAAATTTGTATAGGTAATTCAACTGTCAAATCCTAATCAGTCTACAAATTAAATTCTGGTGAATAAGAGGTATAAGATACATGTATAATTAATGGATATTATGTGAACCTTTGTCTATTCGATTTTGTTACTGTTTGATTACTAGCCTGATGTCTGCTACCTGGGTGCAAAGAGGGGGGAGCGGGTGTTAGGGAGGGGCACAACCACCCCCCAGTTTAGGACGGAGCCAGGGCCCTTCAGGTGAGAAATCTTTAAACAAATAACTTGGAAACTGTCAAAATCCTCAACCCTGATGCAGTGACGAAGTCTGCAGGGAAACAAGCTGTAACATGTTCCCCCAGAGGACTGAGGAGATACTGCCAGGGATGAATCAGGCATATCTAAGCCTATCATTCCTTTCAAGACATAGGGCATGTCTACACTACAATCTAGTGATGTTCACACTACCCTCCTTCTGACAGTGGTTTGCGTCCTCACCAGGAGCACCCCACTGACTGAAGAGGAGCAGTGCCGGGAGCCCAGCTGTCCCTGGGGCTTCTCACCTCCAGTGGCGAGATCCACTCCCAGAGTCCGCTCAGCTGCCATGCTCCTGGCAGGAAGCAGGGAGCCAGGAGTCTGGAGAGCAGCAGGGCTCCCAGCGGGGAGTGGGGAACCCAGCCAACAGCCGATGTAAGAAACTCAGTGTCTACACAGACACTGCGTCACCCTAATTACACTGACAGAAGCCCTACGCTTCTCATGGAGGTGGAGTTATTATGCTGGTGTAGTAAGGCACTTACATCGACAGGAGCAAGGCTGTACACATTGACAGTTAGGTCAACATAAGTTGCCTTATGTCATCCTAACTCTGTAATGTACATCAAGCCTTAAGTAAGACAATATGCATGTAGGTCTTTTTGTTATGTTAATCCCGTTCTTTCTGATTGCTATAATCGGTTAGACAGACAGACACACTTTTTTTTGAAGAAGCTCTTTGGTGTTCTTGCATTTACCTACTGTGCACAGCTCCTGAAGAGAAATCTATAGCAGGGGCCAAGTCCAGTTGGACCTGCTGTGGAAACATGATTGGTAAATGGGTGCTGTAGCCGAGAGACCCACTCTAAAACTGGGGTGACTTGCAGGATTCCAGTCTGAGAGAAGTTCATATGCTGGGCATGTCCCTTGAAAGGGGTGTCCAAGGAAAGGCTGAGGGTAAAAGTTACAGCTAACCCTGGAGCTGTGACAGCAAGCCTTGAAGATTTCCATATCAAACAATCCAATTTTCATCCTCCTGTTCCTTCTGATTATGGGTGAGTAGTCTGAGTCAAGATAGAGCTTCATCAAAATAATAATAAAAAAGTTATGTTGAATAACCTCTACTAGAATATAGATTTTCAGTGCATAGCGTTATTATCTAAGCTAATACATTATAGATTTTAGCAGCATATTGAAAAAACTATTTGTGGTTTTCAGCCTCAGCAATTTACAAGAGATCTTTTCATTTCAATAGTATTTCTATTCTGAAAGGAAGGGTATAAATAGTTATTAAATTATTAAATCAAATGGGTTTTATTTCTTCTGTTTGAAAAAGTAGGGACACAATTATGTGAGGCTTGTGGTGGCTGCTATTCCCTGCCATTTGCACTCTGTTTTGAAGACATTCTGCTTTTGCCGTTGTGCCCCCTCCAGCCCCAGGATTCAAAATATTTGCATAGCCAATTTAACCACACACCTTTTTATGAACACATGTACATGCTTATAGGTCAATATATGTTTACTGGTCTTGTTTCCGATCTCATTCTAATGAAATATCATATGGGGGGAGAAAGGCTAAATTGGCTTACAGATATTTGCCTTGATTTATATGATAAACTCCAAATTGTGCCTTGTGTCTACAGAAGAGCATGTTACTGGGTCCATTGACTTGCAGTATGACCTTGGCCAAGTCACTTAATCTTAGGGTGACCAGATGAGAAGACCCGAAAATCGGGACTTCCCACCCCAAAAAAAAACAAAAACGGAAAAGCCTCTGCCTCTGAAGTTGTTGAAGAAGACTGAAAATCGGGACAAAAGGCGTCCTGACCGACCATCAGTCGGGACGCGGGACAAATGGTCAAAAATCGGGACAGTCCCGATTTTATCGGGATGTCTGGTCACCCTACTTAATCTCTTTGTGCCGCAAAATACACCTCTATAAAATGGACATTATAAGGGGAGGTTTTCAGAGACACAAAAGAGAGTTAGACAGCCAACTCTCTTTTGTACCTTTGAAAAATACTTCCCCCATATTGACCAACCTCACAGGGGTATTGTGAAAGAGCTCTGAGATCCTTGGATAAAATGTGGTGTTCAACTGTAAAAATAATAAGGAATTTAAAATAATTTATTTGGAGACTGCAGAAATGGGCATCTTCGGTTCTAATATTATTCAACAGTCCAGAAACCAAGGATTATTCTACATCTGTTTCATATGGTGGGTTTCTCTCCAGGTACCAGATAAGAGAGAGGTTCTTATACCCTATGGAGATAACTCTAAAATGAATGCCATTTACACGTACAGCTTACAACGTATTAAATTCATTTTAGCTAGTTTTATTTTGTTTTGTTCCAGTGAATATAAAGCTCAAATTCTGCAGTGTTACGCATTGTGACTTTGAAACTGTGACAAATCTCCCCTGAGTGTTGTTAAGATTCATGGGATGAAGAAACATGGCGTACTTTTGGAAAATGCCTTTGACGCAAGATGAGTTACATGAAGGACAATCTGAGGAGCAAGCATCTTACTCTATGTATCATTTTAATCCTGATAGCCATGTCGGTCTAGGACTTGACCAAATAGTTGGTGAAGGCAGCAGTGAAATACCCTTTTATGGTCCAGCATATTCACATGACCCTGAAGAAAATGAGTTTTTCTCGGATGCAGCAGCAGAACACTTATACAGAGTAAATCCACCACAGATTCCTCATAGGGACCTTTACTTTGGAAGCCCCACTTCTCACTGGCAGCAAGTCAGGGTGCCACCAACAATTGGCTTCAGACCTTCTTTGCTATCCGAATGTAGTGACCTCTCCGTTGAGAATTCCTACCCCACATACCCCATCGGAACACTTTATGACTATGGTCCATATGGAAGAAATAACTTGAGTCCAACTGCAGATGAATTTGGGTCAGATGTGCAGAAAGAGAATAAAAATCTGAATTTCTATATAGGCTTTGAACATATAGACTATCAATATCCTGTTTTCTCAGACGACAATGCAAGCGGACAAGGAATGAAAGATAAAAGGAGAAATGACAGTAAATCTTTCCTTGTGAGCTCTGGGGAAACATACTTAACAAACCCTCCTAGAGAATTGACTATAGGACCTGTCTGGCCCAGCATCTCTGCGAACAGCTCTACAGACAGCACAGAGGTATGTGCCAAATTTGTATGGTTGAAAGACTTTAAGATTTTGGTTTTGACTGTCCTCTGCCTTGCATCTTGTGTACTCACCCACACCTGTGTGAAGTGGGTGAGAAATGGCTCTCATTTTGCACATATCAATGGGCTTTGTATCAGGCCCATTGAAGTCAATTGAAAGAACCCCATTGATTTTAAAGGGCTTTTGGATCAGGTCCTAAATAACTACACATGATGCAAGGCAGTGGATAATCAGGCAGCAAATATTATTTTTTCTCGTATAAAATAATCTGTCTTTTCAGGCAGAAGAGAACCAAGCAGCCCATAAGAAATCACTTTAGAAGGGAAAGGAGACTGCTTAGTCTAACTAATAAGATTTTTATGTTGACCAGATCTGTCCCCTATCTTACTTGTGACTTATTGAACTTATACTTGAATGTTTGGACATATCTCTCCCATCTGTCCATTAAAAAAGACTGCTTCATTTTTTAAAGTAATGGAACCAGTTTCTCTACTGATGTAATTGGTTTAACTCCATTGATTCTAATGGAACTAGGCCAATTTGGACTAGCTGAGGATCTGGTTTGTGGTCTAAAATGCTCCAATGATGTATATTATAGTAGTGTGCTTTTGGACCACATTGTTTGGATCATTGGACCGTTACTATTGTAGAGCAAATAGTAGAGCAGAGTATTGTAGGGTGCCCCCCCGCCAGCTTTTTTACAGAGGTAACAAAAAATCTATTATAGCAGGGCATTATACTGAATCTGTTTTATTGTGTAGCCAAATTTACTATCTCTATCCCTGTTCAAGCTGACTTTTCCTAATCCTGAGATTTGGCACGATGACTATTTTGACCCCACTCTGCTTGATTTTATGTATGTATATTTTTGAAACAAATATCTTTTACTGTAACTGAAGAGGTCTTCAGAAGTCAGATCTCTTGATTATACTCTGGCTCTTGCTGTCTTTTTGAACCAAGTCTTTTCTCTTTCTCTTGCCTTCCTTCAAGCGTTCAGTGCTCCATTCAGGGATATTGGGGGTGGGGGGTGTTGTGTTAATTTCCTTGTCTTCCAGGTCTCCATTTCCCTCTCTGATGTTGTCCCTCCTCACTCTCCTCTCTTCACCCTTTCCTTTCCACAACCTGACACACTTCCGTTCCTCGTAATGGTGACCCCCACCCACCTCTTGGTCAGCATTCTGAAATATTGCAGGAATCCTGAAGTATCCAGATACATGTGGGGAGAAGTACTTCAAATCACTCTACAGTGACCCTTTTCAGATAGCTAGGGCATGATGCTGCAAAGTGCTGAGCATCTCTTGACCTTACTCAAAGCAGAGGGTGCTGAACACCTTGCAGGATCAGACCTTCGGGAGTAAAAGTTGACTTTTATTATAGTCCTCAGTCAAGACTCCAGTTCAGACCACTTCGCAAAAGCCAAGAATCACACCAAGGTCTGGAGTGTTTGGTTTGTGCTTCTCTCTGGTGTTTACAGGCTGGAGAAAATCTATTCCTCCTCAGACAGTAAGACTCTGGTTGACCGCACAGTGATTTGATGGTAGTTTTTAAAAGGGTAAAATAACAATTTCTAATTTATTTGGTGCTTTTTCTCCTGGAGGTCCACAAAGCACATTGCAAACAGTAGCTGCAGCTAGGAGCAGTGATTACTAGGGAAGTCCATTTTGCCCTTGCATTCTCAGAGTGGAACATGCTTATTCACTGTGAGAACAGTGCAGATGCGTTCTGGTCACATGTAAGTGGTATGAGAGGATAGAGCGTTCTCATTGGGGATGGAATCTTCAGAGATATCAGCTGTTGAATTCTGCACTCAGCATGTGCAAACTGAGATTTTTCCAAGGCTTCTAACCTGGCCAAATGTGGGCAGATTTCCATGGGAACATCAAAAGATCATCTCCCTGCCACATTTCAAGTTTCTGTTCCAAACTATGCAGTCACACTAGCTTCTTAAAGAAACAGTCTTGAGAATTTTTTAATGTGGACAAAATGTATTCTTCCCCAATTCATTCTTGGAAACAACTGAACCATTTTGGCTTGAACTTTTTTGGGGAAAAAAATCTCAGTGAGGCACAAAGATGGCATGGAAAATTTCAGCCTCAATTTTTAAAGTCTGACAAAGTTATGTCTGATGCAAACCTGCAGCCAGACCAGGGCTGCTCACACAGCTGCCATGACTTCCCCCTTCCAACAGAGCCTGCAGTAACTCATGGCTCAGGGACGCTGCAGCAACTCAGCTACAGTGATTTTTCCCCTAAGCAGAGCTTACAGTGAGTCAGCACTCAGGTTTGCTGCAGCAGCCTATACCCAGTCAGACCCAGGTCATATGACCCCCAGGCACAGGTATTTCACTGACCCCTGTGACAGGGTTAGACTCACCCCTGCGGCGCCTCCTGCTGGTTTCTCCAGGGAATTAGCTCACCAGCCTCTGGAGCGCCCTCTGCAGGCCGGTGATCCGCCTGACCACTCAGGCCCGTGTCCCTCCCAGGACCTGGTGCCCCTTTAACTGGGGTGCTGCCCCCCCAGCAGTACCCCCCAGATCTGGGTCTCCCCTCCCAAGGGGACCCCCAACCCACTATCCCCACCTCGCCTCAGTTGTAGGCTACTGCCAGTCACCAGCTAGCCCCCACGCCCTGGGGCAGACTGCAGCATAAGCCACTCATCACAGGCAAAGGGGATTTGGACCTGCGGCCTCGGCCTACCTGTGGGCTGCCCCCTGCAACTCCAGTACCTAGTTTGGTCTAACCCTAGGCCACAGCCTGGGGTTTTCTCAGGCCGTAGCTCCCCAGCTCCTCTGGCCTTTCCCCAGCCCTGCTTCACTCTAGGTACCTGCTCAGGTCCCTGCAGCCAGGTCCTTCTCCCTCTACAAGCAAAGGGAGACTGTCTCTGCTCTTGGCTCACTGCCCACTTATAAGGGCCAGCTGAGCCTTAATTGAGGCGTGGCCCCAGCTGAGCCTGCCTTTCCACTCAGCCTGGGGCTGCTTGCTCCAGAAACAGCCCTCTCCTGGGCTGTTTCAAGCCCCTTCAGGACCTGAGCGGGGTTCCACCCTGCTACATCCTGCCAGAGCTTCAAGTTAGTCTGTGCAACAGCAGTCCTCAGCCAGGAACCTTTATGCTTTTGCACAGTGTTAGACTTCCTAGGCTTCCATCCTTCCCTTGATCCAGTTGCTGTTCCTGCTCCAGCCTTGTCCTAGACTTGTTCATGGCCGCTTCAGCCTTGTCAATGCCCTACTCCAACCATACTCCAGCCCTATTACTGATGTGCTCCAGCTCTGCACCTGCCTCCTAACTCCCAGGATTCTGACTGACTTCCAGCTGGCTTCGAACTTTGGCCTGAATCTGGACTCCAGTTAGGATCCTATTTGGCTTGTCTACAGACTCTGACCTCAGTTCTGACCCACAGCCTGTCCCTAGCCCTTAGTTTCAGCTCTGCCCTCAGCTCGGTCTTGATTTGACCCTTGTGCCTGTTCTGGGCTTCAGCTCTAATCACCAGTTCTGACCGCCTCAAACCCAGAGCCGACAGGCTGTAGTCACTGACCCTAGCGAAACATTTAAAACATTGATGTTCCATACAGAAGACTACAAATTATAATATTTTACAAATAGAAAAAGAAAATTGAACTATGGACTGCTGAGGAACATAGTGCATTGTATTTGCTGAGTTACCAATGAAACCTTTTGATACTTCAGTGGAATCCAGTGGGTGATTTATGCTCACTGGAGTCCCATCTAAGTAAGTGAAATTGTGCTGAGGTATGAGGCTTTAGCCCTCATGGAACCTATTGCAAGATCAGGTTGCTGAACTCACTAGATGATTCAATTTTCCTTATGTAAATAAAGTGAGGTTTATTTCTTCTGGTTTAATTTTGGTATTTTTAGCTTGCAGGTTGGTCTATCCAGCTGGCTGAAGCGGATCAAGGGAGTAATGAAAGTATTGCCTCCTTTTGCAATGGAGTGAAGAAGTAAGTAATGAAAAAACTTTATTCAACCAACTATGACATTTATCTCACTAATATTAATTGGATGATTATTTCTACATTTCTGAACAATACCATAATTTCAATGTCTTTTAAATATGGAAAAACTCTTAATTTTGGTTTAGAGATGAATATGAACAAGGAATTGCAGTAGAAAAAATATTTTCTCTCCTTGCCATCCTCTTTGTTACTAAGAAGTAATTGACCTCTTCAAAGTTGATGTTTTTCAGTGTATTGAACATAAAAGATGTTTCATGCCACTTTTTTTGACCAGTTCTAATGCCGCTGGGATTTGGAGTAGGAAATTGAAAGTTGGCTGGGAGATAGTCCTGATACTGGAGAAGTGTTTTTTGTTGTCCTCATGAAAACTCTGTTTTGGCCAAGTTTTAAAGTTTTGGATAATTACCATCTGCACATGGATAGTAGAGCAGAATTGGCACTCATCCCGTAAATTTTCTAAACAGTTCATCTGCACTGCATACATTGCTGTAACCCTTCTGCCAGTCAGAGTCGGCAGCAACAAGGGCTGGGTTCCGTATCTAGGGGTTCCATTCCAATAACACAATGCAAAACCGGCTCGAGCCCCCACCCAGTGACCTGGGACAAATATATATCACCCCCCCCCCGGGTGCCTCTAAGAGGCAGTACTTCCCCTCTCGCAAGCACAGAGTCTGAGTGTAGAAAAACCTTTTAATGACAGAGAGAAACAATGCGGCCTTTTGCTGGGGAAACACCACATCTAGGATTTGTAAACCAAACTGTGAGCAACGACCCACCCCAGCAAATTGGCCATGTCCTTTCCCTTTGATTCTTGAGTCCAGCAACCCCAAAAATCACCCAAAGTCCCAAAAGTCCAACAACCCAAAAGTCCAGACCCAGAGTTCAAAAGTTCATCTGCAAAGTGTTACACCCCCTCCAGTCTGGGTAGAAATGGGGAGGGGAGAGGTAAGGGGCACCTTACGTGGCTCGAAGCTGACTGCCCCGTCCCTTCGTGGGGCTTCGCTCGGCTCGGCTCTGCTCTGCTGTGCTCCGCCCCGCCAGCCATCCCACGAGTCACTCCGCTCAGCCGTCCCGCAAGCCGCTCCGGCTGTCCCGCCAACTGCTCCGCTCCGCCAGCAGCTCCGCTCCACCAGCCAGCCTGCAAGCCACTCCGGCTGTCCCGCCAAGTGCTCCGCTCCATCAGCAGCTCCGCTCCGTCAGCCACTCAGCAATATATCTTCTGGCTCCCCCACTACTTAACACAGTGCTCAGTGATTTCAGCTCATAACAATTTCAGCTTTTTAGTGATTTCAGCTTGTAGTTAGGGGAGCCTTCGTACTCATTTGCACACTTAGTCCAGAGTAATTCCAACTCAGCAGCCTGTGATTAGACTCCTAAGGAACTCAAAATTAGCTCTGATATTCCACAGTGAAGAGAGAGAAGGAGGTGCAATTGACATTTAGAACCCTCAGAAGAGGCCCATGCCACTAGATACAAATATCTATCCCCAGCCTCTCTCAATTCACTGGGTTTTGGAATCCATGTCCCTCGCCTAGCAAGTGCTGCTTAGCTAATGGTGAGTCCCTTCATCATAACAAAAGCCCACTGTCCTTGATTCACATAATCAGGGTAACAAGACTTTATTCTTCCTGCCCCAATAACAGAGAAACTGGGGCTCCCACAGCAGTCAAAGTGACCATTTGGGCAAGCGGTCCATCATGCTTTGCAGGGTGGGTGTGTCCATGCAAACAAGATCATGCAAACAAGATTAGCCCCTGACATCCCTTTCCACAACTCACCACCAGATGTCAGGGTAGAGCTCATCCTGACTCTGCTTACATTGCCACGCCTGATGTTAGCTGCCTGCCTGCTGACTCACTTTCCTTCAGCAAAATACCCTCTGGCCTAAGTAAAGGTGCACTGGGCTGGGACCCTGAATGTCATGAGTTCAAATTTCATCTGTTCCATTGATAAGCTCTGATTATTAATGAACGGCTTGTGCTCAATGTCCAAGCACTCCTCTCCCAAAGCTGGGGATAGAACCTCAGAATCCTGATACCTAATGTTCCACTTTTGTCTCGAAAACAACAGTGTAACCCATTAACAAACTGTGTTACATTCCACTCCAGTGGCTGTTCCACTTAGAGGATAATAGGCTATTATTGCTACTACTTTAGTGTTCCAGCCCTGCTGAGTGATAGAGTTGGGCTGCTACAGTCCCATATGATAGAATTTCTTTTCTTCTTTCTTTGTTTTCTTTTTAAAAAACTAGAAATTTCATTTTTTTTAAACCAAGAACATTAAGAAATATAAGATTAAAGGTTGCCCATGCAACCTCAGTTGAGTCCCAATATTTGTATTTATTATGATAAAGTCTTTAGTAACATGGTCACATACTATTTTCCCCCCAACAACCCATTTTAGCTATTTAAATATATATAATATTCCATTTAAATTTAGATATTGAGTCAGTTTTTTGCAAGGCCTGTCAAGATCTGTCTGCATTAAAATGTCTTTCTAATTCGTGTTAATGGCTCTGAAATTAGATGAATATATTTTTAGTTCCATGAGGGGGTTGTCCATCCCTCAGACATGCTGCATCAGAGATTTCTCTTCCTTTTTTTCATAGTGCATCAGTCTGACTCCAAACCCCATTCTAATAGCATCAGATTCATGAAGGCCTATTCCACATGACATACTTTCCTGTCAGATACTCAGATTGTTCTGTCCAAACATTGTACATTTAACTTTCCACTCCAATTACAGGAAAAGCCTCCTATTGATTTTCTGAATTAATGAGTTTATTTACAGCGATAGGAAGATTAATAGAAATTAAACTGTTTCTACTTGGCCATAGCTTGTTTTGTGTGTGTCAGTGGCAAACCCTTTCTTTTTGTTTTATTAAAATAAGAAAGCATCCTCAGGAGATAATGTCACACTAAGGAAAAGACCAAGAAAAATCTCAAATAGATTTGCACACAACTAACCCATTCAGTCTTACTCAGCTTCCTCCAAGTCCTTAAAGAATCTTAGTAACTGTCAGATTTTATAAATCAGAGGTAAGATATATAATTCAAACTCTACATCATGCAAACTTACAGCTCCAGCTAGTAACTCAAATAGAAACCCATTATATTTTTCTCCGGGTAATATTTGTACAGGTGGCAACCCATAATTGAAATGTTTCATTGTATACATATCAACTTTAAAGCAGTTTCCATAATCTCTTTACCAGGTTTCTTGGTACAATTATGGAAAAGGCTTTAGCAAATGTTCTTCCACGGATAGTTTCAGAATCCTTTTTCAAATGAATTTGACACTGGTGAAAGATGCCAAATTGAGAGTCTCAAGGGTCACTGCTATGAGGTGTTGAATTTCTTCAGCTCCTACTGACTACTTCAGGAGTGGAATATGCACTGCACCTCAGAGGAATGCTCAGCAACCTGCAGGATCAAACCCCTGGAAATGATACTCTGTTTATGTACAGTACATGTACAGCATGGGCAGCAAGCAATACAGATTTTCCCCAGGCTGCCAAGCCGCTGTACCTCAGCCCTGACTTGGGAGTGAGAGGGTAATTTAAGTCTCCAACATCCAATCCTTGTCATCTATATGGAGATAGCTTACAAGGGTGAAGCTTGTGAGAGTGGAAATTGTGATGTGTACATGATCCTCAAACGAAGCTACACAGGAAACTACTTTCACATACTCACCAAAACAGCCTTTTTATAGAATAATGACTTCTGTTTCTAGTATAAATCTAGCACTTGTACTGTAGGTAGTGTCATTTTTCCATTATACCACTGAGCTACCATGTCTACTAGCTTTTCATTATAAGTGATACACTACTTCATTGTATAATTAGCTTCGGAAACCTAGATTTCACCCTCCCCCCACCAGTGCTATAGGAACATGTATGCAATAAAAGCAGAGTTCATACTGGTTCCTAAATGAGTTAGGAACCAGCTCTGAGATGTGATATTGGCCATTATCTTTGAAAATTTGTGGCAATTGGGGGAGGTCCAGGATGATTTGAAAAAGGCAAATATAGTGCCCGTATTTTAAAAAGGTAAGAAAAAGAACCTGGGGAACTACAGACCAGTCAGCCTCACTTCGGTTCCCGGCAAAATCATGGAGCAGGTCCTCAAGGAATCCATTTTGAAGCACTTGGAGGAGGGGAAGGTGATCAGGAACAATCAATATGGATTCACCAAGGGCAAGTCATGCCTGACCAACCTGATTGTCTTCTATGATGAGATAACAGGCTCTGTGGTTATGGGGAAGGTGGTGGATGTGATATATCTTGATTTTAGAAAAGCTTTTGATACGGACTCCCACAGTATTCTTGCCAGCAAGTTAAAGAAGTATGGACTGGCTGAATGGACTATAAGGTAGTGTGACAAAGTTCCTCCTCTACCTTGGTGAGTCCTGCGCTTATTGGCGGATTTTGATCGCCTCAGAGATCTTCCCCTCTGGTAGAACCCACAGTCAAATTCCTCCTGTGTCTGATCAGGAGTTGGGAGGTTTGGGGGGAACCCAGGCCCGCCCTCTACTCTGGGTTCCAGCCCAGGGCCCTGTGGATTGCAGTTGTCTATAGGGTTTCCTGTAACAGCTGCGTGACAGCTACAACTCCCTGGGCTACTTCCCCACAGCCTCCTCCCAACACCTTCTTTACGCTTACTGCAGGACCTTCCTCCTGATGGTCTGCTGATGCTTGTACTCCTCAGTCCTTCAGCTCCTCCCCCTCTCAACTCCTTGTGTGCCTCTTGCTCCCAGCTCCTCGCACACCACACCACAAACTAAAGTGAGCTCCTTTTTAAACCCAGGTGCCCTGATTAGCCTGCCTGTCTTAATTGATTCTAGCAGGTTCTTCTTAATTGGCTCCAGGTGTCCTAATTAGCCTGCCTGCCTTAAATTGGTTCCAGAAAGTTCCTGCTTGTTCTAGTGCAGCCCCTGCTCTGGTCATTCAGGGAACAGAAAACTATTAATCCAATGGCCAGTATATTTGCCTTCTATGAGATTTCTGTATCCCACTTGTCTGGGTCTGTCACAGTAGATAGAAAGCTGGCTAGATTGTCAGGTTCAATGGGTAGTGATCAATGGCTCAATGTCTAGTTGGCAGCCGGTATCAAGCGGAGTGCCCCAAGGGTCGGTCCTGGGACCGATTTTGTTCAACATCTTTATTAATGATCTGGATGATGGGATGAATTGCACCCTCAGCAAGTTTGCAGATGACACTAAGCTGTGGAGAGAGGTAGATACGCTGGAGGGTAGGGATAGAGTCCAGAGTGACCTAGACAAATTGGAGGATTGGGCCAAAAGAAATCTGATGAGATTCAACAAGGACAAGTGCAAAGTCCTGCACTTAGGACGGAAGAATCCCATGCACCATTACAGGCTGGGGACTGACTGGCTAAGCAGCAGTTCTGAGGACCTGGGGATTACAGTGGATGAGAAGCTGGATATGAGTCAGCAGTGTGTCCTTGTTGCCAAGAAGGCCAACGGCATATTGGGCTGTATTAGTAGGAGCATTGCCAGCAGACTGATGAAAGTGATTATTCCCCACTATTTGGCACTGGTGAGGTTACACCTGGAGTATTGTGTCCAGTTTTTGTCCCCCCACTACAGAAGGGATGTGGACAAATTGGAGAGAGTCCAGCGGAGGGCAATGAAAATGATTAGGGGGCTGGGGCACATGACTTACAAGGAGAGGCTGAGGGAACTGGGATTATTTAGTCTTCAGAAGAGAAGAGTGAGGGGGGATTTGATAGCAGACTTCAACTACCTGAAGGGGGTTCCAAAGAAGATGGACGTAGGCTGTCCTCAGTGATGGCAGATGACAGAACAAGAAGCAATGGTTTCATGTTGCAGTGGGGAGGTCTAGGTTGGATATTAGTAAACACTATTTCACTAGAAGGGTGGTGAAGCCATGGAATTGGTTACCTAGGGAGGTGGTGGAATCTCCATCCTTATTGGTTTTTAAGGCCCGGCTTGACAGAGCCCTAGCTGGGATGATTTAGTTGGTGTTGTCCTGCTTTGAGCAGCGAAATGAACTAGATGACCTCCTGAGGTCTCTTCCAACCCTAATAGTCTATGATTCTATGAAATAACCTTATAATGAAGAGATTTATACAGAGAACTGTGCCACAAAATGTACTGTAATCAGAGACCATATAAAATGCTGCCAACTCAACATACTGTAGGCTGATTCAACACAAAATAATGCAATGTGCTTACTAAAGAATATTTGATTTTAGCTACTAAAAGTGCAGGTCAATTAGTGAAATGTAAAACCTCAATTGGTAGGATATGTACTCCTATCTGATGCAGTATAGTGTATTTGCAGGTTCAATCCCAGCTAAGAACCATGATGTCTCTAGCTTTCAATGGCACGCCAAAGGAGACTTGAAATTGACCTCTGGTAATTGGAAGGAGAGGTAGTATATAATGCACTTATGTAATATTGGATTTCCCTTTAGTGGCTTGACTTAGTGACTAGAACAGTTTACCTATATACATCTACAGGAGTTTCCTTAAACTTAAATAAGAGAAGCCTATATTTTTGGTGATGAATGTTCCAGGTTTGATCCTAGAGCTGGTTGAAAACAGATACAATTTTTTGTGTGTCAGATTTTGTATAGAAAATGTGCCCTTGCTTGTTGAAGAATTTTGAAATGTTTTGACTAGCTGTATTCAGTCTTTGCTGAGGCCTTAGTATCTGTAAGTTTATGTGCCCAAAGCTAGTTACACTATCTCCTTAGAAAACTGTCATTAAGAACATTGCTTGAATAGAACAAGATGAAAGTGAATATGTAAGAGCAAAATCTATGGAACTTGGAAATTGTAAAGAGAATAACAACACAAAATTCTGTTTACAGTGGTCAGGCTTCTTATCAAAAGGTTTACCCTATGATCAAACCTAATAAAAGATCATGATGGCAGAGTCCTCACTAAGGGTGATGATATTAAATGCAGGTGGAAAGATTATGGTGCCAATCTATATGCCTCCCCAGAGCCACCTTTGATGCAGGACAACATAAAAAGAGAAAATGAGCATTAACCCTGTGAGAGTAAGTGGTATGTGCTATTACAAAAATGAAGACTGGGAAACACCAAAGGTAGACAACAAGTCTGAAGAATTGTTAAAAAGCGATTGGCAAATGTGGTGCTGATTATATATGGAAAACATAATTATGTACGGATGAGTGGAAATTGGCCAGGAGAATGGACAAAGGGAATTTCTATGCCCTTACCAAAGAAGGGAGGCATAATAGAGTGTAGTAACTATCGTACATCTCCTTGATGTTGCATGCAGGCGAAATTCTCCTCTATATAATCCAGGATCACATGCAACAAACAATAGAAGCCGGAATACCACCGCAAAAAGCAGGTTTCTGAAAGGGCCAAGTCACACATGATCAAATAGAGGATATCCATAGTCTCATTGAAAAATGCAGAGAGTACAATCACACATTGATTATGTGCTTAATTGGCTACTCAAAAGTATTTTACACCATCCAACATGACAGTTTGTATCTTTGGAGGATACTGGCAGACAAAGCATCTAATTGAATTTATTACAAGTCTCTAGCAGACCGCAGTGCAAACAGCAGTAGGCAACAGAGAGTGGCTTTCCCCTGGGCAAGGTGTGAGGCAACCATGTATTTAGTCTCCAAGCCTCTAACATATGTACACAGGATTTATTATGAGATGAGACTTGGATGGTTTTGACAAAGTGGAAGGAGCTGGGATTTCCATTAGTGAACATCTCTTAGCTAACCTCAGGTACGTTGATGACATGACGCTCTTTTCTACAACCACCAATGCAATGAATGTTGGAGTCTATGAAAATAGTTTTTGTGTGGAATATAGACTATTCCTGTATGCGATGAAAGCAAAGTGCTTGTACCTTGACATGATTAACCAAAATGAGATGCAAGTGTGCATTGGGATTAACAGGCAAACTGTAGAGGTAGTAGATGAATTTAATTATCTGGAATCATATATATCCAACCAAGGATGCTGTTCTAAGGAAATCGGTAAAAAACTAGGGATGGCTCACTCAGTTATGGCCTCCCGTAAGAAACTGGAAAAACCATGGCATCTCAAAATGTATGAAGGCGTGACTCATAAAAAGCCTAACTTTTTTCCATAGTGATTTATAGATGTGAATCTTGGGAAGTTAATGCTGCTGACAAGAAGAAAATTGCAGCTTTTGAAATGTGGTGCTGGTGAAGACTCTCTTGCGTATCCTGCAGATAGGCATTCTTCTTTTTTTCTATTTGAAATATTGTTGGAGAGAAGCAGACCCTGATGTCAGAAATCTCAGTTGCAAATGTATGTACTTTGGTCCTCTTAGGTACAGAGATGGAAGGGTGAGGAGGGAATCATAGTAGACGGCAACCAGTGAGGAGATGGATGAATGGTGTGTGGCAAATCACTGGAAAGTCACCTTGCTGCGTGCTTGAAATTTATCAATGGATTGAGAAGGCTTCCAAAAATTCTGCTATGATATCACCATTATTCGGACATGAATAAATGGGTTTACTTAGTTTAACAGAATACACTCATTGAACCATGGTGAAATTATTTTGATCACAATACAGTGACATCTCTGACTAAACTCCCTTTGACTTTAGTGGGATTAGGATCAGACCCACACAGTGATTTTGTTCATAATATTGCATACTGTAATCAATGGAGATTTTACCAGTGGTTCTCTTATTTAATAAAATAAGAAATAAGCAGTAGTTATCTCACCGAGATGTCTGACAGAAGTAGATTTGTTCATAGCATCAATGTACCCTTCATGGGCATATACATTTTTTTTCTTAATATCTAACTATACTGTTGTTTTTGGCATATTGTGGTAGTTTTGTCTCAAGTGACAGGAAAGCTGAAATATATAAACATATCATATGTTCTCTCCAGAATCAGAGACGCATATCCTGCTTTTGATCTGAAGACAAATACTGGGAAGATTTGGAGTGTCACAACAACATTATCAGATGAGATCCTTTGTAAATCAAAATTCAAAGTTAGCATTTTGACAAACTGTTCATCTCTTCCACTGCATCTTACACCATGTGGTAAGTGCTTTGGGTTTCTTCAGTTCTACTAAAATACACACATTTCTTTTGTCATCTTGTGAGGTACTTGGTACCATTCCATTTTAAGTTTTGTTTGTTTGTTTTTTGCGGGGGGGGGGGTGACGGGGAGGATTGAAAGTGCCAATTGTTTGCTTTTTTTCATGAGAAATATAAAAAAAGTCAATTTTGCATGCAAAATAATTGGAATTTATTGGCCTGATCTAAATGTAAGTAGCTTAAATATTTTTGGTCCAGATTCACCAATATGATCTGGCTTCTTTGTGCTACTTTAGTTTAACGGGTTCGTTAAGCCAAGCTCACAGCTGCCATGTATCACTAAGGTAGTACAAAGGAGCCAGTGCATAAATGTGAATCTGGCCACTCTTATTTTTAAGGCCTTCAGTTTGATTGTGAGCATTTAATTTTTGTGTCTGCTCTCTAAGAGGTCACTAAAACACAAATGGTCTTTACACTTTAACCTTTAAAATGAACATTTTAAATTTTTTTTAAGCAGTAAAGAAATAGCATGAATGAAGAATTGAAATGAAAATCAACCTCTGCTTTGGTGATTTGGATTGGTCAATCAGATTGTCACAGAAGTTTGGAAGGAATTATTTCCCCTGTGTGCTGCATTGCACAATTGACTAGGTATATTGTGGGTGAGCTTTGCCTTCATTCTGAAGAATCAGATGCTGGCCATTGTTAGAAGGAGTGTATCAGACTTGAGACACCAATGATCTAGTCTGGTAGGGCAAGTCCTTTATGCCTATAAAGGCAAATTTAGTTAGCTATATTGTGATTTGCTTCTCAGAATTCACAATCCAACTATACATACATCTTTTCTGATTTTTGGATCCGATCCTCAAAAATGGGGAGGGGGGGAAGGAAAAAGACAATCTCAGTGATGGAAAATGGCCTAAAAATTTGGAGCAGGGTTATGGAGGAATGTAACTATTAGAGTAGATTTATCAAGGGATAATTGCACAAATCTTCATATCATTGCTGTGCCCAGTTACTATTGTGTATGGCTACATGAAATGGATGTGGCTGGTTGCAGTAACAAACAAATCTCTAGCATATCCTTGGGTCTTGTGCAGGCCCAGAGCCTTCATCATACCCTCTTTTTTTGCATTAGGTTGTATTCACATTTGAGAAAAATGCACACAATTTCAGTAGGGGAAAACTGAGTTTATAGATTTCAGTGGGAATAACTAGCTTTTGGGTTCTGCCATCTCTGATTCAGAATTGATGAGTTTATAATTCTAGATTCCTGACAGACTCTCCTGTTTCTTTCAAAACCGGGGTGAGTTCAGTGACTTGCTAGGATTGTATGAATGACAAGCCAATCCTCCTCAGAGCATGTGAAGCCAGAAAAAAAACAATTAAATAAGGTGTGGTTCATTCTAATTCCTGTAGATGGAGCTATACTGCAGCAGAAGTTAGCAGTCACACTGTGACTCCCATTTTCTCTGCTCAACAATGTAGCCAGCAACTCTCTACGAAGCTGCTATTAATTTTTCTTCTTATCTATGTTTACAGCTAGCTGTATTGTCCGCAACTTAATTGTAGAGATTCTCCGTTCCATACATCAATATCCAGCCCAGGAAGAGTGTTTTCTAAGTGTTTATGGGTCTGATGAATTTTTGCAAAAGTAAGTATCGCATTAAGACATGGTATTGATTATGTATTAGATCATATAAGCTATGCACCTGAATACTGCTGTATTACATTTGTAAACAAAGCAGATCCAAAGGGAGAGATGCAAAAGCAGTGGTCATGTCACAAATCTTAGATCCCACCTTCCTCGAGCTTTGGAAGGTATTTGAACCATGGAGCTTGGTTCATGCCTATCTCAAATTGTGCTTATACTGTGGGGTACTGAGAAGGGAATGTGGTCTAAGAAATAAGCATGGGGACAGGGAGCTAGGTACTCCTGAACTTGAATCTCAGCTCTTCTATTTACTTCCTGCATGGCCTTTTACAAGTTATTTCACCTCTCTGTCTACCTTGGTTTGTTCATCAGCATCTCTTTTTTTTTTCTTCTAATGCCAAGGTTGTGTTGGGCTGAGTTGTCTCAGTTTCTCCATCCATAAAATGGGGATAACATTACCAACTTCTTATTGCAGGGACATTATGAGGATGAGTTAGTTAATGTTTGTGCAGCTCTTCAAAGATGTACACCGCTGAATACATGGGAAGTATGATTATGAAAAGTTGCCTAATGGGACAGTGTTTCTTTCCATCAGTGTACTTCAGTAGGAGTAGAGTAAGTAAAGACACCCAGCTGTTCCTAAATATCAGGTTGTGAAGAGAGAACATACATGGCAGAAAGAGGCCTTTTGGGGTATCGCTTTTGAACTTAGAAACTGCTTGAAGTTGGATGATGATATACACATGTACTGTAGTTGTGAGGGAGAAACCTATCAAAGTTGCTAGTAACTGATTTCACCTGTCTGTGATGAACTATAGTTTGCAACTCCGGGTGCAGGGTTTGGTCATTTAGACCTTACTGTGCTTGATCCTTCAATTGCTTACACCTGCATAAAACAAGACAGTATTGTTACACTGGTGTAAAACTGGAACAAGTGAGAGGGAAATCAAGCCCATTACCTGATCACTCTTTTGCATAAGAGAGACTGGGCTTGTTTAGAGGGGGGGGCAAGCTCTTTCTCATTTCAAACTAATTGCTAACAAAAAAATAACAAGTAATTGTACTGAGGATGAGCTCATTGTGTCTCAGCACAATGTACAGGACGTTCTAAACAGTTTATTTTCACTTTTGGAAGAACTCATCAATAGGGAACTGCTAAATTCCTGCACTTGCAGAATCTCTGCACGTCTCATTAGCAGTGAAACAAGGTCAATAATGTTCTCAGCTGCTCGCTTTGCTCCTTCAGTGTAGTGCAAAAGGCATTGAGCTGCAGTTCTGGCCTCAACTGCTGTAATTCTATGCTATGCTGTGCTTTCATTGTCCTCTTTTTCCTGGCTCTTCCTGATCATCATCAGTGTCCTCTAAATGAGATCTTGAAACCCTAAGCCAAACTGATCCCTAGGGCAACTTAATGTGAAGCCTGTGGAGTTACTTGACGGATCAATTTGGCCCTGTATCTGAGATGTCTATGACTGTGAGCTGCTCTTTCCCCACTCCCTTGTTGTTAATATAGATGTGAAATCAGAAGTGCTCATGCAAAATTCTTCTTAGAATACACGTCAGTGCTGAATTCCAGAATAACCTCTCCAAATCATGTTTGCAGTGCTCTTTGTAGCTGTGTTAGTCCCAGGATATTGGAGAAACAAAGTGGGCCAGGGAATATCTTTTATTGAACCAACTTCTGTTCGTGAAAGAAGTAAGCTGTTGAATTACACCAGTGGTTTTCAACCTTTTTTTTACATTTGTGGATCTCTAAAAGATTTTGAATGGAGGTATGGAAATCTTAGACATAGTCTAAGACCCCTTTGGAAATCTTAGACATAGTCTGCGGACCCCCAGGGATCCATGGGCCACAGGTTGAAAACCACTGAGCCACACAGAGCTCTTCTTCAGGTCTGGGAAAGGTATTTAGAGTGTCACAGCTAAATACAAGTCAGACCAGATTGTATAGCATAAGTAGTTAACACATACTCTTAAGAGACCATTCAAGGTGAAGTGGCCCATTACCTGATCTGTACAAAAAAGGAAAAAAAGGAGAAAGGGAGAGAAGGGTCTTAGTGGGCTACAGATTGTTGTAATAAGCCATAAATAGAGTATCTTTGTTAAGAGTTGTGCCAACCAAAGTTGTGAATTTAAGCTCCCACGTCTGGTCTTTTGAAGGTCGTGTGCAGGTGGTAGGTGTTTTTTGTCTTTATTTTTCTGTGTGAGTTCATTCGAGAGCGTAGTAATTGTCTCATTTCACTCACATAGTTGTTATTGGGGCATTTAGTGCACTGGGTGAGATACACCTTGTGTTTGATAGGCATGTGTAGGATCCATGGATCTTGAAAGGTGTGTTGTGGGGGGTATTGAACATTATAGCAGTGGAGATATGCTTGCAGGGTTTGTAGCTATTGTTATGGCAGGATCTACTGCCACTTTGATGTGTCCTGGTCTGTGGGGAGCTTGATTTTGATGATGAACTTGGTAAGGTCGTTTGAAGGCCAGAAGGGGGGTGAGGGGGAGAGCAGGAAAGATTTATTTCAGAAAGTGGCGCCCATAAAGTATGGGTAGCAATTGTTTGATACCCCATATGGGTTCCAGTGTGGGGTGGCAAGTGACAAGTAGGGGTATGTGGTTGGAGAGTTGTTGTTTTTTCTGTATTGAAACAAGATCTCTCGAGGTATTTGGGTGGCCTATTCAATGATGCTATCTACTTCTCTGGTGGAGTGTGCTTGTTTGGTGAAGGAGGTTTTAAGTGTGCTAAGGTGTATATCCTGGATTTTCTCCTTGGAGCATATTCTGTGGTATCTGAGTGCCTGGCTGTAGATAACAGATTTCTTTGTCTGTTTGGGGTGGCTACTGGACCTGTGAAGGTAGGTGTGGTGATCTGTGGGTTTCTTGGATACAGTTGTCTATAGCATTCCTTTGATGAAGCTGATGTCCAGAAAGTTGATGCTGGCACAGAAGTGTCCTAGAGAAAGTTTGATGGATTGGGGGGGTTGTTGAAGTTGTGGTGGAAAGATATAAGGGCATTTAGGTCATCTGACCAGAGGCTCATGTATCTTGGGTATATCTTTTTATTTTGTGGTGGTGGTGGTGCCCTCATCCAAAAATTCTTCCTTGATGTAGCCTGTGAAGAGGTTGACATGTTGGGGAGCCATCTTAGTACTCGTGACTGTACCCATGGTTTGAGCAAAGTGTTTGCTTGTTTTTGAATGTAAAATAGCTATGGGTGAGGACGTGAGAAGGATGTTTGTGGTGGATATCTGAGTGTTGTCTTGTAGATATTTGAGGTGGGTAGCTATGCCATCATTGTGAGGAATGTTGGTGAATAGGGAGGTGAAATGGATAGTATTCTGAGGGGCGTTGTTAAAATTGCTGAGTTTCTGCAGGATGTCAGCTGTGTCCTGGAGGAAACGAGCCCTTTGTGTAGTGAGTGGCCCTTTGAGGATGGTTTTTATGAGTCCTGATATTCCTTCAGTAAGAGTCCCAGGGCCAGATATGATAAGCGTACCTGGTTCCCTTGTTTGTGTATCTTGGGAAGCATGTAGAAGGTCCCTGAGTGGGTTCATGGGGGAAGGAGGTTGTAGAGTTTCTCTTGGAGTTGTTTGGGGAAGGATTTGACAATACACTTAAATTCCTGGGTGAATTGTGGTGCAGAGTCTTGTTTGAGTTTTCTATAATAGGTGGTGTCAGAGAGTTGTCAGCTGACCTCATTAACATAGTCATCACAGAAATCTTGGAGCAGTAAAGAGAATTGTGTGCTGGTGTTTCTTTCTTTGTCATTACAGTTCAGTAGAACCTGAACATAAAGCCAAACCACAAAAGAGTTCATATAATGCGCTTGCCTTACACCATGGTGTTAGTGAGCCAGATGGCATCATGAAGTTCTGTAAGAGGCTTCCATTTGTTATCAGATTGAACTGTATTATAGAGCAGCTGATTCCCCCTCTAGCAGAATCTGAAATACATGATGATGCCTGGAATCAATTAGCTTTAAGTGAATGGAAGTGTTTGGGGAAAAGAGAGAATACATGCTAGTGTGTTAGCTAGGAATAGCATGGCACATGGCATTGCCAAGTAAATGAAGATATAACAATTTATTATTCCCCCCTCCTTTGTGTGTGTCCATTATCTACTGATGTTCCCCTTGGCTTTTTCTTATGAACCACAGTGGAAACCTGGATTTCAAACATCCCCAAAAGTTCAGGGAATTTTATACTGAGGATTCTGGTTCATCCCATAGGTAATTGGTGAAATTCTGATTTGAAACCATGCTCCATTTCTGGTCTTTAACTTAGCTCTCCCTAGGTCAGAATTTGTGAGTTGTCACAGGCTATGCAATTTTTTTTCCTTCTTACATTTTCTCTTGTCAACAAATCTGTTTTGCACCATCTCTAGAGCATTGTTAGGATTAATCTTTAGTTTGTCCCGGCCTCTTCTCTCATCTTTAGTTGTGTCTTTCCCTCAGCTCATCTTGATCCCCTTCTATGATTTTAATGTGTTTCTATATGTCTAGGCATAGGTGTTGACTCCGTGGGTGTTCCGGGGCTGGAGCACCCATGGGGAAAAAATGGTGAGTGCTCAGCACACACCGGCGGCCCTGCCAATCAGCTCCTCCCCCTCCCACCAGCACCTCCCGCCCATCACGATCAGCTGTTCAGCGGTGGGCAGGAAGTGCTGGGGGGAGGGGGCAGAGCGAGGGCGGGGCACGCTTGGTGGAGGGGTAGAAAGAGGTAGGGCAGGGGTGGAGCGGGGGCAGGAAGAGATGGGGCGGGAAGAGGTGGAGCAGGGTGGAGCCTTGGGAGAAGGGGTGGAGTGGGGGCGGGGCTTGGGGCAAAGCGGGGGTCGATCACCTCCAGGGAAATGAAAAAGTCAGCACCTGTGTGTCTAGAGCCCAGAACTCTCCAGTTCAAAGAATTGGGAAATACTATTCTACATTCACTAGCTTTCCTGTACATTTCCAAATACTATTCACTTTTGTTCTTCTGGTTTTCAAAACTCTGCTTAGACTCAATCTACCTTCCCCCTCTAAGGGTATGTCTACACTATGACTGTAGTCCGATTTTACCAAAATCTATTTTTGGGAACCGATATTATGAAGTCGAACGTGTGTGTCCATACTAAGTACATTAAATCGGCGGTGTGAGTCCACGGTACTGGGGCAAGCGTCGACATTCCAAGTGGTACACTGTGGGTACGTATCCCACAGTTCCCGCAGTCCCCGCTGCCCATTTGAATTCTGGGTTGAGCTCCCAATGCCTGATGGGGCAAGAAATTTGTTGTGGGTGGTTATGGATACATGTCGTCATTCAACCATCACTCCCCCCCTCCCTCCCTCCGTGAAAGCAACGGAGGACAATCATTTCGCGCCCTTTTCCCTGGATTGAAGCTCAGACGCCATAGCGCGGCGAGCATGGAGCCCGGTGAGATCATCGCAGCAGTTATGGCCGTTGTCAACACCTCGCACATTATCGTGCGCTTTATCCAGAACTGGAACTTGAGAGAGCAGGCGAGGAGGCTACGGCAGTGCGGTGACGAGAGTGACGAGGACATGGACACAGACCTCTCTCAGAGAATAGGACCCTGGAAAATGGACATCCTGGTGGCAATGGGGCAGGCTCATGCCGTGGAACGCCGATTCTGGGCCCAGGAAATGAGCACAGACTGGTGGGACCGCATAGTGTTGCAGGTCTGGGATGAATCCCAGTGGCTGCGAAACTTTCGTGTGCGTAAGGGCATGTTCCTGGAACTTTGTGACTTGCTGTCCCCTGCCCTGAAGCGCCAGGACACCAGGATGAGAGCAGCCCTGACAGTTGAGAAGCGAGTGGTGATAGTCCTCTGGAAGCTTGCAACGCCTGACAGCTACCGGTCAGTCGCAAACCATTTTGGAGTGGGCAAATCTACTGTGGGGGTTGCTGTGATGCAAGTAGCCAACGCAATCGTTGAGCTGCTGCTGTCAAAGGTAGTGACCCTGGGAAATGTGCAGGTGATAGTAGATGGCTTTGTTGTGATGGGATTCCCTAACTGTGGTGGGGCTATAGACGGAACGCACATCCATATCTTGGGACCGGACCCACCAGGGCAGCCAGTACATAAACTACAAGGGCTACTTTTCAATGGTGCTGCAAGCACTGGTGGATCACAAGGGATGTTTCACCAACATCAACGTCGGATGGCCGGGAAAGGTTCATGACGCTCACGTCGTCAGGAACTCTGGTCTGTTTAGACAGCTGCAGGAAGGTATTTACTTCCCAGATCCTTGGGGACCCAGCCTACTCACTAATGCCCTGGCTCATAAAGCCATACACAGGCGCCCTGGACAGTAGTAAGGAGCTGTTCAACTATAGGCTGAGCAAGTGCAGAATGGTGGTGGAGTGTGCATTTGGATGTTTGAAGGGGCACTGGCGCAGCTTACTGAGTCACTCAGACCTCAGCAAAACCAATATACCCATTGTTATTGCTACTTGCTGTGTGCTCCACAATCTTTGTGAGAGTAAGGGGGGGACGTTTATGGCGGGGTGGGAGGTTGAGGCAAATCTCCTGGCCGCAGCTTACGCACAGCCAGACACCAGGGTGATTAGAAGAGCACAGCAGGACGCGCTGCACATGAGGGAAGCTTTGAAAACTAGCTTCATGACTGGCCAGGGTACCGAGTGACTCTTACGTTTGTTTCTCCTTGATGAGAACCTGCCCCCATTTGTTTACTCTGTTTATATTGACTATCCTCTCTAATTACCAACACACTTCCCCTCCTTCCCCCCCTTCGAGCGCACCTTGCTTTGAAAGGAAATAAAGGCACCATTGTTTCACAAACAACTATTTTTTATTCAAGATTTAGTAAGAAAGGGAGAGAACTGGGACGGTGGCCAGGGTGGGGTGTGGGTGGAGGGAGGAGGGAAGGAAAGGCCGTTTTAAAACTTGGGGAATGAGAGCCTTCTGCTGCTTGAGCAATCCGCCGGGGTGGAGTGGTTGTTCACACGGAGCCTTCCCCCCCGAGTTTTTGGGACTCTGGGTGAGGAGGCTATGGGACTTGGGGAGGGGTGAGGGCAGTTACAGATGGGCTGCAGCGGCGGTCTGTCATCCTGCTTCCGTTCCTGCAGAACACCCACCAGATGCCGGAGCGTGTCGGTTTGCTCCCGCAGTAGCCCAAGCATCGCCTCTGTCACCCTATGGTCTTCCTGCAGCCACCTCTCATCTCGAGCGTCCCTCCTGTCCTCACGCTTGTCCCTCCTGTCCTCCCGTTCACTGCCTGCTCGCTTGTATTGGGAAATTGTGTCCCTCCACAGATTCTGCTGAGCTACTTCAGTGCAGGAGCACTGCATTAGCTCAGAGAACATCTCATCGCATGTGCGTTTTTTTTCTCCGCCTTATCTGCGATAGCCTTTGGGAGGGAGATGCCAGAGGAAGCCTAGAAACAGTTGCAGCTGCAGGATGGAAAAAAGGGAGTAAATTTTTTTAAAAGATACATTTTACAGAACAATGCATATACTCTTTCGTGCTGAACAACACCATTCACAGTACCTAGCACATGTTCTTTCAGTACAAGGTCGAATTTTGCATCTTTATATTGAGTCCCTGGGGCTTTGGCGTACAGATCACACAAGCAGGGCTGGGCAAAGGAATTCGGCTAGCAGGCGGCCATGGTAAGCAATAGACTTTTGGCTTCTGAACCCTTAATTAACAGCAGCACCCTCCTTTCCCATTCAAAGCAAAGCTTCTTGAGTTGGCCAGTTAGTGCCGCGCTTTGCGGGTTAATGTGCAGCAGCAGAAACCAAAGTAACTCCAGCCATCCCATTCTCCAGGATGCTAGCTTTAGCCATCACCCTACTGCATGGCTGGTATCAGGGAAGATCCCTGCTAGCCGACCACAAACCGCTCAGCATGAACGGTCCTCCTCCCCGCCCCCACCGCGTGGCTGGTATCAGGGAAGATCCCTGCTAGCTGTCCGCAAACCGCTCATCATGAAGGGTCCCCCTCCCCCACCACGTGGCTGGTATCAGGGAAGATCCCTGCTAGCCGAACGCCAACTGCTCATCATGAACAGTCCCCCTTCCTGCCCCCACTGCATGGCTGGTATCAGGGAAGATCCCTGCTAGCTGACCGCAAACCGCTCAGCGTGAATGGTCCCCCTCCCCGCCCCCACCGCATGGCTGGAAACTGCAGGGAGGATTTCTTTTCAGGCACAGGCAAACAGCCCAGTAGAAACGGCCACATCTGAATGTCCCCGTAATTAAATTCCCGTATTTCAAACAGGTAACCATAAATAATATCATTCTGATGAGGATAACACAGACAGAGAAAGAATGGATGTTGCTTGAATGCCAGCAAACACTGGGGCCATATGCTGCCAGTCTTTGCCATGCAATGATACCAGAGTACTTGCTACTGGCCTGGCGTGGTAAAATTTCCTACCATAGAGGACACAATAAGGCTGCTCTCCCCAGAAACCTTCTGCAAAGGCTTTTAGAGTACCTACAGGAGAGCTTCATGGAGATGTCCCTGGAGGATTTCCGCTCCATCCCCAGACATGTTAACAGACTTTTCCAGTAGCTCTACTGGCCACGAATGCATCCCAAGTCCTCAGGGCAAAGTAATCATTAAAAACCAATTGCTTTACAACCATGTCTTTTCAATTCAAAAGATACTCACCTGATGTGCCTTCTCCGGCTTCACGGTCCGGGATACCGCCTTGGGAGGGTTGGGAGGGGATCTCTGTGAGGGTGAGGAAGAGTTCCTGGCTTTCGGGGAAATCAGCATGCAGAGCGCTGTCGACTACCTCGTCCTCATCATCTCCTTCATTATCTTCCCCGTCCGCAAAAACATCAGAGGAAGAGACTGATGAGAATACCCCATCATCGGAGTCCATGGACAGGGGTGGGGTAGTGGTGGTGTCCCGCCCTAGGATAGCATGCAGCGCAGCGTAGAAGCGGCATGTCTGGGGCTCTGACCTGGAGCGTCTGTTTGACTCTTTGGTCTTCTGGTACGCTTGCCTCAGCTCCTTAATTTTCACGCGGCACTGTGTTGCATCCCTGCTGTATCCTCTGTCCATCATGGCCTTGGAGATTTTTTCGTAGATTTTTGCATTCCGTTTTTTCGATCGTAGCTCTGATAGCACAGATTCATCTCCCCATACAGCTATCGGCTCTAACACCTCCCATTCTGTTCATGCTGGAGCCCTCTTTCTATTCTGGGATTGCATGGTCACCTCTGCTGAAGAACTCTGCATCGTTACCAGTGCTGCTGAGCTCGCCACGCTGTCCAAACAGGAAATTAAATTCAAACTGGCCAAACAGGAAATCAAATTCAGATCCTCCCAGGGCTTTTCCTGTGTACCTGGCCAGAGCATCCGAGCTCGGACTGCTGTCCAGAGAAGTCGCAGTGGTGCACTGTGGGATAGCTCCCGGAGACCAATAACGTCGAATTCCGTCCACACTAACCCTAATTCGACACGGCCATATCGATTTTAGCGCTAATCCCCTCGTCAGGGAGGAGTACAGAAATCGATTTTAAGAGCCCTTTATGTCGAAATACATGGTGTCGTTATGTGGACGGGTCCAGGGTTAATTCGATTTAACGCTGCTAAATTCAACATAAACTGTTAGTGTAGACCAGGCCTAAGAGTATGTGTATGTTGGGCCTGCAACGTGTAATTTCCAGCTTGAGTAGATATACAAGTGCTTGCTCTGATTGAGCTAGAGCACTAAAAAATAGAAGTGTATCCACAATGGCCTGAGAAGCAGGAGGGACTACCTGCCCACATACCTGCCTACAGTCAGGATTGTACTCTGGTCACCTAGCTCGATCCCACCGCTTGCACCACTGCAGCTGCACTGTTTTTCGCATGTTAGATCTATCCGTGCTAACTCTGCATTACACCTTCCAGCTCACCTGTAGACGTATGTTAAATCTCCTAGCTACTGTTCAATTCATTCTGTCAAACTTGACCTCTTCTTTGTTTCTACCTTTTTATTTCTTGCCCTGTCTGTCTCTGCTAGCTAAAGATCTTCCCTGTCCAAACCACCTGTATTATCCCCTTTGTTTAAATCTTCCCTTCAGACTGTCCTTTGCTTTTTTTTCCTCTTTAGCTTGTGAATGGATGCCTCTGCAAAGTGGTTTTATGATGTCCTTTCTGAAAGATGCCATATAAAAATAAATTATATTGGGGGTTAAGCAGCTTGTGTTGAATAATTCATGACTCCCACTGCCAGCAGCAAACCCAAAGCAGCTCTTGTTATGTGCCAGTAATGAATCAATCTTCCTTGCAAACTTTCTGCCTCTAGAGCTACAGGCCACTTGCTCAGAGCATTCCAAAATGCCTCATAAAACGTACCACATTGCTATATAAAAAGATGTTAGTTTATTTTTATTTTATTTTTTTGTTTATTGATCTGGCTGTTGTCAGTAAGAAGAACTGTCTGCCATGCACAAGCAGAAAATGAACATAGTAGTCCAGCACACAACCAGCAAATGAACATAGTCCAGCAGTTTTTATAAATGTTACTTTCAAGTTTCCTGTCGTTTGAAAGCAGGAGGGTTTTAGTTTGCCTTCAGTATATTGCTGAATTCCCTCTTCATTCTCCTATAGTGTATTTTTGTGTAATTATCTTGCTCTTAAATTCAGCGGTCACAGTAAACAGAAATGTAGAATAGAAATGAGCTTCTCCGGTGTATAATTTACACTCTCGCGCTTGCTTGTGACCTTACTGATGACACTTCTTATTTTTTTTTTTTTTTTTTTTGCCTTGTTAATTCCAGTCTTTGAGAATCAAGGCCTGCATAGAAACTGGTTTTTCCTTCAAGTGAAGTTTAAACTATTAATTATAGAAAGGACAGAGGTATATTTGTGTAGCTTGGGATCATTAGAAGCCTGCATTTTGGGGTGAATATGTTCTTCATAAAAATAATCCTCCATTTTCTCTTGTCTCTGCAAATTAATCTTCACATACAGTGATGCTGCTCCAGTGAGGTTGGTTTTTTTTTTTTTTTTTTTTAAATAAAATTTACGAGACTGCCTAAGGATTCAGAAGAAACGTAGAAAGAATTTTATATGATTGGAAATTAATGGTGTTCCTGGGGACATTGAATTGGGTGTCAGGAGACCTGGAGTCTATTTCTGGCTCTGTCATTGACCTGCTCTGTCACCTTGGGCAAGTCACTTCACTTGTTTGTGACTCCCTTTCCTCTCCATCTCTGTCTTGCCTATTTAGACTGTAAGCTCTTAAGGGCTTGGGCTGTGTCTCATTATATGTTTGTACAATGTCTAGCAAAATGGGACCTCCAATCCCATTTGAAGTCTGTAGGTGGTATTGTAATACAAATAAGGCGAAAGGGGATTTTCCAGAATGTCATGTTTATAATAATGTTGTGCTTCTTGTATCATTCAAAGCACACTAAAAATACTAACTAATCCACATGACACCCCTTTAAGATGACTGTTAGTTTTTATGTCCATTTTGTAGGTGGAGTAACATGCACAGAGGGCCAGGTTTTGTGGGGTGCTGCAGCCCCTTTATACTGCTTGAGGATTGGGCCATAGTCTGTCAGTCCATGATAAACTTGTGACGAATAGGCGCTGAATACTACAATATCTATTTTATGGACCGCTACATCTATTTTTTCTTATGACCTAAACAAGATTTCTAACTTGATTATGTTCTCCTCAAAAGTCATTAACCCGCTCCATCTATTCATTCATGCCCCAATATCTGCATGAATAAAAGGCTCCTCTCCAAACATTTGTGCAAAACAAAATCCATTCACACTAATATTTGAAGAAAGGAAAACTAGAAAATTGTAGAAACATGGTCAAGAGATTCAAGATTCATAAATATGTTATGTATAATTTTTCCGATTGTTCCACTAGTTGTAATATAGGGTGAGGGTAAGGCAAGAGGGGAGGTGCAGAAGTCCCCCTTCTGCATGGTGGAATGCAAGGTGAAAAGTGGGTGTGAAGGTATTTGAAGGAAGAGTATGAAGATGTGTGGCCTATAGGAAAAGGACTGTCATTACCGACTTGGGGCTGGTAAAGGAATGATGAAGATAAGAGTAGATAGTGACAAGGGAGCAGTGAGGCAAGAAGCATGGGCAGAGCATCAGGGCTTGATGGGAAGTGACAGGAGAGATGTAGGAGCAGGTACAGCCATGCAGAACCCCAACGGAGAGGATGAGGAATTTGAACATTGTGTGGAAAGAGAGTGGGAGGCAGTAAAGGGACTAGGTGGCGGGGGGCGGAGGGGGGGAACTGATGACAGCAGTACAGATATTTTATTATTTCAATGTGGTAGCTAGTGCTTTTTGCACTCGAACTTTCTTACTTCTAAATCTGTACTGTAAGCCTGTAACATTAAGGAATCTTGTAAATGTGTACAGAAGCACTGTCAAAGGACCTTGCCCTAGGTATTTATTTCGTCAGATGGAAATAGGTTTCTCCTTCTGTGACCTTCAATGTGTCTGTCACAAAATGCCACTTCTGCAATTTTACCTTTTGTGCCTGGAAATGGGGAGCTTGTTTTTTTTCCTAATTACACTGTGGGATAGGTGTAGAGCATTTACTTGTAGAAGTCAGAAATCCCCAGAAGTTTGAATCCTTTGTAATTATCTCTGACAGCCATGTACTGTGCTAGTTAATGATTTAAAATTAACCTTTATTTTCTGTTAGACACCCCCATGTGAAAAGCAATAGTTCCTAGTCTGTTATGTGCACATTCTATAAGCCCCTATGTCTGTCAGAGGTTCTTAGGGCCAGTGTTTTGGGGATTAAACCTAATAAATCTGATTTCAGCTCCACCCAATAGGACTCTCTTAGATATGGATACACCTACTTTCCATCTGAATTTCATGCCTTCCCTGATGGTTGGTAAATCTGAAAAGAACCTTGTCATGGGCTAGCTGGCCCTTTGAGGCAAGCTAGGCTTAGCCTTGTCCATGGTTTAGCAGCTACTCCTTAGCTTTACTGATGAGCTGGCAACATAGGGCTAATTAGTGACCCCAGCTGGGTGTAATAAGGGCTTAATTAGAAAGACTAACCCCAGCTGTGGTGGTGAAACAGGCAGAGCACTCCATAAATAGAGCTGGGAATTCGGCAGAAGGGGGAAGAATTTGGAGGGAGGAAGCAGGGGAGTGTCCTTCTGGGAAGAGGCTGAGGTACTCACTGGGATTAGGGTAGCTCCTGGGTAGGAGAGCTCTGAGTTAGGGCCTGCAACAAGAGAAAGAGACTCACAAGGAGTAAGCTCCTGTGCGGGAGGCCTGAGATAGGGGCAGGAGGATCCCCAGAAGTAAACTGCTGAAGTCCACGGTGAAAGGAAGCAGTAGGAGAATCTTGCTGGGAAGAAGTAAGATGAGAGAAGCTCTGAAGGGGCCAAGAAGCAGTGGAGTCTGAGAGGGACAGCAGAACTAGTGATTTGGATGTTTGATTTAGATTTTAAATTGGACTTTTTGTTGTTTTTGGATGGGAGAGTGAACTGTGTTATGACTTAGCTGGAGGGTTAAACCACAGAAAATCCAGAGAGGGAGTAAGGAGAAGATAACGGGCAGGGACTGGCCATCGCAGCCAAGGAAGTGGCCACCAGGGCAGACAAGAGGCAAAGTCCTCTGCAATGCTCTGTCCAGGCATGAGAGGGCACTCCAGAAGTGGGGATGTGCACTACAAACCTGTTTCTCCTACCTGGCCCAGGGAGCTCTGGAACAACTTGCCATGCTGAAAAGCAATATAAATATGGATCAATCCTCTTTGCTCTCATGTCCAGGAGTCTGAATGAGGCAACATGAACCTGACAGAACATGCACTGGAGATGTAACTGATGATGTATGTTAACTTGTTCCAATAATAAATCTGTCATTGCAGGAAATCAATGCCATTAAACCCTAAAATTGTTTTTTTAATTTGAAGAAATGTTCTGGCTTTTAACTGGGAATCACTGGTGCATTATTTTACCTTTTTATTTTTTAAATGATAGCCAATGGAACAATGTTAACTCCACACAAAATTAGAAATACCGGGCCAGACCCTCAGCCCAGGGGAAGTCTCCTTTGCATTGATCCAACAATGCTAAAAGGACTGAAAGCTACTTTAAAGAAGCACAGGGGGATTGGGGACTCTCCTGACAGGGGAATCCCCCTGCTAGCATGAAGATTATTGGAGCACTCTAGGTGGAGCCAGAGTGCCCTGCACTCTGGGCAGACCAGTCCCTAGTGAACCATTCCAGTTGATGTAAGTTAGAATAGCCCTGTGGCTGCTTGGGCCCCTGGCTGGCTCTATAATTAGAGGAGATCGAAAACTGACTTACAGCCACCTTTGCCTTCTCCTTGTCAGCTGCACAATTTGAGCTTTGGAACTTGGGAGGATCAGGCCCCATGCTCATTTACATATATAAATATAGATTCTCTTTTCCACCCAGCTTCTAAAAACCAATTAAATACAGCTACACTTTTTTCATCCAGTATGTTCTCATCCAGTATGTTCTATTTAGTTATGTATCAAGACATGGAAATAATACAAATTATCTGTCTATCGTGCTGGCCGATATGGTCTCATTTTTCCCCTCATTAACCCTCTTTACTGCCTGAACCATCTGTTGCCTCTTGTCCTAGATTGTAAATGTCTTGGGGCAGGAGCCATTTTTAATTCTATTTGTACAGTGCCTAGCACAATGGGATCCTGATACATTACTAGGGCTTCTAGGCTCTATTATAAAATAATAATAATAATTAATACATTATGTCCTAGGTGCTTTGAATATAACCCATAGTAATTTGAGGTTTAAGTACAAACAAATTTTAAAGAGAGAGTATGGCTTTGAGTGTGGAAAGATCTTTTTATTTCCATCTTTCTTCCTTGTCATTCCCTTACAGAACTTGCATGTTTTAAATCAGAGCTTCAACCCTACTGATGATTCTATCAATCTTTTTCCATCCAGCTCTTAAAAACAAGTCATGGTCAAAACCTCACAGTCCTTTATAGATGCAATGCACTGTGTTCGTGTAATACAACCTTGTTTTGGATGCTTAGCATGAGTTGCTGGAGCCTGGTGGAAAGTGTGAGAAAGAAAAATAGGAGCTGGGGAGTAATGATTTTGTTTTCTCTTTCTCCCCCTCCTTCCTTCCAAATTGCAGTGATCATGCTTTGGGCAATCATGAGAGTCTTCGCAAGGCAACCACCTCCATTCAGCTTCGTCTACAGAAAGGCACCAGCCATCAGCAAAGTTTGGCTCGAACGGTGCGTCATATTTTTTTTTCTTGTTTCTTTCAATATGTCCAAGGAAGTGAAATCTCTCCGATACTTTCATGTAACCATCTGCACTGATAATCAGAAAGGGCTTGTTTGCTTTCTTGAGTGTACATTCAAATGTAGTTCATTAATGTAATGTATTCTGAGTCTTTCTGCTTCTCCCTTCTAGTTAGTTTTTTTTTTTTAAAATCCTTTTTGGTAATCCTAGAGAATACCTGAACATGAGAAGAGTAAATGTTACCTTTGTTAGAAGAATTCAACTTTACTGAAGTTGAACTATACTCATGATATCAGCTTGTTTTTGTTTTTTTTTCTGGCTGGTCCTTGTACATTTTTGAAACATATTAAGGGTAAAAATCCATAAAGTACTAAGCAAGATAAATCACATCCAGATCCTGGTTTCTGAAATTGTGTGTGTGTGTGTGTGTGTGTGTGTGTGTGTGTGTGTGTGTGTGTGTGTGTGTGTGAGAGAGAGAGAAAATGTATTTCTGCTGAAGACATAGTCTTATTGCACTTTAAATCTGAAGAGATTCTCATTCAGATTATTTGTGATTCGACTACCTAGGAATGGATTATTGAGCTTTAATGATACCGATCCATGCTGCTAGATGTGAATTTTATTCCCTGTGGGCAATCTTGAATTCCTTCCAAACCAAACTTCACACTACAAAGGAGACCTTGATGTTTTAGGTGATTTTGACTAGAGATGGGTTGTCTTTAGGCAGATATCCTATCTGTGGATAAAGGAGGTAATTGGAACTATTAGCCCGAGTCTGTGAAAATTTGGATCAGATAACAGATTTCTAATATAAAAAATAGGGTTTCATTTCTTTCCAGTTTCGATGTGTCCCCCTAAGAATAGTCAGGTTCTGTGTAATTCATCTGTTGAAACGTTTAAAAAAAATAAAAGTTGTTGTGAGGCCAAATATAATATGTTTTAAAATATATTTTCTTTTGACTTCTTTACCTTTTGACAGATAAAAGCAGAGGAGACAGTGCTATCATGTACAGCAGTGGTTCAAATTATTTGCATTTTCTTTACCAGGGTATAAGTTGTTGTTGGGGTTGTTTGTTTTTTTTGCAAGCAATTGAAAATATCTGTAATTGAGATTCCATTGTAGCAGAAGGACTGATAGTTTAGGAGATGGGAAATGCATGATAGAGAGGCTTTCATCACCATTTCCAATTTGGCTCAGATCAGTAGTGACCAAAAGTAATTACCGTCTCACTGATGTCAGGTGATCTGTTGAAAATGAGTTGATGGTTTGTGAAGCTTTTATGGAATGGGGTAAGCAGCTCTCTCTCTCTCTCTCTCTCTCTCTCTCTCTCTCTCTCACTCACACACTCTGTATCCCTTCTGCTGTGCTGTAGCAGATGTCTGGGGACTTGCAGTTTGGCTTCCTGTTGTGGGAGGAATCCGTGACAACGAGTCAGGGTATATTATTAGAGCAAATTGCTTTATTTATACCTACACACCAGTTCTGGGACAGAGATGGTCACAAATATCATGCAGACAGTTCCTTCTTTCAGAGAACTCAGTCTAATCACCAGTGCCTGGCTCCCACGAAGCTACCCTGCCCCAAGAACTGACTCTGTTTAAAAAGACTAAAACATAGAGCAAACTTCCTTGTGCTAGCCATAGCTCCTCAAGAGAATCTGCTGTACAAACCTAACAATATGATATTTTCTTCCAAGGCTAAAACATGTTTGCACACTAATAAAAAGAAAAATGTGTAAGACTCTATGTAAGAGCACCATCTAGTGCTCCTGCTATAACAATACTTATTTATTGCACAGAAGATTTGAGACTTACCGTAATTAACTTTTCTAAAGTGCTCTGGGATTCCCCAAGTATAGCGAGCTGCTTGGAAAGAGTTAGGCAGCCATGGAAAGTTTTGTGTGTCATTTTAAAGCCACTAGGTAATTAAATATTGTCCTTTGAAATAAATAGTAGCATAGTCATGGAGTTGCGGCAGTGAAGGTTGTGTGTAATCTGATGCAAGTTATTCAGAAATACACTGCACGTGTGATTCTTATTGCTTAATTACAAAACCGGCAATGATAGAAATGAAATTGTTGGCTAAACATTCCAAACCATTCGGGTGAAAAATCCACTGGCCTTCCCACTTCGATTCATTTAAATGTCAACAGAAAGGGAAATGGTTCCAGAGGACATCTTCCTTAGGAAAATACAAAGAAGGGTGATAATGTTTCTTGTAGATATGGGATAACACTAGGACAGCATGACCACTTGCCCGGTACTGCTTACATACAGGTAGGCATACAGCAATACCAAATCTGTCCTCAGCAACCAAATACCTATTCGTTTCCAACTGAAATATCAGTCTAAATGCAGAATTGTACCTACAGCTTATGCTATGGCTCGTACATTTATTTCTTGAGGGCTACACTTCCTATGGTGACTGGCAGATTCTTCTTCTCATTTGTCAGGTCTTTAACTTGTTCCTAGGTGCCCAAGCCTAGATGCCCAGCTGAGTTAGTGATCATATTCTGTGTTCAGCAGGTTGTCTTTGAGAGGTGATGGGAACAGTGCACTGCAAGGTGTGTGTGTGTGTGGGGGGGGGTGGACATTGTGTCCAGCATTCTGTGTTCATATTTCACATTGTTAGCTAATCATTTGCAGTCCAGAGATGTAGTGACATTAGACTCCTCAGACCAAATTCACAGCTAATACAAGTGCATGCAACTCCAGGGATAAATTCGCTCTATTTTGTTTACCTTGCAACAAATAGGTACTCTGATAGCCCATAATTTTAGTAGTAACCACTTGAGGGGAAAAGTTTAGATTCCTATTGAGGCCTATGACAGAACACAGGAAAAAGATCCTTCTAACCCATTCCAGAAGACTCATGCATCTAGTGAAGAGCTCTTAAAAATCAGATTTTCCCCCCTAAAGCTTTTTCAACCCTATTTAAGTAAAATGAAGCCAATAAGACAGACAGACACACACACAAAAGCAGGAAGTCTTAAGTAAGAGCAGCAGACAGAGGAAAAGGAAAGTTTTGTTTAGCACAATGAGAAGTGAGTATGCGTGAGTGTGATCTGACAGGTTTATTCATAAAACAAGGATGTTCTAATCCCTCAGAGAGCCAGTAATAATATTCAAAATTGTTTAGTAAATGCAGCCAAAGACTTTTTTTTGTAAAGATGCATTTTTTCCCTTGTATAGGAAGCCGGTATTCTATTATGGTGTATTCAGAAGGAAAGAGGAAATTGTCTTGAGCCAAGGAGTGAAAAAGCAAGAAATCTGGCCTCAGATTTTTACTTGAAATCATAGGCTTTTTTCAGCTAGTGGATGACCTTTAATTGGTTTTGTTTTTTGAGAGGGGAGTTTTACCAGGCACAACTCTCTTGAACAAAAGCCTTTAGTACTTGAATTTTCTAGATGTTAGATTCTCATTAGACCTCCAAATAAAGCCTGTGTAGAGACCATGGAGTTAATGCTTATGCTGTAAAAATATTGAGGCCCGCTTATATTGCCTAATAGGACAAAAATTCTCATTGACATCAGTGGGAATTCTGCATGTGGAATAGCAACAAATTCCTCATCTTGTAGCGTATCCTACACTTGATCTTGAGAATGACAAATATTTTATGTGGGTGGGGAAGGTACAGTAGTTTCCGCACAAAATGATGAACCAGTTTAGAATAGTGGTAAAATACTCCAGGGGATGGGATGCTATATTTGTTCTTTGATCTTGTGTTTCACAACTGCCATATTATGTATACAGCTTAGGATATTAAAAAGTATTGTTTGAGCAGTGGCTCCAAAATGCATCCACGTAAGCTGTAATGGGTGAAAAACGTACCCCTTGTTATGGTTTAGTTTTATTCATGTAAAAACCTCCAAATAAGACAGCACAAAATCTAGTCCAAGCCTCCACCACAAGTTTACCTGCCTTCGGAGTTCCTCTCTGAGGAGTGCCCAGCCCACACCTGCTATTCCCTCTCTCTAGCAAGCCCTTCCCAGGTAGCTAGGATTGGGGAGAGGGGTGCGGGGTGTGAATCTCCAGCAGGATCGAATCCTCACCTGCTATAGAGGGATTTTCAGGCAAATGCTACCAACCCTGGAGATCATTTTTGCTTATCATAGAATCATAGAATCTCAGGGTTGGAAGGGACCTCAGGAGGTCATCTAGTCCAACCCCCTGCTCAAAGCAGGACCTACCCCAACTAAATCATCCCAGCCAGGGCTTTGTCAAGCCTGACCTTAAAAACCTCTAAGGAAGGAGATTCCACCACCTCCCTAGGTAACCCATTCCAGTGCTTCACCACCCTACTAGTGAAAAAGTTTTTCCTAATATCCAACCTAAACCTCCCCCTCTGCAACTTGAGACCATTACTCCTTGTTCTGTCATCTTCTACCACTGAGAACAGTCTAGATCCATCCTCTTTGGAACCCCCTTTCAGGTAGTTGAAAAGAAGCTATCAAATCCCCCCTCATTCTTCTCTTCTGCAGGCTAAACAATCCCAGTTCCCTCAGCCTCTCCTCATAAGTCATGTGCTCCAGCCCCCTAATCATTTTTGTTGCCCTCCGCTGGACTCTTTCCAATTTATCCACATCCTTCTTGTAGTGTGGGGCCCAAAACTGGACACAGTACTCCAAATGAGGCCTCACCAGTGCTGAATAGAGGGGAATAATCACGTCCCTCGATCTGCTGGAAATGCCCCTACTTATAAAGCCCAAAATGCCATTAGCCTTCTTGGCAACAAGGGCACACTGTTGACTCATATTCAGCTTTTCGTCCACTGTAACCCCTAGGTCCTTTTCTGCAGAACTGCTGCCCAGCCTTTTGGTCCCTAGTCTGTAGCAATGCATGGGATTCTTCCATCCTAAGTGCAGGACTCTGCACTTGTCCTTGTTGAACCTCATCATATTTCTTTTGGCCCAATCCTCTAATTTGTCTAGGTCCCTCTGTATCCTATCTCTACCCTCCATCGCATCTGCCACTCCTCACAGTTTAGTGTCATCTGCAAACTTGCTAAGGGTGCAGTCCACACCATCCTCCAGATCATTGATGAAGATATTGAACAAAACCGGCCCCAGCACCGACCCTTGGGGCACTCCACTTGATACCGGCTGCCAACTAGACATGGAGCCATTGATCACTACCCGTTGAGCGCGACCATCCAGCCAGTTTTCTATCTACCTTACCGTCCATTCATCCAGCCCATACTACTTTAACTTGCTGGCAAGAACACTGTGGGAGACTGTATCAAAAGCTTTGCTAAAGTCAAGAAATAGCACATACACTGCTTTCCCCTCATCCACAGAGCCAGTTATCTCATCATAGAAGGCAATTAGGTTAGTCAGGCATGACTTGCTCTTGGTGAATCCATGCTGACTGTTCCTGATCACTTTCCCTTCCTTTGAGTGGTTCAGAATTGATTCCTTGAGGACCTGTTCCATGGGGGGAGGGATAGCTCAGTGGTTTGAGCATTGGCCTGCTAAACCCAGGGTTGTGAGTTCAATCCTTGAGGGGGCCATTTAGGGATCTGGGGCAAAAATTGGGGATTGGTCCTGCTTTGAGCAGGAGGTTGGACTAGATGACCTCCTGAGGTCCCTTCCAACCCTGATATTCTATGATTCTATGATTTTTCCAGGGACTGAGGTGAGACTGACTGGCCTGTAGTTTCCCAGATCTTCCGTCTTCCTTTTTTAAAAGATTGGCACTACATTAGCTTTTTTCCAGTCATCCAGGACCTCCCCCGATTGCCATGATTTGTCAAAGATAATGGCCAATGGCTCTGCAATCACATTGGCCAACTCCTTTAGCAGCCTCGGATGCAGTGCATCTGGCCCCATGGACTTGTGCTCGTCCAACTTTTCTAAATAGTCCCGAACTACTTCTTTCTCCACAGAGGGCTGGTCACCTCCTCCCCATACCGTGCTGCGGAGTCCAGCCGCCTGGGAGCTGACCTTGTCTGTGAAGACAGAGGCAAAAAAAGCATTGAGTACACTAGCTTTCTCCACATCGTCTGTCACTAGGTTCCCTCCCTCATTCAGCAAGGGGCCCACACTTTCCTTGACTTTCTTCTTGTTGCTCACATACCTGAAGAAACCCTTCTTGTTACTCCTAACATCTCCGGCTAGCTGCAACTCCAAGTGTGATTTGGACTTCCTAATTTCACTCCTGTATGCCTGAACAATATTTTTATACTCCTCCCTGGTCATTTGTCCAATCTTCCAGTTCTTGTAAGCTGCTTTTTTGTGTTTAAGACGAGCAAGGATTTCACTGTTAAGCCAAGCTGGTCGCCTGCCATATTTACTTTTCTTTCTACACATTGGGATGGTTTGTTCCTGCAACCGCAATAAAGATTCTTTAAAATACAGCCAGCTTTCCTCGATTCCTTTCCCCCTCATGTTATTCTCCCAGGGGACCTTTCCCATCAGTTCCCTGAGGGAGTCAAAGTCTGCTTTTCTGAAGTCCAGGGTCTCTGTTCTACTGCTCTCCTTTCTTCCTTGTGTCAGGATCCTGAACTCTACCATCTCATGGTCACTGCCTCCCAGGTTCCCATCCACTATTGCTTCCTCTACTATTTCTTCCCTGTTTGTGAGCAGCAGGTCAAGAAGAGCTTTTCCCTAGTTGGTTCCTCCAGCACTTGCACCATAAAATTGTCCCCTACACTCTCCAAAAACTTCCTGGATTGTCTGTGCACCGCTGTATTGCTCTCCCAGCAGATATCGGGGTGATTAAAGTCACCCATGAGAACCAGGGCCTGTGATCTAGTAACTTCTGTTAGTTGCTGGAAGAAAGCCTTAAATGGAATGTACCAGCATTAATGCTGATAACATTGTAGTAGAAGTGTTATGTTAATGCATGTGTATTTACAATAAATATATTAACAAATTGAGAAAAATGAAGTCATTGGTACCTGATGGTAAGAGATGCATTTTTTGTTTCCTAAAATAATTTTTACATGTTTAAGAAACTCTTAGTGATATAATGATATGGAAGTATTTTCCTATGTTGAATCATCCCTCATCCTGCAGCAGAGCAAAAAATCTTTGTCCCATTAATATGCAAAAGCCTGCTCCTCTGCTGTTCTAATTTGACAGGTCTAAATTAGGCTTAATATACTGCAATGCACTACATAGACCAAGAACAGAGTAAGTGCAGCTCTTGGCATTAAACACTGCCGAAATAGTTACAACTACCAGGTAGAATTATTACTAACAAAGTAATCTTTAAGCTTTGATATTTTAAGCAGTTAATAACAGTCTTGGAAGATAAATTAGCCGTGCTCAGGATGTTAGAAAACATTTGTTGTCTCAAGGAATTCGCTAAATTATCAATAATGTACAGTAGGGATTCACCAGGGATGGTGACTTTTTACGATACATTCAAGTAAATGATTGATCAGCCCGTGGTGATAACTGACATGAATCTGAGAGCTCCAGGCCTCAGTTACTAATAGCAGCTGAGAACATTAACCGCTGTAGAGCTAGCACAAGTCACAGAACCAAAGGTCTCCTCCAGCCCTAGGGACTCCTCACAACAATGGACTCACATAAGAAAAGAAGGGGTTCTGCTTGCAGGCAAAAATGTTAACCAGTGCGGCAGGCCCAGAGGAAGCTATAATTAAACAGACACAGACTGTACTGTATTGCATGCCATTAAGTTTCCTCTCGTAAGACCCAATCCAGTGGTGAGTTGGGCCCTTCCTCAGACGAACTGCGTGCCCTCATATCTAGGGCCCCACCAAATTCATGGCACATTTTGGTCAATTTCACAGACATAGGATTTTAAAAATCGTAAATGTCATGATTTCAGCTATTTAACCCTGAAATTTGAGGGTGTTGTAATTGTAGAGGTCCTGATCCAAAAAGGAGGCTTTTTGGGGGGGTTGCAAGGTTATTATAGGGAGGGTTGCAGTACTGCTACCCTTACTTCTGCACTGCTGCTGGCGGCGACGCTGCCTTCAGAGCTGGGCAGCTAGAAAGTGGCAGCTGCTGGCTGGGAGCTCAGCTCCGAAGGCAGAGCCACTGCCAGCAGCAGTGCAGAAGTGAGGATGGTCTGGTATAGTATTGCCACCTTTGCTTCTGCACTGCTGCCTGCAGAGCTGGGTGGCTGGAGAGTGGCGGCTGCTGACTGAGGGCCCAGCTCTGCAGGGTGCAGCGCAGAAGTAAGGGCGGCAATACCATCCCATGTCATCCGTACTTCTGCACTGCTGCTGGTGGCTCTGCCTTTAGAGCTGAGCTCCCGGCCAGCAGCTGCCACTCTCCAGCTTCCCAGCTCTGAAGGCAGCGTTGCCGCCAGCAGCAATGCAGAAGTAAGGGTAGCAGTACTGCAACCCTCCCCGCCCCTACAATAACCTTGCGACTCCCCCACAACTACTTTTTGGGTCAGGACCCCTACAATTACAACACCAACCCTCCAGAACCACACCACTCAATTTCAGAAACCCGTACCAGTACAGAAGTAGGTGGCTATTGCCCTTTGGAAGCTGGCAACACCTGACCAGGCTATTAGAACTGAGATCTACCCACAGGTGCCATTACCTCACCATTACCTTGCCATTACCAAGTCCTTGAAATTATATTGGGTTTTCAGAGGGGTTTTCTGAACTGTGCGGGGGGTCATCGATGGAACACAATTGCCTGAACTTTGCCCTCTGAAAGGGGCCGGTAAATGCATGAACCACAAAGACTACTATTCACTGGTTCTCCAAGGCTTAGAGGATCATAGGGGTCAGTTCATGAACACAAATGTTAGGCATACAAGAAAGGTCCATGATGTCAGAGTGCTCAGGAGATCGAGGTTGTGCTGCAGAGGGAAAGAAGGGAATTTATTCCCCCCAAGTGAGGTGAGACTATACAGTGTTTTTGTGCCAACACTGATTTTAGGGGACTCTGCTCATACATTGGCTCATGTAGTCTTACCCCAAAACGGCCAACCCAAGAAAAAGAGAATTCAACTACAGGCTGAATAGCTACAGAATGGTGGTGGAGTGCACCTTTGGGCGTTTGAAAGCACACTAGTGAAGCCCCCAGACCCGTCTGAATGCCAGCAAGGTCCTGATTATTGTGGCATGCTGTGCTTTACATAACGTATGTGAGGCTAACGGGGAATACTTTGAGTGGACAGAGGACACAACTGCTTTCTAAAGCCTGTATAGAAAACCTGATTTTAACCATGTGCACGCTGCTCCTGGTTCCCAGCAGGCCAAGGGAATTTGTTGTGCTAGATGCTTGCATATAATGGTACAGAGGGAAGCCAAATTAAACTTAATTGTTAGAAAGATGAAAAGTAGACCGCTGAGTTCCCATTGCCATAATTTATAGTGTTGCCAGTAAGGAATGTACCTGTTCTCCAAAAGATATTTTAGGTTCTCAGATATTTCCTGTGCCACAGTCTATTGTGCTGAGGTCGGAATCGTAATGCTATGGTGCTGCTTGACAAGTTCAGTAGAGCATTTCCATGTACCTCAGTGGGTTTTCATCCCCTGCGGTTAACTGGGTGAGGATGGACCCTCATTGTTAACACCTTTGGCTGTGGTTTTGTGCTGTGGAGACTTTTAAAGCACTTTAATGCCATCATTGAGCAATGTTTTTGTTTCATGTTAACTGCTGTGTTATGGGTTGGTTTGTTGGGGGTGGGGGGGTTTAAGCATTGTTACAGTAACTATATAGGTTTTGGGAGGGATTTACACATGCCTTCTGATGTGTCTGATACCATATCTCCGAGCTCTTATCAAGTGCTATGCATGATTGCTCCTGTGGCCTGACTACTCCCATGGTTGCCAGTGATAACTATTTGGTTGGGGAGCCATTAAAGCACTTAGCATCAGGTATCTTCACTTTTACTTTTGTTTCCTTTGTATTCTTGTTTAATTATCACCAAAGACATAAAGGTGTTTCAGTTAACTTGCCTCCTGATTTCCATTGTGGTGCTGTGGACAGCAACAGTTATTTCACAGCATACTCCAGGGCCCTATAGTCAGCAGAGATCTGGACTCAGCAGTGAGTCAGAGCTGCCTGTGCAGAACACAGGCGATGGCTGCTTGCTGGCTGCATGTTGGGAACTACCTTGCTTGAAAGGGGGAGGTTCAAGAATTCAAGCATCAAAGGAAGGTGGGAGGCCATTCATGGGACTGGAAGAAAGAGTACCTCTGATGGGGGGTGGGGTGGCCTGGTCAACAGAATGTGTCCAGGTAAAGATGGTGGGGGCGGGGGCAGGGGGGAAGTCTCTCTCTTGGGAGGTTGCAAAAGGATGGTGGATTTTGACCGTTTATCAGTAAATATGGCTCCCATCCCATATGTCACCCATACGACTATGATCCCCAATGTATTCCCCAAAAGGAGGAGGAAGCAGATGGAGTGTGTGTGTGGGGGGGGGGGAAGGGCGCGAAATGTCTTCTACTCGGTGTAGCATGCAAGTGTGGCTTCTCCTGGGAGAATGTCTTCTCCCTATACTGCTAGTTGAGGATAGGGGCTGGGATTTCTCCTCTATCAAAAAGGCAAGAACCTGGAGAAACCAAAATATAATCTTAATGTAAAAGATGGGCACCAAACACAATCTCAGATCGAAATACCCTGGAGTTTGGGTGTGCTTGAAATCTAAGACAAGCTAGGAATTTTTTCAAGTGGCTACTATTTTTTTTTTAACTCATGCAAGAAACCATAACCCTAACCAAAACTCTTCCTCAATCTGGGGGTGTTAAAAATCCAGGACTGGGTTGGAATGTTCTGGCCTCAGTCCTTCTCTACTTGCAACCAAGTCTTTATTTGAAAATGCTCAAAAATGATGAGGATTTTACTCAAGATGAGCTTCTTACTTTCCAAGGTCAGGTTGGTGGTGTGACCAGCTTCAAAAGTTTATCTAAGGGCTCAGGAACATGTAGGGAAGGTGTTCATCAGTCTTCAGTATTGGGCCAAAAATAATGAAAGAACATACTGAACTTATGAAGCACCAAACAAATTTGTACCACTTAGATACTTCATACCAGCGATTATATAACTCTTTATATGTTTCTTTCTGTACAGCATGAAGATGACCAAAGTCAGTTTAATGTGAACCAGCTGCTGCAATATACATATATTTGGAAGGTGTCCAGGTAAGAATGTTAGTAGTTGGAGTAGCTGCACTTAATAACTGTATATATTTGCTGTCAGCACCTACATGCCCTGGGGCTGTGATTTCATCAACACTTATAAGCTAAGCAGAGCCAGGCTTTGGTTTGTACATGAATGAGAGAACTACAAAGACAACATAGGGTGCAGCATGAACCATTGCTGGCCTTTCAATAAATGCTACTTCTTCCAATGAGTCAGTATTGAACCGATGTTGCATCACTGTGTTAATGGTCATGATGCTATTGGCGATGCTTCTGACAGTAATTACTAAAGTCAGGAGATACTGATCTTTGTCATGTGACAGAAACCCTGAGCCAGGCCATGTGACTGGACCAGCAATTAAAGCATTTCTTTGCATCAGATTCTTATCACAGTACTGTCTTCGCGATGAAAAGTGAAGCTGATGTCTTGTGCTCTTATATATGTTAGAAGTCATGCAGAGCCAGGTTGTTTTAACCCTTGTGCTCTGGCTAAATTCTGGCTGGGGATGGAGATGGCAGCAAGAAAAATAAAATGAGCTCAACAGTTTTTTTTTCCTTCTGTCCTCACTGGTTGGTTGGCAAAATGGTCTATTTTATTGAACTATGTTTTCTCCCTGTCCTCTTCCTTTCACCCTTAATGTTGAGCATGTATGTGACATTTTCATTATAGATTATATCATAAATAAAAGAAAAATAGTATTTTCTCCAGTTTGCAACAAAATGGCTTTTTTGTGTACCTTATAATTTCAGTATAGTTGGCTATCGTGCTCTCTGCCATCTATTGCATTTTTTACAAGCACAATGAGTGTTAACTGTGTAGTTAAACCCTGTTATGACTAGCCTTGTTACAATAGCAACTCACTACAAATCCGTGAGAATGGTGTTATGTAGAGAAAAATTAACATCAAATGGCATTTATAGCAGTGTTTGACTCTTAAAATTCTCTCTCTTTATGAACAGGAGAACTTGAAAAATTACAGCTGGGAGGAAAAAAACATTCTCCCCCACCGCTCCCCACACTTCTCCAAAGTTCCATGGATTGAAGGAGCTGTAATTTTCTCGTGCTGCTGCTCATAAAGAGAGAATTTTCAGGGCCAAATACTGATATAAATACTGTGATAATGGCTTCACTCTTCATAACACAGTCTTTGTAATCAGATGCTATTTTAACAAGGGTAGTTATAACAGGGTTCGATGTAGCTCTAGGGCTGATGTTTCAAGGACACCCAGATCGCTCTCAGAAGATTAGGGTTGGAAGAGATCTCAGGAGGTCATCTAGTCCAACCCCCTGCTGAAAGCAGGACCAACCCCAACTAAATCATCCCAGCCAGGGCTTTGTCAAGCTGGGCCTTAAAAACCTCTAAGAATGGAGATTCCACCACCTCCCTAAGTAACCCATTCCAGTGCTTCACCACTCTCCTAGTGAACTCGTTTTTCCTAATATCCAACATAGACCTCCCCCACTGCAACTTGAGACCATTGCTCCTTGTTCTGTCATCTGCCACCACTGAGAACAGCCGAGCTCCATCCTCTTTGGAATCCCCCTTCAGGTATTTGAAGGCTGCTATCAAATCCTCCCTCACTATTCTCTTCTGCTGACTAAATAAGCCCAGCTCCCTCAGCCTCTCCTCATAAGTCATGTGCCCCAGCTCCCTAATCATTTTCATTGTCCTCTGCTGGACTCTCTCCAATTTGTCCACATCCTTTCTGTAGTGGGGGAGGGGCCCAAATTGGATGCAGTACTCCAGATGTGGCCTCACCAGTGCCGAATAGAGGGGAATAATCACTTCCCTTGATCTGTTGACAATGGTCCTACTAATGCAGCCCAATATGCCGTTAGCCTTCTTGGCAACAAGGGCACACTGTTGACTTATATCCAGCTTCTCAACCACTGTAATCCCCAGGTCCTTTTCTGCAGAACTGCCACTTAGCCAGCTGGTCCCCAGCCTGTAGCAGTGCATGGGATTCTTCCGTCCTAAGTGCAGGACTCTGCCCTTATCCTTGTTGAACCTCATCAGATTTCTTTTGGCTCGATCCTCCAATTTGTCTAAGTCACTCTGGACCCTATCCCTACCCTCCAGCGTATCTACCTCTCCCCCCAGCTTAATGTCATATGCAAACTTGCTGAAGGTGCAATCGATCCCATCACCCATTAATGAAGATGTTGAACAAAACTGACCCCAGGACCACCCCCTGGGGCACTCCGCTTGATACCGGCTGCCAACTAGACATTGAGCCGTTGATCACTACCCGTTGAGCCCGATGATCTAGCCAGCTTTCTATCCACCTTATAGTCCATTAATCCAATCCATACTTTTTAAACTTGCTGGGAAGAATACTGTGGGAGACTGTATCAAAAGCTTTTCTAAAGTCAAGATATATCACATCCACCACTTTCCCCATATCCACAGAGCTAGCTCTCCCTCAACTTTCACTGAGCAACTTTTGAAGGGGTGAGGAATATTTAGCTTTTATATAATAGTTAACTCTGGTAGTGTGTTTCATCCATAGATCTCAAAGTGCTTTATAAAGGAAGATAAATATCACATTTCCCATTTTACACATGGGAAAATGAGGCATGGAGAGGTGAGGTGACTTGCTCAAGGTCACCTTGAACTATATGGGATATTTTGAAAAGATCTATTTAGTTTCTTACAAACAGAAAGCACTTCATAAAAAACAAAACGCTTGTTTACTGTCTGCTTCTCTTTCCCCTCCTGTATTTTTCCTGGACTGGCTCTTAAACCACTCATTAATAAACAGAGGTTTCCTTTCCTGCTGCCTATGCCAGAAGGAGATTTAGCAGTGACCTTTTTAGGCTATGTCTTCACTGCAGAGTTAATTGGAGTGTAGCAACTCCTCTTGAGTCAGCTAAGCTCATGTGAGAGTGATCACACTGCAAGCATACGATCTGCACAGAATAATTGTGTCAGTAGCTGAGGAATTGCACTTATTCAGCGTGTAGCCTCTACTACCTCTAAGGCCGTCCAACTCGAATTGAAAGCACTAACACAATTGAGTTAAAGGATTCTGTGTGTGGTTGGGACTTGAGTTGGGGGCAACACTTGAGTTATAACTGGAGGTAACTCTGCAGTGAAGACTTGTCGTGTAATGTGATTTATTTCCAAGATGCCCTCCTTTGCTATTCTTAATAGCAATTTCTGTGTGGGCAGCCCCATCATAATGAAATTCCACAGTGTGATATTTGTGTCATGATATGGCAGCATGAAACAATATTTTTGTCCCAGGAGCCAAATTGGTTAAGATGGTCACCCTATACATGGCTCCCATGGAGAATAATGAACACATGACTTCTTTAGCTGCTATCAGCTGGCCTGGGATGAAGTGAAGAGGATGAGCTGATATCTTACCCTTGCAAATCAGCAGATTTCTCTTCTAAGCAAGGGGGTAGCTAATGAAACAAATCAGTATATCCACTGGTAGGTGCTACGCCTCCATCCTTCACTATAATGAACACCCAGAGTAAAATTCAAACTTGGTGTAAATCCCTGGACATCAGTGGAATTGTATACACTTACACCAGGGCTAATTTTGTCCCATATTCCTCAACATCAAGATGCCATTAAATACAACATGCTGGCTTAACCTGATGGGTGTAGTTAGATACAGATTTTTATCAGCGTATTAATAAATGGCCTTTTGGAAAGGAAACCTGGCAGCACTCCACAAGAAGTAGAGCTGTCAGGAAATTAAAAAATTGAATGCTGTAGTGTGTGTAGTATATTACTCTGCATTATCATGTACAAGTTTGAGTAGAAATCAACATCTGAGAGGGGTTCTCACATTTTGCTGCCTTATGTTGCAAAACTGTTGTTGTATATTACCTGATCTGCTACTGTCATTGGATCCCTGGATATACATTGGTTCTAACATGATATATATACGAGCAAAACAAAATTACGGGATCAAGGCAGGAGCAGACTCCGGGGATAGAGATCTACACTAGGTTAATGTGGGTTACATCAGTTTCCCAAGTCCAGACTGAATGGAGTAGAAAAGTAAAGCCACAGCATAAATGTTAGAAAGTAAGGGCAATCATTGAAACTGAAAGAATCTGAAAAAATTAAATGTGTAAATATTAGAAATATAAGTAATTATTTAAATGTATTATTATTTCAACACTCCCTTTTTTAAAATGTACTTTTCTACACTACTGATCTGATTCAGAGTTTATAAAATTCAGAATTATTTCCATTTGTTTTGCAGACATAGGGCTTAATTATCCATAGATTTCCACCCTATTTTGTGACCTAGGCAGCAAAGCACTTAAGTCCATCTCTATTCAAAAAAGCATTTAAGCACATGCTTAACTTTAAACGCACACAGTCAATGAGACTTAAGCAACTGCCTAAAGCTAAGGATTAAGGTAAGATTTAAGTAACTGCCTAAAGCTAAGCATTAAGTGGTTTGCTGAATTGGAGCCTTATGTTTGTAAAAAGTAGGTATAAAATGCCACCAGATTGGAGTGGTACCATTTTAAACCTACGTTGTGCAAGGGTAAGTGACTACATAAGGGTAGTGAAGTGTCAGGTCCAATATTCTTTGAAATCTACATAAGCACTTGTCTTGATTCTGAATTCATATTTACGCCAATGTAAAATCCCCGTGGCCAATGAAGTTATTCCTGATTTATAGTGTGAGGTAAAAATAATGCCAACTTTCTTTTTCCACCTACTGTTAACTGAATGTTGATTTTTATTTTTTTTTTAATTTCCAGGAAGAACCTTGTTACATTTATTATGAAATATGGAGGTCAAGTGGAATATCTATTGCAAAATGAGGTATTTGTTCTCAGCCTGTTTTGCCAGAAAAGCATTAGCTTACTTGTGAAAAGTCTCTAATTATTAGATTAATCTGCCTCAAACTGAATTAAAGAGGACTCTTAATTAAAGCTGTTTAACCTTTTTTGGAACGGGTGTGGACATTTTAAACTAAAATTAATGACATCTAAGTTATGCTAAATGCTACAAGATTAAAACATTCACTGTAACTATTTTTTAGTGTTGGGGAACAACAAAAGGATTCGAGGCTCATTTTGAGTTAGCACCCAAATATTTGGATCTAGTTTTATTGTAATCACTTGAGTCTGCAAAATTTGCCCTCCCCCCAATTCTGCAAACACTTAAACATGTATTTCAGTGGTACTATCACATGCATAAAGTCAGGCATGAGTCTGAGTTTTCAGGATCAGGTTTAAACATAAAACTTGAGGGGGTTCCAGTTCAACTGTAAATGCCACCAGAAAAGCTATGCTCCCAACCGTAGGCAGAATCTAATGCCAAAATGAAGATGCATGTTTAAATGACAGATAATCCAGGAGGGAATGAAGAAGACAAATAGGTTGAGCTGAGGTTCTGGAGATGATGCAGACTCATCTTATTTTTGTTAAACTAGTTCTTCCTTCTTTCATTTATGATTTGGGAAATGAAAGAAAGCACAAGACCTTGTTAGATCACAGAATATACTCATGCAGCAACTTGGAGCTGTTACACTTTGATGCAGTAGAGTTTAACTAGTTGTGTTATGTGCCAGAAACCAAAACAACAACAACAACAACAAAAACCACACACAATCAGAAATCTCCATTCTGTTTCAGGGTACTAACCCCGTGCTGCCCCAGATTTCACTTTTTCAATATATTTTTGTGCAGTGGATATTTCCATTTTGAATTATGAAAAATTACCAAAAATTCCTGCAAAAAAATTACCTTTGTGTGAAAATCCTTGAGATTTTTCTTTTGCAGGACCCCATCATCTGTTCAGTTGCAGCCTGGGCTGTGTTTTAGTGCAAGGGGATATGTGCAATGCAGCGCCATTCCAAGTCTTGGTGACTATGGGACATAGATCAGCAATTCAGGACTGAAACTACACAGCAATTTCAAATTAGGGCCCTGATCCTGAAAACACATAGGCATTTGCTTAACTTAACACATAAACATAAACTACTTATGTTTGTGAAGTTAGGCACATGTCTAAGTGTTTCCAGGACTGGTCTGAGACCCCAATATTGCAGCCTCTTAGATTTTTATTTATGTGAGAAGTTCCATTAAGTTCAGTTATACATGTGTGCTTGCAGGATTAGCACCAAAGCAAAAAAAGGTTCTAAACCGGAAAGGAGCTATGCAAAACATTAATCACACAATTAACTGCACTCCAAGCTCCATATCCTGCAATATATACTGCGTAGGCAGACCTCTGCACCTATATAAAATCCCTGGGATATCCCTTCATTTAAGATTTTTACCTGGAGTTCCTGGCAATCAAAGGCTAATCAAACCTAAAGACTAATCTGGACACCATGCAATCATTTGTTGCAGTCTATAAATATTTGTAATTTACCTTAGCGTAAACTCATTATACTTACATTTTAGCATGAGTTACTCAACGGATGTTAAAAATGCACCCGTTTTTTGCAGTGTTGATATGGCCATAGAGTTTACCTCAGGATCAGGGCCTAAGTTTGTGCCTTGTTGAGTTCACAATCCTTTCCTGAAACTGCAGTGGGGGTGTCTTTATTCTTCACTGTATTGCACCAGTTTTATGCCAGTTGTAACTCCATTGTAACACAGCAGAGAATTGGGCTGTGTGTGAGAAAATTTCCATGCACATAAAAACTATTATTAAAATTAATTGTTATGGTAGCTGGCCTGAAAAAGTTATGAAGTGGTCAACGAATCTGCCTGTTTAGCTTGCAGCAGTGCCAGAAGTTAGGAGGGTAAGTCCATCCCTATTCAGTAGAGCACTTAACTTTAAGCCAATGGGACTTAGGTCCTTGCTTAACATTAACATGTGGTTAAGTGCTTTGCTAAACTCAGACCTTAGTCTGTCCTCCTGCTCTGGTTTTAAGGTGGCAGATCTCCAGGTCCTCAGTAAATTTGTTTCAGCCATTTACATACCCACATCTTCAGACCCTATAAGTCATGAGTATTTGTTGAAAAACTTGAAAGTCATGGAATCTATGAGTGAGATCCATGGCAGAACTGTAGTCCTCGCTATTATTAATGTACAGTAAATGCCCTACAAGCTAGATGGTGGTTGCTGCTATTACAAAATGAAAATCAGAAAGACAGAAGTATAGAATATTTGGCACAAGAGATGCAGTTTGACCAAACATGTATGGAGCATTTCCACAGAATTAATGCCCTGAACGTTAGCCATTCTGATCGCCCGAATCATCTCTTGTAATTTATAATACACTTCCAGTTAGCCTGTAAAGAAACTTTTGTTTAACTTTTGATAAAGGGGATATTCCACAGTGGGATCATGTTTTAATTATAGAAATAATTTAAACATCAAAATATCCTCCAAAAGTTATAGTATTAAATAGCAGTATTTAAATATTTTCAGTAAATAAAACATGTACATTATGTTGACTTTAATTCCTCCTGAATTTTAGGACATTTAGAACAAAAACCTCCAAAAATAGCTATAGAAAAATGTGTGTGTCTGTGTTCAGTCCATTAAGGCTACATCAATGTGATATATCTATATCTGGAAAGGGAAGACTCTCCAGGTATTAAATGTCTGCCTGGGAAGAGAGATGATGAGAGAAAAATCTATCATCAGTCATATGTAGTTTAAAATATTTTTCATATCTGTGTCCTTTAAGGCAATAAGATACATGCCTTGGGATTACCAAGTCCATAAACCGTACCTAATTATAAAATTTCTTGCTTCACACTTAACGGCACATTATATCATGGAAATGCAAACACTCATCAAAACTTTCCAACATGCTTTTTTATAGGAATCCACAATGTATTCTGAAAATGTTAAACAAGATATTTTTCCTCCAGAGGAAGCATAGCCATCGCCCTATTCATGGATTAGCCTTGTGTGTCTGCAATGATAATGTATTACTCTGAAAACTCCTGTGTGTGCGTGTGTCTGTAGAGATAAAGTCCCTTATGTTACAAATCCATATCCACATGTGGAAAAGAATAATAATAATATTTTCCAACCCTACAATAAAAAGCCCAAATAATCCTCTAGCTTTGTCATTGTTAAGGTGTGACAAAGCTGTCCCATTTTAGCAGCTCTCGCCAGTATGGTTATGTGTACCCTGTATGTACAGAGAGGAAAATCTGCAAGCATTTAATTTAAAAATCAACATGATGCGGGAAAGGAGGAAGAAAGGAAAATGCAATAATTTATAAAGGGACAGGTTAGAAAGTGATAAATCAATTTAAGACTGAAGGAAGCTCCAAAGTTTATTAGAGAACACAACCAACAACAATCAGTCTCCTTCCCCTTCAATCCTAAGGCAATATTTTCTTTTTAAAAGTGTGTTAGTTTTATTTTTCAAAATTCTGTGAAAGAGTAAGCATAATATATCCCTGCTCTAATTAAGTCAGTGGAGTTAGACCAGTGATAGTTATCCCAATGTATTTATTTATTTCTATTCACGAGAGATATTAACCTTCTTATTACAGTTCAGTTACAGACCTTCAGCTTAGAAATAAAAAAGTTAATTTTACGGGCAACTTTTCTCTTTCGGTCATAGAAATGGATGAGTTACAAAAATAACTTTATCAGCACGTTAACACATTGTAGCTCACTGAAAGGAATGTTATCAGTACAGAGACGTAGAGAATATTTTAGGAAGAGAGTTTTTGCTTGCTCAGGGAATGTATTTCACTCTTTAAGGCAGTCAGTAGTACAAATAAACAAGGAATCCTTGGAAATTATTTTAAATATTCTCCCCAATATAGAGTATGAAGTATTTACCGTGATCCCCTTTTAGATTCCTGGAGTCATAGAGTTTAAGGCCAGAAGGGACGACCAGATCATCTAGTCTGACTGCTTGAATATCACAGGCCACCAACACCACCCAGCACCCACGCACTAAAGCCAACAACCAATATTAGACCACCATATTACAGCCCACAGGAGACTAGACTGTTGTGTGCCACAGACAGAGAGTAGGAAGGAGCACCAGTGCCCGAAGCCCCCAGAATGGCAAGGAAATTACTACCTGAAATATACCCAGGTAATCCTGGCAAATGACCCGCACCACAAACTGCAGAGGAAGGCAAAATAAACACCTAAGGTCACGGCCTGTCTGGTCTGGTGGAAAATTCCTTCCCAACCCCACATATGATGATGAGTTAGATCCACAGCATGTGAGCAAGATCTAGGCAATCAAGCTCCCGAGAGAGAGAGAGAGACTGATGGCACCCCACCCCAGAGCCTTGGCCCCCCTTCCTGTGTCCCATCTCCAGCTGTGGCCATCCCTGATGCTTCAGAGAAAGGACATAAAACAAAAAAATGAGAATACACTGAGGGAGGGGAAATCCCTTCCTGACCCCCGCAGGGCGCTGGCTGAAACCCTGAACAATGAGCTTTTAGGAACAAAACATGTTAACTAGAAGTGAGCCCCAGGGCTGCTGAGCCCTGTGCCTCACCATTACAAGCAAACCAGTCATACAATCGCGTTCATAACTTTGTCCAGCGCTCTCATAAAGTTCTTTTGCCCTCCCACCTTCTATTGGGAGGCTGTTCCTGAATCTCACCCCTCTGATGGTTAGAAATATTCTTCAATTTCTGGCCAGAATTTGTTCATGGCCTGTTTATACCCATCTGTTCTTATGCCATCATTGTCTCTTAGCTTAAATATCTCTTCACTATCCTTGGTATTTACCCCGGATGTGTTTGTATAGAGCAACTATATCCCCTCTGTCTGCAAAAAGAAGACATCTTTTTGCAATACTAAACAAGTCATGCTCTTTCAGTCTCCTATTAAACTAGTTCCTACATTCCCTGGATCATCCTAATAGCTCTTCACTGCACCTGTTCCAGTTTAAATTCAACTTTCTTGAACATGGGTGACCAGACTTGCACACAGTATTCGAAATGAGGTCTTTCCAATGCCTGGTAAAATGGCATTAATATTTTTCTCTCTCTTCTGGAAATGACTTGCCTGGCTCTTCCTAGGATCGTCTTTGTCTTTTTCACAGCCTCATCACAGAGGTGGCTCATAGTAATCCTGTAATCAACCCACACATCCTGGTCTCTATCCTCTGTCATTTCCATCCCCCAATTGTAGAAAAAAATCATATTCTTCCCTAAATGTATGACTTCGCACTTTATACTATTGAATTTCATCTCATTTCTGTCTCTCCCATCTTCAACATTATCCAGATCTTCCTACATCATTTTCTGATTTTCCTCGGTATTGACGATGCCTCCCAACTTTGTATCATCAGCAAATTTTAATAGTGCACTCCTAGTTTTTGTGCCAAGATCATTAATAAAAAATTGAATAATGCTGGTCCCAAGACCAATCCTTGAGGAACTCCAGTAGTATGTTCCCTCCAGTCTGATAATTCACCTTTCTGCACAACCCACTGCCTTTTCCCCTTTAGCCAGTTCTTTACCCACTTTACTTTTCTTGTATTTGGCCCCATCTGCTCAAATTTAACTAATAATTTCCCGTGAGATACTGTCAATTGTTTAATGAGGTCCAAGGATATTAGATCTGCTACATTTCCATTATCTAAAAAAATCAGCTATCTTCTCAAAGAGAGATAAAAAGTGAGTTTGGCACAGTCTAACTTTGGTAAACCCTAACTGCATTATGTCCCCTTTTTTGTTTATCCTATTAAATTTAATTATTGTTTCCTTCATAATTTGTTCTAAAGCCTTGCATATGACTGAGGTTTAGACTAACAAGTTTTTAATTGCCCAAATCACTTTTTCCCTTTCAACATTAGGTTGAACATTAGCTATTCTCCAGTTATATGGTATTAATACATCTGAATATACAGCTGTATTAAAAATCCTTATTACCAGACCAGCAATTTCATGTGTTCGTTCTTTCATTATTCTGGGATGTAAATTGTCCCTTCATCCTGATTTGAGTTCATTAAACTCTTTAAGTTTTTTTGTTTCACCTCAGATGAAATACGTTTTATTTCTAGACACTCATTCCCATGAGCCGTATTGCCTTCCTGCACATGTTCTATATTATCCTTATTACAGAGACAATTTACTTATTTAGTTTTTGTGCCATACCCAGATTATCTTTAATCATCTTCCCATCCACACTGCATTGTGGTCCGACCTCATCCTTCCTTATTCTCTCTTTGTTTATGAAACTAATAAATCTCTTATTATTTATTTTAATTTCCTTGGCAAGATCTATTTCATCTTGACTTTTTGCAGTTCTCATTTTATTCCTACATTTTCTAATCTCCACAATGTAGGGTTTTTTGCTGATCAGCCCCCTTTTCCATTCCCTCTAGGCTCTCTGCTTACTCCTAATATCCTTTTTGAGGAAATTATTCATCTGTGTATGGAGCCTTTCCCTACAAGTCTTTTTCCCTTGCTAGTGATGCAAATTTTCAGTTTTTGCACTGTTGATTTGAAGAAATTCCAAGCCTCCTCCACTTTGAAGTTCTTGAGCTCTTTAGTGCAGTTGGCTTCAACTAATTCCTTTCATTTTCCAAAGTCTGCCCCTTTGAAGTAAAAAATCATAGTTGATGATCTGGTTTTGATTATTCTTCCATTTAATTTAAACTGAATCAACTCATCATCACTTGATCCAAGATTATTTCCTATGACCTTCTATGATGTCTTCACTACTTACCAAAACCAAGTCTAAAATAAATGACATCATTTCTTGTTGATTCAGTGACAATTTGAAGGAAACTGACATCTATCACTTCCAGGAATAACTGGGACCTACCATAATTGGTAACATTTATTCTTCAATCCATATCCAATGTTAGTCTCCCATTATGACACAATTTCCAATAGTACTTATCTTTCTAATAATATTTGAAGAGATCTCTATCCATAGGAGTGTGACTACTAGGGGTCTATAGCAACCCCCAACATTATCCTGATTCAACCTCTTTTACAATTGTTACCTAAAATGATTTTGACCCAAACAGATTTCCACTGATGTACAACACTATCCTATCAACTTTACCTTTATTCTTATCTGTCTTAAGCAGCACATACCCTTGAGTACCTGTATTCCAGTTATGAGTGCTTTTCACCAGGTTTCTGTAATCCCTGTAATACCTGGTTTGACGACCTCGTAGACTTTAAGGTCAGAAGGGACCATCATCATCTAGTCTGACCTCCTGCACTTTGCAGATCACAGAACCTTACCCACTCACTCCTGTAATAGACCCCAATCTCTAGCTGATTTACTGAAGTTCTCAAATCATGGTTTAAAGACTTCAAGTTACAGAGAATTCGCTATTTACACTAGTTTAAACCTGCAAGTGACCTGTGCCCCATGCTGCAGAGGAAGGTGAAAAATCCCCAGTGCCTCTGCCATCTGACCCAGGGGAAAATTCCTTCCCATCCGCAAATATGGTGATCAGTTATACACTGAGCATGTGGCCAAGACCCTGCCCCAGTAGTTCCAGTTCCTCCATTTTTATTTCCATTGTTTCTCTAGGACCTCACCCAGTTTTCTATCTAGATTAGATATAATCCTTTCACTAACTGTAACAACTACTTGTATACCATTCCACTCAATATTTGTAATTTTTTCTCTGTGCTGTTGATACTCTTACTTTGTGATATTCCATTATCCTTTACTATATCTTCATTTAGCCGATTTTCCCTCCTCCTGTGTATTGAAGCCCAGTCTCTCCCAACCTTCTCCTCTCATCTCCTAGTTAAAAGCCCTTCTTATCCATCATGCCAGCCTTGATCCCAAAAGTTTAATACTCAAGTGGAGTCTATCAGTTGACAGGAGTCTCTTCTTTCTGTGAATATCTCCAATGGTAAATCATCCCAAAACCTTCCTCAGAGAACCAACCCTTGAGCCATCTGTTGATTATCATTATCTTGTCATACCTTCACCCTCCTTCTCTAAGGACCAGAAGAATTTAGCTGAAAATCACCTCTTCTTTAAGCACCTTACCCAGCCAAGTATACTCATCCTTGAGTCATTCTAGTGGGAATCTAGCAATGTCATTAGTCCCAACATGCAGCACAATCAGTGGATTTATCCATGCTCCCATCAGGATCATCCTCATCTTCATGTCCACACCTCGTATCCTTGCTCCTGGCAGACAGCATACTCTCCTCTGGATCTGGTCTGGTGAGAAACGTGTTGATTTTTCTGAGTATGGAGTCCCCAACCACATAGACCTGTCTCATCCTGGTGTTGGAATGAATCTGTGTTGTGTTCTGTGTCGCAGTCCCTTACACATCATCCTCACTTTTCCTTAAACTCCAGTTTCTGGTTTTCTCTGTCATCTCTACCTCTCTTCTGTAGGGACTGGCTTCCCTTCTTTTCTTCCTTGCCACTGTATCTTCTACCTGTCTCCTCCTCATTCCCTAGTGCAGCAAACCTGTTACCCAACTCAATTTCATCACCACTAGCTGAGTGTCTACCTTGTCCTCATGGTCACATTCTTCCATGGATCACTTTGCTCTTCTTGCAATCCATCCTCCAGAAACTTTTGTTTGGAAGGTGTCCACAAATCTTGAGTTGTCTGTACCACCTCCTCTCTCCTGTCCTGCATTATGCCTTCAAATTCCCAACTGAATTCCATCATTATCGCCAGCTGCATCTCTCATCTCTCTATTCTCTGCCATGAGTTCTATCAGGTGACATTTCATGCATAAGTAGCTTCCATCAGATACCCACTCAAGGATGATATACTCTTTTGGGTCACAAATTCTTAAATACACATCATATATCTGGAACAACTCAGTTTGTGTAAAAGACAGTGTCATTTGGCCAATGGGCTTGTAAAATACAATATTTTAAAGGTCTGGACTTTATCTTCATGAACATTTAATAGATTGGAAATATACATTTTTTTGCAGAAAAACAGGTCGCAAAATACTCAATTTCCTATCCATGTGTCAGAGGTAATTACTCTAAGGAGTCAGTACTTCTAGGAAGGAGGAACATGGCTCTGCAGAATGGCTCATTGATATGAGTAGGAGACAAAAAGTGGTGATAACTCTGAGGGTTTGTGAAAAGCTTTTGAAATTTCCAGTTCATCTGGTTCAAGTTTCCACAGAACTTGTTTGTTCAGAATTTGTGGTGGCGTTTTTTTTATGAAACCCACCTAAACCACCATATTTTGCCTTAAAATCAAAGAGGCTAAGTTTGTCACAGATTTCAATCAAAAGAAGGAATTAGTCCAAGAAGCTTAGCTTAGATATGCCAAAAGGTTCTTGGACCTCCACAAAACCTTTGGTGAAACTGGCCTGACTCGTTCAGGTATGTAACCAAACACCGAAGCAGGTAATGCCTGACTTGTTAAAGATTTCATTAGGAAAGTTTCACCCTGCTCTATAGGAATCATGTAAGGCATATAGAGTTTCGCGCCTGCGGTCTTGAAGACCTTGCTACTCCTCAGTGGTCTTTATGTATGATGTCTTGTCTTTTGTGCCAGACTTATTTTTGGATGCACCCACTGACTTCAGTTTAATTTAGGAATACGTTATTTGGTGAGGTATTTCTATTAAATGGGTTTTTTCTCCTTGCTGTCAACAGCATAAAGTGGATAAAGTGATTGAAGAAGCTAAAGCAATCTGCAGCATTCTCTGTTCTGTGGAAACCAGGGCTATTACTGATGCAGTCAAGAAACTCCGTTCAGTGCCACTGGGAAAAACACAGGTAAAGGATGCACTGAAACCTTTACAAGGTTGGCCTGAAGTGCTGATGTCCTATTCCCTCTTGGACACCATAACTTAAGTAGGTATCATTCATTTCTTCATTGATCAAGATGATGGGTTAAAATACTGCGTTGCTACTTATTTTCTCAAAGGTGAATATTAGGAAGAGGCAGCTGAAAAAGAGAAAAGTTTGTGAGCAATGAAACACATGACTAGAAAGCAATACAAGTCTTGTGGGTAAGGTACTGAACTTGGACATAGGAGAGATGGATTTTGCTCCCAGGTCTGCCATAGACTTCTTGTGTGACCTTGGGCAAGTCATGTAGGATTAGGTTAGCAGAGGTTCTGAGCACTCAAAGCTACATTTTAAGTCAATATCTGGGGAATGCAGGTACTCTGCACTACTGAAAATCAGGCCATTAATCACTGTGGGTTAGTCATGCTAATGCTTTCTCACATTAATGAAATTCCTATGTCAGCGTTTAAAAAGTTTGTTTTCCTCTGTCTTCCCGTAAGTGGTTTGTATCCTGCTGTTCTTACTCATTGACTTGAGTTTTCATGTGGAAGGGGCTGCAAGATTGGACCCATTCTTGTTGGTTTGCCCAGATCTTAGTTTCATCCACAATCTATCATTTTATCTCCTACACAGTACACTTAGTTAAATAATCAAATATCAGAACAATGTTTTAGACCATAAATCTTGTGACATATGTAAGAACAATCTTCTTAAGGCATGGGAAAAAAATGGGTTAGAAAAAGAGTGTGAAGCGATGCTAATCTACCCAAAAAGAATTTATACGACTAGGCCTGCTGGCTGGGTTGTGAATACCATGATGATACCCCAAAGCTGTGATTGGGGAAAGCTAATTTAGTTGTTTTGTAGCATTTCACATAGCATGACAGTGATACATGGCACCGGTTTTTATGGCATATTACACATTTCCCGTCAGTCATTTAAACCTGTGTTCTGCACACTTTCAAACCCCAATAAAATCATAATTTTTTCCAAATATTTTTATATGAGTAAACTTGAGGCCGAGAGGTGAAATGGGCTTACCAAAGGGTGCATAGTGAGTTAGTAGAAGAATTGGAATTTGAACTAAGAAAATCTTATTTCCTAGCCCTATGTTCAGTCCTCCTAGACTATGCCATAAGAGTGGATAGCTCTATTTTCTCACAGTAAATCAGACCAATTGGTTTCCTTAATTTCTTCCCTAGCATTCCTTCTCTTTCATTGTTTATCATTGTTAAGTCTAATCTATATTGCACTCTGAATGTGTTTGGTGCTTCACTGATAAGTGTTTAAATCACTGTCATGTGGCGCTTCCAATCTAAATAGGTCTGTGAAATACCACACATCCTCTGGTGTGGTGTTAATTTAAATACAAATATTCACAAAAATATTCTTCTGGTATTTCAGGTGACAAACGCAGTAGAGAAATAAATAAAAGAAACTACAGCAGTTTATGACAAGGATTATTGACTCTCATCTGTAGAGTCCATCTACCATTTCTGGGGACAGAGTTAAAAATCTTCCCGTGAACAGAGTATTTTCTTCAGTGTCATGCTCATAATAAACAGATGGCCGAAGAACCCAGTTCTTTGGGATCGGGAAAAGGCTAATTGTGGGATAAATGGTCCTTTAGAAATGAACTAAAAAGTATAAAAGGAAAGAGGCTGAGACTGATTCTTTCAAATTTGTACTGAGTTGGGAAATGGATTCTCCCTACCCCCACCAGATGAAGGGAGATTCTGGTTAGGAAAGCCACTTTCCCTTTATTTCATTAGCACTCTTGAACCCAAATTCTAAGAAGGAACTTACATCCAGTTTGGGTCAGGCTTGCCTGATTTGTCAGAATCAGTTTTCAGACATTCTATTTTAAATCAGAGACCGAAATATCCAAATTATGGCCTGCCTTGGACACCTCTAATCAGAAAACTGCATCCTAAATGCAGCAATGAACTGAGGAGGGGAGAGGGGGAGAGCTATGATTACAAGTCTTCTTACATGAGTCTTAAGTTTTTGTTAGTGAATGAAATCCATTGAAAGCTTGGGCTCTGCTTTTCTTCGGGGTCAGTTCCAGGTCCTATAAAACTGTAAACTGGATTTGTTGGTGATTCAGCACTTAGGTGAGATAATCCAAATCATAAACTAATCTGTTCTGTAATGAGAACTCTAGTTCCATGTTCCTGTGGTGGGTTTCTCTTGTACTCCCAGCGCTGGCTCAGTTCACTGCTCTGCCAGAGACATCCTCTGTAATGTTAACCAAGTAACACAATATCTCTGTGCCTGAGTTTCTTATACTGAAAATAGGCACAGTAATAATAATACTTTTTTCTGTCTTGTCTAGTTAAATTGTGAGCTCTTCAGGGCAAGAGCTGCCTCTTATTATTTGCATGCATGGCACCTATCACAATGGAAACCTGGTCTCAGCTAGGATCTCTAGGTGCCACTGTAAAGCAAATAATAAATGATGGTGGTGGTGGTGGTGTTTACTCATCTTTTATGGCCTACTCCGAACACTAAAAAGAAGATATCGTGGATTCTTTTCTGATAAAATACTTTCTCCCCAGCCCTGAATAGAACATCTAGATTGATACAAACTTTACAAAGAAGTAGTTTCATGTTGATGAGATTTCTCTTCCATCAACATTTTCTTTCAGGCTTGGTTAGCTGACCTAGCTCACTTTCCCTTGAAGCCTTCTTTTGAAGGCTGTCCATGACCTTGACTGACACCCCCTCCCTCCTTCGTGAGACAGAGCTGATTAACAACTGTCTTCAAAAAATAGCTGAAGTCAGCTACCAAATGGTTCCCGTGCCAGCAAATGCTGCTGCTCCTTGTTTTCTACTCTTTTCAGAAACAAGTGCTAGGACGGTTGATTAGACTTGGGCAGCTCCTCGAAAGTTCAGATTTGCTGCAAAAAGAGCTGCTTCTCATCCAGAGGCAGCTGAATTATAAATGTAATAAAAGCAGACAAATATTTTGCTGCACGTATAGCAACTCAAGTTCAACTCAGTTTTCTAGTATAATTTCCTATCTATCTATCTATCTATCTATCTATCTATATTTATTGAGCCAGATCTTCAGGAGGTATAACTTGGCTCATCATATCTATATCTCTATTTAGATGTGTAGCCTGAATCAGTATTCAGCAGTTTGATATTTGATGATGGGCCAACTCCTCCAGTCCTTATTCAAGCAAAACTCACATTGAAGTCATGAGTAGGAGTTTTGGCCCCATAAAAATACAGTGCAATATTTTTTGGCCACTGGTGACACATTTTGTTCCTTTTAGAGTGGTAGCCGTGTTAGTCTGTATCAGCAAAAAGAACTAGGAGTACTTGTGGCACGTTAGAGACTAACAAATTTATTTGGGCATAATACATTTGTTAGTCTCTAAGGTGCCACAAGTACTCCTCATATTTTTTTCCTTGATTCTTAGGGATCTATGGACCATTTACCTAATATGTCTGGTTTAGGTGTTTCTGTAGTACTCATCAACATAGCAGCCAAAGTAGTGTAGGTTTCCTGTGGGGTTCCATGGGTATAAGTCCCTGTCTACTGAAAGCCTGAAATCAGGATGCCTAACTAGTTCAAGGATCATCCTTTTTCCAATTTTGGTGACATTACTCAAATTAAATTTGCATAGCTACTTGCTGCATTTCTTGTGCCTCAGGATTATACATTAGGAAGTAGAGAGATGCCAGAAGAACAATTCTATTTCCTTTCTCACGTGGTTTCCTGATTTTTAGAGTACTGTGTATTGTAGTTTTGTTTGGAATACTTTTTACATATCCAATTGGCGGGTTGCCTGCACACGCTACCCCTCAGGGAAACTGCTACCTGCTCCTTCCAAGGTAAATTACATATGGTAATGTATTTCTGCATATCTTGCTGTGCTTCTATCTATGCCATCAACATTTATATATAATAGTGCCTACATTTCTTCCAACTCTGTGTCTTTATTTAAATCACCCTCGTTGCCATGAAAGCTCCTGTACTGTGGTTGGGAGATTATGAAAGAAGCTGGATGAGTGATAGTTTCTGCATGAACTGGCGGTGTCTCTCTCTAAAAGGTTCATCCAGTCTTCCAGACATCCTGACCCTGAGAATTTTTAAAGTCTATTCAAGGAAAATTCTGGGCCTGCTGTACAATTAATGTTTTTCATCCCTCTCTCTCACTCTTTTACTGTGATTCACAAGACGTTTTAGGAGACCAAATCCTGCCAGAACAAGCACTAATCCATTATGTATTAAATGGGCTACAGTACGTTGAAATTATCAGAGCTGTTCTAAAAAGATTATTTACAAAATGCAAGACAATAAAACAAAGGTCTCTGTTCTCATTTGTTTCACTGCATAAAGATTGTGAGAAAACATCTCAAACCAGTTTGCTTTTTCTTCCCTCAAGTAAGCATTGGACTTCCATGCATATTAACCAGCTGAGTGCTGCCTAACTAGCTGGGTACTGGTACTGCTTGTATGTCGGCTTTGAATGAATTAGAGCATTTAAAAGGATCCTGCTGAATACAGGGGCCACTGAAGTGTGGTCTCCCTGATCAACAGGAAAAGGATGAATGAGGATAAGGGAATCATTGACTCTTCAGTGGGGTGAGGGTTCCAACAGGGAGCTGTTAAGAAACAAACCAATGCCATACTGCAGTATTCACTTTACATAGGCATTGTCTGTTTCAGCTTTTCTACTTCAGCAATTCATTTATAGTATCTTGGTAGATATCAATTTATGAATGGTGCTTATTGCAAATGAGGACTCGGTGGCGCAGCTGGTTAAAATTAAATTTTAAAGAATCGTCTATTAAATTATTTATGCACATAAATAATTGGTCTGATCTTTCAGAGGTTCTGAGCACCAGGCAGCTCCCGGTGAAGGAAGTGGGAGATGTTGCCTGCTCAACACTTGTCGAATATCAAGCTTCCGATTTAGCTCTCTAGCTAGGAATTGGGAGCCTACCTTTCAGGCACCCCGTTTTGGAAAAGTTAATGGGGCTACATGTGTGTTCTGATGTCTGTCTACATAGAATAACTTACAGAAATAGACAAGACACACACAGGGTGTGGGAGAGAAGATATTGTGATCCCCTCGGCTTCAGAGCCCAAGCTCCAGCCTGAGCCGCAGCGGCTACACAGCTATTGTTGTACATGCCCCACATGGCCAAGTCTGTCCCCCTAGGCAGGCTCTGAAACTCACTACTGTGGGCTGTGTAGATGTACCCTAAGTGACTTGCCTAAGATCATACAGGAAGCTTGTGGTACAAACAGGATCCAAACCCTGATCTCCTGAGTCGAAATCCAGTACGTTTCTCTCATGATCTGTGCTTCTCCCTTTTGCCCCAACACCAGCTCACCTCCACTCAGTTCCCATAGGAAATGTCTGTGCCTGACCAATACCATCTCCCACAGCAATAAAAGCTGATGTTCAGTCTTTTCTGTATTATAAATACTCATGATTTTTTTCTTGTCTTTTTAGAATTCACTTCAAAACGCAGAAACTCCAGTCAGAGGTAAAGATGTTTCTTTTAGACGTGAATACTCAAAATAAAAAATTAGCAAAATGTGCATTCTTCAATTTGAATTAATGTTAAAGAATTCATTTGTTAATTTATAGTATAAGCCAGTTCCTGTAAGTAAAGCAAATGCAAGTGTTTCAAAGTCTATATAGATCATTATATTGTTTCCAATTCATCTTAGAGATAAAATAGTCATTTTTTTCCTCAGATTAGAAAATATAGTCCGTTATAGTGTGCATTTTAAAAGGCAAAGTGGATTGAGTCCCTTTTAGAGGTTGTCCTTAATCTCCCTTCTCCTGCTGAAAAAAAGAAATGAAGCACTGTGGTGAAGCTGCAAATTTAGGTTTGTCTGTAACATTTCTGTCCCTCTTTAATAAACTCTAGTGCTGTTTTGCTAGTGATATAATTTAAGGAATTTAGTAAAATGGTAATGGGGGCAAACAATCATTCATCTTTAGTCCCCCAGTTCAAATCAGACCAGACTAGTAGTGACTGAAAATTGTTACTGCCTGATAGGTGTTTGATGTCTTATGTCTAAAATTAACTAAGTGGTCTCAGTTAATTTGCTCAGACTGATGTCCATGTTGCAAAAAAAATGAAATAAAATTGATTTTGTATCCATCACTCTTGGTTGCAGTATGATCTGAGTTTATGAGAACTGAATGGATGCAAAGAATGTAGAAGCCCTTCATGTTTAGGGTTTGTCTATACATGAAAGTTAATCCAGAATAAAGTGAACTGCGAATTTAAAGTCAATTGACTATTCCAGATTAGCTCTTTGTATTCTATTCTAAATTAGCTCAGTCTGCTTCCAAAGTGGATTAAGATAATTCAAAATAAGGCACTTTAACTCCATGGGTGGACACTCTTGTTCCTGAGTAAATGAGGAATAGCTATTCTGGAAAAGTTTTCTGTATAGACGAATTTGTAGGGATAGTTCTGGCCAGAGCTGGGTTATGGTGACCAGATCAATGCCAGGGTAGCTTGTAGCTACCTACACCTACAACGGTACCTGTATTCTGGATAAACCTAGGATTTTAGACTCCAGGCTGGTCATTCCAGCATTTTTCAAATTCATTGCAAATAAATAAATAAAATAATAACACAATTGTATAAAGAGTGCCTACATCCTCAGCTGCAGGAATGAACAAAGTGAGCATGCAAGTGCCATGAGCAGGAGGAGGCACCTATGGTCTGTGGAATTCCTCCCCCTTGGAAGAAGTTGCTTATCCCTTGAGCTTTGTTCAACTCTAGTTATGGCAACAATTTGCTAAATGTGAGAGGAATTAATAGTTGCTAATTACCATCTATCCCTGATATACCTTATGCATCTTCTTCCGCACTCTCTTGCAAACACCCTCATGGTAAGAATTTAAACCATTCCTCTGTATAAGACTGTTTGCAAGCTTGGGCTTTACTGAATCAGCACTTTCCTCGAAGAAAATCTGTTTGAGGTATTGAGGCGCATTATAGATCTCTAACAGATTTTTGCCTATCTGCTTGTCTACACCCTTTTATTTATGCCAGAAAAATGTCAGTCTTTTTCAGTTGAAGGCTTTTGTGTTTGTTCTGGCTGCACCCTTAATTTCATAAGCATTGCAGAATCCATTCTGTAATAAACCCTTAGGAACTGCACCTTACTGATTGCAGGGAGGTCCTGTCAGAACTTGTTAGCATCTTAGTATTCAAACAGGTTAAATCCTGGTGATGCTATTTGTAATGTCTTTTAAAGCTATTTTTATTAAACTTTTTTTCTGTTATTAATTGTAACTTGTGATGGGGAAAGATGATCATTTCTAGACTTCCCACCTGTCGGCACAACAGCGTGTTCCCATAAAATAGAGAATACGATTATTGAAGTCAATAAAGATTTGACATTGTGGGTTTATTGTGATCCAGATTATAGACAGACAGACAGAAGCAAGTTTATACAAAACTCAGCCTGTTTGTCTTCTGTAAAGTCATAATGGATTAATGGTTTGTACAGTATTAGAATATGCAGCCTTCTGATGAAATTACTACCTGAGGTCATATCTGACAGAATAAGCAGCCTTAATATTTGGTCAGTACTTGGTCGGAGGCATTCAGAAGACTATCGGTGCACCGTAAAGAGTAGTTGTTCAAGTGACCGTATCTTTCCTCTGTGCTTCTGGAGATGCCATCTTTTGGAGGGAATGTAAAATAGATATCCTCACTGCTTGAGGATTACTAACGTTCTCATGGCACTGCTAAAGATGTAAAGTTTGACAAATTCTTTTGGAAATTTGACAATTATTTCTGGAGCTTATCAGAAAATCCTAAGTGTTTTCCACAACAAAAACAAAAAATTTGCTTTATTCAAATTTCCTGTGGAAATTTTCCAGTTTTTTAATGAAAAACTGAAAAACCTTTTTTTACCCCACCCATTTTTGCCTATTTTTTTCCTGGTTAAACAAAGTTGAGAAAAAATGATTTTGGATTGAACAATGCATTTTGTTTTGATGTTGAGATTTTTTCACATTGTTGCATTTTTAATAAAATTGAAGGCCGTTTTTAAACAAAAAGTCACTTTGACCCAAAAAATCGCATCTTGTTTTTTCTAAAATGTTGAAACAAAATGTTTCAATTTTCTCTCAAATTTTTTCAAAATGAACAATTTGGTAAAATCAACACAAACTTAAAACATTTTCGGTGTCACTGAATCTGCAAATTTTGCAGAAAAAAGGTTTTGTCTGAAAAAATTTGCCCACTTCTAAACAGAATGTTTTTAGTTTTCAGGGGTTTTCTGTATCACACCCTTTTAATTTCCTACATTTTGTGCTCACTTCGGTGTTCTAAGTATCACTACAACTTTAACTGTGTCTTAATGAAGTTCTTTGGTTTAGGAATTGTATTCAGGGGACTTGCTCTTTTTTAAAAAATAGCTAGGTAGATGCAGTTTTAATACTGTGTTCTCCATCTTAGCTGTCAGGTGTCACAAGAATGTGAAGCTTTTCTTGTCTGAAATGCCATTCAGCCATTGAAACAATGTTCATGTAGTAACTGGAGGGAATGTGTATACAGGGGTACAGAGGGCATATTTAACATGTATTGAGCTGACATAATTTACAACAACAAAATACTCACCCCGACAGAAGGTCTAAGACTAACACAATACATAAAAATATAATACTGGAGCAGGAAAAAAGAAAGAAAGCAAGCAATCTGATATATGCTAACTTATTTATTCTTTGTTTTCCAAAGTCTAGAAAGTATATGCTGCAGGTGTAAAAATCATCACTTTCAGTTACTAAAACGCTTACTTAATTTTGCTTACTGGAGGAGGAATTCTCTCTGTAAAGAGAGTATGTGCAAGGATTAATGTGTTTTGTGGAGAGCATTGCAGAAGCTGAATTTCATCATGCATGGTCTCAGTCCATTTCCCAGTGGGCATGTCCACATCACAGTGGCTGAGATCTTAAACTAAATCATTTCAGACTAGAAATCGGGTGCAGATTTTTAACAGTGAGGGTAATTAACCATTTGAACAATTTACCTAGGGATGAAATGCTTTCCACTGTCACCTGAAGTCTTTAAATCAAGTTTGGATGTCGGCTTTAGACCAGACAGAAGTTATGAATATGCAGGAATTACTGGGTCACATTTTACAGCCTGTGTTATGCACGTATTAAAACTAGCTGAACATAATGGTCTTTTCTGGCATTAAAATCCATGAATCACAAAAAGCAACTAGAGTACTTGGCTTCATGAACAGATAGTGTACATGGTATGCCAAATCCTATGGAACAGCTGACTGTGTAACAAAGGTTTTGCCCAGCCATGGTGAGTAATGGATGCTTAGAAACCTGCCAAGATATTTGTGTCTCTAGTTTTGTTAATTGAGGTCCTGCTTAATGAATGAAGAGTGGAAAGAAACAGCTGTATCTGTCTTAGAAGCTGCAAAGGAATTTTAAATTGAGGTCTCGTAGTAAATAAAACAGAGATCAGTGGGCTTTGGCAGTGCTGTAACTAGCCATTTTAGCTCCTGGGGTGAGCAAGCACATTTGCACCCACTATCATTTTTTTCCCGCCCCATTTTTCCACTCCCACAGCTTTGCACCCCACTTGGCCCTCTCTGGTTACAACCCTGGGCTTTGATGTCAAGAAAAAAGTGTACCGGCTACTTTCAGGAGTTAAAAATGAACAGCCATCTCTTTATATGCTGGACTGAATATTACTTTAGGAAGATTCTTGCACTTTACCTCAAAATATACTAAGACACTAAGTAATCACAGTAGAAGATACACCAGGGCCCATTCTTTTAATTTGGAGCACTCTGCATTCTGTTTAATCTTAAAGGGACTTATCAGATCTACTCTTCTGCAAAATTAGGTTAGTGCACAGCATAATCTGGTCTATAATAGCCTTGTGAAGTTCTATTCATCAGCTTGCTTGGTGTGGATAATTTTTCTGTCACGTAAAGTATCCATTTTTTTCACATTCATCACCGCAATCATTGTAAGAGTGCATTTTATGCTTGTACTAGTAAGTTTTCATGGTGATATAGCAAGGCTAGTGTGTATATATACATATTGTTCCAGTGATGTGACATATTTTAGCTCCAAAGTACTAAGTTTGAGCCTTTGTCATTCCTTCCGCAGCCACAATATACCTAAGAATATAAATGGCGAATTCCATTATCTGGAAGCTCATCCGTGTTTCTTCTGATTCTTGTCATTTTAAAAAAGCTTTCCTACTCTAGTTTGGTTAATGTAGTCTCATATTCTCTTGTTCTGTACATATAATCTGAAACATTGTCCTACAGCTTTCAACATGTGATTATGTAAGAAACATTGGAGGCCAAGGGGCATGCATGTTTCAACAAACTGAGGGTTGTAGTTGGCATTTTAAAATGCTTCTGAGCTATGTTTTGCTGTGTTTTAAAAAGAGATGAGAAAAACCTTCTCCAAATTGTTGTTATTATCAGCTTTATCTTGCAGCCATTGACCTCAGTGGGACTGCCTGCAGATAGGAAGGGACTGTCTGTATATACATTCCACTTTGGACACGTGAAAAGCCCTGGACGTCACTAAATAATTGCCTCCAGACAGCTGTTGACTGTAGGTTCACAAACTCTCACTCAAATTAATCCATTTAGGATCAGATGGATTTATGTATACTATTTTGGCACAAGAAAGCTATCACCTTCATATAGTAGAACACCTTCTTTGTATTTTTAAATATGCCCCTTTCTCATCAAGCCTGTTTTGGAGCTTCTAGGACATGTAGATGTGGTTGAATGTAATTCTGTGGCACACAGAAGAACACAATGAAAGGCTTAGTATGGAAATTACAAAATTGTTTACAGGAGTTACAGGGACACACAAGTGGCTTTGAGGATAGGAAAAGGGCCCATAAAAGATGCAGGCAATACAAAAGGAGGATAGATGAAGAAAAGGAACAGTAAAATGAATGAAGTGCAGGCAAGAGAGAGAACAGAGGAGAGAGGTATAAACAAAAATAGATTGAAGAGGATTGTGAGAGAGTTTTGTTAGCCTATCAAACTATAAATGTACTCGTTATTCAGATCCAAAAGAGGCTTTCACAACACCATAAGAGGCAGTGTTGTAGCCATTCTTTTCTGGAGGAGGATGTGGAGGCATATTTCCAGGAATGAAAGGCAAAACAAGTTGGCACCTCCCACATGTAGACAATATATAGGTCCCAGTTCAGCTTAGCATTGGCTCATTAACTTCAGTGGGACTTAAGCAGCTGCTTAAAATCAGGCACCTGCTTAAGTGCTTTGTTGAATCAGGACCATAGATGGCAAAATACACTTTAACCCACTCACCCGTGCACACTTGTGTTTGGACAAGCATTGAGATTACTAGAATATAATGAAAAAGTAGTCCAGTTAAACTGTATCCTCTTGTTTCGATTTATGGTTAGTCTGAGACAAGAAGGGTCCAATAATTTCGGAGGTACCGCACCTATGAATTATAGAATTTAGTATATTTTGTATTATATTTATGGGTATTTTAGGGTTGATTGCATCTTTCTTCCTTGCTATTCACATCAGGTCTCTACAATCCATTTTGCAACTCTCATACAACAACTTGAATTATAATGTACAGTCTACATTTATTTTAGAGACACCATCTATGTAATTTTCAGGTCCTGTATGAGCAAATGGCCACAGTTATGCTAAGATCAGATCACAGTGGCATGCTTTTAAAATATAGTCAGATAAATTACTGCAGCTGAAATGAGCTTGGGAAATGTAACAATTCACCTAAAAATTTCCAGCTTTCAGACTCTTAATGGGATAGGGAAAGAATCAAATATTAATTATAGTATGTGGCATGTTTATCCTATTAAGATTTTTTAAATCTTACAAAAATTACAGAAAGGTTTAGTAATGTATATGAATCTGAATAATATCTGCACTTACACTAGCTATAATAAAACTGGAAAGGATATTGATCCTCTCACTTCAAGGAAGAAAATTAACTTGGGTCAAGCAGACATTTCCCCTGTGCTACAGTATTAAGCAAATAGATACATTATGGATGCTTGGGTCTTCCTCTGCAGCATCCACTATTGGCCACTCCTAGAAACAAGTATAGCAATAGGTGGACTAGCTGTTATTCTTGGTTACACACATACCTTGGGAAGTTAGGAGGGTTGAGAGGGGAAAGGTATGGGCAATCCTAGAGTATTTTAAAGCATCCTGGAACTAGATTAACCAAGAATACCCAGCACATTGTGCTCTGGCTGTCTCCCTTCCTTCATGACATGCCCTCTACACCAGGAGCCACCTTCACCAGGAGCCACCCTACGCCAGGATCCCTTCACACCAGCTCTATTCCAGTCCTGGTGGAGGCTCCAACTTACCGTGGGATTCAGGCTGCCCCAAGAAATATGGAGAATGCAAATGTGGCTAAAAATCAGTGGGCATAGAAGCAGAACAATAGAGAATTGGAGCCATTATCTATTTTATGTCTGAATACAATTGTACTATAGACTAATAAATTACTATACATGTGCTACATTACACATTGCAATAATCACATAGTATTAACATTTAACTTGCACTAGTTCTCAACTCTTCTTAACTATGTTTCCAGGTCCCCATAACTAAATAGTTGCTTAGCTGCAGAAAGCATGATAAACATCCTCACAGAGTGGGAATTAAGAGACTGAAATGCCGTATCTGAAGCACACTGACTTTACAGTGGTTTAAAAAGTCTTCCTTTGTAAATGCCTTAGTTTGAAGATATTGTAATAAAGGACTGTTGATATACCAGAAAATGAGCTAAGATGGCTTTCAGGAGCACAGATGGCTAATTGGCTTCACTTGCTAGATTGTCATTTTAATTAAATTTTAATAGGAGGAATTTCAAAGCCATACTTGATGTCTTATGATAAATATGCTTCTTTACCAATGACCTATTGCTAACCTTTGTTTTTCCCCCAGTCTTGATAGAGAATGCTGTGGCAGAGCTGTCTGCAGCCATCTCCCATCTCATCCATGTTTTCAGCAACAGCTTTCACACAGATTTTCAGCCTGCAAAAATACTTAGAAGCCCTTCATGTGCAGATGTCGACCTAGATCCCCACTTTAGCTTCACTGTTTATGCAGCCCACAACATCCCAGCAGCCTGGCTGAAAAGGTAGGAGGTGCCAGTTGTTCTCTTACAAAGGACTTCTTTCCCTCGTGTGTATTACAGCTAGTTGCAGTGCATGGCTGCTGTATGTCAATAAAGATGTTTTGTGTTGCTATTATGAAAGCACGGATCAAATTCAGATCGAGTGTATGCAGAGGCAGCTGTATTATTTTCCAGGAAGCTGCATCCGCTTACACCAAAGAGAGGACCTTTTGGGAACATTATAGGTAGGGGAGCATAGGTGGAGGACTCAGAAGGCAACCTAGGCACCTGCACCAGACAAGTGTGGGAGGACAGTGGCAGGGTGAGTAGCTGCCTTGGCAGGTGTGTATTAGAGAGAGAAACCTGCCAAGAGAGAGGGTTGTGGATGAAGGGGGAGAGGGGTTTGCTACCTGCCCACAGAGGGGTGTGGCAGGGTGCGTGTGGGCCCTGCATAATGAGTGGCTCATGGTTCGAGGCCATCTTGCTGAGTCAATGAAGCTGCACCTGCTTACAGCAGGTCTGAATTTGACCTTAACAATGCCACTCGTGGTAGATGTATTTAAACCATGATTACCAGGCTATGCCTATGCAGTGACAATTTTTGTTTACAGATGATGGTTAAATACATTTGCAGTTTTATAGGCCTGAGTGTATCTGGTACATTAAGCACCACAGAGAAAAACTGAGGGAGATAACTTTAATAAAAGAAAAAAAACTAATAAAAATAATCTCTGCCACATTATTTATTTGTTCAATTAGTGTCTCTTCAAATGGCTGGTTTTCCTACTTTATTGTAAAGTGAACACTTTCCCCTCGCCACACCAAGGCAATCGAGAGAGGGTCAGATGACTGCAATCTGGCAGCGTTATTGTTACAGGGGGACATGCTGTTTTCTAGATTTTTATTAATGTTTTTCCCCTGCACCCACTTCCTCTTGAATTGCAGATGACTAATTAAAACACAATGGGATCATTTGCATTAGAACATTAGCAAAGGAATGTACTATACAGCATTTAGCTATAATTAGCAGTTTAATAAAAATTTCAGAAAATTTGCATTACTGAAGATAATAGATACAGAAGCATAATCACCGCTCTGATTCTGCAGATGGTTGTACTGTTCCCAGTGTATTTTATTTTAAGGTTTTACCACTAAGATGTGAAATTACAGGTGGCCTAGAGGCCGCTGATCACTTGAGCGCCATCTCAATATAGACATATGAGAAAATGAGAATAATTTTTTTTTCTAAATCTCCCTCTCCGATCTTTCCAACATTCAGTAGATAAAATTGTCTTCCTTTCCTACCACTGCAGCTCTGTAACCTACCTTTCTCTGGTGCCTTTACTGGCTCCCTGCCTCTTTTTTCACGCTCAAATTTCTCATTCTTTCTTCTAAGGCACTGCACAATTCTGGCCCTCACATCTCAGCTCTTGTTTCGGCCTGTTCACAGTTTTGTACAACTATGCTCCTGCTGTTCTTCTCATCTTGTTGTTTCCTTTGTCTGCCTGTCCCATGTCTTCCCCTCTTCCGGTTGCTCCTTCTTCCCCTCACTTCCTACTACACCCAGAACAACTTTCCCTGTTCTCGTAAAGAACAAGCCTCATCTCTGTCCTTCTCCTTAAAACTCGCTTCTGCTGGCTGGATTCCTGTCACTGGCTTTCACCTCTGTGCTGTTGATACCTCTTTCCTAGTGTAAGGGGACTGTTATCCCCTTACTAACATTCAGAGCTCCCAGTACCAAAAGGGGAAGGGTCGATGGGACTGACAGTCCCCAGGGGCAATGGGGAGAGGCCAATGCTCCAGGTCAGCCTGATTGACAGGGCGGGCAGGCGAATCAGGGAGTCAGGAGGTCAGGGTGAATCCCGTCCTCCGGGTGAGCTGAAGTTGCCTGAGTCAGAGTGAGTGGGGCCGAGCTAAGGAGAGGCCAGAGGTGAGCTGGGCCAGATCTGGAGGGGCCAGAAAAGCAGCCCAGAGACACAGACCTGCCCTGGGAGCAGAGCTGCAGCCCAGAGACAGACCTGCCCTGGGGGGAGAAGCTGCAGCCCAGAGACACAGACCTGCCCTGGGGGGAGAAGCTGCAGCAGCCAGAGGGGCCAGGGCAGCAGCCCAGGCAGCTGGAGGCAGAGCAGCAGCAGCAGCAGCAGCCGTGCTGAGGCAGAGGAGCTGGAGCTGAGGCAGAGCGGTGGAGCTGGGGCTGGAGCAGTCCGGAGCCGGGTGCGGTGAGCAGCTGGGGAGAGCGAGGGGGACCCTGGGCAGTGGGCCCAGCGCAGGGAGACGCCTCAGCCAAGGGGCCCTGCAGGCCAGACTTGCAGGGGGATCGTAACCCCGATGGGGCGGGGGCGACGCTGGGAAGAAGGGTCCTGCCACCCAGAGCCTGCGAGCGTGTGGCCACCGCCAGAGCAAGTGTCCAAGCCACAGCGTCCCTGCAGCACAGCCAAGGCCTGAGAAGGAGCCTGGGACTTGCAAAGGAACAGACTGAACTGCCCTGACATTGCAGAGACACTGTTGGGATGTTCCCTGCCACAGAGCGGGGCGATGTGTTTTCATTAGTCTTTCCCATTTTTCCTTATTCCTGTTACAAATTAATTGTTAATTAAATAATTTGCCTTTGCTTTGAATTGTATGCAGTGATCAGTGGGTCAGGGAAGCATCCTGTTTAGAGAGTACACCCCGGAGTGGGGACACCCTAGCCCCTGACCTAGGTGACCACAGCAAGGTTGGGGGTTGAGCCCCCCAGGAATCCTGGGCCCAGCCTTGTTGGGGTTACGAGGACTCTGCCAGACAGGAGAGTGCAAGGGGAGTCCTCGAGGGCGGGGAGGCCTCTGGGTAAAGGAGGTGGGAGCGAGGACTCAGATCCTTCCGCTAGCCCATTTCACCGGGGTAGTGCAGAGACGAGGAAAGTTCCCCACAAGAGCGGGACTATTCCCCCGCTTACACTAGCTTTACTTCTTAAAATAGATAATGTACAGAACCTTACAAGTTACAGAATAACATAATGATATAAATTATATATGTGTTTTCCATGTTGTCTACCTATTTAAACCCTGATCCTGCAAAGACTTTAGCATGTGCTAAACTTCATGCACTGTAAGCGATCCTATTGACTTAAATTAAACTATTCGCAGCATTTAAAGTTAAGTATACATCTTTCCAGGAAGGAGGCCTTAGAACTTAAGTTCTTTGGGGTAAGGACTGTATTTATAAAGCATTCTTACAGTGTTCTATTGCAATTTTAAATAATAAAATCCAGGACTCTGTCTTGTTAGTGTTTATCTTTTGTTTAATAATTTTACAATTGCATTTATTAATTGTAGGATTAAAGTATAAATGTCATTGTTGTCATATTTAAAACCAGATGCAATTCCTATTAGTTATCATTAAGTATTGCATCCTTTTTCTTCATGGAGTTCTCTGCTGATTCCTCATCTTTGTCCCCCTCAGCTGAACAGAAACATATATAATATAATAATTAATAGTCTTGGAAAAAATCAACACTGACTCTTTTATAAAGAAGGCAAACATAGGAACCTCGAGTCACAAAACCCCTTCAGATTTGCTGTTCAAATCTGACTCCCTAGCTCTACATTATGCTTATAGTTCTTGGTCAGTATCTCAGAAGGAGACAATGTTTTGCAAGAAGGTGGAAACCTTTCAAGAAGAGCAGATATTCTAATATTTCACCATTTGGGGCTGATATTACATATGATTTCAGTGATGTAGAATCTGAAACCAAACCACAGCCCTGAAATTGTTTTGAACCCAAAACTTCAACCATAATCTAAACCTAACCAGATGAGTGTCCAACACTGTCACTGACCAGCATAATAAATACACATACAGTAGTAATATCACATCTCTGTAAGCATTATTGTCTCTTTACAGATGTGGAATCTGGGGCACAAAGGGGTTTACAGTTGCCCAATGTTACACAATGGAAGCCTGATCCTATGCATCTTAAAGTCAATGACAAAACTCGCATTGATTAGTGTGGTAATGGGATCCGGCTCTGTCAGTAACATAGCTGGGAACAGAACATAAGAATCCTGACCAACACTCCTCTACTCTAACAATAAAAAAAATACACTTTTATTAAAACACTAGCATAAGCCTGACTATTTCACTTCTATCTATACGAATGAGCCTTTCAGCATTCTGACTAGCTAACCTCAAATTTCATTTATAAGGTATGTTTAATTATAATTAATCTTTTATGTTTCTTCTTCTTTGTAGCTACAAGCTCTTCTTTTTTTCCTGTTCTTTAACTTATGCTGGGAAGAAAATATGTCAAGTGAAAAACTGCAAAAATATACCAGTTAAAAAGTCTTTTTTTTTCCTGGCAAACTGGAATGAGAAGTAAGTTTTAATCTTCATTTGAAGGATGCAAGTCTGCCTCAACCAATATTAGATTCTAAAAAATGGAGGAGGGTAAAGGTGTCTTCTAGAGATGGTGTCAGCTCATTTAACAGGAAGTAATAATGTTCTAAATACACCAGTATGGTAATATAAAGCTAAGTGCAATGGATAAAAGTTGATACCTGGACATATTTTCTAATGGAGTCATTATCCTGCGTTTAGGGCACTAATTGTGGGCCAAAAGGACCCTCTGTGCATGGATATTCCTTTTTATGTAAATAGAATCTCCACAGATTCTAGTGATCAGTAAGTGAAGGGGTGGGGAGCAAGGAGTGGACAAGCTGGGAGAAGGAGGGTCAGGCTGGGAGCCTGGCTTATGGGGACACACATTATCCCTTCTGGGACTGAGCACAAACTGAAGGGAAATGTAAATGCAGCCCCAGGCTGTATTTGTGGTGGTCAGTAATCCCTCTGTATCCAAGGTGCTTGAAAGAAATTATTTTTATTCAGTGAGACAGTTTCCAACTGCCTCTGCCTATGAGAGCATGGGGCTCTGCAGTGCTCCTCCCCCAGACTTCCTGCCTGGAAAGCTAAACCACTTAAAGGTACAGTTCCCAATACTACAAATTTCACTTTCCAGCACAGGGACGTCCATGCTGGGGAACCACCTGTAAAGGGGGTGGGGCGGAGGAGGGAGGGAGGAAGGGAGAGCTTTGGGACAAAAGTCAGCTGGGAGTCCTTGGTAACATAGATTCAAGGGATCTGCACTGTAAGGGAGCAGGGAGTGAGCTTCAGTCTTAATGCAGAAACATAAGGCCTCTGCAGTGATGGCCCTTTCTCCCCCCCACCTCCCAGAGGATCCATGGGGCTTGCAGGCTGGACCCTCAGTTTCTTCGGTGGGTGGGAAGAAACACCCCTCTCTGCAATGGAAGGAAGAAGGACATTCAAGGAGTTTCCTGGTTGCTGTGTAAGTGTGTTCGCACAGACACACATTCTGGCCCAAGTTTTCGCTAATGTCTGCCTTCTGATAATCATGTGCAACTCCCATTGAAGCTGAAGGACAGTTTTTTAACTTCTTGACCTTAAGGCACGTTTACACTGGCAAAGTTATGGCGCCACTCAAAGAGCGCTGAAGGGAAACCACGGTTGTGTGTTCACACTGTCAGCTGCCTGCGCAATAGCGTGTTCACACTTGTAGCACTTGCAGTGGTATTTGGAGTGGTGCACTCTGGGCAGCTATCCCAGAGAGTACCTCTTTCTCTTTTGCCACTAGGACTTGTGGGAAAGCGGAGAGGGTCGTGTGGCATCCTGGGTCCTGTCCCAATGACCCGCGATGCATTGCTTCGCGTCCCAGCAATCCCTGTGCTTCCGTCTGCATTTGACACCATCTTTCAACAGTTTGTGTATTGCGCGCCCTGCCTTTTCGGGCTGCAGGAGTGGATCCTGAACTGCTGACCAGTATGCTGCTCTCTCTGACCAACACATCACGAGTGGCAGTGGAGTTATTCCTTAAACTACAACGGCAAGAGGAGTGTGACATTGATCTCACCACACATATTAGCTATGACACGACATTGCTTGTGGCATTCACGGAGGTGCTGACCACAATGGAACACCACTTTTGGGCTCGGGAAACAAGCACTGAGTGAGGGATCACATCATGATGCATGTCTGGGATGATGAGCAGTGGCTGCAGAACTTTCAGATGAGGAAAGCCACATTCATGGGAATGTGTGATGAGCGTGCCCCCAGCCCTGTTCTCAAGGACATGAGAATGAGAGCTCCCCTATTGTTGGAGAGGCGTGTGGCGGTTGCACTGTGGAAGCTGGCTACTCCAGACTGCTATCAATCAGTCGCTAAGCAGTTCAGAGTGGGAAAGTCGACCATTGAACTTGGGGTGATGGAAGTGTGCATGGCCATTAATTGCATCCTGCTCTGAAAGACCATGACTCTGGGCAACGTGCGTGACATTGTAGATGGCTTTGCACAAATGGGCTTCCCTAACTGTGGAGGGGCGATAGATGGCACACACATTCCAATTCTGGCACTAGACCACCTAGCCATCAAGTACATTAATTGCAAAGGGTATTTTTCAATGGTTCTCTGGTGCTTGTGGATTATCGTGGGTGTTTCACAGACACTAACACAGGCTGGTCTGGACAGGTGCATGACGCACACATCTTTCGGAACATGGTCCTGTTCAAGAAGCTGCAAGCAGGGACTTTCTTCCCAGACCAGAAGATCACCGTAGAGGAAGTCAAAATGCCCATTGTGATCCTGGGAGACCCTGCCTACCCCTTAATGCTGTGGCTTATGAAGCCATACACAGGGCAACTTGACAGCAGCAAGGAGTGGTTCAACAACAGGCTTTGGAAGTGCAGAATGACTGTTGAGTGTGCTTTTGGCCATTTAAAAGCCCGCTGGAGATGCCTTTATGGGAAGCTGGACCTGGCCAATGACAATATTCCTATGCTGTACGCTCCATAAGATTTTTGAGAAGGAAAGGGTGAAAGCTTCACTCAGGGCTGGTATATATGAACTCTAGCCAGAATAAATTAAGCCATACAATATCCTTCTGAAGTATTTGTTTTACAGACAAGTCACAAGAGGAGGAACTTTGTCACACCAGCAACAGCTCAATCAGCTGAGGGAGGAATTTTGTGCTGGCAGCTAATTGGATATAGCTAAGACCAGTGAAGCTCATTATTTTAGATTAGAAAGGATTGAGTTATCAATATGGGCAAGAGAGATGGAAATGGAGGGAAAGATTTTGCTGAGTAGAAGCCCAGACAAGGAGTTCCTAAGGAAGATATACATATATGGTTTGTATTTTGGAGTGCTCTAACCATAGGGAGGGGAGGCAGCTCAAGACTTTGTCAAGTGTCTCATATTTTGGCTAAACCAGAAACCCTAACGGAGGTTTTTTGTGTTTGAGACTGAGCTTCTTGTGAAGTCTCACTTTCTTTGCTCATTCCCTCTTTTCCACCTTTTGTCTGGAATGTCTGTTCAGATTTTAGTTTTTGGGGGGCAAAACCTAATATAATAGAGCTCCAGTTTTCATTATGGTCTTTGGGTGCTACTGTTGTATACATTTTAATTATCCTGTGCACTGAATGAGAAAGGGATCCTATTTTTAAAAAATAGTATGTGATCATGTAATTAGAGACTGTGCCATAATGAATGTACACAGGCAAACTTCATTCTGGCATTTCCTATTTTTTGAGTGATTGTCTTAACAACCTTAATAATGTTTGCAGTGTTGTTGTGGCAGTGTGGGTAAGGAAATGTATTTTACTCAACCACATAAAGCTGTTTTTCGGGTCTTCGGTGTAAGCTTAAAAGTTTCTCTCTTTCACCAACAGAAGTTGGTCCAGTAAAAGATTGTATCACCCACCTTCAACCTTAATAATGTTCTTTTAAACAGAAAAAGCGAAATTAACTTCCTAGGGTTTTAAAAAAACAAACTAAATAAAAATAATTTCATCATGTTGATACTCACATGAATTATAAGCAGCACTGGAGCCTTTAGAGCCACTACACAGGCCTCTGCACTTAATGTTGTAACTGATAGCAATAGTAGGTTGTCATCCTTTATATGATTGACGTTATACGGGGATGAGACATACTTTGCTAGTGGGTTTCACAGATATTTGCTGACACCAGAGGAATGGTGAGGCTCTGGAATCTTGATTTCCATTCCAGGCTCTGGAGGAGTGCGTCCTCTAGTGGGCACAGACTCTTCTGCTTGTTTTCCCCTTCTGTCCCATCTCCTCCAACCTGTCCCTGTCAGTCCTGTCTCTTCCCTAGTCCTGGAGACTTGCCCTAGTCTACTTGCCCAGGCAGTCCTAATCACCCTTTGCACTGCAGCTCCTTGTCAAATCTGTCTCTTTTCCTCCCCTTTCCCAATTCTCCGACCACGATCACCACTGGTTGCTAATCCTAGTCTTCATCCAGCCAGTCCTAATTTCCTCTCTTTCCCACAGCTCCTTATTTGATCTCATTGTTCCCACCAGCCAATTGTCTCCCACTCCCATTTCTCTCACTGGCTCTCAGTCTTCTCACTGAGCTTGTAGTCCTAGTATCCTTGTCCAACCATTCCCAGATCCCGTTTATCTCCCATTTGCATTTTCTCTTCCTCCATCTGGTCCCAGTCCACCAGATTCCTTGTCCCAATCTACTCTTTTCCCTGCCCCTGATCTCCATTTGACTCAGACAGCTTCCTTCTCCATGTTGCCTGAGTGCCACCCAGATGATCACTGAGAGCACAGACGAAACAGTGAGAGCAGCTATTATAGGGAAAGTCATTCTGGGCCTATATAGCCCTGGACTGGGCTTGGGCCATGATTCTGCAGCCTCATAATGTGAATGAAACCCATTGAAGTCAGGTTCTTAGGCCTTGAATTGTAAATTCTTCATAGGGCCTTGTGATCTGCTTGCACAGTTTATCTGTTTTATGGTAGTTTATGTATATGAGCAACAAGATGCAATCTACTCCTCGACAGTGTGAATTGAAAGTAATGTCAAATGTCACATTTCCTCCTTGGTCTAAAACAAGGCTTTGCATTTGGCCTATACCTTCTAAAGTTTGAGCTATGACCTCAAATAGTCAGAGTTGAACTCCTTGCAAATTCCAGCAGTTGAAGGTTGCAGCATGTCGTGGTTATAGGGCAAGCTGTGACTTGGGCCCTTTTACAGTCCCTCTCAAGTGCACCTCTCAGGTGACAGGCTTTGCTTTCTTCATCTCTCTCAAGGGTAGAGCCCTGCAGTTCAACCACTATTAGACTGGATCTCTGGTTTTCAGAACTCCCCTCCCCCGCCCCCCTTTTCCTACTGTGTTAACACTACAGGCACAACTGAATTTGGCATCTGCAAGAAACTTTTCTCCAGGAGGCTGTGACAAACAGCTGACTGAAGTGACTCAAAACAGCTTCTTCAAAACAAATGTATTGTTTATTCACCCAAAGGTACATTGTAATCAGAGAATAGGGTTAAAACAACAGAAGTCCTACATGCCTCGTCTTATAATTTTCCTGGCAGCTTGGGCAAGCCTCACTAACACAGATCCATCCCATAGGGCCAGTGTATCGATTCCTCTGAGTGTCCCCTCAAGTAGTGGCTGATGTCTGAATTCCCTCTCCCTCTCTAGAGAGGAAGTTTTTAAGTGTTCAGTGTCCCAGTGACCTTAGACTCTGAACTTTGGCAAACCAGCTGTATAATTTGCATGGAGTATGGAAATAGCATCTTCCTAATTAATAGCCTGCCCATTGTTCTCTTAACACTCTGGAAATTGTTTATGCAGAGGTGATTTATCTCTGACCATTGTTTTGCTTCCTATTTGTTCTTAATAGTCCCTTTTTATTTAATCCACATCATCAGACCGAATAATATCAAGCGGGTAAACTGAGGTACACAGAATATTTATAAGTAATACAGTTATCTCCCATGTTCTGTACACACCCTACATCACAGGAAATTTCCTGATAGGCAATAAGGTCTTGGATTTGACCTATGGCCTCAGTCTCATGATGAGCTGGCCATTCTTAAATTCTGCACTTAATATAGCTCTTTCTTAAATGCTTACTTTTAGTAGTGCTATGTATTTTGTCATGACAAAGTCCAAGTGAAGCCTCTAGCAAAAGAGAAGTAGAGATTCTGTATCTTGTAATATGAGAGAGATTTTTTCCACTTGGTTACAAGACTAATGAGGCTTCCTGGCATTAGCAAAGATGTTTGCCCGGTTTATGAATAATCTTTTATCTCCTGTATAATAAAGTGCAGGGCTTTTTTTCCCCTCTTACATCAGATCTTGTAAGATGTTTAAGGTTGAGTACCCATGTTTTAGGGTCACTTTGTTCAGGATGAATGGAATTGATGGGCTGTAAATGAAAAGACAGGAAATAACTGATTTGGAGATGTGTGAAACAGACTGTTTTCCCAATCACTTTTTGAAATTCACTAAGCTTTGGAAGAAAGAACAAAAAATAGTGCACCAGTCATTGTCTGAAAACTGTAAATAGGTACATTTGGGGAGGCAGGGGGATGCATCTTAATTTCTTTGGAGTGAGACTGCTCTTTATACTGACTGAGTGAAATATAGATGTTTTGCTTTATTAAAAGAAGGGTGTGTGTGTGTGTTGGGGGGTCTGTTATAAATCTGGCATACTTTAACAACTATGTAACTGACAGTGGAATTTTACCCTAAGTCATGTCTACACTACTTGCCGGATCGGCAGGTAGCGATTCATCTATCGGGGTCGATTTATCGCATCTAGTCTAGACGCGATAAATCGATCCCCGAGCGCTCTCCCATCAACTCCGGTACTCCACCGCCGTGAGAGGCGCGAGCAGAGTTGACGGGGGAGCGTCAGCCATTGAATCAGCGCCGTGAAGACGCCACGGTAAGTTGATCTAAGTACACCGACTTCAGCTACGCTATTCTCGTAGCTGAAATTGCGTATCTTAGATTGATCTCTCCCCCCCCTCCCCCAGTGTAGACCTGGGCTAAGTGTAAATTCCACATAACCCCTCCACCTTACCCCTGCTAGTTCTAATCCTAATGTTTTCCAGAATGTTAAATTATTTTAGTGGAGCTTCCTAGATTTGTTTGCAGAATGACAATACACATTTTTGAGAACACCTACAACTACATCATTTCATTAAACCATCTAGAATGCTGAAAATTTTCACTCTGTTTAATTTAGATTTATATCCTACGTTTTTAATGTTGAAGCTGGTTCAGATCTTCATTTTCTAAAATGCTTGTATTACCTCTGCAAAATAGTTCTTTTAGCCCTGGATTCTGAATATTGATTTTGTTTGCGCAGAAAATGTAATTAATCTCAATATCTGTTTGCAAAATCTGGCTTTGCACCAAATGTTCTCAGTGAAAATAAAAGATGTGCTTTTAAATATGAACTTTCACTTCAGGAAAAATAAAGTAATACTTTGTAGGTCTCTGAACTAATGACTCAGTTGTTTTGACACAGGTATGAAAAAATCTCAATTATTAGGATTTGTGCAAATTAAAATTGTAAACCAGTTTATAAAACCTGTGTAACTAATTTAATTGCGCAATCTACTTGTTAATGGCAATACAAACCTGAATTGAACACTAGTTTCTACAACTTTACTTGCTTAAAAAATGGACATACGTTGGATTTAAAACAGCATCAGCCTTTAAACTGAGTGTGGAAAAAAAATTACACATTGAATATATGTGCATAAATTAGAGAATGGCATCATATCTTGACAAATTCTAAGATAGATACTCACTCACTCTTCCATTGATTTCAACAGGATTTGTGCATATATGCCTGAAGGGAGAATTTAGCCCATTACCACTAGTTTATAATCCATTTTTCATTCAGTGTTTATTCTAATGTACTTTCTTATTAACGGAATGGCCTTTGCTTGCAACAGCCAAGTGAGTCCTGCCCTTCTCTTCTCTAGTGTTTGATCATTTGGATGGACAAGGTTTTATACGCCTTTTCTCTTGTAATGTGACCTCAGGTTAACTGTTGGCAATGCTTATAATAGATCTGTCAGTTGCATTTTCCTTCAAGGAATTGCTACCTTACAATTTATTGCTTAGTAAGGTGTGTTGTGGGATACAGTAAAACTTGAAAAGCAGTAACTGCAAATAACAATGTTAAAGTATGTTAGATTTCTTAAAATTGTGATTTTCTTTCAGAATCAACTTTCCTCTACAAATAAAATCTCTTCCTAATGAAACAATATTGACAATAAAACTATTTGGAGTAAACTGCGTATCTAAAAATACAGAAATACTGGCTTGGACATGTTCCCCCTTGTATCAAAAACGGTAAGTACATTTTTGTATGATAGGGTTTTTTAAATAGTGTTCTTTAATTAAATGCTATACTCTGCAAGAAAGGGAGGTCTGGAAGGAATATACAAACAAATGAACACTAATTTGAGCAGTATCAGAGGGGTAGCCGTGTTAGTCTGGATCTGTAGAAGCGACAAAGGGTCCTGTGGCACCTTATAGACTAACAGAGGTATTGGAGCATAAGCTTTCGTGGGTGAATACCCACTTCTTTGGATGCAAACATTTGCATCCGAAGAAGTGGGTATTCACCCACGAAAGCTTATGCTCCAATACCTCTGTTAGTCTATAAGGTGCCACAGGACCCTTTGTCGCTTAATTTGAGCAGTTAAACAGAACTTTATTGCAATAAGGAACGAAACAGTCACTTTCAATAACTGTTCCTCCTTTCCGTACAGAGCTCTTTCAAGTCCTGATTTTCCTGAACCCCTTTGGATTGGGCTTTGCTGACTGTCCACCAGGTTACCCTAGAAAATTCCCCAGTCATGTTGAAGGGCCTTGTTGCCTTCCCATACCCTCACTAAACTACCCTCTCATTCAGACTATTTTCTTTCTGGATCTGCTTTCCTGTTCCTTTGCCCCCTGACTCTTTCCACACCCTTACTTCTCATACTTCCCAGAATGGTGCTGCTAGTTGGGACTACAGTGAACAGTTTCTCTGTTCCCTCCCCATAGTTTAGAAACTTCCCTCACATTTTAACTTTCCCTTTTTACCCAACCCTCAGTTTAACATTATTTTAAAGTTTGTAGGTTATGAATATCTCTGTAACTACATAAATAAAGACCTAGGGTGAAATATTCAAAAGTGACAAAGTTGCATTTTATCTTTGACTTGGGCTAAGGCCAGATTTGTAACGATATTTATACTCATAGACTTCAAGGCCAGAAGGGATCATCATGATCTAGTCCAGGGGTTCTCAAACTGGGGGTCGGGACCCCTCAGGGGGTCATGAGGCTATTACATGGGGGGTTGCGAGCTGTCACCCTCCACCCCAAATACCGCTTTGCCTCCAGCATTTATTTAGTCACTGTCACTGATCAGTCTATCAGCCTTCACCGAAAGAGCGCCGATCACAAGACATCAGATGCGTTGTTCTAGCCAGTCCTCCAACTACCTGCTGGCCAGGCTGTCAGTAGCACCGGACACCCGATTGACATAGCGCACAGCAGCCTAGAACTCCTGAGCGATCCGCCAACCGCAGCCTCCCAAGCAGCTGGGATTCCAGGCATGCACCACTATACTGGGCCCCAGCATTTATAATGGTGTTAAATATATAAAAACGTGGTTTTAATTTATAAGGGCGGGGGGTCGCACTCAGAGGCTCGCTATGTGAAAGTAAAAAAGTAAAAATAAATTGAGAACCACTGATCTAGTCTGACCTGCACATTGCAGGCCACAGCATCTCATCCATCCACTCCTGTAATAGACCCCTAATCTCTAGCTGAGTTACTGAAGTCCTCAAACCCATCGTTTAAAGACCTCAAGTTACAGAGAATTCACCACTTACACTAGTTTAAATCTGCAAGTGACCCATGCCCCATGCTGCAGAGGAAGGCAAAAAAACCCCAGGGTCTCTGCCGTGAACCCTCTCCTGGAGCTAGGTGCCTAATCCAGGTCAGACCTTTCTCACAAAAAATGAGAAGAAAGAGGTGGAGCCCCTCCTTATACACAATAGCCCAGTGGTTAGAAAACTCACCCAGGATGTGGTTCCGATGTCCACTCTGCCTGATTCAGCGCATGAATTTTAATCCAGAGTGCCCACCTTCTGGGTAAGTGCCTTCGCTGGGCTACAGAGTCATTTTCACTCTCCGGCCCAGTGACTATTTATTTCAAACTAAATGCAACCCACCCCAAAATACCCTACCACCTGGGGATTAGGGTGCTCTACTGGGAGGTGGGAGACCTGGGTTCAGTCCCTGCTCTGTGTAGATTAGGGGTGCTCTGAGCACGCCTACCAGATCAGGCTCTGTAGGCAAGATAGGTGGGGGGACAACTAGCTTAAGAATCCTCCAGGGATTTAGGTGTAAGTTCGGCGCTGAGCAGCATGGCAATGTCGGGACTTAGGCAGCTTTGTGAGCGCCCAGCAGCAGAAATTTAGGCACCATGGGGAATTTAGATGCCAACTGGCTTAGGCAGCAGCTGAGCAGTGGTGCCAGTGACACCTAAATGTTGGAATTAGATGCTAAAGTGGCAGTTAGACACCTAAGTCTCCCTTGTGAATCTAGCTCTTAGGAACCAAGTCCTATTGACTTTGAAAGAATGTTAGGTCCCTAAGTAACTTGGGTGCTCTTGAAAATGTTACCTCTATTAAAAATATGGCCTTATTCTTTCATGGTGCTACATAACTAGGGCTCTACCAAATTCATGGCCATGAAAAACACATCACAGACAGTGAGTGCTGGTCTCCCCCCATGAAATCTGGCCTTTTGTGTGCTTTTACCCTGTACTATACAGATTTCATGGGGGAGACCAACATTTCTCAAACTGGGGTTCCTGAGAAACCCCAATTGCCAACCCTATTGCTGTGCTGCCTTCAGAGCTGGGAGATCGAAAAGCGGCGGCTGTTGGCTGGGTGCCCAGCTGTGAAGGCAGCGCCCTGCCAGCAGCAGCACAGAAGTAAGGGGAGCAGTATTGTAACCTCCCCACACACACACACATACACACACAATAACCTTGTGACTCCCTCACAACTCCTTTTTGGGTCAGGACCCCTACAATTACAACACCATGAAATTTCAGTTTTAAATAGCTGAAATCATAAAATTTACTATTTTTAAAATCCTATGACCGTGAAATTGACCAAAATGGACCATGAATTTGGTAGGGCCATATACATAACCAGTATACATAACCTAGGAAATACAAGAATGCCTTCCATTACAGCTATTTCACTATTTTATAGATCCTAGCTCAAATGACCCATCAAAGGAGAAATTAAAGCTAGGTGTAGGAGGAGGAATACTTTGGTGAATGTAGAACACACATTTTCTAATCTGTTAGCTATGTCATTTACAATTAGGAGAAACTACTAGTGGTGCCAACCACAGCTCCACAAAATTGGTTACTTACCATGATTTGAATTGATAGACCAATTTAAAAACAAATCACCCCTGAAATTCAGTCAGAAAAGTGAAACTTGAAAATATCTGAACACTCAATCAGTCTGCTTTACTATTCCATTAGCCATACCTGAATATTTTGTAGCTGGAGTAAAATACAGTCTCTGAAAGGTCAAATATCTACAAAGTAACAGAAATATGATTTTGGGGAATTATGCCACTTTGACACAGATGATACTGACAAAGGAATCTGATTGGCTAATTGGAAGGATTCCAGTCCAGGAAATTAAGTGACAATAACTGCAGTGTGTGGAGCTTCTTCTCCTTACTATTTTTCCCCATTCAAAACATCAATCATTTAATCTTTAAATTTTTGTTCACAAATTTTATGCAGAAAATTTTAACAGTCCTGTAATACAGAAATATACATATACAATAAGCAAGAATAGTGATAAATTATGGGCTAAATTCTACTCTCATCTTCACCAATGTGACTCTACAGCGACTCTAATGATTTCAGTGGAGTAATTTTTGATTCACAGTGGTGTAAATGAGTAATTAGATACAAACACACACCAGTGATGCATTGTCCCAGGTTACTGGGAGTGTCTCATATGAATGCAATGAGACTAGATATTAGAGTCCTAATGAACATTTCATGGTATTGCTACAGTGCAGAATTAAGGTTGTTTGGGTGCCCTGACTGTGCATTTCTATACCTTAACATGTTTGGATTTCTTTTTAAGTTTAAAGTCAACTCTGAATTTCTTGGGTTTATAATAAATGGTTTGGGGGATAATTGCAACATTTCTGTCACATATTTTGTCTTTAACCATTGATATGTCCTTTCAACCTAACTCCATTTTAACACATTTTTCATCTGGAAATATAAATAATAAAACTGCTAATCATGGCCCCTGACTTTTTTAACCAATAACCCTAATATTCATGCTGCTTGCCCTTATATGACGATTGGCTGTATATAGAATATAATTACCAAAAGGGACCTGGATGGTGGAGTTTAACAGGAGCACTTGTTAAACTTGAGAAGCTCTTCAGTAAGTATTTGCAATGACAGTGCCAAGTCTCCTCCTTGCACATCAGAAAAATCTGTTTGTCTCTTGGGCTAAATAGTTTAGAGTTCCAAACCTAATTAAGACATCCGAAATCCATCATTTTGGGCAGTTTGGGAGAGGTAATGTCTCCCACAGTGCTCATTGCTCTGAGTTCACTGCTTCTAACAACACAGCCTATTTTGAAGTGGTATTTCCAAATCAGAGAGAGCAGGCAGCATAATTTTCTTTTGCTGGTCTCAGCGAGCGAAGTCCCCCATGGGTCTTCAGGGCACAAGATTGAACTTGTAACTTAATGTAGCTTGAGCTGTCCTTAAACCTCTGTCTTGTCTTGTAACGTAATGAGCCTGGGAGTTTACTTCAGCTCCTGTTATAAACAAGTATAGGAAATCTGCATAGTTGAAGGTGTTCTCACTTGTCATTGGTCTGTGTAAGTAAATAAATAAATAAATAGTAGTAGATATATATAGCACAGTTTGTTCACATTCCATCCATATTTTATTGCTAAAGGAACTTTCTCATACAGATAATGAGACAATAGATAGACCATGTTAGTGAAGTTGTTGGCTATCAACGCTCTAGTTGTTGGCCCTTTCCTTTTCAGAATCATCCCATCATGCTATACCACTGCTCTTCCTGCCAGTTGCATCATTCCTCTATGCATAAAGAAATGCCCAGTTATTGCCATCCTGTCTCCAGACTTGGTCCTCTAGACCTGCAATCCATGTAACTGCACCATAATTCTGTGGGGGCTCCAGTTCTTTAGCTTCTCATTTGGTACCATATCATCCTTTCTCACCTCCCGTTCTTCTCCCCAGTGCATGTACCCACATCTGGCAAAATTCAGCATTTGATCTACAGATAGGTCAGGACCAGAAAGTTCTGATTTTAGATTCCGATCTTAGCTCCACAGGCCCATCTCCGTTCTTTCCTTGATTCACTCTTCTCCTTCCATATTCTCTCTGGGTGATTTTATTGACTTCCATGGTTTTAACTACCACTTAACTACCCCTTATTAGCAGATGATCCCCAGATATTTAACCTTGAACTCTGCCTTCTTTCCAATCTCACATCTTCCACTGTCTGAGAGATCTCCTTCTGGATGCTTCCTGCTATCAGCCACTCCAAATCAAAACTACTACGTTTCTTCTCTATGGGCTGGTCATGTTTTGTAATCTCCCCTTCTTTTATTCCTTCGCTGGCTTCCTGGCTTCTTACTACATCAAGTTCAAGCTCCTTGTCCCTTCCTTTAGAACCAGGTATAAACTTGCCCTACTTACTCTGCTCTTACTTCCTCCTATTCGCCTTCATGTTGCTCTCAGTTTTCTCCTTACTGCTCTATCTTTTCATTTCCTCTACTGCCCCCGGCATTTAACAGTCCCCTAGCTCTCATTCATCAGGCTCCTGCACACTCATTCTTCAAAAATCTCCTTAAAAAACATTTTTTATCAAATCTTTCCTACCTTGTTCCCCGTCCTCCGTTGCCCTGACAGTTGCCCCATTCCGTGCCTTATCTCTTTCAAAGGTTTCCAGGTCAGGAACCACAGCTCTATGGATTTTTTTAAAGTACCACATACATTTGTAGTGCAATATAAATTATTAGTAATAATAAAAGGGGGTGAGGGTAGTTCAGCCTCCATGTCCATTCAACCCTTGGCTGCTCAGCTGAGACTGCTAAGAATAATACCAATTAATGCTGATTATGGTGAGGAGTTGTGATCTGAACACCTGCCCTCTAGAAAAGAGATGAAGAGCAGCGATTCATTTCATAAAGTTCACCCAAGTAAACATCAGCTGGAAACGCCTTTCAGTCGCTATTGATCTGGTTCGAATTTAGACTAGTGGCCTAAAGGTGAACGGATTCATATTTCATGACTAGTTTCCCCCTAATATCTTGTGTTCTTTGCTCCCCATACACCTGCAGCTGAAAAACAAACTTTTGAAAATCATTTGTCTTTGATCCTCCTGAATTTTGCTCTCTCAATGAAATAGTGTTTGCACTAACAACACCAAATATCGTCAGAAGTAAAAAACAAACTGTACTTTTAGTCTGAATGGTGGCTGCAAAGATGGCATTGCAGGGTTCCCATGGTTCTTGTCTCAATGACTCTATAGCAATTTAGTTCAGTTTGCAATTCAGAATATTCCTTTTTTGTCAGTGCTGCAAACTCATGCTGGGATCAGAAAACCCATCTGTGTTCTTATATCCTCACCACTGCTAAAGAGTCTGTGTTCTGAACTCATTTATCCATTTTGTTGATGCTCTAGTAGGCAGAAAGGAATTTAGTTCATTCTCCTACAGCTGTATTGATTGTTCAGTGCTAACAGTAGTTAAAAATTTGCCTGTCACTAAAAATAATTATTTAGGAGTAGAAAAAATGTCGAATATGCCCTTTTATACATAATTTTGATTTCTGATCTTAACCTGACCAGCCATTAAGATGTGAGTAAATTAAAAGGCAAAACAGATGCACTATATCTTAATTCATGTGAGTGGATTAATTATGATTAGGACTTGCATCTGTGTCTTTCCAAATGTATTCAAGCACTGTTGAATGAATTATATTGACCTGAAATTTTCTTATCTGAAGACAGTGTGCATGCATGTTTCTGATCAGACTTTTGATTGTGAATGTAGCGCTCAGACAGGTGCCAGAGGCCATAATCTTCTCTCTATCCACTGAACAGATAGTGCCATCTTCCCCACTCAATCTCCTTCCTCCTAGAGGGACCATTTCTATGGGTGCTTCAGTCCTCATGCCCCTTCAGTCCTCCAGACTGATACTACTAAATAGGGATCTTAACTATGGCCAGTTGTGGTGGTGAATGTTTTTTATCCATCTTACCTATAATGTCCCCTTACCATAGTATCTGTTTACCTCAAAGTAGTTATTCTCCCAACATCCCTGTAAGGTAGGAAAGTAGTATAAGCCCCATTTTACAGATGAGGAACTGAAGCACAAAGACTGTGACTACCCAAGATCAAGCTGGAAGTCTGTGTTGGAGCACAGAACTGAACTGAAGTCTTCTGTATTGCCCCAACTAGTGGACCAGGACTGACAATTTACTAAACTCCTTTCTTATAGGCTACTGAGGGCAGCAACTTTCAGACATTACTGACCTAGGCCAGATTTGAACTACCCATCTAGGGTTTGTGGCCTGTCCCATTCATAGTCATAGAATCCAAGCCCAGAAAAGCCCACTGCGATGGTCTAGTCTGGCCTCCTGTGTCACACGTGTCATAAAACTTCCCCAAAGTAATTCCTAGAGAGCATACCGTGTTTTAAAAGTTGTCAGTGATGGAGAATCCACCATGACCCTTGGTAAATTGTTCCCGTGATTACTCTCACTATTAAAAATGTATGCCTTATTTCCAGTCTGAATTTATCTAGTTTGAATGTCCAGCTGTTGGATTGTGTTATACTCTTTTCTGATAGATTGGAGAGCCTGTTATTAAATATTTGTTACCCATGTAGATACTTATTCCATGAGTCATTGATTTAAGTGTTTCTGATGTAATTTCAATCAAGCCTGTCTGGTTTATCTCTGGTACTGATGCGGTATTATATCTACATATATTGATATTTGCAGAAAGTTCATTCATGGAATCGTGCTGCTTAGCATGGCATTGTACAGTGAGCCTCCAACAACCATGATAGCACCAGGCATTTGTGACACTAGTCTGCCAGCACTAGTAACACTGCAGGTAAGGATTGCTTTTTGAGAAAGCAAAGCAAGGACTTGTTGTCAAACAACTTGCAGTAAATGATTGATTACACAGTTCTTCCTGATCCCACAGTTTAAAAGTCATAAGAGACCTCTGCTTGTATGCTATCAGCCTTTTTAATTGTGGGGGGAGTAAAATTCTACATAACAGCAATTATATACCGTACTCGCTAAATCAGATACAGGCTGTGGGGGTTAGGCACTGAGTAGATTACTTTTTCTTCTGTGTTCCTTGACACAAATTGCTGACCTGGTACCTGACTCTCCGCTGCGTTTTTGTCCCACTTGTATCCCGTGTACCACTGAATTACTTCCCATTATACACATCGCAGGCAACTAACAATTAACTGAGTCTGCAGAAAGGTCTGTGGGGAAGGAGCTACAAAGTGCATCTGTATTTATACCACTCTTAATCCATGACCAAATGCCAGGCTGCCACTGATGTCACTGTGAGCTCTGCATGTAGACCAAGGGCAGTATATGGCCTCCAAATATTGAAAAGACATTTTGTCTGTCCCCAGTGTTGTCCTGTTCCCAGATTGAACTGTTAATTTTAAAGGCACAGCCAATTGCTTTTCCTATTCAAAAACCAAATGATCGTTATTAGCAAATGAAGCACAAAGGCAAGTAATGTGAATAAATTAGGCTGACCTAAAAATGTCCTATTTTGAATAAGTAATTGAACAAGAGTTTTTAGTTGGAATAATACAGTCAAAGACAGCTCCTTAAAATAGCTTTCTCTGTATTAATAATAAAAGGAAGGTGAGGCAGTAGAGGGCTACTAATTTAAAATATGTCTCTCTGCTCTAAGAAACAGCAGAGAAGAATCTCCCACTCCCTTCTCCTCCCTTCCCATACTCAATTATGCATGTAAATATGACAATAGGAAACACTGTGAACATACAGGAAAAGCTGCCTTAAAAAAACAGCTCTTTTGATGTGATTGCTGTGTGCTATAATTCCCAGGAGTACTGGGAGACAGTTTGGTGGTGGTGTTTTTTTGTTAATTAATAGTTTGTGAGTATTCACATATGTATTGGTTAGAGAGACTGCTTTTCTGATCCTACTGTGAATGTCTCTTAATACATTATGAAGTAACTTCTATGATACGCAAATTGAACTGGATTAAAGAACTAAATTTTCATCTAACCCGCCACTCAAACCCAAAACACTTGTGAGCTTTGTAAAAGTTTGGTTATCAGCTTTCCCTCCCCCCATTTTATTACATTATGTAATGAAACTCTGCACTTCCCAGACCGAGCTGGAAGTGAAAGTGATGAAAAATCATGAGAGGCTGTTCTTGTGCCCTTAACAGGCCAATCAGAAGCAAGGAATTACGAAAAACAGCCTGCTCTACTGAATTTTCCAGCCTACTCTTACAAAACCAAGAACTTCAGATACATCTCAAAACTCGGGGATGCTGTTGATTCAAATTGAATAGAACCTCCAAAAAAAAACAAAAACCAAAAAAACCTTTTTGAGTTTTTCCCCATAACTTGATGAAGCTAAAAATGGGCCTGTGCCAACCCCTGTCTCCTTCCCTCAGTATGAAGACCTCCCAACTTTGGGGAAATTAATATCCAGATCTGAACTTTGCAGCTCGGTCCCTGTCTCTTACAATCCAAATCAAAATGCAGACTCTGAACCCCTCCTCCCCCACGCTATTCTGGAGAAATGCAGATCTAGATTGAAACTTTGCAGCTCAGGCCCATCTCTAGTTAAAAACAGGGCGGGAGAAGCCTTTAACTGGAGTCCCACACAGACCTAATGAGGCTCAGATACAATGGGTAAAATCCTGGCCCCATTACATTTAAAGGCAAAACTCTCATTGACTTCAATGGAGCCAGGATTGTCACCCAATAGTTGTGAGTAAAACTTATTCATACAATAAACACCCCTTTTGCAATGATCCTGCCTCCCTTTTCCCCCTTATTTCTCACATTTCTTCTACATATTTAGGATGCCATTCACAAACAATCATACGCAGATATCTGAGAAACCTTTTATACAAATTTCTACATAAGACATCTATTTTATTTTTTTTGGTAGGTTGACTTTCCAGAAACTAATTTGGAGTTTATTAAACCTGAGCCTGAAGAGAAAAGAGATGACCTTGAAGAACCAGCTAAAGAGTGCTTGACGCATATAGCAAGACTTTCACAGAAACATTCTCTCTTGCTGTAAGTGCACCCAAGTCTTCCTTCTTACATCTGGCATGCTGTGCATAACGCCATCAATCACTCTTAAATGTGTTCAAGTCTTGAAAAGCGAAATTTCCCACCTATATAGCCCGATTTCATTCATTTGATGAAGTAATACTTCTAGATGAGAGGAAAAAGTGGCAATGAAGCTAAAACAAGCCCCTGAAGGTGACAATGCCTTTCTATAGCTTAGAATACTTTTGTCTATATTTTTTTATCTTTTCATGTTTCCTTGGCACTAGAAGCAAACTGCTGATTTGAAGCACGAACATTTGCCTCGAACTATATAATTTCCAATAATAATAGTATTAGCAATTTTTTAAAAATGGGCTTGATAAAAACAACACCGGTAAATAATAATGATAAACCCATACTATTAGGCCATCGTACTCACCAAGTGGCATACAAACATTAGAAAGGCAATCTCTATCATGTTCCTCAGTAAACAAGGAAACAATTATGCAGAATTTGGCTTTCACAACAGGCTTATAAAGAATAAGTAAAACAAAACATGTTGTATCATCTACTCAGGCAGATTAGTAACCCTAGACATATGTAGGTTATATTATCAAGTAGCATTATGTACACAGTCTAAAATAACAATTATAGCAAGAACCACAGTGGGGTTAGTGGTATCAATGCTTGCTGGCTGGCATTATAGAAGTCACTAACGCTTGTTCATTAATCCTTCACCACAGGCTAAAGATGCTATAGTAATGTAATAAATAAATATAAAGTCTCTTTTTAAACTTTCCCAATAATGTTCCGTTATACACATGTAAAGGAGGAGGTTTTCTTTACTCATTTTATTTTTTTGGGGAAAAGATATTTATTGAGTTATACATTTCTGTTGGCTACAATAAACTGCTAGTATATTGAATGTTACCATCTCTTCTCCTTTCTAAAGATGTGATTTAAGTTTTCTTTGCTTTCAACCACTGAGGGCTGTTAAGCAGGATTGGGGCTGGTCAGTACTTGGATGAGAGTCTTTTAAGGAAAACGTAGTTGCTGCGAGAAGTGGCATTGGTGGTTCAGTAGGCAATCATTACTTCCAAGTTAGTACAGAGCCAAAACTACTTCAGTTTGGTGCTCAGGGTTGTCAGCTTCTGGAGGGGACATTCTTTTGATTAGATTTATAAGTGAGATCATGAACACTCAAGACGAGACGCAGAATCAGAAGGGTCATTTAAAATGATTCATTTCTCCCTCTCTTTCTCTTTCACGCTCACACACACACACACACACACATCTTATAGCTTCATTTGTATTTTTTTAAAAAACCTGTACTATTTTTCTTTTAAGTTTTAAAAGCTTTAACTGTTTTTTTCTTTTTTTGGTTCCATTCATAAAAGTTCAAAGATTTTTTTTTAAGGTGGTTGTGGCAATCAGAGTAAGCCAGACCACACTTAACTGCTTAATGTTGTAAGAGTGAAGAAGGGTTTATTAACATCTTATACCTTGTTGGGCCCAAATAATCTCATTATCAGCACAACAATCTTCAGATGCTATATATGTTCAAAGTATTATTGTCACCTAGACTGAACATCTTTTCAGACATAAACTTTTATTATGACAGATAAACCTAAAACCTTTACCCCGATCAAATCTTTAAAGACAGCCATTAAACAAGACAGTAACCCAGCAAAGCAAGATAGGAAAGAGAAGACTGTCTTGTCACTGAAGAGGAATGGGGTAGATACAAGAAAGCATTGGTCTTTTATCTAGCCATTTTTAAGCGTTAACTGATTTAATCTGAACAGACTGTCATGTTCAGGAGATGCTGTTGGGAAACTAGAAAATCTCTAAAGTCAACATGCAAGAGGTGTCCTCTAATTGCACTGTCTCGCTGAATGCTGTCCGAATGTAAAGGAACACATGACAAACCATCAAAAAGCTAAAGCTTTATCTCCTCTGCAGTGTGTGGCACACTCACACCCTGCACACAAACCCAAGGATTGCTGGCTGCTATTATTGTGAGCACTCTGTGAATTGTTGAGCTACACTAAAGAGATAATGTATCATGCTGCCACTACTTCTTTCTGAAGCTTAAAATATACTTTGTTTATTATAATAATTTGCTTAAAACGACTACTACTAAAAATGATAGTAGGTAACATGTCTCTTATGCAGCCCGTCACTATAATATCTGAGCAGCTCACACAATTATGAATTTATTCTCCTCAGACCCCTCTGAGGTAAAGAAAGCAAATTGTCTTTCCTTGCAACATTAAACCCCATGTTTATTGTTTGTACTGCCAACACCTATTCCAAATGCCTGGCAAATTCATAACTGATTGAAGGAAACCTTTTTTCACATAATGTACAATCAACCTTGGAACCCATTGCCATGAGATATTACCAAAGCCAAAAACTTAGCAAGATTCAGAAAGGGATAAGCTATTCATTTGGCTAAGAAAAAGTTGCTGTTATAGTAAATCATGGGGGAAAGTGTTTCGAAATGGATGCAAGCATTCATGTTTCAGGACTTGATTCAACTTCCAACTAATGGGAGTTCGGAGAAAATTTCCCTGCAGGCAGGTTATCCCATTACTACCTACAGCAGGGATTTTTGAACCTTCCTCTGATGCTGGTTACTGTCCAAGACTGGATGCTGGACACGATAGATGAAATCATGGGTCTGATGTAGTGTGGCACCTCCTATGTTCTTTGAGAGCCTTAGTGATATTTATAATGTTAATTATGAATTTTGTCTATTTGTAATTTATTGTACATTTTTAAGGCTTGTTTTTAGAGCTTGAGTTTAAACTAGGATTGCCTGTTTACATTAGCTATTTTATCTTGGTGAAATGTTTGTTTGTTTGTTTGTTTGTTTGTGATGATATTGAACCCTAAGATTTAATGAGGCTATTTGTTTTATGGACCAAGAAAATGCATATGAATTGTTGGCGCATTGAAGGACGTACAGAACACATTAACCTGGTGTTCTTTTCATTGGCTTACTGATTTTTGCAATATTGGGGGATGCCAAGGCATTTTATTAATATGACATTCACCCCTCTCTGTGGGGTAGGTGGCACTACACCCATTCTGCAGATTAGTAAAGTGAGGCACAGCAGGCCAGACTGGTTCTTTGAAAGAGGCTTGGAAAGTGAAAGGATCTTTCTTCCTACCTATCCTCTTTGCACACCCTGTGCAAAGACCAAGAATGATCATGGTGCGCGCGTGTGTATGTTTGTGTGTGTGAGTGAGAGAGAACACATGGCCTTTTAAAAGTCTCATATCCTAGAATGTATGTGAATGCTATCACCTGAGTTGATCAGTGGTGGGGAACGTGGGAGTGAAAGTTGACTAGCTGTGTTATAATCAGTAGTTGTCACCACAGTTAATTAGAGATGCTATAGAATAGGCAGTGGGTATGACAGTAATTTCTCTGGCCAAAACTGCACACACTGAAAAACAACTGTGGAGAAAAAGAGAGAGAGAGTGTGAGCTTGGTAAAGTGAAATATCTGTATGTGCATCTCTTTACACGTCCCAAGGCTGACAGTTCCAGATTATAAATATCACTTCTTCATAAGAGCTCGTGCACAGAAAATGATATCCCATCCCAAGGAGAACAAGTAGCTAGAAAGCAGTGCCCCCTCTTTACAAGGCTCTAGGTGGTTTTCATTTCAAACTGAATTTCTAATCTTCTCTTCCAGGTTGTCGGAGCAAGAGCGAAGATTTTTATGGTTTTATCGTTCCTACTGCAATAATGAAAACTGTTCCCTTCCTTTGATACTGGGCAGTGCCCCCAGTTGGGATCGAAAAAGCATATCAGAAATGTACATGGTGTTGAGGGAATGGAGCTTTTCTAACCCTTTGGAGGCACTTGGGCTTCTGACTTTCAGGTAAGAGAAAATTAACAACGTCAGAAAATAACAATAAACAGACTCCTAGTCTGCTGATTAATTCACCACTTTGAGTTGCTCAGTATAATACCAAGCTTTGGTTCATTGACTATCTGCTTTCAGCTTTGCCTCTGTGTCAAAATGAAGATGTAATTGGAACTCTTGAGCTGACCTTCAGTTGAATGCGCTGGCCCTGCCTTCTTGCCTGAGAAGTTCGCTATTTTGCAGGATAATGAAAAGCATATTTCATTCTATATGATGGATTCATTCAGTTTCTAGTAACAGGTGATCAGTCAGATACTTAGCACTTATACAGCACTTTGCATCTTAACACTACTGTACAGACATAAAGCGAGTAATGGAGATGGGGCTGAACCATGCTCCTAGATCAAGATGCTACCTCAAAGTGTATATCTGGACTGACCTTTGGCACTGGCCCTTCTTTCTGTAATAGAAACATCCCAAACCTTGGGGCAATTGAGAACTGGCTTCTAATGTTGCACTCTCATTGACTTTCAGTGAGAGCTGGGTGCCTTTTGTGCATCAGAAAGTGTCTCTGCTACGGAGGGTATCTTTTAACCTGTGACATACGTAATCTGCAGTGAAAAGAACCTGTGTCAGCAAATGTATTTTCTCAGGTTATTTTGGGGGAGGGGGTTGTTTTAAGAAATCTGCATGTGAAAACGTCACACAATTGGACAAAATGAGGGTGAAAATGATGCATTGTCAAGCCCTTGCTTGTCTGGGTGTTGAGCTTTCTATGATTAAAGCTGAAAATCCTTCTTTGCAAACTGATTTACTAGCTATAAACCAAGTCTTTAGAAAAGACATTAAAAGGAGAGGTTTTAGAGACTTCACCTAATCCCTTTGCCCAGTGAGTAAGGACTTCATACCCTCATTACTCATTTACAAAAACAGATACTTAAATATACATATTTTAAAATAACCACAGATGATCATTGCCTTCCAGCATTATTCTTATCCCTCCCTTCTCTGGTTTAGGTTTGAATCCAAAGTATTAAGCTTCCCCACATACATACGAACATCTCCTATTGAAATTTAATGGGAGTTCTGCATGCAAAGATCTTGAAGGATTTGGTCCTTAGTGCATGGAAAGCCTTTTGGAACATTTGTGATTGTGCTCAAGCAGTGTATGTGTGCATACCATGTTTGCCATCATTGCAATATTTTTGTGCTTTCCTGACTTACCAGAGCACCCTTTTATTTCATGTTGGAACAAATACAGTGACAAGCACCACATTGATGTTCTCTCTCCAGACTGGCAAAAGTCTTAATGGTGATTTAGGGGACACGCCAAGATTCAAAAACAGAACTTGTTAACTAGTTCTGGCTACGCCTACAGTTGGCATTTCTGGAGACAAAGGGCTCAATTATTCCTTGAAGATCCAGCTCTGCAATGGGTGTGGTATGCAGTTTTATAGCCCCATCAGGTGCTCCAAAGGGCATTGTGACTCACATTGCCTGAAAGCCTTTCACAGAGCACAGTTGCTATGCCACTCTTTGATGGTATCTTCACTGCAGTCCGGAAGTATGGTTGCAGCAAATGTAGGCGCACCTGAGCTAACTTTGATCTAGCTAGATGGAAGCTAGCTTGAGTAAATTTAGCTGTTGCAGCAGGGTTGGCAGTATAGTCTATCCTCCTGAGTACAATCCCACCCAGAACCCTGGGTACATACTCGACCATGTCATAGCCACTGCTGCTGTGACTACATTGTGGTTGTTACTCAAGCTAGCTTTTGTATAGCTAGATCAAAACAAGTTCAGGAGCCACAATTGCACCTTCCAACTGCGGCACACCCTTACAAGATGCAACGTACATGCCACTCTGAGTCTGTCCAGCTCTGCAGGTTGTCATGGAAGGGTGGGCTGAGGTCATAACTCTGACTCCTCCAATCCAGCCTGTAGAATGGCTGGCCAAGAGTAAATACTTGTGCTTGGGATTTGAGGGGTACTGTTCCCCTAAGTACGTACCCTCACAGGAGATGTGCGCACTCTGGTTTATATTTTACAAACATGTTAACAAAAGAGACCAGGGATATCAATAGAAGTCGTCTTTTCTTTAAATATTCTGACTTGAAATATCTAATGTCCCTAGCATGTTGCATGTGTGTTTTAGACCAACTAGGATGCTGTCTTTGGAGATTAGGGGGAGTACACTGCTCTCTAAATGTCCATTTTTAAAAGACCAGTTTCACAGATGGCTGAACTGCTGGAGAGGGGGCGGGGGTTTAGCTGACTGGGATTGTGGTGTCTTGTTTTTAACCTATTTAATAATTACCAGTTAAGTAGCAGCAGTGGCTGTATTGCTAACTTGGCTTCACATTCCCACTCTGACCTTCAATCAGTTTGGATTGTAGGTGCATTGACTAAGCTGTTTGGGAAGACTCGCTCTACTCTGGTCTGCATTATGCTTGGCTCTGGCAGTTTTTACCCTCTGCTCCTGATTTCTCAGAGCAACAAAATGTCCTCCTAATTTCTTTTGACTAGAGATTAAACTGCAAAAGGGTGTCATATCCAAACAAATGGTGAGGTGTGTCTAACAGAAATGCTTCTTATCTCAGCGTGTGTTTTTTCATGTGATCCAATAATAAGTATTCTCCATTTAATTAAAAAGTTGTTTCATGAGGACTGGAAGGCAGGCTCAGGGCTTGATAATGGGATCTTTGATCTCTGGGTTGCTAGTTCAAATGTCGTCCAGTGTGATGGGAACCAGAAGTCATTACCATCTGCTGATTGTTCAGTGGCTTGTGTACTTGAAATGAGTTGGCTGGTCTCTGTCTGGATAAATTTCTACATCACAGAAGTTGCCATGGCACCTGTCACTATTTGGCATGTTTATTCTCAGTCTCATCCAAGAAACTATGGGTCAAAATTTTCAGAAGTGACTGGTAATTTTGGTTTCAGAGTAGCAGCCGTATTAGTCTGTATCCACAAAAAGAACGAGGAGTACTTGTGGCACCTTAGAGACTAACAACTTTATTTGGGCATAAGCTTTTGTGGGCTATAGCCCACTTCATCAGATGCATAGTGATATAGCCCATGAAAGCTTATGCCCAAATACATTCGTTAGTCTCTAAGGTGCCACAAGTACTCCTCATTCTTTTTTTGGTAATTTTGAGTGCTTCAGTTTTTGGTTGCTGTAGTTTTGGGGTGCTCAATTTGAGACATCTTAAGGGACCTGATTTTCTGAGGGTGGGTGCTCAGCACTTTCTGAAACACAGGCTGGGTACCCAAAAATCTCCAGTCACTTTTGAAAGCCTTGGGCTAAAGAGACTAAATTACCTGTAGGGTATGGCCTTCTCAGAGCAAGGTTAAAGGACATTTCCTGAGCACTAAGCTCACTTTTACAAAGGGTAAGAGGTAGGAAGAGAAGTCACAGGAGACAACATCTGATTATCTTGATCGCAAGAAGTCAGTACATCCCATGCGATTTAGTGAGAGTTGCAGATGCTCTGTGCCACTCAGGATCAAGCCCCAATGTTCAGAGCACATAATACAGCTCTCTCTGCAATATGGTATAACTTTAAAATGAGCTGCTCTCACGCCAGTTAAGTGTATGTTTTAATAGATGCATCTCATTCGTCTGGCATCTCTCTCCCTTTGCTGACTGTCTTCTCTACTTTACAAGCACGACTCCAGGCAGACTAATAATAACCTAGTCATTTACGCACTAGAAAAGGAGAACTTTCATAAACTGGAAACACATTCATGCTACGTTTCACAGATACATTTAGTAGCAGTCTTGCATCCAATACATGCATCAAGCATGGATTCTTAGGGCCTCCCAGGAGCCAGTCCTTAAAAACCAATTTAAAAAACATTGAAGAGCTCTTTAATGAAGGAAGGAGGGTAGAGAGCAGAATAAGATTTTACGCTCTTAGTTTTACCTCTAATTTCAGGGAAGGTTGATTACAAACTACAGTCTGAAAAATACAAATTTTTCACAAGGCAACGGGTAGAAAGCTGGTCCCTCCTCCACTGCACTACTTGCTGCTGTCCTGTGCATTTCTACCTCCATTTTCATTATTGCCTTCCCTTACTTACCTTCCCTAGGAGAAAGCCAAGATTTTAGTTCAACTCTAACTTCTCTGCATGGCACACCAGCCAGGGAAATGATACAGGCACAGTTATTGTGGTGAAGGAGAAAAGCCAAGTGCAGTGTTATAAATGCCATGGCGGGCACACTTATATGCTATATACATGTACGGTAACCTAAAAAATTGTCAGATTATTTTGCTTTTCAGATTACATAATGTGTTCTTTTATATTTTGTATATATGAACACATTAGCTAACCTGAAAAACAAAATAACTAGATAACAATTTTGACTGTACATGAAATATCAGAGCTTCACAGCACCCAGCAACGGCTCCCCACAGAAGACGTATAGTACCAATCTGCTTTTTACCACATACCTGCAATGTAATTCCAGCCATGTGATGTATTGCTGCTAGGAAGCCCTGATACTCGCCTAAAATTAGAAAATAACATCTGAAGAAGAACATACCTAATTCTCCAGCACAGTCCAAGCTTTGTGCCAGCACTGGAGAGTTGACATTTGTTGTTCAGTGGGGTGGAGAGAGAAAGTAGCCGGTATAAGAAAGAGAAACATTTTTTCCTGCAAACTGTGGGCTGGATTCTGACTTGGGCTGCACAACTGCAAGGACCTAGGGACTAGAACCCAGGTCAGTAGAGCCTAGGGTGGCTGAGATTCCCATGGTGCCACCAAGAAGCCATGCAGAGGTACAGCCAGGGAGCATCATGGAGAGTAGGCACTGCAGGAAATACTGCCCATGAGACCAAGAGTGATAGTACCCTGTGGCCCTGTGATTGGCCAAGTGCCCCTACTTAACCTCTGTGGTTGGCCCAGGAAGTTTTCTGGGTATCTACACAGATCTTGGCCTGCTTCAGTGCCAGACTTTGCCTTGTCTCCTGATCTCTGACCCCAGCCTGACTTCAACCCGGACTCCTGCCCCTAGATTCTAACCCAGTATTGCCTCTGATATCTGGTCTTTGACCCCCACCTGACTCTGATCCTGACTCTTGTTTATGGGAACTGGCCCTGCAATTCCTCCAACTCTAGCCTGGTGACCCCTGTTCCTGGTGGACAGACCTGAGCCCAGCTGTGACCACTAGGCCAGACCACCTACACCCCACTCACTTACAACAGGAGAGTAAGGAGAAGTAAGAACCCCTCCTATATCCCTCTGCGTGCTAAGAGGATCTTGACTTCAGGCACATGTGGTAAGAGGGTTTATGTACCTGCTTACGTCATTCCCAGAATAGGTGGGCAGAGAGGGGTGGGAAATGGATAGTCCTGGCTCCATCCCCCTACTTGTTGACCAGAGTTGCTGGGCCAACACTTCTTCTAGACCGGAAGTAAGTTACCACCACCCATGCTCAAAGAGGAAGCAGGATTAGAATTGGTAAGGTTTTGAGTCTTCTCTACTAGGCCTTATGGGTCCCTGCAGAGTTTGCTGCCAGGCATAGAGTTTTAATCTCCAGCTGCTTGGGGAAAGAGGATCTGATTGCTCTCAAAAAGATCCTTAGGCTAGTGGGGTTGCAGTGACTCAACATTAACAGATGGAAGAGAGGATGGCTAGTCTCCTTCAGATACTGAAGGAGGTAGAATGTAGGGTAGGATGTCATTGGAAGGCCTTGAAGATAGCAGTGCTGGATAAGGGCCCCCGTGTTTGGTCAGGTAGTGGGGGTGGGGGTAAGAAAGGGAGAGTGTTTGGGATTTGATGAGTCTCTGGAGGTTTGAATTCCTGAACTTGAACATTAAGAAGTCAGTTTGTGGACAGCCTCTCTCCTTCTCTGCTGCTGGATTTATTTTGTGAATACCGTTGTCACATGCACCCTACAAAATACTGGGATCCCTTGTTTTTGCCCCTGTGACTTTTAGAGATTATCCTTGTAAAAAGTATAAGGGAGAGATGTTAACACGAATGTCCTGGCAAAATAACAATATCCTTAAACTTCCCTGTTTCTCTTCTTAGTCATAATATCCTTCTTCACTTCCTGATCTGAACCTGATGTTAGTGTTTATTACTTTACTAGATATAGAGGCTAATGTGTCCCATCCCAAATGTAGCTGCACTATAGAACTGGGTAAAGTTAAGTGTAGTCTAATTTGCAAAAGTGTGTTGAGACTTGTGAAAGTCACTTCACAAACAATAGTAAAAATATGTGGTGATTTGGGGCTAAATTCTGTTCTGTTACTCCAGTGCAAATCCAGATTGACTTCAGTGGAGTTGCTTCAAATTGCCCCAAAGTAATTAGGCGTAGAATTTGGCTGGTTCTTTCCACATCAATAGCAGAACGCCCAGTAAAATAATTCCGTAAGAAGCAGTTAGATTATATCTTGTCTGTTGAATCTTTTTGATTCTGAAAGTTATCGTATATGTATGTATAGAGTAGAGTAAACATGGGCTTATCTGCTATGTAAACAGATGTTACTACACATCATTTGGTAGTTGTATTTAGATTTACAGGAGAGACAAACTATGAAACTGCTATGCATTAATGTTGTAATAGAAAACACTCTACAAAAAGTAGCAGATCATTACTAAGGCATTCAATAGTCTTTTCAGTATGTTTAACTTTGATTAAATCTTTTGGTGGCAAGCACAATAGTTACAATGGATAACTGTTCTGGTTGACTTGCAGTCTTTGTGCACAGATATGCAAAGGTAGGCAGAAAGCTAAACACTTAAGGACCACCTGAGGGTTGTGTAGGTAAGATGGGGAGGACATTTGTTGTCCTCTGGAAAAATATAAGATCCTAGCCCATGGATGTTTTCAAATGGAAAAGCCTTATTTATTCCCCCCCCCCCCCCAACACACACAATCAATCATAGAAATGCAGGACTGTAAGGGATCTTGAGAAGTCATCTAGTCCATTCCCTGGCGCTGAGCTAGGACCAAGTATAACTACATTATCCCTGGAAAATGTTTGTCTAACCTGTTTTTGAAAACATCCAAACCTCCACAGCCTCCCATGGAAGCCTATTCCAGAGCTTAACTCTCCTTACAGTTAGAAAGTGTTTCCTAATAACTAACTGAAATCTCTCTTGCTGCAAATTAAGGTAATTTCTTCTTGTCCTACATTCAGTGGTCCTGGAGAACAATTGATCACGATCCTCTTTATGACAGCCCTTTGTTGTCAGGTCCACTCTCGGTCATCTTGTCTGAAAACTATGCATGCTCAGTTTTTTTAACCTTTCCTCATAGGTCAGGTTTTCTCAACTTTTTACCATTTTTGTTGCTCTCCTATGGACTCTCTCCAGTTTGTCCATGTCCTTATTAAACTGTGGTGCCCAGAACTGGACACAATACTCCAGCTGAGGCCTCACCTGTGTCAAGTGGAGTGGGACACAGGACCTCCTGTGTCTTACATATGAAACTCCTGGTAATTCACCCCAAAATGATATTAGCCCTTTTTCAACTGCATCATGTTGTTGGTTCATATTCAATTTGTGATCCACCATAACACCCCCCGCCTCCCCTCCCCCCAATCCTTTTGAGCAGTACTACTGCCTAGCCAGTTATTCCCCATTTTGTTGGTTTGCATTTGATTCTTTTCTTAAGTGTAGTACTTTTCACTTGTCTTTACTCAATCTCATCTTGATGATTTCAGACCAATTCTCCAGTTTTCAAGGTCATTTTGAATTCTAATCCTATCCTCCAAAGTGTTTGCAACATCTTCCATCTTGGTGACATCTGCAAATTTTCTTCACTCCATTATCTAAGTCATTAATGAAAATATTGAATAGTAGTGAACTCAGGACAGAACCCTGCAGGATCCCACTAGATATGTTCCCCCAGTTTGACAGCAAACCATTGAGAAATACTTTTCAGTATTGTATTTCAATCAGTTTTGAACCACATTATAGTAATTATACCAAGACCACATTTTCTTAGTTTGCATATGAGAATGTCATGGGGGTATGTGTCCAAAGCCTTTACTAAAATCAAGCTATATCACATCTACAGCTTCCCCTCCCCCTCCCCCACCCAGTAGGCCAGTAACCCTATCAAAGAAGGAAATTAGGTTGGTTTGGCAGGAGTTGTTCTTGACAAATCCATGTTGACTATTCCTTATAACCCTATTATCCTCTAGGTGTATACAAATGGATTGTTTAGTAATTTTTGCAGTATCTTTCCAGGTGTCAAAATCAAGCTGACTGGTCTATAATTTCCTCATCCCTTCTTTGTTCCCCTTTTTAAAGATCAATACTAGGGTTTTTTTTCTCCTCCAGTCTTCTTCTCCGGTCACCCTGGCACTCCGCGATCACGAGGCATATTATAACCCAGTGGTGGATGATGTCTAATATGGCTTAGCCAGGGGTGACTTGAAGCCAGCATTCTGCACCATTCACAACCTCAGCGGTCAAGAGGTAGTCACTACAAACGGCATCCTGAATGACAGCCGAGGCCATCTATGTAAATGGGATGATGAAGTTCTCTCACGCTGGGTGGAACATTATCACAGTGTCCTGAACCATCCTCTAGCTGCCACTTGTTCAGAGCTGGATGATCTGGCAGTCACTGCGGTTCCGGATCCAGACATTTGTACTGATGCACTAACATTGGATGAAGTGAAGTGTGCCATCTCTAAACTGAAAAACGGATGTGCAGCTGGTGCTGATGGCATCCCCACAGAGCTGCTAAAATGTGCTATTTATACTGCAGCAGAATCACTTCTGGTCATCTTTCATCTGGAGCACTTGGAACCCTGCCAACCGCCTGGAAGGACGGTATTGTGATCTCACTCTATAAGGGCAAGGGACCACGCACTGAATGTAAGAGATACAGGCTTATCACCTTGCTCTCCATTCCAGGGAAGGTATTTGCGCATGATTTGCTGGCACGCCTGGAGCCTTTGCTACATCAGAAGCGTTGTCCCCAACAGTCAGGCTTTACAAGGAACAGGGCCACATTAGATGCCATTTTGGCCCTTTGCTTCTTGTCGGAGATGCATCGCGAGTTCAGGAAGCCCCTGCGCGTAGCATTTGTTGATCTTAAGGCTGCATTTGATTCAGTAGACCGTGTGGCATTATGGAAGGCCTTAAAGGGTGTAGGTATCCCTAACACTCTGCTGGACTTGATTAGAGAGCTGCATAATGGAACTACTGCCCGGGTTCATCTGGAGAACCGGATGTCAGTGCCTTAAATGAGTATCTGGTGTTAGGCAGGGTGGTGTTTTGGCCCCTGCACTCTTTTGTTGGGCAATGGATTTCATAATGCAGCATTCCGTCCGGTCCATAGGCATTGAGATGGGTGATCTCTCACTCACAGACCTTGACTATGCTGATGGCATTGTTCTTTTAGTACAGAGCCCCAACAGGTTTCATGAGGTACTCCAGCATATGGAAGAGGAGTCAGCTAAGATTGGTCTCCATGTTTCATGGTCAAAGACAAAACTGCAAAATCTAGGACCAGATCCACCTGCAACTACAATCTCTCTGAACAACAAAACTGTCGAATCAGTTTCCAGCTTTTGCTATCTGGGTTCTATACTTAACAGCTCCTCCAATTCCCACATGGAGGTTCTCTGTCGGATTAGCATTGCAGCATCTGCCACAGGCCATTTACAATGGATATGGAATCAATATCATCGTAGTATGACAACCAAGTTCAGGATTTATTCAAGCTGTATCCTTCTGTGACAGGGTTGGACTCACCCCTGCGGCGCCTCCTGCTGGTTTCTCCAGGGAATTAGCTCACCAGCCTCTGGAGCGCCCTCTGCAGGCCGGTGATCCGCCTGACCACTCGGGCCCACAAGTCCCTCCCAGGACCCAGTGCCCCTTTAACTGGGGTGCTGCCCCCAGACAATACCCCCCAGATCTGGGTTTCCCCTCCCCAGGGGAACCCCCCAACCCACTATCCCCGCTTTGGGGTAGTCGTAGGCTACTGCCAGTCACCAGCTAGCCCCCGCGCCCTGGGGCAGACTGCAGTATAAGCCACTCATCACAGGCAAAGGGGGTTTGGACCTGCTGCCTCGGCCTACCGATGGGTTGCCCCTGCAACCCCAGTATCTAGCTGGGCCTAACCCTAGGCCACAGCCTGGGGTTTTCTCAGGCTGGAGCTCCCCAGCTCCTCTGGCCTTCCCCAGCCCTGCTCTACCCTAGGTACCTGCTCAGGTCCCTGCAGCCAAGCCCTTCCCGCTCTAAAGGCAGAGAGAGACTTCTGCTCCAGGCCCACTGCCCTCTTATAAGGGCCAGCTGGGCCCTGCTTAAACTGGCCACAGCAGTGGCTGCTTTGACAATCAGCCCAGCTTTCAGCCTCTGCCCTCTCCCAGGGCTGTTTCCAGCCCCTCAGGGCAGGAGCGGGGTGTCACCCCGCTACACCTTCCCATACTGTTGTACAGCTGCGAAACATGGACACTACACCGCTCAGACTGGACAAAGATGGAGGCTTTCCACACACAATGTCAGCATCTTATATTGGGCATAAAGTGGAATGAGTTCATTTGCAATGCAGATATTTATGGTCGCTTGGGTGTACAGACTGCTGGGGTCATTGTCCGCAAGGCAGCACCTTACGTTTTTCTGACATGTTGCAAGGATGCCACAGGACGTTCCAGTGAACACCATTCTCCAGGTGGCTTGTAACATTTGGGATAAAATTCCACCAGCCGAGAGGTGGAGGCAGCCCCCCTATTACATGGGTTCATCAAGTCTGTTCCGATGTTGGACTCTCAGACCGTCAAGCCTTTGTGGTTGCACAGTAATGGACCAAATGGCAAATGATCGCTACAGCTGACTGTCTGGCTAAGCCTTGAAGAAGAAGTAGTAGTCTTCTGGGATCTCACTCATCACCATGAGTCTGAAATATATGCTAATGGTTCCAGCATTGTTTCAGCTAATTCCTTAGATACCCTAAGATGCATTTCATCAGGTCCTGCCGAGATGAATACAGCTAACTTACCTAAATATTATTTAACCTGTTTTTTTCCTATTTTGGCTTGTGTTCTTTCCCCCTTGTTAATATTAATTGTGTTAAGTATCTGGTCACCATTAACCTTTTTAATGCGTATTTTACTTCGGTCTTCACTAAACGCCTCAGCCTTCTTGATGTTGTCCATCATTAGCTCTCCTTCCCCGCTAAGTAGAAGACCTGTGCTTTCCTTCATCTTTCTCTTATTCCTAATGTATTTATAGAACCTCATCTTATTTGCTTTTTATGTTCTTTGCTAGGTGTAACTCATTTTGTGCATTAACCTTTCTGATTTTGTCCCTACATGCTTGTGCCATTCTTTTGTACTCATCCTTAGCAATCTGTCCATGCTTCCAGTTTTTGTAGGATTGTAATAATTTTCAGGTCATTGAAGACCTCTGGATGGGGCCATAGTGACCTTACTATTCTTCTTATCTTTTCATCACATTGGAATAGTTTGCTATTGTGCCTTTAATATTGCCCCTTAGAGAAACTGCCAGCACTCTGTGAACTCCTTTTTCCCTTATGTTTTCTTCCCATGGACATTACCTGTTAGTTCTCTGAGTTTGTTAAAGTCTGCTTTTTAAAAAATTCATTATCCTTATTCTGCTGCTCTCACTCCATCTGTTCCTTAGAATCCTAAAATCATAATTTCGTGCTGATTTTCACCCAAATGCCTTCCACCTTCAGATTCCTTACCAATTCCTCCCTGTTAGTCAGAATCAAGTCTAAAATGGCTGTCCATCTAGTTACTTCCTCCACCTTCTGAAACAAAAAATTGTCCCCAAAACATTTCAAGAACTTATTGGACATATTGTACTTTTGCTATATTACTTTTCAATACAGGATATAGTTCCCAGTAGTGGAAATATAATCTATTAAACTGATGTACGCTTTATTTTAGGATATATATATATACACTAGGAGCACTTTACTAGTATAGAAATATTGGCATACTATACCAGCAAAGCACTCCTAGTGTGGATGCAGCAATACCAGTATGGATGCAGTACCAGTACCTGTTTAGTAAAACCATGCCCTACAAATGAAACAAGCTATTCCAATAAAAGCCCATCTTTACCAGTATAATTGTGTTTGTACTAGAGACTTCTGCCAGCACAGCTATGTCATTCAGGGATCACAACTCTTCACACCCCTGACTGACATATCAGTGCCGGCAAACAGCTGTATTATGGACATAACCTTAGTCAAAAGGCCACACAAATATGTAAAACAATAAAGTACAAATGTAATGACTAAATTCTACCCTTTTAAAGATCTATGGGCCAAATTAATACCTATGTAACTCAATAGTGAATTTTGCCCCATGAGCCCAACTTGAAAATTTTGGGTCATATGTATCTCTCAATCTATGGGGGCTGTATATGCAGTATGAGGGTCAGTATTAGGGTTGTCTGGCTGATCTCTATGCAGAGCTTGGAAACAGCCAGTATGCACCCATACACTATAAGTGGTGCTTTTTTTAAACTACTATAATGTTTTCTAGAATTTCAGATTTGGGGGTCATTTTTTAAAAAGCAAGTTCCAAGCTGTTAAGGGAAACTGGGACTGGGCGCTGATGTTGGGTAAAGGAGACAGGAACTAGGAGCCCTGGGGACAAGGGGCAACTGAGATCAGATGATGGTCTGGGTGGGGAGACAGTGACTGGCAGAAGAAGGGAGTGGAGGATGAGAGGAGACAGATCTGACATCGAGCTGGGGTGCAGGGTGAGAACTGGTAGTGGGCAGGGCAAAGAGTCAGGACAAAAAGCAGGAGATGCATTGTGGGAAGACTGAGATAAGATGAAGAATCTGATACTGAATGCCAGTGTGTATAGGAAACATGGGGAAGAGAGATGACCGGAAGGCACCATGGTGGATGAGGATGAAGACCCATGAGAGAGGAAACTGGGACTGGCTGGACACGATGTCTGGGGACCACGTGAGGAGAAACTGTGAATGGCTGGCCAGGGAGATGGAGAGCCACTGGAAGAAGACTGAGTGATTGTGGTGGGTGGAGGAGAATATTAGAACAAGAGCTGGTTGGGGACATTTCAACAATTTTTTTTGTTGGAAAATGACTTGTGTTGAAACTGCAACTTATTGTGGGAACATACCAGTTTCAATGAAACATCTGGCCACAGATCAAGAGAGAGACCAACCCCAGAACTGATCAAGTGGCAGAGGTCTGGATTTAGAAGTTCCAATCCTGTTGATGAACTGTGTGGGTGTCAATATGATGCCATGTGATGGAATTTTTTTCAGTTTGCTTTTTTTAAAAACCTAAGAAATTACACACAAAATGTACATTATTCTGGTTGCAAAGTCAAGCATTCAAAATGTTGAAATGTCAGAATTAAGGTTGCCTGTGCCACCTTAATTTGAAACCCTTGTGTAAGTGCATTGTGATGAACTCTTTAATTACATGACCACATACTATTTTTCCACAGGATCTTGGGGCCATACATTGAAAAATGAGGCACAAACAAAATATTGAATAGCTGCTCATTAAGTGAATACCATCCATCCTGTGCACTGAATAAGGCAGGGATTCTGTGGAAACAATAGTATATGATCGCATACTTAAAGAGTATCAATGCATATTCATAGGGTACATAGGCATCCTTAATTCTGGCATTTCCTAACTTTTGAGTGTTTGACTTTGCAACTTTAATAATGTTCTTTTCATGAAGTGTTTGTGCATTTATAGATATAAACACACACACACGCACGCACAAGGATAGTGTGTTACTTTGTTCCTAAAACCCATTAGATTATTACAACTGAAATAATAGTGAAAAATCAAATGTCCCTTTCACAATTTATACTGCTTGCTTACTTTCTGTATTGCATTCAGTCCAGACCAGACATTGGCAACCTTTGGCTCGCCAGGATAAGCCCCCTGGCGGGCCGGGCCAGTTTGTTACTTGCCACGTCCACCGATTCAGCTGATCGCAGCTCCCACTGGCTGCGGTTCGCCGTCCCAGGCCAATGGAGGCATCAGCCAGTGGCGGCCAGTGCGCTGCTTCCCGCATTGGCCAGAGACGGCTGAACCGCGAGTCCGTGACCAGTGGAAGCCGTGATCAGCCGAACCGGCGGACGCGGCAAATAAACAAACTGGCCTGGCCCAACAGGGGGCTTACCCGGTGAGCCGTGTGCTGAAGGTTGCCGATGGCTGGTCCAGACAATGAAGCAAGACTAGTCAGTTTCATTTTCTAATTTTCATGAATTAGCACAAAGCTGCTTCAATACTTTGTTCACAAACCTGCAGAGGAATGTTGAAATGATAATATTTTAAAACAACTAGTTTTCATTGTAAAACAAAACAGAAAAATCTAAAATTGTGTGTGGGGGGGGAAATCTATTCTTGTTAAATTCTGTACATCTCCGGTCTCAATCTATATATATAAAAAAGCACAACAATAAAGCTTAATTTTGTAACTGAAATCTTAGTTCCGTATCCATGTAAGTATTTGTTGACACTTCTGTCTGCCTTTGTAGGCATTTATAAAGCACTCAGCAACATGGTATCCTACACTTCTTGGAGTCCTGAGGCTCTAGGAATCAATGTATTGATTATACTGGTCTGGAAGTGTAGCTGTCTACATTTGTGACAAATATTATATCCTTCATTTCATGGCTCAGATTTGCAGTACCATGTGGAAGAACACAGCAGAATGTAAATTGTTTATACAAAATGAGAGCAGGGCTTACAGCACTGCATGGCATATGGTAAGCTTCTCATAGGTGGCATGCCCCTGCCAGAAAGGTGGTATGTGAGATGCCTGTCTCTTCACTAAAAGGAGCATCACATGCTATAAAATACTCCAACCTCTACAGTAAAATATTTCCAGCCTATTTACCTAACAAATATGTGTGAGTTCTCCAACATACTGTTATTTGAGAGCATACATTAAAATTAAGACTATTTTATCTGTTACAAATGAAAACTACAGATATGCATTAGCTTTAATCATTGATTCCTAGATCTAAAAGTCTCCAGGGAATGTCACGAATTCACATGACGTTTCAGCAGTGCTAGGTTTTTTATTTGGATCTGATTTAGCTGAATGATGTCGCTTGAGACACATTTCCTTTCTGGATACCCATATGAAGACAATCAAGAACAGTTGTTCTTACTTCCAAAGCAAATTGCAATTTGCTTACTCAACTCAGAATCCTGTTTCAGATGTGAGTGTACAGTCTGAAAGGAGATGAAGCTACATTAAGGGATGTTAAAACAGGACGGTGGTCAATTATTTTCAGTAGTGAGACAGGAAAGAATAAAACCTTATGCGTTTAAAGCAGCAGTATGGACATTTAGGGTAAATACTAGGGGAAATCTTATAACTATAAGACTACTCCAAGTAACAGTACAAGCTACCACGGAAAGATTATTGGAGTCCCCTATGCTGCAAAATGTTTTTAAAGACTAGATTTGACATCGTGGTTTATGTATTACCTTTTACCAGTAGCACTGCCTATATGCATGCCCAGTACAAATATATGGAAAGGCAGAGTCCTTGCCGTGAAGTACACGCTACCTGAAAAGATAATGAAGAAATAGAACAAAAGTAGGAGAAAGGAGTATGTCATACAAGTAAGGTGGTCAAGGTGATTGGAGGATCTGGAATAATTTAGGGATGACTGAAATCAGTCTTGACACAATGCTTGAAGATTCACTAGATGACTCAGGGCTTATCTACGTGGCGAGTTACTGCATGGTAACCTGACTATGAATCTGCAGCATACGAGCTTGCTATGTAGTAACTCACCATGTGGACAAGCCCTCACTAAAGGACCCCTCTCACCTAAATGGTTTACATGGCTAGAAGAAGCTGGAATTTCTAGTAATGCAAAGGATAGGTTTATAAAATCATGAGTGGTGTGGAGAAAGTGAATAAGGAAGTGTTATTTATTTCTTCTCATAACACAAGAACTAGGGGTCACCAAATGAAATTAATAGGCAGCAGTTTTAAAACAAAAGGAAGTATTTTTTTTAAAACAACGCACAGTCAACCTGTGGAACTCTTTTTGCCAGAGGATGTTGTGATGGCCAAGACTATAACAGGGTTCAAAAAAGAACTAGGTAAATTCATGGAGGATAGGTCCATCAATGGCTATTAGCCAGGATAGACAGGGATGATGTCCCTAACCTCTGTTTGCCAGAAGCTGGGAATGGGCGACAGGGGATAGATCACTTGATGATTACCTGTTCTCTTCATTCCCTCTATGGCACTTGACACTAGCCACTGTCGGAAGACAGGATACTGGGCGAGATGGACCCTTAGTCTGACCCAGTATGGCTGTTCTTATGTTCTTAAGTTTCTGATCCACATAGGGTTTCTGATCCAAATCGTAATAGTTTTTAAGAAGTAGAACTTAAGGATGCTAAATAGGCATTGCATAATACTGATTGAGTTTTTCATTGTGGAGCTAATGTTTCTAAGGATGTTTGATGTTCATCCTAAACAAAATAATCCTGAAATACAGATAAATAGAAAGGTTACTACAGTGTAGTAGCTGTGTTAGTCTGTGTCAGCAGAAAGAAAGAAATACTTGTGGCACCTTAGAGACTAACAAATTTATTTCAGCATAAGCTTTCGTGGGTTAGAACCACTTCATCGGATGCATAGAATGGAACATACATGTTCCTCTCAATTAATTAGCCTCTTAAGGTTGGTATAGGCACTTCCACCTTATCATGTTTCTCTGACTATAAATATCTGTCCACTGTATGTTCCATTCTGTGCATCCGATGAAGTGGGTTCTAACCCACGAAAGCTTATGCTGAAATAAATGTGTTAGTCTCTAAGGTGCCACAGCTATTTCTTTCCTAGATAAATAGAAAGAATCAGCACCATTAAATGCTCCCTCTGTGGCCCCAAACAGCCCAGAAATTCAAGAGCAGGGATGGCTGTTACTGTTTGGATTGAACAAGTTGTCACTTAGTTAACAAGATTGGTCTATTACTCATTCCCTCAGAAAGGTTCTGCTTGACCTCAAACTGACCTTCATATATACAAGCTGAAGGAAACCGTTTAGTAACTGAGAACAATACAGAATCTCATCCAAAAACAGAGTGGCAAGAGCCATGTTTGCTGAAGCAAGCTGATCTCTAGATTTTTACTGCAGTGTATATGCCTTTCAGTGCATTGTGACACTAAACATCTCCCCTTAAAATAATTTTAAAACATAGACACATTTCACACTACAGCTCTTAGCAAATTAGTTTTAAGGAATCAAACCATTAGCAGTTGGATTTTCTGGAACAGTTCAAATAAGAAGGTTTCTCGTTCTCCGTCTAGCTGGGGAGAAAACAGAATTTTGTCATCATAACATTTCACATCTTCGAGCATTGACTGCTCCCAAGGACAAGCAGTAACTGAGTAATAACATTTTCTGCTTGACTTGGTGCTTATATAGAACATATTTCACTCTCCAGTAACCTGTTGAACCAGGAGGGAGGGGAAAGGGAGGTACTGATTCCCATACTATCTGTGCAAGTTTGGCTCACAACCCTTTGGAGAAATTGCCTAGTTTGATGATAGGATAATAAGGGGGTTAGGTGTTTTTTTTTAAATTTGTGATCTTTATTCAAATACTTTAATTTTACATAGTTATTTAGAACAAAATGTAACAGCTTCAAATTCATAATATGTTGCCTGACATTAAAAAATAATTAACTCTTGTAAAGTAGATCGATTTGGGACTAAAATGATCATTTATTTATAAAACACCCCCTCCCTCCTCAACAGGGCACTCTGAGAACTACACAAACAATTACAGACAATATTAAAATCATCATCAAATATGCACCATAAAGATAAACAAAATATTAGAAAGCCAAACACAGTGGCATAATTAAAAAAGAGTTTGGAAGGGATGTGCTACAGATGGGCTATGAATGCAGTGCAGAAGCCAGGGCTTTCTAACAGGTCCAAAATATAGTCATTCCATTTTTTAAAAAATTATTTGAACACACACAGCAATTTGATTATCAAAGTGAGTAGGGTTTTCTGGTTTTTTGTTTTTTAAATGTGATTATACTTAAAAGTACCTCTCTAGAATTCCAGGGTACCCACACACTTCCTCACAAAACTGCCTACGCAAGTTCTTAAGTCTCTCTCAATTGTGGACATTTTATTACTCTCCCAGTGACCGTTGCTTCTCTTTTGTTGTTGTCTTTCATGTTTTAGTTTTCATTTATTTTCAAGTGAATTGAATGCCCCGATTGACAGCTTGGAAGAGTGAAGTCCAGGGCCGGTGTTACCAGTAGGCGACCCTAGGCAGTCGCCTAGGGCGCCTGGATTTGGGGGGCGACATTTCGGCCGCCGGGGTCCTAGGCGGCGGCAGCAGCCTCTCCTGCTGCCGCCTCCCCTGGTGAAGTCCTCTGTTGATCTACAGAACAGACATAGCATGGGCATCAGCAATGCCAGCTTCCACACTGCCCTCTGCCAATGTGCACCTGGCCTGGCCTGACCTGAAAGGAATCCCCGCAGTCTCCAGGCCCTGTCAACCCTTGTCATCTATATCTAGAATGCCAAGTAGACGAGACTGTTGCTGAGATTTTGCAAAGGAGGCTAAAGGAGTTAGGCTCTAAAGTAGGACTGAAATCCAGTGGAAGTTGCGCACCAAATGTCCTTGAACTTCCAGTGATAGTGTCTGTTTAGAAGTGGTGGGGTTTCGTTGTTTTCTGTGATGCAGATGCTTGACCTGAAGGGACTGGATTGAGCCTATCCCCTGAACATATGATGTTAATGATGCTAATGACTTTGGACAGAGTTGAGTAAATTCTCTGGAGGTGAAAAGCTACATAGCCCATTACTAATTTGCTGAGTAGAGCTTGTCAAAAATGACAATTACTTTTTACAGGATATTTCAAAATATTTTTTTTAAAATTCGCTGTGAGAATTTTTCCGTTTTTGAAAGTGCAAGCTGAATTCTTTTACTGATTGTTTTTTTCAATTTCTGGTTTATTGAAAAACCTGAAAATTTTCTGCTAAAATTGTTGGTTTTGGTCAAAAAGTCATATTTCACCAGAACATTTTTTGATGAAGACTTTCTGACCAGCTCTACTCCTGAGCCATGAAGTTTGTCCTTAATACAGCTGGTTGAAAATTTTCCAGTGGAACATTTTTCCATTGGAAAATGATGTTTCATCAACATCTAAACTCTCCAAGGGAACGTGTTAATTTCCATGAAATTTCATTTTGGAAAAAAATTTTTTTAAAGCATTTTGATTTTTCATTTTGAAATGACTGTTTCCACGTTCTGTATTGTATTATAAATAAATTACAATATATAATAAAATGTCAAAATCAAAATAAATCGACAATTTTCTAAAAAATATTCCAATGGAAATTTCAAGTTTGTCTTTTAATTCTGATTTCAGAAATTTTGAAATGTTGGAATTCCCCATGCAATGGAAATTCTGAGTTTCAGCCAGTTCTGAAAAAGAGCTGCAGAAAGCTCATAATTTGCTTCATATACTAGTATATAACTACGGGACTGAATTGTTAATTATAGCTCAACTGAAAAGAGGTACAGTGTAATGTTTTTTCATTGTAAGGTATAGTAAAAATCTATGCAATTTAAGTTATCAGTCGTGTGTTTGACTCCGATTACTGTAAAACAGATTGATCTTCCTCTCCCATTTCTTTAGTATTTTGTATTGCTGAGAGTCATGATAATTGTAATGTATCAGCAGCAGCTCAATAATGCCTAATGATCTCTATTTGTTTTGCACTAGTTTTCCAGATCAAGACATTCGCAGAACTGCAGTCCAACAAATGGAAAATCTGTCAAATGATGAATTGTTAGAATACCTCCCACAGCTGGTTCAGGTAACGAAAAAATGGATAGCTAAGGAAGTTCTCTAGCCAGATCAATGACTTCATTAAATATTTTTAATTCTTTCCGTTTGATTGATACGTTAGTGGAAGAATAAGCAAGAAAGTCAGATCAGCTGATGCAATGATTGAGTTAACTACAGGGCTGAACTATAGATTGTGCTCTACTCAAGAGAATGTGGTTTGCTTCTTGGCATTGCTGATTGGATTTTTGTGTGTTCTGCAAAGAGGCCTTTCCTCTGGGGGAAAAAGATAGCATCTGGGGGGAAAAAAAAGAAGTTACGACCAATAGCACACACCATCAAATCAATGGCTGGTAGTGGCGTGGCTTCTCTGCAAGAAAAGTAGTGTTTGGCATCACAATGAGTTATTTACTCTTAGATATCTATGCAAAATAGCCAAATACAGTTGATGTAAGGATGACGGAAAGATGCTGCCAATGTGGATTGAAAAGCGCAATTTGCGTGCTGAATAATCTTTCATTATATACGTTGTCTGTCTTCATAAATGATCCCAAAAGACTTCATAAGCTGTAGGACAGAATGTCTCAACTGTTTTCTCAAGGGTTTGCAACCATGGCTCAGTGGATATTTTCTTGGGGTCCAGGAAGAGATGACTGTCCCCAAAATACTGTCCTTCCTCCATGCGGTCTTTTATAAATGCCTCTCCTACAGCTCCTGTGGGGTCAGAACCCTTCAGATTATGTTGGGGTGTGTGCTTGTGGGAGGGCAGTGAGGGGGGGAAACCCAGGAAGGAGCCACTTTCAATGGCATGTAATAATGAAGTTACTAGAGGACTGAACTATAGATTATGAAAGAGTCATAATCATAGAATTTAAGGTCAGAAGGGACCACCAGAATGTCTAGTCTGACCTCCTGGATAGCACAGGCCGCCAACAGCAACCAGCACCTGCACACTAAACCCAACAACTTAAATTAGACCAAAGTAGTACAGTCCACAAGAGACTAAACTATTATGTGCCACAGACAAAGAATAGGAGGGACAGAGATGCACCAGTGGCTGAGGCCCCTGTAATGGCAGGGAAATGTTTAAGTGAGAGAGACCCAGATAATCCTGACAAGCAACCCACATCCTGTGATTCAGAGACAGTCTTTGTTGGCAAGTCTTTCCATTTGCACCCTTTGTCTCTCTTGTCTATTTAGACTTTATGCTCTTTGGGTCACAGAACGTCTCTTACAATATATCTGAACAGTACCTAGCACAATGGGGTTCTAATCTCAGTTTGGGCCTCTAGGTGCTACAGTATTGCAAATAATTTATTTATTTTTAATTCCAGGGAATCATTTAGGAATTTGAAATTATTTTTAATTTTCAGAAGGGCTGGTGTATCTCCGAGCATATATCACAGGATCAGACTGAACTTTAGTCTCTGCAACTGTGCTGTCCTCCCAAAAAAAAGGTTCATGCTAAAGTCCTGACTTGTCTATGCCCACTGCGTTTTGGGGGATGTTCTGCATCTATTGGGTTATCACATTTTAAAAAAAATTAAATACATAAATAAATAAAACCTTTGTCAGGCCATTTTGTTTTAAAGGGAACGCAACAGAAACAGCATGTAAGTGAATGTGGTTTCTATATCTGTTAAGGTTATCAAGTTTGAGTGGAGTCTTGAAAGCCCTCTTGTGAAACTCCTGCTATGCCGCGCTCTACAGAGCATCCAAGTAACTCATCGTCTTTACTGGTAAGATCATCTAATATACCAGATTATCCAATTCATTGATTGCTACAGTGAACTTTGTCCACTATGTTTACAGCACACTCTCACTATGTTCAAGAGCAAGTAAATTTGGAAAATAGTTTTACTTTCCTGATACTCATTTCAGCACTGGATATGAGCGAACCAACTTAAATAAAAGAACCACCTCCCTGAACCTGCATTCAGGCCCTTAACATGGGTTTTATTTTTAAATCTTTAGTTCACTTTCCACAATCTTGAACTTTCTCATTTCAGCCAGAAATGGTAGTACTGAAATATTGCCAAAAAATATTTCCAAGCACACTGAGATCAGGACATATTGGCTATTTCATGAAGAAACCTGTTCTTGAACGCTTACCAACCTGACCTCAAAAATTCAAACTTTTGGATGCATATCAAAGCCAAATCCCTAAATACTTTTCCATTACTAATCACCACTCACCATACGTTATTGAAGGCTAGGTCCTAAAAGTTCACACTATATAGAGAAATCTTTATGCTTCATATACTCTCCTACCTTTCTCCTGGATGTTGACTAGATTTTCAAAGTGAAAAACTGGGAGACAGGATTTTTGCATCATGGGTAGGATTGAGTCCATCCAGCCTCAGAACCTGCCAACCTACCCAAACCACTAGACTCAGAAAAATCCCTCCCACATGACCACAGGACCAGCAAAAGCCAGCCTTTGCTTGAAACTCTCCTCCATCCCTTCTCCAATTCACCTAATTGTTCCTTCTCCAGGCTCAGAGATCTGTCATGTCTCCATGGAACATAGAGCACAGTTTGAGAACCTCTGCCATAGCGACTGAACAATATCTGTTGCAGAGCCAATAGCTGGTGCATTATTGACTGAGGCTTAGCTTTACCAGCCCCAATACCAACTTGTTCTGTTTGGTGGTATTGTAGTAACCCCAAACCTGCCAGCCAGAACATGAATCCTTGTGTTTTACATATGGTAATGGAGAAGGGGAAAAAATTCTGTATCAAGCATTAACTAGATAGGGGATTTTTGATTGATTTCCTACTAAACTGATCTATAACCATGCAACACGCTCACTTGTGTAGTAGTGTGAGGGCTTCTATCCTCTGTTGTGGGCAGCCACTGGAAGGTGACATTATCATACATGTACAGGTGTGAGATGCCATCCAGTAGAGGGCAAATATATATGAACAGACAGCCAGTCACAGTGTCTGGGATATTTTGTCATCTGGGCATGGTTAGGCCTTTGCCCTGAAGGAGGTTCTCAGATATAGGCCAATCTGATAAGTTATGTGGCTGTGGAGTGGGGGAAAGAGCTGTCGTAAGTGATGGTGTACATTACAGAGAGTAATAATATCATGTTAGAACCAGTTACTAGGTTACAAGCTGAAAGTAACCATAGCTTGATATCCTCTAATGTACTGTCTGAAGTTAAATGTTTGTGTTAATCTACGTGCATATAATAAGAAACAGGGTGTCCAACCGTTCTTATTGATTATGGAGATGTAATACATCATAATGTGACTGCAGCTGTATTTTGCTGGTTGGATATTCTGTGTAAAAGCCATTGCAAGTTTATCTCATGTGATAGTTTATCTCAGTCTCTGTTTGCCAGAAGCTGGGAATGTGCGACGGGATGATTTAGTTTGATAATCACCTGTTCTGTTCATTCCCTTTGGGGCACCTGGCACTGGCCACTGTCGGACAGGATACTGGGCTAGATGGACCTTTGATCTAACCCAGTAGGGCCATTCTTGTGTTCTTATGTAATGATTATTCTACACGCTAGATTTGTCAGTTCAGTGGTTTCTAATTAAAAGGATGTTTTTTCCATCAGCTCTGCAAATCCTGGGATCTGAAGTCAAGCTGGGTTCTTTTTACCTGCACAGTAATTCCATTAAATTACACACCTCCAGGCAAAAACTATACAGCTGAAATGTAATAATTCTATTGATGTGCAAGACAGAGAATCTAGATCTTTCTCACACCTGTATGAGCTCAGCAAGTACTAATAGGAATAAAAGGTAGTGAACAAGCAGATATGGATAAGAATACACATAGAAGATCAGAGAGAAGATCTGTCAAATAAGAAGATGCCTTTTTTACGTAGTCACCTTTCTGATCATACATGCAGTTTAACTGAGTCTTTTGCCATTGCATCTTAGCTACACTGGAGGGAAGTTCACTTAAATAATGATATACAATGAATCCGTAAGTTGGCCCTAATAAATCGACGGCAGCTCTGGAGGTCTGGATTTCTACATTGACAAGGCTCCCAAGCACAGTGAGGCAAATCATCAGCTGGTGGAAATTGTCATAGCTCCACTGAAGTTGGCATGCAATTTCCTAATCAAGGAGTGGGGGGGGATTCTTAACCAACTTTTAAAATTAAAATAAAGTTAGTATACTTATTCAAGTAACCAAAAAAAGATGCTTACATTTTGCTTTATGCTGTTCCAATACCAAAATGTAGGTTCTCTAGTGATATTGTGGATTGATTAATCTGCAATAAAGTCTCACCACTTTGCAATACATAGAAGTGCATTCCTCTCTGGATGTGTTATCTTTTTAGAGAGGGTTTTACATCTCTCTGAAACATCTGGTACTTGCAATTGTCAGAGACAGAATGCTGCACTGGAGTGATCATTTGTCTGCCAGTTCTCATTTTTCTGTCTTAATGGATATCTAAAACCAGCCAACTATATAAAATCAGTTCAGAGTCCATACCGGCTGCTGTCAGGGTGCACTATGATGAATGCCCCAGTGTTGAAAAGTCTTTTGGTGATGGAGATTACCGCTCGCCAAAGACCCTCCAGAAGCCAGTATTGCCCCAAAAGTGGGCAGTGCTTGCTGAACTTGGCAGGGCTTCAGGTTCATTTATCTAGTGGAAATGAAAAATTCATCCATTAGGTTAGGAGGTTCTCCGATTGTCTACATGCAGCAGGCAGAGTTGGAAGTGCAATGTGACTGAGCATTTGAGATTTTTCAGCTTTCCCATTTAGCAGCTTAGTAACTCCAATCAAAGTGTGTGTGCCCCAGCATGTGACCTGCTTTCTTTCTCTGTCAGCTTGATGAACTCCTGAGTTCTGCTGCCAATGATTTGTTAGCCAAGGATGATGTCACGCACAGAGGAGGGATCCTCTTGTGACTAAACTCTGGGACTCTTGGCCACAAGACGTCATTGCCAGCTCTGCCACAGAGTTCATGTCTGACCTTGGACAAATAATTTAATTTTTCTGCTCCACAGTTTTCCCATTTGCAAAACAGGTGTAATAGCCCTTATTATTGTTCTTGTCTACTTCAATTGTAAACTCTCCAGGCAGGGACTCTTTCTCAGTCTGTATATCTATGAATCCCACTGTGCTGGACATTGATCTTGATTGGGACATCCAGATGGTACTGTAATACAAAGCACAATAATTAATAATAATGGCCACCTGAATAGCATTCATTTCAGTTCATGCTGTTCAGACCTGCATTAATCTCAGCTGTACTTAGTTGTAGATGGAGAACATGCTGTGTATAGCCTGTGCTCTTTTCCTTTATTCCTGCCCTGCCTCGACATGCCCTTCCTGACCCATAGAGAATCCATCTAAGAGTACAGAGGAGTCGCATCATACACGCATTTAACTTACGCAAATTCAGTTATACGCGCTCGACAAAAACAAACAAAAAAAGAAAAACAACAATTTATATACTGTACCTATAGTGCCGGCGATTCTGCCTGCCATTCCACTCAATGAGAGTTTGACTATACGCGATTTTGGCCTTACACGCTGACTTTAGAACCTAACCCCCGTGTAAGATGCAACTCCCTTGTATTACTCTGTAGGTTTCTGTGGGTTTGATGGGAGTATGCCTTGCAGCTATAGATCATTTCAAAAATGGATGCCTAATTTTGGACTCCCAAGTACATATTTAGCTGCCTAAACAAATCATCTGATTTTTTCAAAGGTGCTGAGCACCTAGCAGCTCATGTTGACTTTCGTGGGAGTAGCACTTTTGAAGATTAGGCTTCTAACTCAGCCGTCTAATTGTGGACCTAGGCGCCTACCTTTAGGCACTATATCTGAAAACCTTACTCCTTGCTTCCCCAACCGCTACCCCTTCTGAATAAATCACACCAATTCCACCTGCTTTTCCTCCGTTCTGGACACATTGGTGGAGATGTTCATTCTGCTTCATATGAAGAAAATGTCCTACCTCCATCTTCACTAGTAAAATACTTCTATATGACATTTTACATTACTATAAAATATTTCTCTTCTAAAATGAAAAAAATGAGTAGTTTTCCAGGTAATAAGTTCTGTGCAAAATGATATCCTTTGTATTAATAATGGCTTTTCTCTCCTTTGCAAATGAATTCCAGTCCCACGAAAAGTAATTAAAAACAAAGTTATTCGTCCATTTATCTCTAAATTTTAAAGAAAATAGATAATATCTTATTGTCTAAATGTTTAATTCTGGTTCTTTGAGTTGATTTCCAAATTAGCAATCAAGTAATGTCTTAGAAGCAAGTACTGGTAAAAACAAACTTTGAGCAAGATATCTATCTTTTATCATAATAATAATTGGCATTCTACTGTTAAATATTCCAATATAGTTCACAATACACTCTTCCAGAATATTTTTTTTATAAAGGGAGATTTTAAGAAAACCCAGAAATCCAGTGATGCTGTTTCATGACCCAAGTGGAGAATGCAGCTGAACAAACCTTCATATTTCACAAATCTCTTCCAAGTCCAAATACTTGTTCCCACAACTGAGTCACTGGTAATGCTACTAAGTTCTTTAAATGGCAAACTAAACAAAACATTGCTCGGTCATATGGCTTTTTTTGACAACAGGTGAGCTACGAAAAATAAAATTGACATCATTTCCCTGCACACACCCCCCCCCCCCACAAGGTAAAATGATGAGGCTGCCCAATAATAATGGGCCAACTCATCATCTGTTAATATTAATGCTGGATAGTAAATCACTGGAAATTTTTTTCCATATAAGTGAATTATTAGCTTATCTGATCATTTGAAAAAAAAAATGTCTGGAATAATAATTGGCAAAAGGTGACAAATGTGGAAACAGTTTGCTGCCATGTTGGTTTTAAGATTATTGGGCCAAGTGCTCAGCTGTTGTAAATCACTGTAGCTCAGTTGACTGTGCCATGCCAACTTATACTGGCTGTGTCTCCTTACCACCACCAGTTGGAGTGAGGGGGTAATTTGCTCTACCTCCGCCACTTTTTCTAACAATGAATGAATTATTTTGCCCACTTTTTTTCAGGAATTAGGTCATGAATGTTGTCAGTTATCACACCCCTAAATATTTAAACTTCTCACTTTTCCATTTTAAAGGAATCCTTTTTGTGGAGCATAAAAATTGCCTTTAAGCAGAGGCACTGTTCAGATGCTATTTAAGTCCCACATAAACCCTATTTTGAGGGCTTGCGGCTTGTCTACATGGGGACACTCAGGAAAGTTAATCTGAATTAATTAAAGGTGTGAATTTAAAGTGGATTAATTAAACTGCAATAAAACCCTGTGTGGGCAGTTTCATTCAGAATTAAAGTGATCTCAATAGTGGTTCACTTAGTTCCCTTGGACAGAGGAAAGGCCAGGCCAAATGTGAATGAGCGGCATTGCGATCCGGCACCTGGGGTCTCATTGCCATTCACATTTAACCCAGTCACCCCTTGGTCATGAGCAGGAGGTGGTGAGGGACAGCTGGGCCAAATGTGAGTAAGTGGTGGTGTGACCGACCGCATAGAGTTGCAACACCACTTGAATTTTGCTTGTCTGCCCCTCTGTCATGACTGAGGAACAGCTGGGCCAAATTTACAGTTCCAATCAGGGGCCAGAGGGTGGGGGACTGGGCCCCCTGGGATCAAACTCCTTGTTTCCCCCCCCCCCCCCAATTCAATATCATCAAATGCTTTCCCTGCATGAAATGAAACTGTCACACAGTGCATGCCTTATTAATTTAACCTTTAGCTACACAGTAAAAGATGGGAAAAAACCATGTATATCCCTTGCATTAACCTCCTGAGATTGATTTCCATGCATTAAATTTGGAAGTAATACTTCTAGTCTCTTCACCAGTACTTTAAGCTATAATTTAAAGTCATTACTGAATAAAGAAGTAGATTGATAAGATTTAAGATTCTATGGATTTTACCCTTGTTAGAGAAGAATTGAAATTCTAGCTTCTCTGTAGGACATATGCAATTTACTTCTCCAATGCCTCTGCATGAAACTTCAGCATAAAAGGAATTCATTTAGTATTAAACAACTTTACAAATTCTACTTGGACACCATCTGGGTCCAGACTTTTTCCTCATTTCAGTTCAGAAACCTGTTTCCAAAATTTTTCTTTCTCAATGTGGCTGATTCAAAAGAGAGAAATCTTAGAGAATTCTTATTAAAAATCAGCAGATGGGATTCAGATTTCAAAATCAACCTTAGCCATTTCTTCCAAACATAAGACTTTACAAGGTTCTGAATTCTCCCTTCCATTATCATTAAGTTCCAAGTGGTCATGACCATGCACCAGATTGACAGCTGTGAAGCATCGTGCTTGCCACCGATTTCTACAATGTTGTCGTCTTCTGTCAACTGTAACTGTCTCTGAATCAAAAATCAAACTCTTACTGATTAAAAAAGTATTGTAACAAGCGTATGAAGTGGGGGCCCGGTAGCATCCTTGCCCCATCCAATTTCTTTTAAACTTTCTTTGTGGTTTGAGGCTTATTTACCAGTATGAGTCTTGCCTCCCAGAGACCAATGGAGTGAGCTGTGCTGTCTCTTGGAGCTGTGTTGGGATGAGGGGATGCTTGGTTAGCTCCTTCAGGGTGCAAGAAGCAGAGTGGTCCATAGCAACTTCCTCTAAGAGCAGAAAGAAGCTGAGTGAGCCCTGATAGACCCAGCTGCCTCCAGAAAATTATTTTCTTTATATTCCTGCTACTCTTACGTGTGTCATTTTCATACAGGACTTTTATCCGGCTTTCACTCAGCACTTTGCATTTGGAGGCTTTATCTACCCTTTTGTCTAGCAACCTGCTGATCAGTTTCCTACTTGTATGGGGCAGTCTTTGCTTCTGGCTGCTTTCACAGGTGGCAATTGTACCATATGATGGCAGCAGTTGTCTGGGTCAGCATGTGGCTAGAAACATGTTTCTACAGATCGTTGCTTTCTACAGTGGAATTGAATATTTGGAAGAAATGTTGTAGCCACTAGGGGTATGTCTACACTTCAGAGAAAAACCTGGGGCTGACCCATGCCAGCTGACTTGGGTTCCCAGGTCTCAGGCTGCAGAGTTGTTTTAATTGCACTGTAGACTTCTGGGCAGCCTGAGCTCTGGGACCCCCCAACTTGGGCTCCTGCCCAAGCCCAGAAGTCTACACTGCAATTAACCAGCCCCTTAACCCGAGCCCTGTGAGCCCAATTCAACTGGCACAGGCTGGCCGTGGGTGTCTAATTGCAGTGTAGACATACCCAAAGATCGGTAACTGTTGCTTGGAGGTAAGCTATTTGAACAGGTTTCATTGTAGTGGAATATTATGAATATTTATAAACTTTGCTACAGTGCAAGATTCTTGCATTCTTAGAGCAAAGAAAGAAAAGTCCTCCTGAAGGCTGAATGTGCTTTTGTGGCTTGTTATCTATCCTGAATTTTATTTCATGTAATCAAATAAGTTGCTGAAACCTGATAGAATTTTCTGACTTGTAACATTCTTCAACTAGACAGTGACTCTGGGTCATGAAAAGAGGAGAGTGTCACCATTCTCTTGAATGTACTCTCTAGCTAGAGGCACGGGACTATATGAGCAAAAGAGGAATTTGGGGGTGCAGTCCTGCCTCAATGAAGCCAAAGGGAATATAGTAGAACCTCAGAGTGACAAACACCAGAGTTACAACCTGAGCAGTCAACCACACACCTCATTTGGAACTGGAAGTATGCAATGAGGCAGCATCAGAGTCCAAAAAAAAAAAAATAAGGCTAATGAAGTATAGTACTGCGTTAAATGTAAACTACTAAAACAATAAAGGGAAAGCAGCATTCTTCTTCATAGTACAGGTTCAAAGCTGTATTAAGGCCATGTTCAATTGTAAACTTTTGAAATAACAACCATACTGTTTTGTTCAGAGTTACAAACATTTCAGAGTTACGACCTACCACCATTCCCGAGGTGTTCGTAACTCTGAGGTTCTACTGTAATGCCATTGACTTCAGCGGGGTTAGAATTTCACCCTCTGCCTCCAGTTTTTATATTGAAGAAATTTCTGTTGTGGAAGTCAAGAGCAGTGTATCTAAGACTTTACCAAAGTGTAACAGAGCCTTGTGGAACAGAATCAGTAGGAAGTGTTTTAAAACTGTTGGCTAAATTCTCTAGCAGCAGGGAAGTTGGCCCTCAATTCTTTACTTTTCAAAATCATTAGCTTGCTGTTTAATTCACCTCTTTAAATTTGGGATGAAATACATGATAGATTGCTTCATATTTTGTCAAGGGAAATATATTTTTCACTGTCATTTAATATTGATCTACACTCATCATATTTTACTTCCAGTATTCTCAGGAAGGAATAAATCAAGCAGAGTCGTGGTTCTGTAATATCCCAAAACTATTTAAACACTACGCACACCTTTCCCACTCACTCACTTTCTCCCTCCCACAAACACTCTCACACAGCCAGTCAAAGGCTGCCAAGTGTGCTAATTTTTAGCCAACTTTTAAGTATCCTCTCTGTAAGAGGCAGAGGCAGCCTGAGCCATAGAACCTGGATTTTGTATTAATTAAATTTATATTAATGACCCCAATCCAGCGTTGCACTTAAGCATGTACCTACCCTTAAGATAGGGTCTAGTCCCTTAAAATTATGCATATGCTTAATAGCTTTGTTGGATTAGGGCCAGTATAAGAGATGTACCAAAAAGACAGTATTGGACTCTAGATCCAGGTTAGGTTTAGGCTTAAATTCACATTCAAGGTCTAATCAAAACTATGACTCAAATTCAGGCTTGGATTTGATGGTGCCAAAATCTAATGAGCTGGTCTTGTAAGACATCAGATTCATCTGAACTGGGAACCCTTGAAATAACCCACTTCCGGATTCGGATGTGACTCGGAACCAAAATGTTAGGGGCAAGTTCAGATCCAGATCAGATCATTTGAGTATGAACCTCTCAACCACTATCACCTCTTAAATCCAAGTAATTTGGATTTAGTTATGATTGATCTCTAATTATATTAGCAATAATGCCATTAGCCCACTGTTGTTTTGAGGCAGTAATCAGATTACCTCATTGTGAATCTGCTTCTCATTATTATCCACTCAGTTCTGATTATTGTCTTGGAAAATAGAGGCATAATTATATTATTACTTAATTTATGGGTTATCAATCCTCTCAGACTCCTGTTTTACTACGAGTAAACATCAACCAAAACAAAGACATTTACTGTGACTGTAAAAGGGCCGGTCACCTTCTGAGTGCCCCATCATGGCCAGAGGTTACTCTGCCTCTTTCCCCATGTCAGGGATTTTTTTAAACAATATCCACACCTCCAGTCCAAAAGTAATTGAAACCCCACTTTCTGGGCGTCCAGTTTATTCTGTCCAATGGGTACACATTGGCTCACCAAGCCCCATCCCCACTTCAGTGTCTCTCTCTCCCTTCTTCCTGGAGCTGGACATTCAGTGTCTCTCTTTCCCCTTTGATGGGGAGTATTCCAGCCCTTCTTCCCAGATCTGGGTCCCAGCTTTACCTACCTGGAGTCTTTCCCAGCTGTAGTATTTACCACAGCTTCCTGAGCTGCTCCCTCACTCCTGTATCTTCCTGCTGAACTTATAGGGGACACCTGTCCTCCATCAGGCCTCTCAAGGTTGTTAATGAGGTACAAGTGAGCTGGAGCCATTCTGTCTTAAAAAAGCCCATTTCATCATGCAACAGTGAGGAATATTCTTTGTCTACTAATTCTGCTTGATTCTGTCTTTCAGTAGCCAAAATATGACTAGGCACTTAGTTCACCTATGTCTTAAAGTTATGACTTGAAAGAATACAATACACTAATATAGAAATGTAAAAAAAAATAAGTGCCTCCTTCCATCTCTCTGAGCTTTATTTCTGTCTGGGCTTTCTTTCTTTAAGGTTTGAAGAAGGAGATTGGAGAACTGGCTGTATTGCTCCTGTGGGAGTTCTGTGCACAATATTTTAAAATTCTGCAAAATTCTGCACATTTATTTGTCAAAATAACACAATATAATCACATCAGTTTCAGTTGTTTTGGTAATTTATTACAAAATACCTGTCAGCAAATATGTCTATAACAATACAGACAACAAAAAGGATCCAGGGAATGTTTTTTGACAAACAGATTCCTTACTGCCATATTAATACAGAACCTTGAGTAATAATTCATTTAAACTACAATATAGAAATGTATTTCCCACACCCTTCAGAAGCAGTGCAAAGGCGTGGGGGAGTCGGATAAAAGAGGAGCTGCGGGAGAGGGAAGTAATTGCTGGGAAGGAGCCTGGGTGTGAACTTCGAGGGTTGTTGAGTGTGGATGGGGGAGAAATATGGAACAGGGTTTGAGGTGGAGGGGGAGGGATTGTTAGGGAGGCTCCCCCATGCAGACCCTGGCTGACCCATAACCTCTCTCATTCAGTCAGGCACATCGGCATCTGCCCCCATGTGTCCCTGCACCCCCACTCAGCCATCTCCTTCCCCCGTCCCCATGTATCCCTGCACTCCCTGTTCCCATGTGTCCATGCACCCCCCATGTGATCCTGCACCCCCACTCAGCCACCCCTGTCCCTATGTCCTTGTACCCCACTCCCATTCAGCCCCCACCCCAGTCTGTGCCCCCCACTACCCTTCTGAACCCCAGTCCGTGGCCCCCCCTAGCAGCCCCATGTGTCCCATGCTGTCCATCCGCCCATATCCCATTCCTTATGACCTGAAACCACAAGCAGCTTGAGGAGCACAGCCTCTTCTCTTCCCTATCCACAGCTGGGGTTGCTCCTGCCCGGGAGTAGCTGCTCTCTGTTTTGGCACCACAACAGCTTCTGATGGGTGAAAGGTATATAATTGCAGGGCTTCTCCGAAAGAGATTTTTCTGCAGGGAAAAAAATATTCTGCTCTGGACATGAATTCTGTGTGCCTGCCATGGTACAGAGTTCCCACAGGAGTACTGCATGGCTGTATCTAGGGATTGATAACCGGATATAGAACATTTCACAAACTTAAGTGAAGGGTTTGAGTCCAGCATATGTTGACAGCAACTGAAAGTAATTATCAACTAACTGACTGGCCTCTGTGTAATGAATCGATGCTCTTGGTCTGCTTCCATATAAAAATATCAACTTTCCAGATATAGACTGAGGACAAATGCTAGTAATGATAATAGGGCTCAGATTTTCCTGGATGCGATAGCTGATGGATTCCTTCACCAAGTAGTTGCTGAACCAACAAGAGGAGATGCCATTTTAGATTTGGTTTTGGTGAGTAGTGAGGACCTCATAGAAGAAATGGTTGTAGGAGACAACTTTGGTTCGAGTGATCATGAGCTAATTCAGTTCAAAGTAAATGGAAGGATAAACATAAATCTGTGACTAGGGTTTTGATTTCAAAAGGGCTAACTTTAAAAAATTAAGGAAATTAGTTAGGGAAGTGGTTTGAACTTGTGGATCTAAAGGTGGAGGAGGCCTGGAATTACTTCAAGTCAAAGCTGCAGAAACTAACAGAAGCCTGCATCCCAAGAACGGGGGAAAAAATCATAGGCAAGAGTTGTAGACCAAGCTGGATGAGCAAGTATCTCAAGAGAGATGATTAATCAAGAGAGGTAATTAAGAAAAAGCAGAAAGCCTACAAGGAGTGGAAGATGGGAGGGATCAGCAAGGAAAGCTCCCTTAATGAGGTCAGAACATGTAGGGAGAAAGTGAGAATGGCCAAAAGCCATGTAGAGTTGGATCTTGCAAAGGGAATTAAAACCAATAGGAAGAGGTTCTATAGCCATATAAATAAGAAGAAAACAAAGGAAGTAGAAGTGGAACTGCTAAACACTGAGGATGGAGTGGAGGTTAAAGCTAATCTAGGCATGGCCCAATATCTAAACAAATACTTTGCCTCAGTCTTTAATGAGGCTAATGAGAAGCTTAGGGATAATGGCAGGATGACAAATGGGAATGAGGATATGGAGGTAGATATTACCACATCCGAGGTAGAAGCCAAATTCGAACAGCTTAATGGGACTAAATCGGGGGGCCCAGATAATCTTCATTCAAGAATATTAAAGGAACTGGCACATGAAATTGCAAGCCCATTAGCAAGAATTTAAATGAATCTGTAAACTCGGGGTTGTGCCGCATGACTGGAGAATTGCTAACATAGTTCCTATTTTTAAGAAAGGGGAAAAAAGTGATTTGGGTAACTACAGGCCTGTTAGTTTGACATCTGTAGTATGCAAGGTCTTGGAAAAAAATTTGAAGGGGAAAGTAGTTAAGGATGTTGAGGTCAATGGTAATTGAGACAAAATACAACAAGGTTTTACAAAAGGTAGATCGTGCCTAGGGTGACCAGACAGCAAGTGTGAAAAATCGGGACAGAGGGTGGGGAGTAATAGGAGTCTATATAATAAAAAGACCCCAAAACCAGGACTATCCCTATAAAATCGGGACATCTGGTCACCCTAATCGTGCCAAACCAACCTGATCTCCTTCTTTGAGACGGTAACAGATTTTTTATACAAAGGAAACACAGTGGATCTAATTTACCTCCATTTCAGTAAGGCATTTGATACGTTCCACATGGGGAATTATTAGTTAAATTGGAAAAGATGGGGTTCAATATGAAAATTGAAAGGTGGATAAGGAACTGGTTAAAGGGGAGACTACAGCGGGTCATACTGAAAGGTGAATTGTCAGGCTGGAGGGAGGTTACTAGTGGAGTTCCTCAGGGATCGGTTTTGGGACCAATCTTATTTAATCTTTTTATTACTGATGGCACAAAAGGTGGGAATGTGCTAATAAAGTCTGCTGATGACACAAAGCTGAGAGGTATTGCTAACACAGAGGAGGACCGGGATATCATACAGGAAGATCTGGATGACCGTGTAAACTGGAGTAATAGTAATAGGATGAAATTTAATAGTGAAAAGTGTAAGGTTATGCATTTAGGGATTAATAACAAGAATTTTAGTTATAAGCTGGGGACACATCAGTTAGATGTAACAGAGGAGGAGAAGGACCTCAGAGTATTGGTTGATCACAGGATGACTATGAGCCGCCAATGCGATATGGCCATAGAAAAAGCTAATGTGGTCTTGGGATGCATCAGGCGAGGTATTTCCAGTAGAGATAAGGAGGTATTAGTACCGTTATACAAGGCATTGGTAAGACCTCATCTGGAATACTGGGTGCAGTTCTGGTCTCCCATGTTTAAGAAGGATGAATTTAAACTGGAACAGGCACAGAGAAGGGCTACTAGGATGATCCAAGGAATGGAAAATTTGTCTTATGAAAGGAGTCTCAAAGAGCTTGGCTTGTTTAGCCTAACCAAAAGAAGGCTGAGGGGAGAAAGGATTGCTCTCTATAAATATATCAAAGGGATAAATACCAGGGAGGGAGAGTAATTATGTAAACTCAGTTCCAATGTGGACACAAGAACAAATGGATATAAACTGGTCATCAGGAAGATTAGACTTGAAATTAGACAAAGGTTTCCATCCATCAGAGGAGTGGAGTTCTGGAACAGCCTTCCAAGGGGAGCAGTGGGGGCAAAAGACACATCTGGCTTCAAGACTAAGCTTGATAAGTTTATGGAGGGGATGGCATGATGGGATAGCCTAATTTTAGCCATTAATTGATCTTTGAATATTAGTGGTAAATATGCCCAATGGCTTGTGATGGGATGGGATCTGAGTTACTACAGAGAATTCTTTCCTGGGTGTCTGGCTGGTGAGTCTTGCCCACATGCTCAGTGTTTAGCTGATAGCCATATTTGGGGTCGGGAAGGAATTTTCCTCCAGGGCAGATTGGCAGAGGCCCTGGGGGTTTTTCGCCTTCCTCTGCAGCATGGGACACGGGTCACTTACTGGAGGATTCTCTGTACCTTGAAGACTTTAAACCATGATTTGAGGACTCCAGTAGCTCAGACATAGGTTAGGGATTTATTAAAGGAGTGAGGGGGGTGAGATTCTGTGGCCTGTGTTGTGCAGGAGGTCAGACTAGATTATCATAATTGTCCCTTCTGACCTTAAAGTCTATGACTCTGACTCTAATTAACCAGCCGTCTTACTGGGACTCTCAGCAGAGAATTGAAGGACTGAATGGCCTCCTTCACCTGCTAGAGATGGTCCTTCAAAGTCTGGTTTGAGGCATATAATTGAGTATTCCACAGCAGCATAAAATAACTTGTACCACTCTTGTCTATACTGTTCCATGAGTGGAGGACTAAGGACCCGATCCAAAGCTCTTTGAAGTCAGTGACTTTCCAGTGACTTCATTGGACTTTGAATGGCGGCTTTAATTTCTGGAGCTCAAAGTGTGACAATTTCACAAACACTAAATTCACTTTTTTAATTTAAAGAGTTTTGAACAGAACATTCATTTACCCAAGAACAAACCTTTACAGGGGACTGCAGTGTTCTTTTCAAATTAAACTATTCCCATGGGGGGAGGGGGGGAACCCAACTGTATATTTTCTTGAAAGCTAAGTTGGAACTGTAAAAAATAAATAAAAAAAAATTGATACAATATCACAAAGGAACAGTAACAAAAATAAAATACTAACCGTAAAGAATCCCAAAAACCCAAGACATTTTGACAGACACCTTCAAAATCCCATATTGTCATCTTTATTTCTAATAGTTCGTGCTTTAGTTCCATTAATTCCAGGTTTGGCGCACAGATTGTGTCAGTTGTCATTGTCAAATAATGTGTGAGTCTTAGGCCCAAAGAAAATTTCACACTGTAGTCTAGTTAAAATCTATTTGTAGGTTGCCTCCTGGAAACCTAAAATCTATGGTAAATCAAACTATTTTCTATGGTATGTAATGATTGCTCATTATAGCTCCAAGAATGCTGTTGTGCAGACAAATATAATGAGTGGTAACTTTTCTTTTACTTAAGAAGCAGATGGTTGTATGGTTACAGTGTTCTTTGTGCTAAAGAACGTCTGCTAACTCAGGGGTGGTCTCAGAGATACTTTTATGGCTTTGCTTTCTCGTAGATAGGTTTAGTGCATGGTTTTGAAAGTGAAAAGTGTTTTTAAATTGATGTAAAAGGAAAATAAAACTAATAATAGATGGTTTCAACGTATCTTCATAGATGTTATTTCAAAGTAACTGTGAACTAGTCACCAACATACATGGCCCTAGCAGTGAAATTTAAATTGTATGTAGCGCTCATAATGATGCCTATACATAAGTTTGTACAAACATTTCCAGTGAAAAGGGTCCTTTTCATTAACATGTAACTTTTCCACTTTTTTATCTATCTAGCTAAAATACAAAAGTTTTTAGTCAGTCCAGGAGATTTTCTTTTCTTTTTCTGGAAAAGTTTGCATCAAAAGAGTTGAAGCTGTTCAAGGATGAAAGGGGGAAATTCACTTTTTCCACTAAAAGTGGTAAGGAGTTCCTGAGTTAGAGAGAGATCTTGTGGTATTGTAGTCAACACTGATTGTAATTTGTCAAAAAATTAAATAGAGTATTTTGTGTATGCACATTGGCTCCTAACAGTCTATCAACATTCTGTTGGCTCTGTGTATTCTTGCACAGTTTAGGAGAGTTTGTGAATACAGTAACTCCTCACTTAAAGTCGTCCCGGTTAATGTTGTTTTGTTGTTATGTTGCTGATCAATTAGAGAACATGCTCGCTTAAAGTTGTGCAATGCTCCCTTTTAACGTCATTTGGCAGCTGCCTGCTTTGTCCACTGCTTGCAGGAAAAGCAGCCCATCGGAGCTAAGCTGGTGGGGGCTTGGAACCAGGGTGGACCGGCAGCCCCCCTATCGGCTTCTCATTCTCCTAGGTTCCCTGTGCGGCAGCTGTGCAGCAGGCTATCAATTGCCGGCAGTTCAGATGTCCCTCCCCCCACTGCCATGTGCTGCTCCCCGGAGCCTCCTTCTTGCTGTGCGGGAGGGTGGGAGGGGAAAAGAGGGAGGCTAATGTCAGGGTGTCCCCCTCTCCCCTGGTCCTGCACCCCGTTTACCCCATTTCCATAGAGCAGGGTGGGGACATGACAGGGCTCAGGATGGAGGGAGCTCCTGGCAGCAGCCTCTGTCTCAACTTGCTGATCTACTTAAAAAGGCAATATACTAAGGGTACGTCTGTACTTACCCGCCGCGTCGGAGGAGTCCAATCAATCTTCTGGGTTTGATTTATTGCGTCTTGTCTAGACGCAATAAATCGAACCAGGAAGTGCTCCCCCGTCGACGCCGGTAATCCTGCTCCACGAACGGAGCAGGAGGAGTCGACGGGGGAGCCTGCGCGCCGCCGTGTGGACCAGCAGTGAGTACTTTGAAGTTTGAAATAAGATACTTCGACTTCAGCTACGTTATTCACGTAGCTGAAGTCGCGTATCTTAGTTCGAACTTGGGGAGTAGTGTGGACCAGCCCTTAGACTAGGGTCAGCGTACTTAAAGGGGCAATGCGCATCTCTCTCTCTCTCTCTCTCACACACACACACACACACACACGGTGTCTGCCATGCTGTCTCCCCTCCATCCATTCATGCTGCCTTGTAGAGTGTGAGGCTACATTAATAACAATATTAACAACAAAGGGTTAACACTTGAGGGCTCAGCTGATTGCTAGTTCATCATTTAGCAGTAAGGCATTCCCTGGGAAATATCCCACCCTCTGACTTCACCACCTCAACCAAACTTCACAATCATCGTCACTGTGTACCAGTATTCAATTATTCAATTGTTTGTTTAAAACTTATACTCTGAGTGTGTGTGTGTGTGTATATATATATATATATATATAAATAGTCTTATGTCTGGTGAAAAAAATTTCCCTGTAACCTAACCCCCCTCCCCATTTACATGAATTCTTATGGGGAAATTGGATTCACTTAACATCGTTTCACTTAAAGTCGCATTTTTCAGGAACATAACTACAACATTAAGCGAGGAGTTACTGTAGTGCTGTGTGTTTCTACACTTAGGGAAAATGTGAGAGGAAGGAGGTAGGGTTCCATGCACTCCTACTTGTGTATGATTATGTGAGGAAGTGTTTCATGAATAAAATGTATTGCACATTACAAAGTGTTCTGTTGGGGCCGAGCACATTGTTGAACATGATGGAAATTCTTTATTTCTTCATTTTACTATTTTTTTAAAATGTAGGAAATCCCATACTGAAAACCAGAATTAAGGGTGTTAACAATACAAAGTGAAGCGCTCGAAAGTCAGGAAGTGACAAAAGTTATCACTGTGAGTTTATGTAATAAAAGACTATGCCATAATACATACTCACAAGGGGACAGAATTAAAGTTAAGAATTTAATCTGTAAAATGATCTGAAAAGAAATATTTTAAAAATTGGGCCTGTGTGTGTGTATTTACTGCTTTGTGGTGGATAAAGTAGTTCTGGAGAGATGGTTTTCAAAATATTGTTTTTTCTGTTTTTTGTTTTTGACATTAAGAATATTGGGAATGGCAAATCTACTTTTTCCATGGTTTTGCTGGGAGATCTTGTAATAGTTTCAAGACTTACCTATTATGAGTTCTGATACCTTAACTGAATAGAGAGGGGCATTGACTCTTTTGATATTCTTAATGCAAAATATTAAAGTTAATTGCTCTTCTGTGTCACTGGTGGTCAGTACTTATGTCTCTGATACTGGGAATTCGGTCTGGATTGATTAGCTGATTCACTGTGTGGGATTGTTTATTTCGTACTTGGGTGTAGTATTGACGAAGAGAACTTAAAATGAGTGCAGTTGTAACCCATTAAACTTTGATTACACGGACACCCACTATAATTCCTTTTTTACTGCAGGAATAGCGCATGGGTTCAGTTTGTTTTAATAGCGGAACTCCCCACCTGTGGATGATAATAACATAAATATACAAATTTGGACAGTTGTGGATGTGTGTACCCTGAGTTGCCTTCATTTGGAATAAAAACATCCCAATGTAGTAAAGCTGCTCAGATTTAAATCTTTGTTTATAAGAAGACAATTTAAGGGTTAATTAAGATGCCTCATAAATCTAAACATCATCTTGTCATTACAGTAATACAGCCGAGACCGTGCAAACAAAAGTAATAGTTTCAAACACACAGATTTCTTCAGTACCAAAAGGGAGACAGGCCCACAAATTCTATGCATTTAAAACATGCACTGCTGATCTGGCATTTAGTTCACCATATCATCCTGAGCTAAATAAGCAGTAAGCGCCCAGGTCTTTGAGTAGGCTGGTATCTTTCTCCTTGCTGGTATCTTCTGCAATTATTAAAAGCAGACCTGTGAACATGGCAGAGATCTTCACCTGCCCTCTGATATGGCTGTCTCCCTCTGGGTCTGGCTGAACTAACTGAAGAGTTGGTTCCTTTTTTTTTCTTTTAGCATATACTTGGGAGTGGAATTAGCTCCCACTCTTGGAGATATCCAACTGAACATGGTCCAAGGGTTTGTGATGGGTTTTTTTTCTGTGAGTCCCAGACTAGCTAAAGTCAGGGGACAGCTGCTCCACTCTTCTAGCAAAAAAAACAACAACAAAAAAAAACCCAACACAACCCTCTGACTACTGCTTTATTTTGAAGTGTAAAGGAACAGCGACAGAAGGATGGGTTTTGCAATGTCCATAAAGGGGCTTTCTATTGTTTTGGTTTTTATGCCACTTTTCATTGGCATGATGTAGTGGGTTTTTTTCTGGGCAAGTGTCTGAGGACCTTTTCCTCCTCATTTTTCTGATAGCTAGTTTGTGATTTCCTAGCCAGAGGGCCAGTCCTCTAAAGGGGCTGAGCAGCTCTAAAAAAGTGGCTGAGCACTGTAACCTGCCACTGGGAGTTGAGGCAGTCAGCCACTCCAGGAGGCACTCAGCACCTGGTAGGATTGAGCTCTCTTACTGAATATCCAGTATCGAAGGAAACTTGCTTTCTAGCTCCTTTTCTCATAAAACTACTTTTTTGTTGCTTCCTATAAAAACAAAAGCTAGTGCCTAACTTATGCCCCATGCAAACTCCACTCATTACAGTGGGGATGTTTGGGATGTAAATGAGGGTAGATTTGAGTCCCGAAAAGCTCCCATAGAATATTCATCTCATTCTGTCACTTTGACTGCACTGTGTTCAAAGATGGATTTAATAGAATATGTAATGTTTTAATTTTGTGTGAGAGACGTTGATGGAAAGTGATGAGTGAGCATAGTCCAAGCAACTGCTTATTTGTGTTGAAATCTGCTTACTACACCCGTTGGACTTGATAGGCATGTAGCTTATCTACCATCTTAATTATTTGAGCCTCAGAAACCTGAAATGAAGTTAGCTAAAAACTAATGGTTATGTCAGCTTCATTTCTGAAACTAGGCCATATGGTCCAGAGGAATGAAAACCTAAGTAAGAGAACTAACAACATGAAAAATCTCCTGAGATACCCTAATTTTTAAGGATCTTCAGCCTACCAATTGGTGCTGAATTTCACTGGTTAAATAGTACATCTTGGATTATTTATCCAGCTAAGTTGAGAATGATCTACCAAGGGCAGTGCTAAATTTGTAATGAAAGAGATGCCAGAGCTCAAGCAATTTTTTTACATTCATGTAGCAAGCCCAGAGGTGCCGGGGCTATAAACTGCCAAGCCAAACTGTCACCCCTGGCAAGCCCTGGCACAAATTAAGCACTGAGCAAGGGGCTATGTTTCTAATGAAAGATCATGATGCTGCTAAACAAATTTTGGATGCTAGAATTTCAGTGACAACAGGCCAGCAACACAAATCAGGTTTTGAATTTGTGAATATTTCACTTGAGGATATTGCTGGAGAAGCTGTTCTTTTAAACCCGCCAGACACCGTGTCTAAAGGGTTTATATTGCTGATAATGTTTTATGTTGCCTATGAACTCAGTTTTTACTTTGGCTACTGTTGGCAATTATTTTGCCATTATATCCTTTGCATGATGCTGTTATTCATAAATTACAATTATTTTACATAAAGTGACACATTAATGTTAGCAGTTATTTTATGTTCATATTACATCATAAAAACATATTACTGGAAAGTCGGGGTTGTTCTGTGACTGGGCTTTATTTCCTAAAAATTATTTACCATATTTTGTACTTCAACTAAAGCTATTTGAACTGTTTGTAAAATTTTATATGAATTTAGAATCAGTTTGAAAACAATTCTCTAGGGTAATTTTCTTTGAATGCATTCTTGGAAGTAGTCACAGAATAGTTTGAACAAATATATTGCTGATTCTGAGTTTATCATATGCTACAGGCTGAGACTATTCACTAGTAGTTTGCTGTGTGGCTGGTCATCTAAGTCTCACAGGCATCAGTTTAGGAAAGCATCCCAATTTAGGATCACATTTAAGTGCATGCTTAAAGTTAAGAGTAAATAGTGGTAGACTTAAACACATGTCTAATTGCTCTCCAAATCAGGACCAACATATGATTTCAGTCCTTTTGCTGGATGACTGACACATTTTAAGCAGGGGACTAGTGAGAGCTGGTTGAAAATATTCCATTGACACATTTTTAGACAGTAAGTTACTTTTCAACTAACTGGGAATTTTTGTGATTTGCGCCGGGGCGGGGTTGCCAAAAAAACCTAAAACAGTTTCAGGTTTTAAGTTCCCAAGATTTTATTTATTTATTTTATTTTATGGGGGGAGGGATGCTGGAATGCAGGGGAAAGAGCAACATTCTACCTAGCTCTAAAGTTGGTAGAATAATAGTGTAATGTTCTTAGAAATTTTCAGATAAGGGTCTCACAATAAAATTCACAAAACTCTTGGCATTTGGACACATTTTCTTGAATACCAGGAGTTTTCTGAATGCTCACCAATACTAACAGATACAGTAAAACCTCAGAGTTAAGAACACCAGAGTTATGAACTGACTGGTCAACACCACACCTCATTCTTAACCAGAAATGTGTAATCCGGCAGCAGCAGAGACACCCCTCTCCCTGTTCCCTTCCCCCTCCCCCCAAAAAAGCAAATATAGTACTGTGTTAAACGTAAACTACTAAAAAAATGAAGGGAAAGTTTTTAAAAAAAAATTGACAAGTTAAGGAAACTGTTTCATTTAAATTAAGATGGGTAAAAGCAGCATTTTTCTTCTGCCTAGTAAAGTTTCAAAGTTGTATTAAATCAATGTTCAGTTGTAAGCTTTTGAAAGAACAACCATAACGGTTTGTTCAGAGTTATGAACAGCCTCCATTCCCAAGATGCTCAGCGGTTCTACTGTATCTCACCCAATACTCATAGTGGACCAAACTGTTCATTTTTATTTGTGGTGGGGAAACCTCTAAAAATCAGCACTGAAGAGTGTAAGAAAACTGGCGATTTGTTTGTTTTGCTATTTGAACAGGGCTAACTGTTAAATGAGCAATGTGTTGTACTTAATTATTTTTTAAGCATGCAAATTATGCCAGATGCAATGTCTCACCTAAGTTGCATTTGTTCTGGGTTTGAATTTAAGAACAAAAATTGACCAAAAGACACACACAGTTTTAAAACCATCAAAACTGTCCAAAAGCTGGTGACTGATACATCTGATGGTTAAATGAGATACAAGAGAAATACCTTTCATCATTTTCTAGGTTCTATAAGGTTATATATAAAGCATACAGTATATTTTCTTGCAGTATGAGGGCTTCTTACATCATTCCAGCTGTTCAGAAAGAAATTCATATAGGCCACAAATCCTTTTTTTTTTCCTGAAAGGTGAGACTGATCTTTCCTATAAAGAGATACTCAAAGGGGTATCCTTTGTTATCACAATACTGTAGCCAAAGTGGTAGTTTTACTAAAATAATTATCCATTTTGAGACTTTCTGCAGAAGGATTAAGGTAAAGGCTATTGCAGGAGACCCTCACAGTACTGAATGAGTTGGGCTTAATGATCCAATAAATGAGGCAAGAATCTAAACAATCCTTACCACATTGTCTCATTCAAAAGCAGAGGTTTTTTTTAAATGTGAGAGGTGGCAATGGCAGTTGTGATAGATGGAGCTAGGCACCTTTGAGTGTAGTGGCTTTTTGAGTGACAGCCCAAGCACATATTGTAACTAAGTCCTGGTCTACACTTGGGGGGAGGGTCAACCTAAGATACACAACTTCAGCTACGCGAAAAGCGTAGCTGAAGTTGACGCATCTTAGGTTGACTTACCTGGCCGTCCTCACGTTGGCGAGTTGACCGCTGCCGCTCCTCTGTCGACTCCACTTCCGCCTCTCATGGAGGTGGAGTTCCAGAGTCGACGGGGAGCACGCTCGGGGATCGATTTATTGCGTCTACACTAGACGCGATAAATCGATCCCCGATAGATCGATCACTACCCACTGATCCAGCGGGTAGTGCAGGTGTACCCAAAGGGACTTCAATGTGTGTGGAATGAAGTTAAGTTAAGACACACGAGAATTACACAGCAGCTGGTGACCACTTATGTGTGAGAAGTGGAGTGATTGGAAGTTTGAACACAGCTTCTGGGCTGGAGTTCCTAATGTTGGTACCTCATCAGTGTAAGCTTTGTGTCTGTTTTTTACTGTTTTTCCCATCCTTTTTCAAAGCATTAATAGAGACTGCCTGTATACAGTATATAAAAAAGTGATGGGGCTGGGAATAACCTTTATCTGCGCCCACTCGGTCTAATCCTTTAGCAGACAGAGACCCACATCCCTGAAGCCACCACCAACTGACATGCTAGTTGTTAGTCTCGTCACAGAAAACACAAGGACTGAGTTTCCCCTCTGACTGCTGGGGGTAAGTCTTTCCAAGAGAGGGCTCAGATATACAGGCAAGGCAGCAGAGAGGCCATGTTGTACCTGTTGTGTGGATAAATAGAGGCCTCCGGGAAAGTAAATCCAGCATCCTTCACCAGTGCATTTTTAACAACAAGGGGAGGTGTGATGGTTCTATAAACTTCCCAAGGGAATCTATCACTTGGGCATATTTAAAATGTCACTGTATAGCCCAATTCTGTACAGGCAGAGGGGTGAACTGGGTAACTACAGGGTTTATCTGCACTAACGCCTCTGATTCTGTAAATACTTTAACCAGCCAGGCAGAAAACAAAGTACAGTAAAATCCCCTGCACTAAAGTTAAAAAAAAAAAAAAGCTGAGGTACTTTCACAATCATATATCCCTATTGGAACATAAATGAATAGTTTGCTTGAGGTGAAAAGCTATGGCTTATATATAAGTGGATCATCTTTCTAAGTTGGGGTCGTCCCTCCTTCCCAAACTAAGCTTTCCCCTCTTGTCTCCTCCAGTAAATGACTTAATGAGTTAAAATCCCAGGAGATAGATGGCGACTCGTAGTATTTTGCTGTAAACAACAAAGGGGCCTCGACATCTCCCTCAATAAAATCCTGTTTTATGTTTCCTATGCTCCATTTGTCTAGCTTATGTTGCAGGGCTTATATCCAAGCAGATAAAAATCTTTCTTCTGTTCACATAAGTGCTTATTTTATATGTTTGGCTTCCCTCAGCACTTGTTCATGGTCTCTGTCATCCAGTGGAGTTGTAATAAAAGTTCCCTTGAGGCCATCTTCCCCTCCATCCCACTGCTTCCTCACGTGGATGTAGTAGACTTTTTACATTCACACACACATTTGTGTGTGTGTGCATGGACACAATGTAGATTAGGATCTTTTAACCTTTATGATGCTGGCATATTCCCTGGTGTTTAATTTCTTGGAAACTGGTGAGTTCCTAAAATACTGGCTAGTGAGTCAATAGGGGGTATGCTTTCCTGTGAGAAAAGTGTTTATGGGCAGCTGAGAGATGGGGCTGAATTGGGATAGTCTAACTGGCTCCATCTCTCCTCAGCCAGAACTCTCAACATTCTCACCTCCCTTGCTGCTGGATCCTGCCTCCATTTTTAGGGCCAGAAGTAGGGGGAGGCTGGGTTTGTCAGTTGACCAGGCTGAGAATGGGGTGGAACTGGCACAGTGCTGGCAGTGCTAGAGAGCAGAGTGAACTTGGACCTGGTCAAGGTAGTGGGTTGGTATTGAGAGGGTTTCAATCTACCAAGATGGGAAGAAGAGCGTTTTTGGTGCTTATTGAGAGAGCTTGGAGAGGGATAGTTCCCTACCTTGTTTGTTAGAGGGGAGACTGCTGAGAAGATGGAATGAGAGAACCTGTAAGTAGCACAGCGCGGGTCATAGCCCATCAGAATTAATCGATACCAGACATGAATTTCAGATATGAACATAAGAAAGGCCATACTGGGTCAGACCAAAGGCCCAGTATCCTGCCTTACGACAGTGGCCAATGCCAGGTGCCCCAGGGGGAATGAACAGAACAGGTAATCAAGTGATCCATGCCCTGTCACCCATTCCCAGCTTCTGACAAACAGATGCTAGGGACACCATCCCTGCCCATCCTGGCTAATAGTCCTTGAGGGACCTATCTTCCATGAATTTATCTAGTTAATTTTTGAACCCTGTTATAGTCTTGCCCTTCACAACATCTTCTGACAAAGAGTTCCACAGGTTGACTGTGCATTGTGTGAAGAAATACTTTCTTTTGTTTGTTTTAAACCTGCTGCCTATTAATTTCATTTGATGACCCCTAGCTCTTGTGTTCTGAGGAGTAAATAACACTTCCTTATTTACTTTCTCCATACCAGTCATGGTTTTATAGAATTCTACCATATCCCTCTTCAGTCATCTTTTTTCCAAGTTGAAAAGTCCCAGTCTTATTAATCTCTCCTCGTATTGAAGCTGTTCCATACCCTTAATCATTTTGTTGCCCTTTTCGGAATCTTTTCCAATTCCAATATATCTTTTTTGAGACGGGGCGACCACATCTGCATTCAGTATTCAAGATGTGAGCATGCCATGGATTTATACAGAGGCAATATGATATTTTCTGTCTTATTATCTATCACTTTCTTAATGATTCCCAAAATTCTGTTCATTTTTTTGACTGCCACTGCACATTGAGTGGATGTTTTCAGAGAACTATCCACAATGACTCCAAGATCTTTCTTGAGTGGTAACAGCTAATTTGGTCCTCATCATTTTATATGTATAGTTGGGATTATGTTTTCCAATGTGCATTACTTTGCATTTATTAACATTGAATTTCATCTGCCATTTTGTTGCCCAGTCACCCAGTTTTGTGAGATCCTTGTAACTCTTCGCAATCAGCTTTGGATTTAACTATCTTGAGTAGTTTTGTATTATCACATGAGTGCAAATTTCCCCACAGAACTTGGAAACTTGATACCATCTCCAGATGAAAGATACTTTCAGGATTAGACTCTTGGGTGCCACTATTCCCTGGAAATAGTGCTGACTTTACTGGGTCACTTCTGGATTGTTATCAATAAAGCAATTGCGTATGCCACTACATGCTCCTTTGTGCGTCCCTGTTCCTGCATGTGTAATCACACTTCACTTCTCTCTGTCAGTCCAGTTAACTGATTCCAGAAGAAGTGTCCGCAATTTTCGCTCTCAAATAAGGAATTAGGGAGCGTCTATGTTATCACTTCAAGCTAACAAATATTCCAAAAACTCCTTGACTGAGCTGCTCTTCTCTGACTGTTGTTGTTGATGCCTTGAAAACAGCTGGAAGATGGAGGGCTGAAGTGCGACAGATTTTAAAAGGGCTCTTTATTCAGTTGGGGCTTATTTTCGTGTGTGATGAATATGGAGGGGAATGTATTCAAAGCACTGGCAGGGGCATGACTTAAAGTGAATCACTTTGTAATCTGTGCCAAAACAAGCTATGGATGAACTGGTTTAGATAAAGTGGGTAAAAGGTCAGGTGAATTCTTACTCACCCACAATTAATTTGTACCAAAGGAATTTGTACCAAATGTTTGGTGAATTGTGAGGAAGAGGGGTTGTTTGTTTTTCCTCCTGAGCTTTGTGGTTTTCTACAGGGCTGTCATTGAAAGTAGCAAAACACTTGAAGAGAGTCTGCTGTTAGGATATCTGTGTCCTGATCAAAAATGCCTACAGGAAATTAGCTCTTGGATGAAGAGCAACTAGCTCAAGCTGAACCCAGACAAGATTTAAGTGATGCTGGCTGGAAATGAGAAACACTTTGAAGAGCTGGCCAAGACTTTGTCACTATCTTCCATCAAAGGTATTCATCAAAGTGGCCGACGCCTCAGGGTCCCGTTTGACTCCTCACTAAGCCTGAATTGCCAGATAGCACAAGTTTCAAAAAATGCCTTCTTTCACCTTCAGCTTACTAGGAAACCTTCATCTTTTGCTCCTGGGTGAGGACCTGGCCACAGTAATCCAAGCACTTGTCATCTCCAAGCTTGAGTACTGTAACTCGCTGTATCTAAAACTGAATGTGAATACGATGGCCAAGGTCCAGCTGGTACAGAATACAGTGCACACCTTCTCCACGGTTCAGACCATTATGAGTCTTTATTGTCTGTGCTTAAGTCCCTGCACTGGCTCCCAGTCAGTTTCTGATACCAGTTTAAGTCTTGGTCCCAATTTTCAAAGCAATAGATGAAATCCTCGCTACATCAAAGACCAGATTTTGATCTATGAACTGCCACAACTCTGCTTTTCTGGATAATGCAGATCCTAAAGCCCAGGATGAAGCATATGAGAGCTGGAGACAACGTATTCTCTGTCAAGGGAATCAGCTTCTGCAATCGCTCTATAGCCTATCAGGCGAATCTGGAGTCTGCCTAACTTTGGGAAACTTTGCAAAGCCTTCCTTTTGAGGGATCCCTTTCCACTGCAAGTGACACAATTTGAGCACCCTTTTATTCCTTAACTTCCACCCACCCCAAAAAACCCTACCCAAAGCAGGGATCTGACCCTGTAAAAGGAGAAGAGCCAGAAACTCCATGAAATCTTCTAGGGACTTTGTTATTGCTATTGATTTTATGTGGAAGGCACTCATATAATATGGTGAAGAGTGGCAATATAAAACCCTAAAACTGATAGAAATGGAAGGTATCAGAAGATGCCTTTTCATGCAATGTCCAGAGATGTTTGCAGATGTAAGTGGTTCAAAGAGCATCCAGACTTCTAAATATCTGTGAACTAAGCCTCCAAACTTTTGAAGGATTGATTGTCACTAGTCCAAGCCAATATAATCAGCTAGAGGCAGTGGCTGCATTAGATCTCTGTGGCCATATAGAACCCTTCTCTTCTTGTGACTCCACACCATATTCCCAGATTGCCATCAGGAGCACCACCGTTGCTTCCCCATCTGTGGGCCACTGTCACTGCGGTGTCTATAAGTGGTAACAGAGGCTGAATTCTATTACTGCCTTTGCCTATTCCCTGTTTTCAGTTCTACTTCCTAGAAACCTGATCTATCAGAGAGGTCCTCAGAGACCACAGAGTTTCACAAGTACAGGAAGATAAATGTTGCTATAACTTTAGCAAGGATGAAGCTGAATGGGAGGTGTCATGGGTAAGCTGAGGCAGAAGAGCTGTTTGATAGAGTCTCATGTTTAACGTCTATAGTGTTCCATGCAACCTAAGAACCAGCCATGGCTGAATGAGACTATCATGCCGAAAATTGTACAGATGTGTCTTCAAAGCCCAGAGTCATAGACTGTCAAGCAATGTGTTTGACTGAAATGCATGCCACCTACAGTAATTAACGCCAATGATTGAATTCTTGCACACATAAGATAAGATAAATGGAGATATGCCGATCTCCTAGAACTGGAAGGACCTTGAAAGGTCATTGAGTCCAGTCCCCTGCCTTCACTAGCAGGACCAAGTACTGTCCCTTGACAGATTTTTGCCCCAGATTCCTAAATTCCTAAGTGGCCCCCTCAAGGATTGAACTCACAACCCTGGGTTTAGCAGGCCAATGCTCAAACCACTGAGCTATCCCCCCCTAGGTATGGTGAAAAGTACTCCTTCATGTCTCTTGGTGGTTCTTGGATGCAGCCAATGTTCGAACACATCTGTAGCCAAGAGGGATTTTGTTTCCAAAATCAGAATGAGAGTAAATGGCTAGGTTATCTGCAGAACCTCTGCAAATAACACTGTAGTAAGGATATCAATTTTTAGTTGTCAATAGAAACCTAGAAATAACTACAGGATGAAATCAAATGGAAGCACACTTGAATGTTTCTTCCTTAATATGATGAAAGTAAAGGGGCTACAGTCAATCCTGCTTAATTGAACAGCAATGCATTTTTTTACATTAGGTGGGATTTTTAAAAAATACGATCCCTCCACCAGAAGAAAATTAAATCACCAAAATGGAGGCTTTAAAAAAGAAATTTCTGGAATGTTCAATTCTGCCCATATCATTTCACATAGTCGTACATAAAAAATGCAACTAGACTGAAAACAAAAAAATTGACAATGAGATTATTTGAATAAATCAAAAGCTGCTTTCACTGTAAAGTAACATACATCATAAATGACACTAAATGCTGTTTCAAATGTTAAATGGGGAATTCTTTAATGTCAATTGATATTTACTGGGTACAATTGCACTGAGTTAGTACAAAATTGTTTGATGCACTGAAAATAAATTTCATTAAGTGAACTTATACTAAACGCTCAACCATGTTCATGTGACATCTGCTATTTTGGCCAATGAGGCAGGGATTGAAGCAGGGACTTCCAGAGCCAAATCTGAGTGTCTACAAATCACAACTGTGTGTGTGTGTGTGTGTGTGTGTGTGTTTTGAGAGTGCAATTTCTGGTTCAGAAATGAGATCATATTAATTAAATTTTATCTTTTCCAAACGTACTATGAGACAGACTCTTGGTGAGTCATGTAACCAACAGTTATCCTGCACACTCTTCTATTGATGGGTCAGTCAGTTGGAAAGATTGAAAGCAGCCTTCATGGCAAATATTCTTTCATTTTGCCAGTGTTTTGTACTATACATCACCCATTTGGTGCTTTGTCACATGATGGTGATATGCAAATACAAAAACAAGTCGTAGCTTAGCAAAAGCACACATTGGTTTCTTTTCCTGGGTTTGTTTTCAGTTCACATACAAAAGGTGTACAACTACAGGCTTGCTTTTTGGCCAGGAGTGTGTGAAACAGCAACTCAGTGGTGGTGACTCACTCCAAACAGCTTTGCTATGCTGCCTCATAAATGCAACCATTTCTACACTGCCACATTTCAGCTGTTAGGGAAGGATGATCTGATGCTATCTGTATTAACTTCTGATGCTCCAGACAGTTGCTCACTCAGCTGCGTATAGCATCTAAGGGCTGGTCCACACTAACCCCCTGGGTCGAACTAAGATACGCAACTTCAGCTACGGGAATAGCGTAGCTGAAGTTGGCGTATCGTAATCGACTTACCTGGCGATGAGGACGGTGGCGAGTCGATCGCTGCCGCTCCCCCGTCGACTCCGCTTCCGCCTCTCGATGAGGTGGATTGCCGGCGCCGACAGGGAGCGCGATCGGGGATCGATTAATCGCGTCTTAACGAGACGCGAAAAATCGATCCCCGATAGATCGATTGCTACCCGCCGATCCGGCGGGTAGTGAAGACCTGCCCTTAGTTCGAACTAAACAGCACTTACCGCGGGTCCAGACGCGGCAGGCAGGCTCCCCCATCGACTCCGCTTACTCCTCGCGCGGAGCAGGAGTATCGGTGTCAACGGCGAGCACTTCCGGGATCAATTTATCGCGTCTAGACGAGACATGATAAATCGATCCCAGAAGATCGATTGCTTGCCGCCGAATCAGGCGGGTAGTATAGACGTAGCCTTAGGAGAAATAGAAAGAGTACTGTTGAGCTTGAGGTGAAACTACTGCTATTTTCCACCCTTCTGTCCATATTATGGCTGTCCCCATCATGGATTCAGTAGGAGCACAGCGAGGAAGGTGCCCAGGCTATTCTACACTACGGGGGGGTGGGGGGTGGGGGATGGATGTAAGTTACGCAACTTCAGCTATGTGAATAACGTAGCTGAAGTTGGCGTACTTAGATCTATGTACCACGGTGTCTTTACTGCGGTGTGTCGCTCTCCCGTCGATTCCCCTTGTGCTTCTCATTGAGGTGGAGTACCGGAGTCGACGCTAGAGCGATTGGCGGTCGATTTATCGGGTCTATACTAGACCGATAAATCGACCGCCGCTGGATCGATCGCTGCCCATCGATCCGGCCAGTAGTGTAGACAAGCCCTCACAGTGTGAGAGGAGGGCCTCTAGTGCTGCCGGCAGGTCTCTGTGTCCCAGAGGGAGTATATCTGGCCAAAGTGGAAGCAGCATGGCAAGTGGCTGCTCGGGAGATGGGGGAGAGCGCACTCTACTTGCCACTGAAGAGCATGTTCCATCCCTTCACGTATCTCATTATGCATGGAGATAAATACTACACCTGTTTCTGCCCTAATGCTTTCTCAACATCCCCAAATGTGACTCTGAATCTGAGATTCAGAACCAAGTCCCTTTGTCACAAGAACAAATTTTAATGTCTCTCCTCTCTAGTACCCTGAGCTTCTGCTTTCCCCTGTATGATACGCAGGTACTGGCTGTATGGGTGTAGCTCAGGGAGGTGGGAGAGGGCAGTAATCTTATTTTATTAAATTATATGGTATTCACCTTTATAGTATCAGAGCACCTCACAAGCAACAATGAAGTAAGTTTCTTAACACCGCTATGAGCTAGGAAAGTATTTTCTCCATTTTTCAGATGGGGAAACAGGCACAGAGTGGTTTAAGGACTTTCCCAAAGTCACACAGCAAGTCAGCAGCAAAGCCAGGACTACAGCTCATATCTCCCAACTCAGGGCACCTGTCATGGTCTCTCCTGGCCTTAAAATCTATGAAGCTTTGAATTTTAACCACAAAATCATCTTTCCTCTCCTGAGTAGAACTGTGCAATATGTGGCTTACAAAACTCACCAGTAGGTGTTGCTTTTTTTTATATGGATTTTATTAAGAACTCTCAAACTGAGCCCAGGTTAGTCAAAAATTTAGTGAAATTTGTTTCCGCTCCTGAACAAACCCCAGCCAAGTTGCAACTGTCCTACAAACCCAGATGAAACTTAATGTTTCCGAATAAGTTTCAAATCCCCAAAACACAAACCAAAACTTGAAAGGGTCGAGCCCACATGAAATGAGACACTTGTTTGCATGAACCCCTGCAAACTGAAGCTGCAGAGTTTTACATATGCCTAAGCTTCCCACCCTGAGAACTTGTGAGGCTAAGTATATCCTCCTTTGGCCTGGGTGTGGGAGGCTAAGCCCACCTTTCTTTGCCCTTGGTAAGGAGAGGTAGAGTCTGTCCATGAAAATAGCTATGGGCCCTTTAAAAAACAGCAACAAAAAGTTCTCTTACAGGATTTTAGAACAAGTCTCTGTTGTTTCAGTTTAGCTGCTGATACCCTCTTCTCTTTAGCAAAGCAAGTGTTTGGTGTGGTGAAGGTAGAAGGAGGTCAAAGCCAGGATAATATAAAAGAAAATAAATAAAATATAATGCTAAAAAAGCACTGGAACACAAGAAGGAAAGAACAAAAGGGGAAGGAAAGAGGAAGAAAAACAAAAGGGAGAAAGGAGAAATAGAACTAGGGAGAAGGGGTATGAAGGTAACAGAAACAGGGCTCTATACGATGTAAATCCTGTTCTTATAACCTGCCCCTGACAGACATGCAAAGCACAGACATGAGCTGACAATGGCTGGCTTTCATAAACTCCCTGGTTTAATTAGGAGAGGAGAGATAGCATCTTGTCTGAGGAGAGCTACACAGTAAGGAGAGCTGCAGTCTGAAGAGATTTCTCCCTTCGAAGAGTTGGACTCGTGGAGGGAAGAAACAGCTTTACCGGGACCCTAGAGATTCCCTTATTGAAAAATCCGACTCACTCACTCACTGCTGCTCCCTGCAAGCAAATGAGCTTTGCTAGCTACCTTTACATTGTAAAGAACCTTCATGCCCTCCTCTATGTAATTTTCTTTATGAGATGAAATGTCTCCCAAAATTAGATTATTGGCAATCCAGGTCTCTCACTGACCTCCAGTTCACAGTTTTCTATGGTTTGACTGTCTGGACCTCCATGTCTTTAGTAGGTTGTACAGCTTTAGGTCTTATTTCTGTAGCTGTACCAAGGCTTTTGCACATGAGCAGAAGAGTAGCAAAGACCTAGAAAAAGGGAATCCGTATATCACTGAAAGGGCTACAACGGATTCGCTGAAAGTGTTGAGCGCTGTCACCATGACTCAGGCTCCGTTCCTGCTTCCACTCTTCATGTGCGCTGCACTTCTGAGAAAAAATCTGAGAGATCCCTAATGAGCTGCAGGAGACAGATTGTCAAAGGGACTAATAGTGCCCATGTACGTAACTTCAGGGTGCAGAGGAGTTCCTGCTACGCTTCCACCTGGGATATGAAATGACTACTTAGAACAGGGGACTTTTCAGTACTGTAAGGATAGTGAGATACTATGATTACTACAGTACCAATGGCAGTGACTGCTGAAGATTCGTTGTACCACTTTGTGATGGGGTATACAAATCCCGCACTGGGCAACAAGAAGTTAAGGAGTTGCTCTGGGCTCAAGCAGCTCCACCCCGCCACATCTACAAGGCATGCACAGATTGGATGAAGAGCTTAAAAGGGGAGCAGAACAGCTCATTTCTGGCAGACCAGGGAAGAAAACAGACCTTTAGCTCCTGAGGAAAGGACTGACTGAAGTCAGGAGCTTCCCAGATGACCGCTGCCCAATGGTCCCTCCCTGAGGGAAGGGAAGGCCAGGCCAGATTCTGATGCACTTTAAGAGGGAATAATTCCCCTCTATTCCTATTAACTTAATTTATTTGTGTTAATTCCCCTTGTTTTTTGTTCATGGACTACCCTGGAGGGTGAGAGACTTTGAAGTGACCTGGCTTGAGAGCCAGGTTGCAGGAAAAGGCAGACCGTGCAGAGACAGAATGATCATCGGCAGGAGACACCCAGCGGGGGAGAGCTGCTATGCCATGCCTAGCCACAAGGAGATGTCAGCACTGCAATCCATTCGCACACTTCCATACTCTATAGGCTGGGCAGAGATGTCTAATCAGATCACAATCTCCCTTTTCTATAAGTTGATAGAAGAAGGTTCGTAGGGCTACCAGCTGGACAGGATGTGGGTAAGCAGCTGGTCTCCTCTCCCATGGGCTCCAGGGATGCAGTGTATCAACAAGATCTCTGGATACATGCAGAAACAGCTAGTATCTTTCTCTCCATGCACTAGGGATTGTGTACTAGTGACAGGAGAGAGCTAGTAACATGGGGAAGCAGATGGTGCCGTCTCCTAATGCTCCAGAGGGATGGTGGAAGTAGAGAGCATACAACATGGGGAAGTCGCTACGGGGACGGGCTCCTGGTGTGCAGGGTTGTGCTAGACCCCTTGCTTTCTTGTGTAAATCACTCAGTCACCCACACTTAGAAAATGAGGTCCCAGAAAATAAACAGGCTATCTGGACATTTCCTGCTCTGAAGCGTGAATTCCTTTGAATAACATTTGAGCTCATGGTTTCAACCCCCTCAAAACAAACACAAACAAACAAAAACACACAGGGTGGGTAAAACTCTAGGATTGTAAATGACTTTACAGGTTCTTGTTCTGGTTGTATGACTGAAATCTGTTGCTGCTCCTCAGATGAGTGACCCCAGTGACCCAAGGCCATAATGGTCATCTAGAAAGTTAATTTTACTTTTTTGTGTGTGTGGTTGTTGTTTTTTTACGGAAGCTTATTCTATATTAATGTAAAAAAAGTACAGTGTCTTAAAGGAAAGTTAACCAGAGTCCTTCAGTATAAATCAGGTTTAATTCTGTGTTGTTTTTCTGTAAATCCTGGTTGTCCTGTGCATACAAAACTGCTCAGAATCAGCTCTGTCTCATACATTTTGTTTTATAATGTCATAAAGGATTGTTTGCTCCAACTGTGAAGCTAATGGAAAGTTACAGAAGCTATCCAAAGTCATTTTAGTAGACATGAACTACCCAAACGATGGGAGGGGAGAAATGTTCCTCTAAGCACTCTTCCGCTTGAGGGATTACAGTGATGACTCTGGCCCAGATTCAGACACTGTGTAAAGCAGCGCAACTCCATTGGCTTCAGTGGAGCTACACAGACTCGCACTAGGGTTGAGTTTAGCCTTTTATTTATATGGCTTCAAAGTAGAGTAGCCACAACCACTCCATGGGTCAAATTCACTGCTGAATTTGCAGGCTTCACTCCACCAAAGTTGCTAGTGCTGGGTCTGCATATTCTGCTGGTGAACTTAGCACCCCCACACATACACGCTCATTCATTACAAGCCTACAATGCAATTGCACATGAGGAGAAGACGGTCCTTTCAGATATACCTGGAATGACTGCCTCGTTTCACTCCATGATTCACAAACCGATGGTGACCTTGTACAGTGACATGTGACTTGTAACTCTCAAGCTTACCTGAGTGAGGCATTGCACGACAGTCTGACAATAGTGTGGCCTTTGTCCCAAGGAGAATGTCCATTTGAAACAAACTCAGAGGCACGGGCTGGCACTTGTATAGTAAGATGTGGGTGGCAATGACATAGTTAGAACCATTTCTCAGTGAACTCAAAACAATGTTGTTCCATTCATAACCCGTATTCAGCTCTTAAGATGTTAAATGTAACAAACTCGCTACACACTTTTTTGTATTGTGGATACAGTTTGTGCTTTTGTGACTCCTTCTGGTTCTGTGGATGTGGAGTTGGTTCTTCAGCTTTTAAAGGCTGAGGCCACTCTGTATTTGGAAATGAGCCTGAGTTTCAGAATTCATACCTGGGTTGCAGACACCCCATAGTTTAGGAGCATTATCCCTGGGGTTTTGTCCTGGCACTTTATTAAGATAGGGCCATTAGTGAAATTTGAATCCTGATTCAGCTTCTGAACTCCCACAAAATTCAGCAGTGATTTGTATGCAGTTTGGTTTGGGATAATCACTAATCCTGTTAGGTTGGCTTTTTTTTTTTTTTTTTTTTAAAGTATTGGCTTATTAGTGCAGCAATGGCTGCCAAGAGGCTAATTCTGTTCGGTCTGTTTTACTGAGGATTGGTGAAAGGCAGCTATTCTCTTGACTGCCAAATAAACTGTGTGCGCCTCACACTTAACTATCAGATCTAATATCTGTTGTGCAACAATGCTTCACTGCTAAAAAGTTATTGAGGTCTAGGCATCTGTTCTAGGTTATATTTTAAAAGAAATTAGCCTACTATGAATAGAAATGTCATGACAATTTTAAAACAAAATTTCAGTGGAAACAGATGTATTTTTGGGTTAAGTATTCAGGAACAGTGTTTTGAAACACAGGCAAAAGAGTGCTGTTCTAGCTGAAAACCAGCAAGTGAAACTGACTGCAGTTTCATTGTCTGAGCTGAGTCAGTAGCGTAGCTGGGGGGGGGGGGGAGCAGGAGGAGCGGCTGCTCCCCCTTGAGCAGAAGCGGCGCCTTTTTTTAGCAGCACTAAAAAAAGGTGCCTCTTCTTTTTAAGCGCCGCTTCTTACACTCACCCGGTGGCGCTCCGGGCCTTCGGCGGCGGGTATCACCGAAGACCCGGAGTGAGCCGCCGAAGTGCCGCTGAAGACCCGGAGCGCCGCCGGGTGCATACAGGGGGAGGCGCCTTTTTATAGCGCCGCTCCCCCTGCGCTCCGGACCTGGCTGCGCTACTGCCAAAAGTATACTGTTGCTGTGCACTGTTAAACATGTTTCATATTCCACCCCACATGATTCATCTAAAACATTTAAAAAATTAAATATTACATAAAATGTAAACATTTAAAACATTCATCGAATACATCAGCATTTAGTAGGCAGTTAGCCAAATAGCCTCAACAAGTCACCATTAATTCTCTCCTTTCTCTGTAAAAAGAGGGATGAGGTCTAAAATGAGCCAGACAAGTTAGAACACTTTTCTGTCACTTATTTTGTGATTCCATCAGTTTGTAGATGGTTTAAGTTCTCATTTGAAACCAAAGGGTTTTTAGCCCTTCTATGTCTTTGAATAACTTCTCAGACATGGAATGGTGCACTGCTGTTTTCCTAAATCTACAGGTAATGCCTGATGCAGTAGCTCTGAGAGAGAGGACCTGACGGTCTCAGCTGACTCTGAAGCCTAAGGAAAACAAAATACATGCCAATACTAGCTTTCATTTCTGGCCACTTTATCAGGAACATCCTGCCTATTTGAGGTGGATAACACAGAAGTTAGAGATGGAAAAAGATAGGGGTCATATAGTCAATTCACAGTGCATGATGTTTCCCAATATGTTAGATGTTATATGGGTCTGAGTGGTATAGACTGTTTATTTTTGTCTTTCTCCTCTGTTGCTCCTTTGGCTGCTACATTTCAATAGCTGTATACAGAATGGTGGAGGGCCACTCTGAGGTTAAGCCACTTTTGTCTCATCTGTTAACTGGTCTTCTCATGGCCTTGTCTACTACTAACCAGTATTTTCCGCCCTGTGTATGTGGTCCCCCCCTCCCTCGCAAGTTACCTTTTCCAGTGTTTTTCCACTTCCGGAAGCATTGCCTAGGAGGTTGGACACCAAACTGTTTTTAAGGGGCAGGTCCACAGAGAATAATGTGTATATCCCTGCCTTCCAAAACAAGTGGGGGTGACTCCCCTTTCCTTCTCTCTGAATTGGCAAACGGCCACCCCATGAGAAGACCAATTAAAAAGTGAGACATATTTGGCCTGTTCTAGGCCCATTCTTTTTCTAGAGATACACATGTAGATATGTAAGCGGAGGGGTGTTTGTAAAGATCTTCACGAGTCTTTAGAATCTATAGTTTCTGTATAACGTATGCTACGCTGATACCATTATCAAAGGGGTTATTCCTGTTATCTTTGGCAGGGTGTGCAGAATTGTAATTAGCTGGAAAGGAACCTTGTGGAATCTAACCTTCCTTCAGGAGAGGAAAAGGAAAAACTAATAAGAGTATAATCTTAAATATTTTACTTGCAACTGGGTAATTAGTAGCAGTGAGTTGCCCACTCTTCCTCACTGCCCTTCACAGATGTGCTGGAGGTATTACGTTTCTGTGACTTGTTTGTCACATCTCTGATTCAAATGTCTGTGAGCAACCTGCAATGGGATTTAACAATACTGTACTCAGACCTTGTGCTCATCCTCATTGCTCAACCCTTCCCTCCATTCCCCCCGACACTCCTCAGTACATCCTAGCAGCCTAAAATATTTTCTCCTGGGTTCTCATTAAAATTCAGATCTTTCTTTCCTTATGTTTTGTGCATGTGCATATGCCATAGCTTGGTGCATTTTGAGAACATCAGAGATGTCTTGAGAGTGTTGCAGGACATACCTGTGTATATACCAAGGCGGGTGCCTCCCTTAGACACAGGGCCCGTACCCCTCTGGAGAAACGTCCATTTTAACCTATTGACAAATACTGGGGACTGTGTGACAACCTCATTTAAACGCATTCATTGCTATACTAAGCCTTGGAGTCCTGCAGTAATGTCCTTTCCTTCTCTGACTCTGCCTGCTTCCAGCTGAGTAAACAGAGGATTAGAAAAACAGGAGTAATCTGTATATTTACAACAAAACATGAATAATACCTTGATTAAAATATTCAAAAGTGACTAGCGATGTTGGGTGTCTTGGTTTTCAAGTGCCCAATCTGGGATACCTTAAAGGGGCCTGATTTTCAGAGTATGAGTGCACTAAGGTCTTTTTAAGTTCTCGTCAGTGGAGACACCCAAAATTACTCATCACTTTTGAAAATGGAAGTGTTTATCATGTTTTATTGTGTATGCATAGTGTATGTGCTGGTATATACAGTGAATATATGGATACATATACCAAACCAGCTTATTAAATAGAAACATTAATTTGTCCTTATCGCTACCTAGGACTCTTAGAAGTTTTACCAACCATGCCGCACCTACGAACTTCAGGCAAATTGTGTCTCTCTTGTCCTTCATACCTGTTAAGGGCCTGCAACCCCATAGTAGGCTATTTGGGAATCCTTGCTCTCCTTTCCCACATTATTGAACTTCAAGTCAGAGTCCTTCCTCTCTTAGCCTCCTTGTGACATTCCCCAGCCTCTGGTCTATTGACGGTAAGTCTAAAACCACCTGTCTTGCTCTGGTCAAAGTCAAGTATCAAAGTAAGAAATGTGGAGATTGGAGAGGAGCCCATCCATAGAAGGAGAGCTTCATCTGTTTTCCTATTGCTGGTCCACAAGACCTCTGTGTTCCAGGATTTCAGGCCTGGAATATAAGCAAGATTCCAGAGTTAGTTCAAATAGGCAGCATTCTGTAGAAAACATCAGAGGCTTAATGTGAGTGTTTTCTTGCTTCACAATCCCTGACTTTGAGTCAGTCTAATTACAGTGCATTCCTATTGGGACAACAGCTATTAGTGTGTCCAGTTGTGTCTTGGAAATGTCATTCGTGTCTTGATGATTATGTTCATCTTGTGATTTCATAGGGCACAGCTGCTCCTATCTCTGCCTGGTTCTCAGACTGCAGTAGATGTGTGGGGATGTGTGGGCCAGGTGACAGTGAAGACAGAATTGCAATTCCTTATTTGTTCAGTTGCAGAGTAAACACTACAGCAAAACCCAGAATGAGTCATTACATTAATGGCTGACCTTTGATATCCACCTTGTTTTGTTTTTATAAAATGAAGATGAAAGTCAAATCTAGTTAATTCCAATCATTTTGCAAATTAAGGTCAATACAGTGGCTTTTAAAAGCACATCTGTGAGGAGTGAATGGTAGGGAGTTGGATTGCCTGAGCTGCAGTTCCTGGATATATTTTGTCAGCAGAGCACTGAGGTGGACAGAATCTCTCTGAAGAGATACTGTTAAGAGGGGCACTGAAACTTTGCAGCATGTGTTCTCCTCCAGTACTGGCCTCCAGCTGTTGCAGAAGTGGAGGGCATGATCATGACAGCCGCTCCACCTTCCTGCACAGCTTGGGCTTCCGAAACACAAGTATCAAAATTTTGACTCTTCCCCTCCTCTCTGTCCCCCTCCCCCTACCTCCGGCTTATGCATGAGCAGCTGGAATCTGGTCCTAAACCCTTTTTCAATTTAAAAGAAAATATTTATCAAGTACATGCATGTGGTAAGATTATTAGTGTTTACTTCTCCTGGAGCTTGGCCATAATGATAAACTAAAAATGTATCAAACAGGTTGATCTTTCCTATACGGGAAGTCTCTCTATTTAAAATAGAAAAAGTTGCTTTTCCTGGTTCCAATGAATGCCAAACCATGGATTCATTAAAAGAAAGGTATCTCAGGACTGTGCATTTAAGAAGAACAAAGGTCACTGAATCCCAAAAGGAATATTTCATACAGGAGAAAGTAGCCTTCATAGTTTCTTTAAATTGATACCATAAGAAAAAGGGACAACTGAATTCGTATGATTTATGCTCTCAAGGCCAAATTCAGAAACAAGTGTAAATGGGTATAAAGAATTCTAAAATGGTATAAGTTGTAGTGCTCCATCCCATTCAGCATGCAGATTACTCTAATTAAGATACCCTTAGCCCAGGGCTACACTAGGGGAGGGAGTCGATCTACGATACGCAACCTCAGCTACGTGAATAGCGTAGCTGAAGTCGGCGTATCGTAATCGACTTACCTGGCCATGAGGACGGCGGCGAGTTGATCGCTGCCGCTCCCCCGTCGACTCCGCTTCCGCCTTTCGATGAGGTGGATTTCCGGAGCCGACGGGGAGCGTGATCGGGGATCGATTAATCGCGTCTTAACGAGATGCGAAAAATCGATCCCCGATAGATCGATTGCTACCCGCCGATCTGGCGGGTAGTGAAGACAAGCCCTTAGACTCCCTCACATACTATATTTTTCCACATGGCCCCTTCCTCTTTCAGTGCCCAGGATGGACCGTGCTCAGGGAATGAGTCAAGGTTGTGTGTATTAAAAGGAGGACCCCTTCCTCATTTGTCGCATTAGTTGGAATGTGTGTACTAGTTGTAGTACTGGGGCAGGGGACTACACAAAGATCGATAACAGTCTCATGGTTAAGGCAGTTAAATGTTGAGAACTGGATTCTATCCCTACCTCTGCCATGGAGTTCCTATGCTGGGCAAGTTACTGAAACCAAACACATTCAGTAGTTGTGTTTCTCGTTTTCTGGGTGCCTGACTCGAGACACCTGACTTGAGATTTGCAAAAGTGTTGAGCATTCATAATTGCAACTGAAGTCAATGGGAACTGTGCTCTGAACAAATAAAGTGCTATAAAATGCTAATTTCTCTGAAAAACCAGGCCTTAGGCATCTTCAATAGGACATTCAAAATTATCAGACACTTTGGAAATTAATGCCACTCAGCCTCTGTTCCCAGTTGGTAAAATGGGAATAGTAATACCACCTTACCTCACAGGCATTTTGGAAGATAAATTAATTCATGTTTGTGAAGCACGTACATACTATAGTGATGAACACCAGAGAAAAATCTCTGAGGAAATTTGGTAATTCTGTTTTACAGAGCAGGATTTGAATAGTGTGCAGTAAATAAGGCCTTTCAACAATGAGGAAAAAACAAAATATTGCAGGATGATCAGTGAACGAGCACTTATTCTCCTGTGTACTGAATGAAGCAGGTGTCGGGGGCCTGAGCTGAAATGCAGATCTGTTGGCTCCTTGTAGCCAATCTTGTGGGCCAGTCAGTCAAGTGATTCTGCAGCCGCCCAGCTGGGCTCATTAATCAGGCTGAGGGCTGAGCTGGCTAGCCCCAGGCTGAGTTGAGGGAACTAAAGCCCACAGTTCCTGACAGCAATTGTTCTGTGGGGAAAAAATAGTATGTAATGATGTAATTAAAGACTGTATCAGAATGCATATGCGCGAGGGAGCTGAAATTAAAGGTTGAACAGGCATTCTTAATTCTGGCATTTCCTAACTTTTGAGTGTTTGATTTTGCAACGTTGACATCTCTTCACAACTTTTTTGTATGTAATAGGTATATATTGTGGCAAATTGCCGGCACTACTGTGATGGGTCCCACGCTTTCTCTTCTTGTGGGGGGTTTCAGGGCACTGTTTCTTGCCCCTGAACTGGGGTATCAGCTGTCCCACTAGTATCCCAGAGAAGGGGAGTGGAGAAGGAGGGACCCGGGCGCGCCCTCTACTCCGGGTCCCAGCCCAGGGGCCCTAGGATAGCGGGTAAACCACTTGTATTAGTGATTCTTTCCCCTGGGCTACTTTCCTCTCCTGCCCTTCAGCTTGTCGGGCTTCCTGCCCTCCCTCTGCACAAGCCAGGTGTCCCTTTACCTAGGGTCTTGGTCTTCGTAGCCCGCCACAGCACTTCTCCAAACTCTCCTCTGCTTTCCTCCAAACTGCTCTCTGTTCCACCACCAATCCACTCTGCTTCAACTCCTCCAAACTGCTCTTTGCTCCACCACCAAACCACTCTGCTTCAACTCCTCTCTCTGTCTGATTGAAGCAGGGTTTTTTTACAGGTGACTGACTTCAGGTGCTCTAATTGGCTTCAGGTGCTTTAATTAATCTGTAGCAAACTTTCTTCCCTCTACAGGGAATAAGGGCTCTCATCACCCTGGGGCTTACATATCTCCCCTCGCACACTCTCCTGCTGCCCTCTGGCCATGCTGTATCACAATATTCAAGTTCTCTCTGAGCTGAGACCATTTTCTGTTGGTACAGGAAATGTGAACGGTACTTCTACAAATTTAAACATTCTATTCTGAGAGCCAAAGTGCCATGGTATTTTTATGGAACACTTTAACCATGTTGTCATGTCTGTACTTTCATCACATCAAGTGATTACCCCCACCCCCACATAGTGGAACTCTTTTTTTTTTTTTTTTTTTTTTTTTTTATAAAGAAAATGTCATGGAAGATAATGAACAACAGCCAAGAAATATGGTTGAAACTCACCCTATTGCAGAGGGGTAATAGAAGATTTACACAGCTGCTTTACCCCTGTGGTCCATTGTCTGGGTACACTGCAAGAAGGACAGGAGACTTGTTATGGGTTTTAATCAGGCCGCAACTTTATTATATAGATGTCTAGGACTACCCGGCAGAAAAAGTGTACAGTGCAGGTAAATCCATGCTTATTCAATTCTCCGGGGCTTCCACCAGCCCCCCTTTGTTTCCATCCAGGTCCCCCAGCCAACCCATGGCTTGGACCTTACCATTCACCACCCTCATAAGAGGGTTAAGGAGGGCTATGAGAACTGGAGGGGATTGGCTCCCTGCTGTACTAATCATAGGAGTCCCCATCCCTCTGCCCCATTCTGTTCTTTTATTCAATACCTCCTTTTAAGCCCTTTACCAGGCCATTTATCTGGTCACTGACTGCCCTCCCCATGGAGTACCTGCACTGAACATCCGCCCAACCTTACAAAATAAGTTGCGACATATGGCCTACCACCTTTTGTATTCACCAGAAAAGGTCCTCCCTCACACCCCCTGTGGGGAAGGTGAATAAACCACACTCCACCGAAGCCAATGCTGGCGGTGCCGGAAAAATTCCTTCCCAGCCCCCCTTTAAAAGGGGTGACTAGCGTAATGCCCAAAGCAGGTCCCAACCCCGCCTGCCATTCGCCTCCACTAGGGGAGGGAGGGTGGATGCTGGCTTCCTCGCTGCGTGGAACAAACATACTCTGCACCCCTTTAGTTGTGGTGCCGTCATTCGTGGCCCTGGCAGTGCAGTCATGCAAAGAGACCTTTGCACATCATGTGATGAGGGCTGTATACTCACTCTGAATAGGCTAGTGCAGAGCGGGTAGGAACAGCCCCTTGTGATTATACAGATTCAGTGGGCTGAACTGCATGCAGGGGGGCATGATCCTAGGTACGAACAGCAGCCCCAAAGAGCATACCTGCAGGTTTTGTGGAAAGGGTGAATTTCACTGCCTGTGAGTTAGGTAAGCTAGAAATAACATGCTTACTTCTTTACATTGCTATAGTTGAGAGCAGTTGAAACTCCCTGTCTGCACAACAGCTTGAATTGCACCAGCAACAGTCATGTTCAGAAAACAATTATCAAGAACAGTTCTGCTAGAATTGGGCTAGAATGGTTTCACTGTTCAGAATGGACAGTGATTTTTAAGAACTAGCACAGTTGTAACCAGAACAGATAAGTCACACTATGGAGTCTAAGACATAGTTTTTGAACCTCAGCAACTCTAGCTAGCATCAGTCCTCATGCATGAGCTGTTAGAGTGAGTGAGGATGGCAACAGAAGCTCTGCCACTAAGAGTATGGAGTCTGTCTGTATGCTGGAATTTATCTCCCACAAGACAGTGCACTGACAATTCATATTCTTGTTCAGCCCAGAATATAATTATTTGTTTGCAATAGACTATACTAAGAAGTGTCATTTCCAAATCCTAGGGGGAGAGAAGATGACAAACTTACTTCTCGTATCTCCTCCGTTACATGTCTAGGCATTACTAACAACACTACAGGTACTTTCTGTGTTTGCAGTGCTTACGAACCCATAAAAATTCAGATTCTTTATGCTATTGGGAAGGTTTGTCAGAAACCAGCAGGTGATATTATTCTGTATTGAATTGTCACTTTGTCTGGGTGGCTGAGGAAGCTCCAGGGGAGCAGTTGTCTTCATAAAAGACAACAAAGAACAAAAAAAGTTATCTGGGAAAAATACGTAAAATCCTTACACTCTACTTTTATTCAGTTAAATCTGAACAGAGCTTTCCAGGCGCAAAATATATAAATGCTTGGCTGCAGTAGCCTTATTGTAATGCATTGCCAAAAAGGGGCAGAGTTAAGGTGCATAGGGGAGCCCCAACTCATGTTCTGACATCTGTGCAGTAAAATCTTTTCTGTGCTAATGTGTGTCATATTAATATGTGTATGCATATTGTTTCCTTTAACCCTTAACAAACTGGCTAGGTTTCAGGTGGACAACCTTAGATAAAGGTTCAGTGGCCAGGTCAGCTGGGGAAGCTAGTTTGGGGATCAGGCAGGGTTACTGGCAGAGTGAGGTCTTTGAGGGGTGGGGTTGTGGGATGATCATGATGCTGGGAGTGGTCTAATGCTGCTTATGGAAGGGGGAAGGACGAATCAGGAGATAGGCAGAAAGCCGATGACAAATGAGCTCTATATCTGTGCAGACCGACAAAAAGCTGACTTTTTTTTTCAGTCTAACTAGCATATACCAAGATCAGCTCGAATGATCTTAAAGGTGTTGAACTGTGTCTACTTGGATGTTAAAGATGGGAGGGCGAGGGGGTTTCCAATTTAGTTAAATAAATTCAATTGAAAAAAGCATATTTTTTCCCATGTGGACGGGGCTGTGGATGGAGGAAAAAATTGGAGGAGGGTCAAAAGATTAATATACCTGTTCCTCAACCCCACCCCCTAGTCAATACATGTTGACGAGGACTCAAGCCATAAAACTTCCCCAAAGTACATCAGAATCAGAATTGGGTTTTTAGTCTGGATCCACCTCCAACAAAGAAGAGATGGATGCAGTGGATGCACTTAAAAAGTTAACTCAGGGTTTAGAGGTTTTATGGATTTCAGGAATATTCCTGCACTTAAAAATGGTGAATACAGCTGAAACTGGTAGCACCTTTAAGACCAATATGAACTTTTAAAATGTACCCACTGTATGCAAGGTGTGTTTGTGCATGTGTGAAGTTGCTGGGTTGAGTATTGTGTGTGTGTGTGTGTGTGTGTATATATATATATGTGTGTATAAAACTGGACAAAAGAAAGTAGGAAATACATTCCTCTGACAAATGTTTCTTTTAGACATAAGAAGCAAGTCAGGAACTGCTCTGTGGATGGTAATAAGAAATAGCAGGTTCCTATCGATTCTACACTCTTGGAATCTCATTAGTTATCAGATGGAACTTGACTACTGCCAACAAATAAACAACATTTTTTTCATTCTCTCCTGTTAAACTGCCCAAAGCCACCAAATACAGATTAGTCTGGAGTACGTTCATTGTTCTTGCTAGAGGTGGTATAAAAAAAACCCAGCTTTAGGTACACAACTTTTTTCTCCCTCCTCTCTTCAGGCTGTTAAAGGATGCACGGAATGAAGCTCATTTCAAAAGCTGGTATCAGAAACTACTAGCTGCTGTCCAATTCTGCGCAGGAAAAACCTTAAATGATGAGTTTTCTAAGGAGAGGAAACTTATCAAAATTCTGGGAGATGTTGCTGAAAAAGTCAAGGTTGCCAGCGACCCCAAAAAACAGGTTTGTTAAGAATTTTTTTTCCTTCTCTAAGTTTAGTACAAATAACTTTTAATTTTGAAGCAATAGCATCTTTCTCCTAAATTGCCCCTTGCTATAGTAAATAGCTCCATATTTTGAATAAAAAGTCCACCAAAGTTTGTGCTATTCTGCACTCATGTACACATTTATTGGTTTGTTTGCTTTTATGGGAGGAACGTAAACTCTGCCCTTCAATTAGTGTGTGCATAAATCCCAAGGCTAAGCTTCTTAATCATATACAGTGGGTACCATTCCAATCTTCCAGTTTGCCTTGGCAAAGCACATGAACACCTCAGTATTTGTGGTAGTCTATATACTTAGCATAGTGGTCACCAAGAATCCTATAATAATGCTAAGTATTTGTAAAGGCACGGCCACAACTGTAAACTATTTTTAACGAGCTGTGATCCCTGAGCCACAATGAATGTCTTTGGCCCATATTCATATCAAAGTATCCATCACCTTTTGAGCCACATCACTAAAGGTGGCCAAGGATGATGTCTCCACCATCCATCAATCTATTAACCAAGGTAAAGCCCAAACCTCTTCTGAAAATGTTTGCCTTTTGAACTTAGTTTACTTATAGCAGGGAAATCTCAAGACTAGTGCAGCGGTTCTCAAACTTTAGCAACCCAAGGACCCCCATTTTGATTTAAATTTTTTCAGGACACACCCCCCCCCAAGCCTCCCCACTCAGCCCTTGCCATGCCCCTTCTCCAAGGCCCCACCCCCTGCTCACTCCATCTACCCTCCCTCCATCGCTCGCTCTCCCCAACCCTCACTCACTTTCACCAGGCTGGGGCAGGGGGTTGAGATTCAGGGGAGGGTGCAAGGTGCGGGCTCTGGCAGGGAGTTTGGGTGAGGGAGGGGATTTGGCGTGCAAGGTCTTGGCTTGGGCAGGGAGTTGCAGTGCGGGAGGGGGCGAGGGGTGCGGGCTCTGGGAGGGAGTTTGGGTGCAGGAGGAGGTTTGGTCTCTGGGAGGGTGTTTGTGTGGGGGCTCTGGACTGGGGAAGGGGGGTAGTGGTGTAGGAGTGAGTGAGGGCTCTGGCTGGGCAGCGCTTACCTCGGGCTGCTCCCGAAAGAGACCAGAGTGGCCAGGGGGTCTCCGTGCGTTGCCCCTGCCCGCAGGCACTGCCCCGCAACTCCCATTGGCTGCAGTTTCCCAGGAGTCCATGGACCCCAGTTTTAGAAACGCTGCTCTAGTATTTAGCGTCTCTTTAAAGGTTTAATGTTAGATCTCTGGGAGATGCTAAGTGCTTCCTTTGAGAGGCTGAGCATCCTCAATTCTCAACGAAGCCAATGAGAGCTGAGGGTATTTAGCTTCTCAAAGGAGGCACTGTCCACCTCCCACATCACACCTATCAATAGCTAGAAGATGTATCCCCTGTTCCAAAGGGTTTGGAGGCTTCTTGTCCAACATATGCAGTTTGCATGTAGCTCAGGCACATTCTAACTTTAGCCCACTTGGTTACTGAAGTAGTCATTATTGTTACTTAGCTGATGTCTAAACTCTTTCTTGCTGAGATCTCAACCAAACAGACCAGAGAGCAAATAAAGTTAAGACCTACTACGCCATGTTGTCAGAGTTTGGACACTTTTTTTTTTCTCTACTAAGGACTCAAGGATTTTAAAAAGAGAGACAGAAAACGTAGACTCATAGACTTTAAGGTCAGAAGGGAGCATCATGATCATCCAATCTGACCTCCTGCACATTGCAGGCCACAGAACTTCACCCACCCACTCCGGTAATAGACCCCTAACGTCTGGCTAAGTTACTGAAGTTCCTCAAATCATGGTTTAAAGACATCAAGTTACAGAGAATCCACCATTTACACTAATTTAAACCTTCAAGTGACCTATGCTCTGTGCTGCAGAGGAAGGCAAAAAAAAAAAAATCCCAGGGTCTCTGCTAATCTGGCCCGGAGGAAAATTCCTTCCTGACCCCAGATATGGTGATCAGTTAGACCCTGACCATGTGGGCGAGACCCAGTAGCCAGACATCTGGGAAAGAATTCTCTGTTGTAACTCAGAGCCCTCCTCATCTACTGTCCCATCACCGGCCATTGGAGATATTTGCTGGTAGCAGTTGCAGATCAGCTACATGCCATTGTAGGCAGTCTCATCATACCATCCCCTCCATAAATTTATCAAGATCGGTCTTGAAGCCAGTTTTTACCCCACTGCTCCCCTTGGAAGGCTGCTCCAGAACTTCACTCCTCTGATGGCTAGATACCTTCACCTAATTTCAAGCCTAAACTTGCTGATGGCCAGTTTATATCCATTTGTTCTTGTGTCCACATTAGCACTTTACTTCAATAACTCCTCTCCCTCCCTGGTATTTATCCCTCTGATGTATTTATAGAGAGCAGTTATATCTCCCCTCAGCCTTCTTTTGGTTATGCTAAATGAGCCAAGCTCTTTGAGCCTCCTCTCATAAAATTGGTGTTCAATTGCCCAGATCATCCTAGTAGCCCTTCTCTGCACCTGTTCCAGTTTGAATTCATCTTTCTTCAGCTTGGAAGACCAGAACTGCATACAATATTCCAGATGAAGTCTCACCGGTGCCTTGTATAATGGTACTAACACTTCCCTGTCTCTACTGGAAATAACTCACCTGATGCATCCTAGGACTGCATTAGCCTTTTTCACAGCCATATCACATTTTCATCCTGTGATCAATCAATACACCCAGGTCTTTCTCCTCCTCAGTCACTTCCAACTGATACGTCCCCACCTTATAGCAAAAATTCTTGTTGTTAGTCCCTAAAAGCATGACCTTGCACTTTGCACTATTAAATTTCATCCAATTTCTATTGCTCCAGTTTATGAGATCATCCAGACCTTCTTGTATTATATTTCAGTTCTCGTCTGTATTGGCAATACCTCCCAACTTTGTCTCATCTGCAATTTAATTAGCACACTCCCACTTTTTGTGCCAAGGTCATTAATAAAAATGTTAAATAAGATTGGTCCCAAGACCAGTGTTTGAGTAAATTCCCTCCAGTATGTCAGTTCACCTTTCAGCGTGACCCATTATCGTCTCTGCTTTAACCAGTTCCTTATACGCCTTTCAGTTCTCATATTAATCCCCATCTTCTCCAATTTAACTAATAATTTCCTATGTGGAACTGTGGCAAATGCCTTACTGAAATCCAGATAGATTAGATCTACTGCATTTCCTTTGTCTAAAAAATCAGTTATCTTCCCAAAGAAGGAGATCAGGTTGGTCTGGCACAATCTATCTTTTGTAAAACCATTTTGTATTTTATCCCAATTCCTGTTTACCTCTATGTCCTTAACTACTCTCTCTCTCTCAAAATTTGTTCCAAGACCTTGCATACCACTGAGGTCAAACTAGCAGGCCTGTAGTTTCCCAGATCATTTTTTCCCCCTTTTCTTAAAAATAGGAACTATATTAGCAATTCTCCAGTCATAGGATATGACCCCCAAGTTTACAGATTCATTAAAAATCCTTGCTGTTGGACTTGCAATTTCATGTACCAGTTCCTTTAATAAGCTTAGATGGAGATTTTACAGGCCCCCTCCTCTCCACCCCTCTGATGTAGTCTGATTAAGCTGTTTGAGTTTGACTTCCACCTCAGCTGTGGTAATTTCTACCTCCGTATCCTCATTGCCATGAGCAACCCTGCCACTACCCCTACGCTCTTCACTAGCCTCATGTACATCCCGTAGCTTCCACATCTCTGGTCATCTTCATTGTCTCTTCCAGTGCTTGGGTCACTACCACTGCTGCCTCTGTATCTGTCTTAGCCTTCTCACCTAAAGTCCTACCAAGGAAAAAGAAACCAAAACCAAACCCCCCAAAACAACACCAAAATAAAACCAGAATGTCACACTTAAACTTTGAAGTAAAAAGACACAGTGGTTTGGCAGAGCGAAAGAGAGTGTGTGCCATCATAAGAAAAAAGCAGTAGATGTGTATGACCCCTTTTTGGTACATCAGCCAGACCTCAGAGACAGATCAAGAGGCTGTAAAGCCAGAAAAACCCAAACCTTGTAATTGGCATACCCACACTTAGACAGGGGAGGCAAGGCAACAGTCCTGAAGTAATAAACCACCCATTGTGAACTTGGTTAGAGAAAAATGTCATAAGAAAAAATGCTATTCAGATCAACAGGTGCATAGCTTAAAAGCCCCTGAGGAGGACATTGTAGGCAACAAGGGCACAGATGCAGACCATGATCACAATTCTTAGTCTCAGTTACTGCAAGCTGGTGCAATCCCATTAACTCTTATGAGGCTGCATTGATATTACTAAGACCAGAAATTTGATTCACTATCTTATTAAAATATAGCAGGAGAGTCAGCAATTAAACTGCTGTGATGTTGTCTCAAGTTGTCATAATGATTGATGTCTCACAGGAGGTGCTAAAGATGGAAACCAACAAACTTAAGCAGTTCTTCCAGGAGGTAAATGTTTGCCGGCTTCCCCTGAATCCTGCACTTGTTGTACGAGGCATAAATGCAGATGTAAGTCCATTTTACTCTATAAATTATTTTATTGTTAGAGTAATGAGCACTGGGGAATGAACTGTTGCATGAACTAAGTCATGATCCTGCAAATCTTTACTTATGAGTATCTCCTTTAAGGATTGACATTAGACAGGGGGGTCACATAGGCAGCCATTCACAAGACTGATACTTGTAGGGATGCCTTCAGCCCAACTAGGGGGAGAGGTGGTATTTGCCAATTTAAGTCTCTCTCTCTCCCCTTACAACAGCAGCGTGGCAACGGAGACTCCAAATTGTGACTAGCATGGTTCCAACCTGACTTTCCTCAAAGCAGCTTTTGAGAGGAAGATGGTATCTTTAAAAGTGCCCCCTAAAGCAGCAGCTGGTTGCTGCCACACCAGTGCAGATTCTTGCTGGCAGCTTTTCCTCTCTGGAGCCTGACAGCTTTTGGAGATGAGGGTTACTTAGCTGTAGCACTGGCCCTCCTCCCATTGAACAAGTGAGATTTTGCATGGTAAATGTTTGCAGACTCAGCCGCCTGTGTTTACCTGTGCAAGTTATCCTTATTAAAAACTACTGCTGAATGGAGGAAACTTGTGTATTGTTTAGTATGTATTGACTTCATTGACCAGACTGCCAGGACTGTGTCATTCATGTTTTATACAATGTCACACCAGAGGATTCAGTGTTGTTGGGGGAAGAAGTACCCAGCCACAAGGAAAATATATGTACAGGTCTGAGGGGCTTTTTAAGTTATAGCTTTATAATTACAGCACTTTGCGCTATAATTTTGCTCTGTGGCCTATAACCCACAATGGACCTGATCTTGTGAGGAGTTGAGTCCTTCAACCTTCTTTGACCTGTGGCTCTCCCAATAATTGCTCTTCAAACTTGATGTCAATGTGAACTGAAGCTTCATAGCACCCTGCTGGACTGGGCCAATTGTGGATGACATAAATCAGGAGAATTTTGAAACTTACTATTTCTCACTGCTTTCAGACTTTCTGGGAATAATGACTATTGGGGAGGTCTCTAACTATCCAGTTGAGCTACTGATACCACACCAGATTGGCTTGACTGACATTAAATCTTGAGTGTGTGTGTGTGTGTGTGTGTGTGTGTGTGTTTGTGTGTGTATTCATTTTCTTGTATCAATCTGCAGCCACTAGACTGAAATGCATGTTATATTTCATGAACTCTAACATTTTTAGAATACTCCTAATAATCAAACCATAATTCATTTCAGCATTGTCTACTGGTTAAACTAAGAGTCAAGCATCCAGGATCCTTTTCCAGCTCGACCACTGGTGCATTATCATACGTTAACCTTTGGCAAAGTCTTTCAGTCACTCTGAGTGAAATACTTGCCCCATTGAAGAAAAACTCCTGTTGATTTCAGTGCAGTCAGGATTTCACCATCTGTGCCTCAAATTTATTCATCTGTAATATAGTATAATATATAGTTCTCAGATTTCACATGCGTGTAAAGAGACTTAAGTAATGTTTCTAACATACTTTGAGATCCCTGGATGAAAGGCAATATATAGCTGTCTATATTATAATTTTTCTTCAAATTTTCCACCCTTGCATACGCCCAGTGCTGATTTTAATGGGAGCTGTGGGGTTCTTATTATTTCTGAAAAGCAGGCCATTGCTTTATCTTTCTCAGTTTTGCTTTTTATAGTGGTGATAATAATACTCATCTAACTCACGGGGGTTTTCAAAGCTTAGTTCATTAATGGTTTTAAAAGCCTTTTGAGATCTTCAGGTGGAAGGCGCTATACGATGCCCACAGTCAGGGTTTAAGATAGGCTCCAAATAATGTAGATTATGATGATTGGAATTTGCTGCACTCCTCACTCAGGCTTAGAGACCCATTAAAATTAATGGGTGATTTGCCTCCATAAGGATTGCGGGAACAGGCTACCCACTGACAAAATAAGACAAAAAAAATCTTTAGATCGCAGTGTTCACAAGTGCATTGCAGCTTTTGATTGGGTCTGCCTTGCATCACTTTCGTCTTTCCAGTCCCAGACAAAATGTAGCACTGAATGGCCTGGGGAAAATAAAAAATAATGGTAGAGAAAAGATTACCTGAGCATTTCAGTACCTTTAAGAAGTTTGAATATGATGGTAGAGATGGGCAAAGTGTCAAAGGAAGAAGAGATTCTTCTTTTCTGAACCAGTTCACCAGTCTCTAATATCAAGGACTATTTATTTTTGTTACCTGTGCTGCTGATAAATACTTCAAGACACCACATCTTCTCAGGGAAATGTTCTACTGCTTTTAGCCTATAGTATACTATATTTGATGTGTGTATCATTTTTTTTCTAAAGGCATGTTCATATTTCACGTCCAATGCTTTTCCATTGAAAATCTCCTTCATCAATTCAGAGACACTGAGTAGAAACATCAATGTTATTTTTAAGGTAGGTTATTCATACTAATAATCCCCAGTTCATTTTGTATGCAAAATGATAATTTAATACTCATTGAAAGGGAAGGCTTCAGATCTTGTGCCTGAGATGTTTGATTTGGCTGTGCTGCTCAGTTTTCATAATCCTATTTGATGCTAGACCTTTAAGTACAGTATACTAAGGAAATATATTCAAGCATCCAAGATTTTGATTGGTAGAAAATCAAATGCATTCTAGAAAAACAATGTGTGCTTTTAACTCAGTACAGCCCACCAGGCTAAACAGTAAAGTATAACATAATGTAGTTACCTTCTTGAGGGCTAAGGACAAAGTCCAGAGAAACGACTGTTCAAGGAAAGGACTTAATTGTACAGTAGCTCTGTCTAGCAAATAAAATATTACCGTGCTAAGACTGCATTTGGCACAAAACATATAGGACTCAGTTCTGGCTCTCCAAGTCAGAGTCAATGTGATGGAGTAGTGGTGCCAAGGGATCAGCTCATTCCCATCATGGGGCATGGCCCTTTAAGATGTGGAAAGGTCTGATGTATATACAACGACTCAGGAGATAGTTAGAGAGAGGAATCAGTCCTGGGAATGCTTGGGAGGAAATACTGTCCCTGTGTCTTTAAAGGGCTGGGGCCAGGAGCCTTGCAAAGAGTCAAGAGAGAGGCTCCCTTCTCACCCAACCAGTTGTGTTTTAGGAAAGGGACTGGCACAAAAGCTACCTCCTCCCTCATGTTATAGCAGGGCTACCACTAGCAGGAGAAGGCTGTCTGCTGAACACCCTGCATCTGAGGACTAACTGGGGGGAAAGAGCCAGCTGAGGGAGAAGCTGGCTAAGAGTGGCAGAGTTTTTGTGGAGCTGGATGCAAGAGGGAGAGCATGGATCTGGGTGGCAAGGCAGCGTGAGACTGCTCAGGACTGGGTATTGGGAAGAGGCAGGGGAGAGTTCAGGGGTGGAATCAAGGTGTGGGACTGGATTCAGGGCAGTGGAGGGAGAGCTCTGGACTCCCACCTTAGGAAAATTTGGGTTACATCCCTGAGAGAGGGAGTACATGTTTTGAACCAATCTAGTCAGGGTAATTGATTGAAAGAATCTTGAATGGTTGCTAAGTGCAACGTACCTTTAGGCCCACGAGCAGCCACAAGGGGCGTGCTGGAGAGCACCGCCCCATAACAATCCTGTTGTGGAATGATAGAGGAGGTACACCACCTCAATAATGGTATTGGGAAGATTCATTTCTGGCATAACTCCATTGTTGTATTTGGAATTAAGCCCAGGATTGTCATGTTTCCATACACAAAGAGAAAAAACATATGCCTTCAGTCTAAAATTACTTCTGTTTCAGATTAAGAGAAACAACAATAGGAAAGCCTCCTTGAGAAAGCACGGTATGTGTGTGTGAGAGAGCTCTCTGTATGGACCACAGCAACCTGAAGAGCACAAAATGGTTGCGACCTCCAAGCAAAGGGTTAAGGGGTAGTTCTTAGAAATTAGAAGGTGCTGTAGTCAGAAAACAGAAGCCTAAAAATTTCATGCTACAGACACCACCTGGGTGAAATTTGCATTTTATGCAAATATGGCCCAAGAACAGGAATATCATTTCTGGACACACTGGAGGAAGCACACTCACCGCCTTCATTACCTTTGGAAAAGGTGTGTACCTGGCACTACTTCCATAACAAACCAGTGGCTTAAAGTGGAAGGAGAGGCAGGTGCATCCCATCCAACATACACCTCTGGTGCAATGAACACTGGCAGTGATGCCAATAGCGTTATGAAGTTCCCTGCACCTTCTCTCATCCAGCATACCTGTATAGCAGCAGCCATAATTTGGCTCATAATATGCTTCATTATTTGTAATAGATAATGCTTAAATAAAATGGTAACCCATTGTTTCAAACAGTGGTAAGCAAACACAGGAAGAATTCTCTTTAGGTCTGGCTGCCGAGCATAATTAATTGGAATCAAGATTAGCTGTAAACAAAAGGGAAATGGATTTTTTTTAAAATAGGGGGAAATTGATGTCCTCTCATTAAATGCCTGTAAACTAAGATGCTTCTGTAAAAGGAACATAATAAAGGAACAAATCATTGTAATGTAACTAAAAGCTAGCAATTTATGAAAGACTTTCCTGATGAAGGCTTGAAAATACCAGTAAAATCAGATGCAGTGTAGACATTGAGGGAGAGGGGATGAATAGCAGAGCTTTTGTTTTACGGACCATTTACCCAGCTACGGTAGAAAATAATCCCTTTGTTAATTACAAGACGCAAAGTCCGATTTCTCTAAGATTGCTGTTCAACAGACTCCTTGTGGGAAGCAGTCAGCAACACAATGCTGTTTGAAACTGAATATGAATCATGTCAGGGAAACCATGTGTACATGTAATAAAGTTGCCCTGTAGCCTGCTACAAATACCAAGTTGTGATGTGTAGTGTCAGGCCAAATACTTGTACTTGCATTACTGAAAAGGGATCTGCTATTGGACAGATTTTGAAATTTAACTAAACAAGGATCCAAGCTCCCGATTGCATTTGAAAGACCAGTAATTTACATGTGAGTAATAAACTGAACGGTTGCAGCAGGCAAAAAGGGCATATGGCACCGTTAGTGTGGTTGTCAAAACACTTGTTGTCTGTGTAAGTCATCCCATTCTTTCTTCCTTCCGTTACAATATGAACACTTTGAGCAAAACTACAGGGATTTACTGTAAAATGAAGGTAGCTGGGGGTTTTGGCCTGGAAAAAATCCAAAAGAGAAAGAAAAGTGTCTCTCTTTGGGATTCAAGGAGAAACTCAAATTTCACGTGCCCTTTTCACAGGTGGGAGATGATCTACGTCAGGATATGCTGGTTCTGCAGATTATTCGTGTGATGGACAGAATTTGGCTTCAGGAGGGACTCAATATGCAAATGACCATTTATAAGTGTTTATCTACAGGAAAAGGCCAAGGTCAGTACAGATTAGAAAGGATGCATGTATTACATTATTCATATCTCATGTAAACCAGTAATACACAGCACTCCTTCCTACAGTATTTCTTTTTGCAGGTGTCTTTTCTTTTTCCCCTTTGAGGGAGAAGAGTGCTCAGAACCTCCCTCAGATGGGTCCTAAACATCTTTGTAGATTTGGGGAGGTTAACTTCTTTTTTCTTCCCCTTCAGAAGAAATAGAACCCAAGCTAGTGAGGTTTTGTAGCAACCCAGGCCTGAATTTAAAGCCTCGGCATCCACAACTGGTCTCGGACTCTCAAAAAATCCTCCCACTTAGGCACCAAATAAGAACTTTTGAAAATCTGACCAGAAGTGTTGCAGTGGGAATTACTTGGTGCTGAGCTCCTTTGCAAATCTAGCCCTTATTTAGGTGCCGGCTATAGACTAATAAAATTTCAGAAACCCCCGTGTTGTTTGAAATACCACTCTTGCTGTTCATGCTGCTTAAGGCAAGCTTGGCTCTCATGAAAGCTTTATTTATTCCTTTCTTTTATGGTTGTTGTAACAAAGCCATAGCAAGGATGCCAATTACTTGCTAAAGAAATTTACTGATGGCAATAGACTTTTTTTTTTACTGAATCTCTAAACCTTTTTTTACTGAAAATAATTCTAGCACAATAAAGAGCTGAAGTATCCAGATTACCTACATTACAGAAATGAAAAATACAGCATTTGCGGCCTTTTGAGCCACACTGCAGAGAAAGCTTGGGGAATGGGAGGCCTGCAGGAGCCATGGGATGTGGCAGGTGGTTGATGGGAACTGGAAAGGGATCCTCTTCATCCTTTCTTTCCATGAACAAGGCAGAACCAGAAGGATTCCCCTTCAAAAAGTAACCATAAAATATTATATCTGGAGAAGGAAGATGCTATAATTATGGTCCCTCCATTACACTAACTCTCAATTTGATATTTTTAAAGGATACAGGGAGGGCACGAGAATAAACTCTGATGTCTATCTATTTTAGGTACTTCTGTGGCCCCCATGACCAGAGTATCTGAGCACCTCACAATCTTTATCCTCACAACACTTTGAATCTTGCTAAATTCTTGGGCTCCATGATGTCATGTGGCAGTGAATTCCACAACCTAGTTGTGCATTGTGTGGAAAAGCATTTCCATTGATCAGTTTTTAATTTGTTACCTTTAATTTAATTGAATAGCCCTTTGTTCTTGTTTTATGAGGCAGGGAGAAGAGAAGCTCCCAATCTTCCTTTTTCTAGATCATCCAATACCTTGTAGACTTTTATGGTTAATTGAAATGTGTGTATAATTCTCTCCATAGGTTGATATGATACAGTGTGATGCAGATTAATAAACACTCTGGCTCTTTTTAAAATTGTAAGTTTTTCATGTGAACTCCTTCTCTCTGATTAGGACTAGTGCAGATGGTGTCAGATGCTACAACTCTAGCCAAGATCCACAGGGAGTCTGGATTGATAGGACCATTGAAGGAAAACACAATTAAAAAATGGTTCAGTCATCATCATCCTTTGGAATCAAGTTACCAAGAGGTATATTAAAATGGAACATTGCATAAATTGTTTATTTTACAAATGAAAGAGCAAATGGTGATATGCACAATCTCCTGGAGTCAGGGAAAATAGATCACATGTACCATCAAGTCTTCTTAAATAGCACATCCATTTCTTTGGCCAGATTGCTAGGGACCAGATTCAGTGCAGTGTTTTTTTCAATAACAATAAGAAAAGTCAGGAAAATACCACACTTGGAGATACAAAGGTGAAGTAAGAATAAGTTAAAAACAAAATTAAGTAAATAGATAGTGAACCTAGAATATTTTTTTAATCCAGATAATGAGATGTATTTTCTATATAATCACATACAGAATATTTTTTCTGTGCTTGAAAATGTCTCACTTTCAGAAAACTGTATTTCATTGAATTCCCCTAGTAATATGATACATCAGGTCATGCTTGTCCTTTTACATTATGGGATCCTGTGTAAAGCATCTGGTTTTATTCAAACTGGTGTTACGCATCAGGTTATATATCATCCAGGAAATGGGGGAAACTGCAGAAGCAGAGGTTTCCCTCTTAAAAGAAAAAAGCCATGAAGTCACTTTTGCACATTCTTTTTAGGCGGGGCATGTCCTGAGGTTCACAAAAAAACTTTGAAATGTTTTGCATCCTGGGGAATTTTTGAACACATCCCCTACCTACAAACTTAGCAGCCAAACTTTTTAGCCAAACTTCTTGCCCAATTTAAAGAGAGCTCCTGATGCTGAGCTCCTCTGAAAATGAGACACCTAATTTGATGCCTAATTGTAGTCGTCAACGTATACGTTTTTTTGCCAGAATGTGGTGGTTGGTTGATTTGTTGTGTATTTATTTATGCAAATTTTCAACCTAAACTTTTAGAAGCAGCTTTAATGTAATAATTATTATATATTTACAATAAGGTGCTGCTGACATTTTGACTGAAAATTAAGACAGCTATCAATTATCAGTCAAAAATCCAGTTTTGTTGGGTGTTTTAGTAAGTCAAATAACATGAAATTTTCTAAAAAAAAAAAAAAAAAAGCTACACATTACGTTCATTTTTTTGAAACAAATGAAGTAGTCATTTCTGATTGCACAGGATGTCTGTATAATTGCTTGTATCCTGCTCCCACCATTTCTCTTGTCTTGCTGTTAACACTTTGCACTTGGATACTGAACTCACATCGGTGAGTAAGCTTTATTACTCACATTTTACAGTTGGGCAAACTGTAAGGTGAAGTGAGGTCTCCAAAGTCAACTAGCGACTAAGTGGCACAGTCAGGAATACACCCCAGGCATCTTGAGTTCTTGTGCTGTGGTCTAATCACTCCACAGCGCTACCATCAAAGTCAGGCACTAGATTTAGCACCATAATACTACAATAATATCATCAGTATTCAAACAATTATTTATATTGGATAGTATAGTATAAAGATGGTACAGTACTGTATGCACTGAGGTTTTGACCAAGAACTTAATCATTGTGAATTAGGTTTTATAGAGTCTGCGTATAAATGGCTCACATTATTATTGAGACAAATAGCTTAGTAAGATTCCCAGGAGGTTCAGACCCTTACAAATGAGAATGCTATCTGTGGTTGTTACACTGCAGTTGCTAAGATGCATGGGCTATAGTTCCTCATACTTTGTATAAATCGAATCACCTTCTAGAGCTAGGAAGAATTCTCTTCTCCCTCTCCTCTTATCTGTGATATGGCATTGGGGAGGTGGGATGGGTTGGACAGGTTCATTTGAGGGAGATTTTTATCTTCTTCTGAAGCATAGAAGTGCTGTACAATGCCCACTGAAGTCAGTGGAGAGCTTTGGATCAGTCCATAAGGCTACGTATACACTACACACCATTTTTGGTGGCATATGCAGTACGTGTAGCTACACATGACAGTGTGGCCTTTCCCCGCTGCTTCCCCCTTGCCAGAGCCTTTCCCCGCTGCCAGTGTCTTTCCCTGTGGTGTGGAAGGGCTCTAGCCAGCAGGGAACTGCCGGAGCCTTTCCTTGTTGCCACTTTTCCCCTCTCCCCCCCCCCCCCCCCCCCCCCCCCACACACACACACACACACACCAGAGCTTTTCCCCATTGCTGGTGCCTTTCCCAGCTGCTAGAGTCTTTTCCTGCAGTGGGGAAAGGCTCCAACAGCTGGGAGGCAGCATGATTCTACATGGTTTGGGCTAGTACAGAGCCATGTATAATGTGTACTCAGGTACCCTTCAGACATGTCTGTACTCTAGTTGCCTAAACTGTGCCTTACAGTCTACATGATACTTAAACCTGTGCTGGGTGCTACCTGAGTACATACTCTACACTCTGCCAAAAGAAGCATGCAGTGTAGATATAGCCTTTGTGAGTATCTAGTGGTTAGAGGAGGGGTTTAGGAATCAGGACTCCTTGTCATGTATTCCTAGGTCTGCCACTGAATCTCTGATACTTTGGGTACTTCACTTAACCTTACTATATTTGAGTTTACCTCTCTGTAAAATGGAGGTCGGATTCCTTGCCCAGGGATGTTGTGAGGCTTCATTAATTAGTGTTTGTAAAGTTCATTGAATTCTTGGGTGAAAGGTTCCATTCCACCTAAATGCAAAAGAACTATCCACAATAAGTCACTGCTGGAGATCGAACTGACTAGATGAACCATTGGTCTGTTATACTATGGCAGTTCCCATGTTATTAGTTTAGCTCTCGAACCTGCAAACACTTCGGCCTGTATTTAACTTTTAGCATTTGCACAAGAGCTTGTAGGACTTGGTATTCATGTTATTATCACAAAAATACATTACTGTATATTTCTTCTTTGTGTTTTTATTTTGATTAATTAGGCAATAAAGAATTTCTTTCATTCCTGTGCTGGCTGGTGTGTTGTTACCTTCATTCTGGGAGTCTGTGACCGACACAATGACAACATCATGCTGACAAACACCGGCCACATGTTCCATATAGATTTTGGAAAGATTTTAGGTCATGCACAAAAATTTGGAAGCATAAAAAGGTTGGTACCTACAATAATATTAATTATAAAGTTTAAACAGTGTTTTGATAAAACTTCAGTATTCTAAAACATATATGAAAATTGTAAATGAGTCCTTGCTTTCCCCCCCGTAATCTCTAGAGGTATCATACATAGCATGTTGTAGCATTCTTAAAACATTATTAGGAGAGGGCTGAAAGAATAAGTAATGGGATATGGAGATTTTCTCTTTTAGGTCAGTAGTCTGAGTCTGATCCAGTTCAGCAGTGGCCAGAAGTAGTTACCATCTGATGGCTGGCCTATGAGAAAAGAGTTCATGGTCTCATTTCTTTTTCTAGTGGGAAGGTGTCTATAGCAGAAATCCAATCCCACAGCTGGATGTATCTGAAATCCTTCTTGTCACTTTTAGCACAGAGACCAAACACTGACTGGGCATGCAGGATCAACTACACTCCCACCCATAGGGTGAAATCCTGGCCCCAGGGATGTTAATGGGGCCCATGGTTTACACCCTAAGTATTGATCCAAACTAGTCAGAGTTGAGAGATTATGTGGACGCTCTCACTTCCAGGCTGTACATATTCTGTGGACAAGTAAGTACTTGCCATACCTATTCTAGTTCCCTTCTTGACTAAGAAATTATGAAGGGGTGAATTAGGATGAAATTATGATAACTAGAAGTGTGCATAGACATTTCAATACACCCCAAACATGACACAAACTGTACAGCAGTATATATGATGGATAAAAATATCTCCCTGGCACTGACAATCTGATTGATGTGTGGAGTCCTTCCTTCACTTGTCCTCATAATCACCTGACCCATCCCAGAATGAATCAGCTTGAGTTAATCATTCCTTTTTTTTCTTGTCTTCTAGCATATTAGACAGAAATAAGTGTGGGTGTACTGGTATGAAGGAAGCTGATGGGGCTAATTAGTTCTGAACCATGCAGACAAAAGATTTATTTGCAGTGCTCAAAATCATTGTCAGTCATTCAAGGGGCTCCCTTCATTTTACCAATTTGCCGTGGAAAGAATAACGCACAGTAGAGTCACAAAGAGACATACATACACACCCCGAGTCAAGTGCTGCATCTGTTACTCAGCCAAAGCTGCCACTAGAGTCTATTTGGAGCTTACTGAATGGTACTTTTGCCTGAGGGCAAAATGATTTAGGAGGGAAAGATTTGTCCCCTGGAGTGCAGCAGAAGGCCCAACACCCAAAGTTTAGACAGGAATGCTATAGCAATTATTTTTATTATAAAATAATGTAAAGATATTATACAGCTTTGTTAAATCTAGAAGTACCATTTAAAATAAGTCATTTATTTATTGACAGCTATTTTGTTCCTTTTCATCCATACAAATATTTTGCTCTATTTTCAGTAGATTCTAAAGCTATACAACTTGTGACTCATTCATGCGTTCTTAGTAGGAATAGGACTTATATTTTCTATAGGCTGTAGCCACTAGGGAGCAATATGCTTACTCCTTGCCCTCTAGCACACTGAGTAGGTCAGAGAAAGATGGCTGTAATACACATGAGCATTGTGTGTTCTTCATCAAATGTAGTGTCTGACTGATAATAGTGACACAATGATATCAGACTTTCATCACCCACAAAGTCAATACTTGATGCTATTTGCATCTATCCATCCCTTTTCCACACACAGACCTGAAGCAGTTCACTTGTTAGCCCCATGTTTGACTAACCTTTTAATAGATTTTTAGCTCAGTTCTCCAAAAGTTATCTGCCTTTTGAACATGCCCCAAATCAGTAATTCACCTAAGTCAAATCCCTAAAATGATGCCCATAAAAACAACAGCAAACTTGTTTAAAATCCTCAACACTATATTTGTGCTGACTCTCTTATTATGCTTTGTTGTTTACTACAGTTTATATGCATTGCAATGAGGTAGCTTAGGCAACTTTAAAGATCAGCAGCATCTGATCTTACAAATCTTTACTCATGCACATAATCCTTACATCACACTGTGGTCACATTTTTCTTCAATGCACTTATAGCAAAGGCTTGCAGGAAAAAGAGTCCCCACTCTATAGTGATTCCCATACTCTGGTCTTTCTTTTCTTAGAAAAATAGCTTGCTTGCTTACCACAGATATAAATGCCCATTGTGTATTCTCAATAAATGTGGGGGGAAGGGGGGTTATGATTAACCAACACTTGTCCTTCAGAGCATCATAAGCAAATGCCTTCCACAGTTTTCTGCAAGTAAGAATACTCTTTTTACTGTAAATAAACTAAAAGATTTATAGTAGCCTGAAGAATTACGTAACACTCTATGCAGGGCAAAGACACCTTCCATTCAGTCCACTCTCGACTCTGAACACAGTCCTTTGAAAGTAATATGATTCAGACAGACACAAGAATTTTCAGGAAAACATTTCTGTTGAAAACATAGCAAACAGAATTTGGCAATGGAAAGGGATCGATAACTGCTCCAGTCCAGTATCCTCCTCATTACATGTTATGTATTGATTCTCTTCATTTAGAGCCCAATCCTGCACCCATTAAAATCAGTAGAAAAAGTCCCATTGCCTTCAGTGGGTTTTAGAGAACATTCCTGCCTTAGAGAGCTTATAGTCTGTCTATCTGACCTTTAAAGTGCCATGCACACCCATTATGCAGCAGAATGAAGTATTAAATAATATCATCTTTGCCACTAGTGCTTCAGAAGGGTTGGAGGGGAGACTAATTCTGTATCTAGCCAATAGTATAATGCTGTGCTCCGGAGGAACATTACTTTTTGAGTCCCATAGGAGATTTACAGAAGTGCAGAAGTGGTTTTAGCTGAGGTACACAGAACAGTAAGAGGAAGGGGTTGATTTTTTATTTTTCTGGTTCTAACCAATTCCTCTTGAACTCTTCTGCTTTGGAGGATTAGGCAATAAAGGATTTATTTAAATCCTGTGGTAGCTGATACAGTCCGAGATTTAGCAGTCTTACACTTCTCCAGGCGTTTTCAGCACCTTTCTTGGTACTTTTCCAGTCACTGCTATAGATTAGGTGGCCATCTCAAATGAGATGAGGTTATATTATATTTTTGTCATGGCATAATAATGTATGTGTAATTTTCCATCCTTTTTCAATGCACACAGTTGTCCTGTTTAATTGTTCCCTGTCACTGCCTATATGCCTTCACTGATCTCCTCAAAGACCCCTACGTCTTTCCCATATATTAAATTTTGCTCTTCCTGTTGTGTGTTGTTTTTTGTTTTGTTTTTTGACAATGTTTAATACTAGAGCTGGCTAAATATAAGGATGGCCATACGGGGTCAGACCAAAGGTTCATCTAGCCCAGTGTCCTGTCTTCCAACAGTGGCCAAAGCCAGGTGCTTCAGAGGGAATGAACAGAACAGGTAATCATCAAGTGTCTCCCCTTCCCAGCTTCTGGAAAACAGAAGCTAGGGACACCATCCCTGCCCATCCTGGCTAATAGCCATTGATGGACCTATCCTCCATGTACTTATCTAGTTCTTTTTTTTGCACCCTGTTATATAGTCTTAGCCTTCACAACATCCTCTGGCAAAGAGTTCCACAGATTGATTCTGTGTTGTGTGAAGAATCCCTTTTAGAATGTTCCCATTAAGAAATTCTAATTTTCCATCAAAAATATGGGAAAGTGGGTTTTTTCCCCACCCTTTTTTTTTTTACTGTTTTTCTGCTTTTTCCAGTTTGAGAAGAATAAGAAAGTGGGGAGAAATGCCACTTTTCATTTATAAAAATAACACTTTGGTTTTAGTGTTAACACTTCAAAATGAAAGAGTTTCTTTATCACTGCAAGTGTTACTTTAAAAGAGAAAGAACCCTTTCAATGTTTTCTGACTGCTTTTGAATTAGCAAAGGTTGGAGAACAGTCAGAAAACGGGGGGAAACAATTTCAAATGAAAAAAATTGAAAATTCTAAAATTTCAGTTATTTTTTGAATATTTTTATTTGGGAAATGTTTCAACAGAGGGGATCTAAAATTTTCATTTTGAAAAAAATTTAGACTAAAAAATGTGTCAAATATTCAAAATGGTCTGTGAAACATTTTGTTTTCAATGCAAACCTATTTACAGACGAAAAAACTTTCCTTGGAAATTTTTTGGCCAACTCTGTTTATTACCTTACCTTTATCTAAGTTAAATTCTATCCTATATCATACTGCCAATCCCCCACTTTATGTAGATCTGGAGTTACAGTTCTTAGTTTTCATTAACCTGAAGAGTTTCAAGTCATCAGCCAACTTCCGCCACTTGCTACACCTGTCCTCCCTGAAAAAACCAAAGGCCATAAACATGCAAAGACTTCATATTCTTAAATTTTTAAGTGCTTGAATGGTTTCACTGGAGTTAATGAGGCTACTCAGGTACTTAAAGTTAAGCATAACATATGTCTTTGCACAATTGGAGCCTACATTTTCAAAACTGATTTTGGGCAGTTTCAGCTTTTGGATAAGCCATATTGAGACACCTTAAAGGGGCCTGAATTTCAGAGGACAGGTGCTGAGCACTTCTGAAAATCAGCCCTTTTTAGGTGTTTCAAGTTAGGCATTCAAAAGCACTAGTCACTTTTGAAAATTTAGGCCTTGTATACTGAGAAATATGAGTCCCAATACCGGCTTTAGGACACTCTTATCTTTCTCCACTTTGAAGACTAGCTATTTATTGGTTCTGTGTTGTCTATGCCTCACCCAGTTATTAATCCTGCATAATACTTTACCCTTGCTTATTTATTTTCTTTAATAGTCTCTTATGGAGGGAACTTATCAAATGCTTTTTGACATCAGAGTAAATTTATGTCCACTGGTCCCTTTGTATCTATGATTTAATTTATTATTCCTGTGAAGTACCCTAACAATTTAGAGAGGCACGTATTTTCCTTTACAGAAGCTGTGCTGGTTTGTCCCTATCTGTTTTTATTATCCAAGTGTAATGTTCTGCTTTCTCCTTAATTACACGCTCAATTGAGTTCCCTGGAACTGAGGTAAAGTTCACTGGTCTGTAATTCCCAGTATCCCCTGTGGCTCTGATTTGAAGCTGAAGCACTGCATTAACGACGTTCCAGTCTTCAGGAACAGTTGCTGTTCTGAGGAGGTTATTATATAGTCTCATTAGTAATTATCTGGGCTAGAGTGTGGTGTTATTTATTGCCTTTAGAACCACCAGTGGAATTCCTTCCAGTTCTGGTCCAGCAGAATTCCTTCCAGTCTGGTGTTGTACAGCATGTGAGTTTGTGTGGCTCCATATCTTCCTCTTTGGAGACTCCTCTCTTTTTCTTTTCGTTTTTTAAGACCACCCTGTGAATTCTTGTATAAATGCCTTTGGAAACAGGAAGTTCCACATCACAATCAACAGTAAATAACTGATGGAAAAAATATTGACCTATCTTCTGTGCTATATCATTCCTTTTAATTGCAACCCGCTTTTCCACCACTTTATCCCATGTACCACTTGGGTATCTGTGATTGGGTGTGCTCACCACACTGGCCCTACAAGAGCTGAATTAGGCTGCCAAGGAGGGAGGAGGGTAGGCTGGAGGCAGCCAATTAGAGAGAAGCTCACCTATGATGGACAGGTGGGACTTCTCCAAAAGACAGGAAACTGAAAGCAGAAGGGGATGCGGGGAGAAGGCTTCAGTCACTTCCTGGGAGAAGGGAGGAGTACTTTAGGGCTACAGAGACAAGTTGCCTAAAGTTATTCCCTGGGAGGAGGGAGTGAAGAGATTGTCAAACCCAGAGGAGTGAGGAGGGTCAGGAGGTATGGAAGTGACTCAGGTAAAGGCAGCAAGGTGCAGGGAATTGGCCTTGCTGCTGTGTAGAGGGTCCCTGAGCCAGAACCTGGATAGAGGGTGGGCCCAGGTTCCCCTGTCAGTCACTGCGGGAGTGGCACTGTGAGGCAGTGAAGCAGAAGACTGCCTGAGATTGCTAAAGAACAGAATCTTGATGCGCTCTCCCTCTGGAAAAATAGTGACCTGGACAGAGGGCTGAGTCATGAAGAGGACAGCTGCAGTTCCCGAGAGTGAGAGAACAGCTGCAGAGGAGAAACTGAAAGGGTGTAACCACTGGAAGGGGTGTCGGCCTGAATGAGTTAATCCCCAGAATCACCAGGAGGCGGTGCCATCCAGCAAGGAATAGAGCAGCCTGTCACAGTATTCTAGAGGGGCTATACTCTCTTACATAGTCTAGTGCAGTGTTTCTCAATGACCAGTCCATGGACTGGTGCCGGTCCATGGCAGCCTCCTTGCCAGTCCCTGAGATTTCCCTAACACAGGATATTAATATTTAAAATGTAAAGTTTTTTTGTACTTGCATTTTACATCACTGCATTCATTCAATTCTTTTTGAACATTTTAAATAAATCGACAGGGTTGACATTGGTGCCCCTGATACTGATATGCAAATCATATTTGCATTCATTTGTTGAAAGGAAGTAGTTAACAGAAAGCGACGAGAAAAATTTAAGTCCTAGTAAAAATTTTACTTAGCTAAACTAGACAATGTCACTGTCAAAGCAATTACCTCTGGATCTATTTTTCAGAACTAATAAAAGTTCAGAAAAACATAATAGAGATGTGAGTGACTCCAAATATGATCAGGAAGAAGTGTTAGAAAAGGAAATGTTCAGCTGTCAATCAAAATATGATTAGTCTTACATTTAAGTATGGGTTTGTTGCAAGTGAGGATGTAAAATGCCCGAAACCTCTCTGTGTTATGTGTGGCACAACTCTGCGCAATAATGCAATGAAACCTTCAAAAATGATTTGACACCTTGAAACTAAACATCCGAATTTAAAAGAAAAGCCAGTGGAATTCTTCCAACAGAAGCGAGATGAAGTGAAGGGTCAAAAGAAACTACTGCACACCACTGTAACGTCAAATAAAGGCATGATATTAAAGCATCATATCTGCTAGCCCTACACATATCTAAATGCAAATTCCCATTTACAATTGGTGAAGAATTAATCATGCCTTCTGAAATAGATGCCTATCGCAAAGTCTTGGGTGATGCAGCTGTCAAAAAAGTGAATTGCATTCCACTGTCAAATGATACAGTCATGTTGTATCACTGATATTGGAGAATATCATAGAATCGTAGGACTGGAAGGGACCTCAAGAGGTCATCTAGTCCAGTCCCCTCCACTAATGGCAGGACTAAGTATTATAGACCATCCCTGACAGGTGTTTGTCTAACCTGCTCTTTAAAATCTCCAATGAGGGAGATTCAACAATTTCTCTGGGCAATTTATTCCAGTGCTTAACCACCCTGACTGTTAGGAAGTTTTTCATAATGTCTAATCTAAGCTGCCCTTACTGCAGTTTAAGGCTATTGCTTCTTGCCCTATTCTCAAAGGTTAATGAGAAAAAATTTTCTCCCTCCTCCTCATAACAACCTTTTATGTACTTGAAAATTGTTAACATGTCTTCCCTTCTCTTCTCCATACTAAACAAACCCAATTTTTTCAATCTTCCCTCATAGGTCATGTTTTCTAGACCTTTAATCATTTCTGTTGCTCTCCTCTGGACTTTCTCCAATTTGTCCACATCTTTCCTGAAATGTGGCACCCAGAACTGGCAGAATAATCCAGTTGAGGCCTAACCACCATAGAGTAGAACAGAAGAATAACTTCTCATGTCTTGCTTACAACACTCCTGCTAATACATCCCAGAATGATGTTTGCTTTTTTTGCAATGGTGTTACCCTGTTGACTCATATTTAGCTTGTGATCCACAATGACCCCCAGATCTCTTTCTGCAGTACTCCTTCCTAGGTAGTCATTTCCCATTTTGTATGTGTGCGACTGATTGCTCCTTCCTAAGTGGAGTACTTTGCATTTGTCCTTATTGAATTTCATCCTATTTACTTCAGACTATTTCTCCAGTTTGTCCAGATCATTTAGAATGTCAATCCTATCTTCCAAAGTACTTGCAACCCCTCCCAGCTTGGTATCATAAACAAACTTTATAAGTGTACTCTCTATGCCTTTATCTAAATCATTGATGAAGCTACTGAACAGACCTAGAGCCAGAACTGATCCCTGCGGGACCCCCTCTATATGCCCTTCCAGCTTGACTATGAACCACTGATAACTACTCTCTGGGAACAGTTTCCCAACCAGTTATGCACCCGCCTTGTAGTATCTCCATCTAGGTTGTATTTCCCTAGTTTGTTTATGAGAAGGTCATGCAAGACAGTATCAAAATCCTTACTAAAGTCAAGCTATACCACTTCTACCGATATCAAACCTCAGTTGATAGAAAGGGTGAGAGCATCAAGCCAGTTTGCAATTCAGTTGAATGAGTCAACAGACATTTCTATTGCAGCAGTTCTTGTTGTTTATGTGTGCCTATGATATGCCTATGCCTATGATGGTGCATTTCACAAAGATCTACTCTGCTGAGAAGAACTGCCACAAAACACAACAGGTGCTGAAATCTTGTGTGTCCTAGATGAGTATGTGACAGGACATGGACTTCAGTAGGATCGCAGCATTGGAATTTGCACTCAAGCGGTGGCCACAATTCAGTTGTAGTGGCGAGAGTGATGGAAGTTGCACCGACTGCTCAAACAGCACACCGCTTCATTTATCAAAAGGTCTTGGCAGCTGAGAAATTTATGTCCTTGGTATGGTTGTTAAAATTGTGAATTTTGTGAAAGCAAATGGACTCAATTCTCACATCTTTGCTACAATGTACGAAGAAATGGGGTCTGAACACCACCACTTACTCATACATGCTTAAGTGTGGTGGTTATCCCATGGCAAAGTATTAAACCAAGTGCATATGAACTTGAAGCCTTTCTGTCTCAAAAGAAGTTTCCTCTGTCAGCATACTTTCAGGATTTACAATGGCTCGCCAAACTTGCATATTTGGCAGAGTATGTCAAGTGTCTTTGTATTGGCTGACAAGATCACGTCCTTTTAAAAAAAAAAAGAAGAAGCAGCTCAATTCTGGAATTCTGGAAAGAGAGAGTCAGGTGCAACTGTTGTGACATGTTCCCATTTTTTGCATTTCTGGCTATTGACGATAGTGCTAAAATACTACATCCCATCTAAAATCAACTCTCCAAACATTTGGAGACTATTTCCCATCAGACTCTGATCCACAAAAAGTAAAGCAATGGGTTCATGATCCATTTTCCTCTCTAGAACCTGAGACCTCTGTCACTATTATTGGAGGATAAGTTGCTGGAACTAAGTGTAAAAAAATTGGGACGGGGTGGGGGGTGGTAATAGGTGCCTATATAAGAAAAAAAACCAAAATCGGGACTGTCCCTATAAAATCGGGACATCTGGTCACCCTGGTCTGAAGTTACAGTTTCATGAAGTGACTCTACCTGTTTTCTGGATCAAAGTCAGAAGTGAATACCCACAACTAGGTGAATTCATTGTCAAAACTTTGCTCCTGTTCCATTCCACATACTCCTGCAAAACTGGATTTTCAGTGATGACTGCAACAAAAACAAAATACCGCAACTGGCTGAGCATTGGAAAGACGCTCCACGTGTCCTTGTCAAACATTCATCCCCAGATTGAAAGACTTGCATCTACAAGACAGGAACAAACATCTCATTAGCAGTAGGGTGAGTGAATGCATCTGATTTTTTTTATTTTTTAAAACTAAATTCATTGAATTGTCTCTGATGTACAAAATGAGGTATACAAAATTTGTAGGCAAAATTATTGGTAGCCTTCATTTGAAACAATGTTTAAAAATCAGGTTAACGTTTTCATATTACACAATTTGTTGAACTGCATAGGTGCTGGAACTAGTGGTGGCTTAAAGTGGTTTCCATTATATATAGGGTTTACAGTTTGGTTCAATAGCTCACAGCATCCCCCTATACAAATTGTTCCAGCGCCCCTATTGAACTGGACTTAATTTTAGCAAATAAAACAGAAGTAATGGCCCTGTGTTGGTAAGCAAGTAAGTAATGCCTTACATGCAATAGTACAAAAAAGAAATGCCTGGCAAGAAAAAACAGCAAGAAATACCAGTGAAGCATTGTTCTTTTTTTTTTTTTTCTCAAGCAGTCCATGTCTATTTAGACAGGCAGCAAGCTTTGGTCCCTGGTCTCAAAATGGTTGAGAAACACTAGCCTAGTGCATTTAAAGAATTTTGTATTGTTTGATCTCGGTAACATTGTTTCTTCTTCATTCTGACTTTGCCCGTTATCCTTATCTGGAAAATGTGCTCCAGTCTATTATTTATAGATAGATAGATTAGACATGTCATTTGTGCAGAATTTCCATCTATGCCCTAAGGAATTCCTGTATATTGCTGTTTAATCATCATGGTTTTAGTCTCATCTTTTTTTGCTTAATGATAAACAGATATCCTGTACCTCTGATATCGTGTTTTTTGAACAGCCTTCTCTTATTGAATAGTCCATTGGCTGAGACTCAAGTGTTTTGTTTGTTTGTTTTTCCCCTACCACTCAGTTTATTTTAAACCATTTTCCTAATAGTTTTAAAGTTTGCCTTTTGAAAGTTTATCAGTGCTATTATCCATGGGGAAGTCACTCTTACAGAATATGTAGATCAGGGATGGGTAACCTTTCAGAAATGGTGTGCCGAGTCTTCATTTATTCACTCTAATTTAAGGTTTCGCGTGCCAGTAATACATTTTAACGTTTTTAGAAGGTCTCTTTCTATGTCTTTAATATATAACTAAACTATTGTTGTTTGTAAAGTAAATAAGGTTTTTAAAATGTTTAAGAAGCTTCACTTAAAATTAAATTAAAATGGAAAGCCCCACAGACTGGTGGCCAGGACCCAGGTAGTGTGTGAGTGCCACTGAAAATCAGCTCGCGTGCCACCTTTGGCACCCATGCCATTAATATAATATAAATGGAGATATGCCAATCTCCTAGAACTGGAATGACCTTGAAAGGTTGTTGAGTCCAGTCCCCTGCCTTCACTAGCAGGACCAAGTCCTGTCCCCTGACAGATTTTTGCCCCAGATACCTAAATAGCCCCCTCAAGGATTGAACTCACAACCCTGGGTTTAGCAGGCCAATGCTCAAATCACTGAACTATCCACCCCACCCCATTGGTTGCCAACCCCTGATCTAGATCATTTGTGTAGTGATCACGGTTAGCCAGCTGAACTCCCTCACTCACCTCTAGATTTTACATCAGACATAGCTGGTAATAAACTCCCTGCCACCTGCAAAATGAAATGCTTTTAGAAAGCAATTATTTATGATATCAAGAAAACCGTGGCCAACATTTTAAAACATGGGTGTCCAAAAGTTACATATTTAAAACTGTATTAAAGCACTCAAATAAATGGTCTGATAGCTGGTTGCCAGCAACTCAGAAATTCCGACCACTTAGTCGGGTGCCTAAATATGGAGTTATGGTCCTAGCTTTAGACACCTAAGCTTGTCTAAACCAGACTCTGATGGTGCCATTTGACCAGTCTACATAAGTGACAGGTCTGTGCCACAAAGTAGTAAAAGAGACAATGATTGAAAAACATTCTAGACTTCTCAATCTTTAGATTATAGTGCATGTTTTCTGAGGTGTGATCCTTTTTTTAAGGCTTGGTCCCTATTTGATGTGCAAGTGGATGAACTCTCTGAGAGAAATGACTATATATATAGGCTTTGAAGTACTAGATTTTTATTGGTAAATGATTGATTTCACTGTACACATACAAACTGATGAAAAAATATTTTCATCTATAATAATTTAAATTGACGGATAAGTAAAGTAGGAAAAATGCAGCTTGAGAACTTATTACAGTTTGATATAAGGCTATTTACTTGGTTTATTTTTACATGTGATGTCAGTTTGTGTTTTAGTTGTTAGAAATCTTTAACTTTTCAAATCTTAACATCTACTGCCATTAAATAATTATTGTCTGACCCCACCTAATTTCCATCGAGTGTGAACATTTAAATGGATAAAAAATATGCTTAAAAATAAACATGTATGAAAAATAAATATCAAATTCTGCCAAGTCTAGGTATACATGTGTCAACTATTTTTTAAAAAAGAAAGAAAATATCTTTAATACCTTGAAGAACTTACTCAATAATTACAGAAGAATATGAGAAACTAGTGTTCTTAATCAAGAGCAATTTGCCTCTTAAACAAGGTATATAGTGCTGGCTGGAAATCAGATCCAGTCTGGAACATATATAGTGAGTACTTCCAAGCTCAATGGGAGAGTTGCCATTGCCTTCAATAGCAATAGATTGGGCTCCATTAACATATCTATAAGTCAATGAGGGTGGGATTTTCCAAAGCACTGAGGTAACTTAGTAGCACAATTCCCATAAAAGTCAATGATGATACTTTGAAAATCCCGCGCTCAGAAAACTACTGTCATGGATGCTAATATAACAACTTATATGAGTGAAACTAGGATCAAAAAGAGATTTCAGTGTAATGGGCAACTTTTTTTAACCTCTGCTGTCTGTATCTCGAGAAGCAGGAGAAACGGTAGGAAATGGCCCTTGTTAAAACCAGGTTTTCTGGCAGACTGATTGATGGCCCCTGCTCAGTTGAGGATTATGCATCAAAACATAACACTCCTGTTTCTGAAGGGTCATTCCTGCAATTCCTCCAGGCTCATAACTTTCAACCCCAGATCCACAAAAGTACTTAGGCGCCTAACCCCCAGATTTAAGTGCCGAAGTTCCACTTTTAGGAACGATCCACAAAAACCTCGCTTGGCTATTGCCTAACCCTGTAGGTACCAAAACTCTTTCAGCACCTAAGTTTTTGCAGTGACTATTTCCCTAGGTGCCTATGTTTCTGGCTCTTGGTATGCACACTGCTGCCTGCCTCTAGGCACTTTGAGTGCCTTTCCCTCACCTAAGCCCCAGAGCGATTCATGAACTGGAGGAAGATAGGGTGTCCTCCACCTCGGTTGTGTGTGGATCCTGATCATGCTCACTGGCGGCCCAACTCCACACAAAACAGTGTGGGAGAGAAGATCCCTTTAGCCAAGTGCTTAGGGGGGAGGGATAGCTCAGTGGTTTGAGCATTGGCCTGCTAAGCGCAGGGTTGTGAGTTCAATCCTTGAGGGGACCATTTAGGGATCTGGGGCAAAAATTGGGGATTGGTCCTGCTTTGAGCAGTGGGTTGGACTAGATGACCTCCTAAGGTCCCATCTGACTCTGAGATTCTATGATACTCACCTGGGATGTGGGAGAGCCCTGCTTCCAGTCCCCCCACAACTTGATGAGAAGAAATTTGAACAGGGATCTGCCACCTCTCAAATTAGTGCTTTAACCACTGGGCTATGGGATATTCTGATAGGAGAGATTGAGGGAGACCCCTATTCATGTTGTTCCACTGTTAATTAAATTATTGAACAATTAACTATTTATTGGGCCAGAAAAAGAGGGAGAATCATTCCATGGCCCAGTGGCTAAGGCACCTCTCTGAAAGATGGCAGATCTCTGTTCAGCTCCCCCCTTCTCATCAGGCTAAGTGGGGACTTGTACCAGGGATCTCACACACCTTAACCACTGGGCTAAAGATGATAAGGGAATGTCTCCTCCTTCATCCTGCTCTTCTGTGTGACATTTGGTGGCTTCTGAACAAGCCTACTGGATCATGCCCTGCATGTGAGTTAGGTGGAGGAACACCTATCTTCCCCTGGTTCACATGGCACTAGTGGGGATAGGTGCATCTGTGCAGCCTGGACATAGGTGCCTATCTCCCTGAGAGGTATAAGGGTTAGGACACATCCCCTCATCAGCATCTCCCATTGGCTAGCTTAGGCGGGGAGCCACCTAGCTTGCTGGCTTTTGTAGATCACATTCTAAGGTTCCTATCTCTCCCCATTCATGGTATACAGAGCCTAGGTGCCTCACTCAGGCTTTGTGGATCTCATTGTTGTCCCAGTGATTTTGTAGGCACCTAAAAGTTAGCTACTGTGACAATGGGTGTCACAACGCTTATGTCCCTTTGTGGATCCCCAGGCCTCACTGACCTCAAAAGCACTTCACCGTGAGTTCTGTGTATGGAAGCCTTCCAACTGTCTATTGCAATAAGTAAAGGTTTACAAGGAAAAAAAAAAGCTGGGAGAAATCCCTCTGGAGAAATAAATTCTGGTTAACTTTAGGTGGCAGGCTGTTCAAAACTCGCTCAATCATTTGTCTCTTCTAATGGGTTTTAATGTGCAATTGCTATTTGGGATGCAGACTGTTCTCTTTAGACATACAGGGATATGTATATAAACCCTGGATAGTTGGAAGAATAGAGGTCTCAACACGGTGTGGGCTTGCTTTTTATTTTGCAGAGTTTGCAAATAAATAAATTTAAAAAAACTTGGAGCTGTTTGGAAGTTCTACACGTCTGTATTGTCTGCTTTAGTAAACATAAGACTTAATTGAATATAGATTTACAATGAGCCAGAGACAATGTACTGGCAGCTTTGGAACTGATCGTGCTCCCAATGAAGTCAACGGCAAAAATGCTGTTTATTTTGGTAGGAGCAGGAGTAGCTTTTGGCTAATCTACTAGCAAAATACAGAATGGAATGTTCAATCGTTTTGAAGGTTTACTCAGAGTTTGGGGGGGAATGTGCATTTTATTGAACTGTGTTGCACAGATCTTAGTTATTGTACCATAGATTTTAAGTGTACATTTTAAAGCTGTGAGAAGTCACATGCATTAAATTAACATAAAGGATATGACCATGATTTTGTCTGTGACACAGACATTCACTGAGCTCGCTGTATACCCAGGCATCAGCCCAAGTTCTGAGTTCTGAGGTGCCATGCACTCAAACCTGCATAGTGTAGAGTCCCCAAAGAAACCTCACTTTATACTGCCCTAGTGCTGTGTGGGGTTCGGCAGTGGTTGGGACAGCATACAATGCTGCAAATTTCCCTCTGGCCTTGCTTAAGTTTTCACTGACCATGCCTACTTTTTCACCGATCCACATGAGGCATGCACTAGTGATGCTCACATGTGGTCATAACTTCAGTGAACCAGGGAACAGCATACCAGTGGCTTTGTGTATCTTCCTCTCCCCCAACCCCCCAAAAACATAGGGCAACCCACTTTTTATTCTTGCTTGGTGACTCCTTACTAAGAACCTGATAAGGCCTAAAGTAGTCAGTTGGAGTCTCTCTATTGAATTCAGCAGACTTTGGATCAGACCCTAAATCCTCTTTGCTTCTGAACACATCCTGTAAACATCTTTATCTTTGATTGTTACTTTACAGGCTCCAAGAGCCTGGATTGTATTTGAACTGAGGTAGACTTAAGAATAAAAACCATAGTAACATTGAATATTTTGATTATAAAAATGCTTTTTCATTTTAACTTCTGATCAGTGGGTGATCTGGTTCATTAATTCTATACCTAGTTAAGGAGTTTTGGAGTATTTGGACAATGCTTTGTATTTTACACATGACTCAGAGCTGCTGTTCACCCAGGAGATCACTCTCAAATATTTTTATGCCACCCATTATATAAATACCCTTGTATAACAGACGACTGTTCTTAGTCTATCACCTGTCTTATTCCCCCAAATTAAACTTACTAAATACTATATAGCTCTCCGAGAGTAGGAGATCACCTCTGTTACACAGCTGATTTTTGTTCACCTTTTTGAGTGGTTGCTTAAGACAGATTTTACCGTATAGTTGTTCACAGCCTTTTTCTATAATGTATGCAAAGTTTGTCCTTCCTTGCCAAACCTACAGAAATAAGCACCTGAATTAAAAAACCAAATCTGCTGTCCATTATTTAAAGCAGCTTTTGGTTTTGCAGAAGAATAAAAGGTATCCTCATTCAAACACTAACTGAAACCTTTACTTTTCTACTGATTGCATCTGAGTTCCAGTCACTCCTGCTGAGTGCTTGTACTTATTCATGATTCAGCCTAGATGATTTTAGAAAACCCAGTGTGTTTGTTATATGTAGGTGGCTGGGTGGATGGAGCAACTGATTTTAAACTAGTAAAAGTTCTGTGTGGTTTCTCACGCTCTCTCTCCTCTGTGTTCATATGAGCAATTGAACTGTATCTAAAGTTAAACTGTTTTGATCTTTGACATGCTTCTCATAACATCTCTTGTGGTGTGACTAGAACAAACTTTCCCTGAACAACACAATGGGAAATTTAGACTGAATCAGGGAAAAGGTCACTTGCTGTTTGTCTCATGTGCTGCAGTTACTAAATAAAGGAGGAAGTTGAGACATCTTTCTCACTGGAAACAACATGTTCCATACTGTGGGATTCAGAGTAGGGAAAGCTGGAATCTTTGCTGACCTTATAAACTTCATTATCAGCTTATTTCAGATGTTTCATCCCAGTGGTCAGTAAACCCTAGGGATCTTACTGTTCTGCAGCTCTAGGGATGTAGTAAGTTTCTGGCCAATGGTAAGGTCCTGGTAAATATTCCCCTTATCCCTAATTTATTTGTTTGTTATGCCTGCTGAGCTATCCAATAACTTGAGGCTTGCTTCCTTCCCTGCTTCACATGTCATCTCATCCAAACATTCTTGGCTTCCGGAGGGACAAAAAAGCATTCCCATGAACATTTGGAAGATCTGACAGCAATACACAGTGACATTCATCACTGGGCCTGCTTTTCCTTGGATTAATTTAATAAACCTTAGTTCACAGCTATAACAAAATGTAGCCCCTGAAATCCCAGTACTGTGTAAAAGCCTGTTTGCCCTACGTGTGTACATTCCCTTGTTTGTTGAAATACTTCCACTGTAAAGAACTAGAGGATCCATTCATCACATCTGGGGCACAGCTTGCCTTGAAGAAAGGAGGCCTGATAATGCAGTTTCATTGATTTTGCTTATATGCTGCAGGTACATGGTCAAGGCCAAGTTACACCATCTCTTCGTAAAAAGACTTTTACACTTAAGAAGATGCTCCCTTGTGCTCCCTTTTTAAGATAGAGGGCATAATATGGTGAAAAAAAGCTTGCGGGGCCTTCCAAAATGGAGACATAGTCAAGGCCAACTCTCCTACTTATTATGTTGCCCCACAAATGCAGCATGAAAACAGAAAATAAAAAGTGAACACTGCGCATGTTGGGGACTGCAAATCTTCTCTTTTATATACATGCAACCCCATTGGTTGAATTGAAGATGCACAGGTTTAATGGAGATCTGCATTTTGGCCCACGGGGCCTCATTCGTGCGCATGTTGGTGATGATATGGAGTCCTTGCTCTTTCGGCCCTCTATAGTGGTGCTATACTATATGACCTATGATCTGTGTGACAAATATTGAAACCACGTGAAATATCTTTGGAGGAAAATATTGTATTAAGGTTATGAATGGTTTATGTATCACTGTGGGCCAGGGATTGTATGTAGCTGTGGGGGAGGGTTGCTTTTAGCTCCTCCAGGAACTAAAAACAGTGGATGATGATTTAAGGTGAATCATTCAAGTTGTAAACACCTCCGGAGAGGTACCACCCCCTGGGGTAGCTTGCATATGCATGTTCAAACTGAGTTTTCCAGAGACCTACAGACAAAGAAAGGGCTTCTGTCATAAAAAGGCTGCATTTAAACTGACTCGGGATCTTCTTTCTGACCCAGCAAATGATAGGACCTTCTCTCCAAGGGGGACCCTAACTCTTGCAGAAGGTTTGGAAAGAACCTGGCATACTAGGGTCCCATGGGGGCTGATGAGTAACTCGTGATATTTTAGTGTGTGTTTTAAATCTGTCTATTGTTTTCTCTGTAATGCTTTTACCTTAACAATTAAGGTGCTTACTTAGAAAGAGCTATTCAGTAACTTGTAACTGCTGGCAATACACTGTTCATGGCACTTGGAGAGAAAACAACGCACATGGGGCAAACTGTCTTGCTGTGGATATCACAGTGTAAGGCAGGGAACTGTGCTGCCTTAAAGCCCCTGGCAGGTGGGGGAGAGATGTGGGTCTCATCCAAAAGACATGACATCTGGGAGCCAGAAACCTTAACTGGGGGACCACAGAGGGTGAAAATAGATGCAATTACCCTGAAACTGTGACAATCTGGATGTCAGACTAACAGTAGCATGTGTTGGGACCTGGGTGAATCAGAAAATGTGCCATTTCATGTTCACGTCTGTGTAATTGACTGCATAGAAACACCATCCCTAGCAGAATTATATCCAAACAGGCCATATATCAGTTATAGATATTATTCCTGTGCCTTCTCATGAGCTGCTGATTTTTTGGATTGAATGTTACTATGTACTGAGTTTCTGGCAGTGCACATCAAGGAAGAAATTGCTGCCAGGCAAACAAACATATGCTCATGTACAGTAGCATTAGATAGTGTGTGCACACAGATAAGCCTCTTCTCATAGAATCATAGAATATCAGGGTTGGAAGGGACCTTAGGAGGTCATCTAGTCCAACCCCCTGCTCAAAGCAGGACCAATCCCCAATTTTTGCCCCAGATCCCTAAATGGTCCCCTCAAGAATTGAACTCGCAACCCTGGGTTTAAGCAGGCCAATGCTCAAACCACTGAGCTATCCCTCCCCCACATGCCGCCTCTGTTTCATTTGCTGCTATATGTTTATATATGTACGGCGAGAGAGGCATAACTGAGGGTGATTTTTCAGCTCTGGAACAGACATTGACTTTTCCTTATATAGACTGAAACAGCAGTCACCATTTGTTGCGGATGGTGTAAACTTGAACATATATGATGGGCTGACAAAGTACAGTTTACACTTTGCAGTTCAGGAGTCATTTATGGGGCATCTTCTTCCCTTCCATGCTTTTTATATTTCAAACAGGGCTTCTGAAAAACAGCAGGCAGAAAGGGACACATGCAGAAATTCACCTTTGTAGATGTATTTTACACAGCCTTTAAAAGCCTTGTCGTATTGAAAATTAGTTTTTAAAGATATCTCAATTAAGATGTCCTCTGTTTCCCATAGTAATGATTCTTGTTTTCTCGCCTATGTTAAACTTTTTCATGTTGTTGTTATTTTTTTAATTGGGAGGTGCTCCCTTTGTGAGCTATTAGCTGGATTAAATACTTGCAGCCCCGGAGTTTCAGTATCTGGTTACCATGGAAGAGAGAGACTGTGATGTGAGAAGAGCTTGAGCAAAACCAGGCTTAAATGTTACAAAGGAAATCAATTTTCTACATCATGTTTTTCAGATGAATGTAAGAGGAAAGGTCCAGCACCTTAGAAGGGAGACCTGAAGGAAATTGAGAAATTTAAGAACCTTGTAAACTGTTTTTGCAACATAGCTAATGCTGCAAATCATATAGGAGCTGTCAAATACCAGTTACATGCTCAATAAAGCCTACAAAAATTGCTTAATGCTAGTAGCCACTGTGCCACATGAAAGTCATGCTGTACCCCAAACTGCATCTTCTACTAGAAAACTCTGTTACTCGCAGTTTCTGATTTCAGCTCAAATAACCGTGGTGCTGATTTAACATGAGAGATTTGACCTTACTGTAGAATAACTGTGCTTTCACAGAATATCTTATTTCTTGGTGTAGATGGATGCAACCCTCAGAATTCAGATATGAGTTTCAAACATCACAGAGCACAGGGGTACTTTATATCTGGAGAGATGAGTAGGCCCCTTATAAAGAGAGGACCCTGCAGCAAATCTGAGATGGAGGTTTGGTTTTTAAACACCACCAAAGATGGAGGAGCTTTGAAATCTAGGGTTTGAGGTTGGACCCATCTCAGATCTTAGGGGAAAATGGACAGTTTTGCAGGCTTGGCTCTGTGACTCTCTCCCAGGCTGACTTCAGTGAGTGTCCTCGGTTCAAATATCCTTCAGTAATAATATAGGAATATTTAGAGGTTAATTTCAAAGAGAAGTAGTTGTGTTAAGCAGGGGATGGAAATAACTTTTGTCTCTAAGAAAAGCTCAGTGATGGATTAAAGGCTGGGCTGGGAAAAAAATTGCTTATTGAGATCAGTAATAGAAGTGGTTTTATAATATGTGATTGAGACTTATAATCTCCAGAGAGAGAGACGACAAAGCCAAAAGGCAACAGTGATGTGTTGAAACAGCTTCTTACACAATACAGAAAAGATTGGAAAGAAGAGAGAATATTATGGGCTCAATTTCACCCCTGGTGTAACACAATTAAAATCCATAAAGTTACACAAAAAATGTATTTGGCCTTTTGACAAACCTTAGCAAACTGGGTTCTTTCCAGGTGTACTTCACCTATATGTAAGGCCCTACCAAATTCACGGCCATGAAAAATGTGTGTCAGACCGTGAAATCTGGTCTCTCCCCCTGAAATCCGGTCTTTTGTGTACTTTTACCTTATACCAAGGGTTCTCAAACTTAATTGCACTGCGACCCCCTTCTGATGATAAAAATTACTACAGGATCCTAGGAGGGGGACCAAAGCCTGAGGCTGCCCAATCCCCACTGCCCAGGGGGGTGGAGAGGAGCCAAAGCCCCACCTCCCCAGGCTGGGGGGGCCAAAGACGAAGTCCAAGGGCTTCAGCCCCAGGTGGGGGGCCTGTAACCTGTGCCCTGCTGCCCAGGGCTGAAGCCCTCAGGCTTGGGCTTTGGTCCCGGGACGCAGCAAGTCTAAGCCAGCTCTGGTGACCCCATTAAAATGGTGTCACAACCCACTTTGGGGTCCCACCCCCCAGTTTGAGAATCACTGCCCCATACTATACAGATTTCATGGGGGAGACCAGCAACCTCCACTCTCTGGCCACCCAGCTCTGAAGGCAGTGCTGCCGTCAGCAGCAGCGCAGAAGTAAGAGTGGCAATACTGCAACCCTCCTACAATAACCTTGCAACTCCCCCGCAATTCTCTTTTGGGTCAGGACCCCTACAATTACAACACTATGAAATTTCAGATTTAAATAGCTGAAATCATGAAATTTACAATTTTTAGAATCCTGTGACCATGAAATTGACCAAAATGGACTATGAATTTGTGTTATGTGGACAGTTTTTAAAGGCAGAGAGAGGGTGGGTGGGCGGCTTTAATCCAGAGACTGTGAGAAAGGGAAGGTATTCAAAGCAGTAGGAATGCAAGGAAAGCTGCCAGTCTTGCCTGGGGTGAATTCCCAAGCCCCAACATGAGCATCCAATGTAACTTAACTTCATCACTGCAGCCATACAAAGAGCATGTGTCTCTGCATGAGATTAAGGAGACTGGTAATGGGCTGAGGGATACTGCGATGGAAATGGTTTGTAGGGAAGATGTTCAGGTCTCTTGTGAGGAAAAATCAGCAACTGAAATGAGGTCAGACCCCTCTTGAGTGAATTTTTAACTAGAGAGGGCCCCAAACTGTAAAAAGTGTATCTGGAGTTCAAATCTCCCAAAAGATTTGGGAATATTTAGATTCTGGATGTTGGCTCAGGCTCACCTCTAGCTCAGGGTTAAATCTAATCCACTGTGTATATTACCTAGGTTATAGCTCTCTGATCTGTTTATATATATATATCTGTATACACAGTTATGAGGAATAAAATCCTGCAGTAGTTCTCTCTGTGCTGGAGTAAAACAGTATATCAGGCTATATTGAAGCTGAAGCTGTCAAAAGGGAGAATTTTTAGCAAAAGCCTGGCTAATTCATTTTCTTTTGCAATACCACAGGAGAGCTACAAAATCCATAAGTTATTAAAAAAGCAAGCCATGGGCCCAGATTCTTCTGGCAATTTACATCTGTCTAAATCCAGAGTAACTGGATAAAAGACAGTGTTTATCTGGATTTATTCTGGTGCAGCTGAGTTAAGAACCAACCCTTCACAGTTGTGTACTCAAAAGCAGAAAAGCACCCTAGGTTTGGGGGGGATTTTGTTCATTTAAATACACTTCTTGCCTGTTAGGGAGCTATATTTATATCCCACTCTGTTCAAGTACAGCGTTTAAATATTTCAGTACCGGGAGAGAATATGCTTCAAGATCAAGACCATTATTCTGAGGCAGGGAGTCAGGAAACTGAAGCAGTGAGAGTTAAAAATAAATTTTTAAAAAATCATGTTCAGTTGTTGGCTTCTCCAAATTGCTGCACACCCATTTGCACTAAGAAGATCTCACCTAAAGACCTGTGTCTGCCACAATTAGTCAGCATCACTAAATGTTCTGACATGGAGTTATCCACCCTGGAGGAAGGGAGGGAAGAAATAATGAGAAGGGAAAGATTGGGAAAACAAATATTAACAGGGAGTTTAAAAGATCAGCCATCTGATAGGATTTGCCATCTTTCATTGTATCTTGTTTTTTCAAGGGACCGAGCACCTTTTATCTTCACTTCAGAGATGGAGTATTTCATCACAGAAGGTGGAAAAAACCCACAGCGCTTCCAAGAGTTTGTGGAGCTTTGCTGTCGAGCTTATAATATAGTCAGGAAGCACAGTCAATTGCTCTTGAACCTGCTGGAGATGGTAAGAAGGTCAGGGATGTAACAAAAAAACCCTCAATCCCTCTTGTTTTCTTTTTCCCCTGTAGTGAAGCTTAGAAGGATTATCTTTTTATCGGTAAATGTCCATTTCATTGTACACCCACAAACCAATAAAATTATATATTTTTACCATTAATAATCTAAATTGATATTAAGGCAAAGTAAGAAAAATGCTGCTTGAGAAGTTACTAGGATTTGACTTAAGAGTCTTTACTTTGTATATTTTGACATGTGATGTGTACAATTTGTTAACAGTTCTAAAGGTTTAACTTTGAATCTCAATGTCTGTTGTCATTAAATAATTTCATGCAATTGTGAAAATGTAAATTGATAAAACTTGAAAAAATGCTTAAAATTAGGCATCGATATTATCACTCAAAATTGTAAAATACTCAAATTCTGCCAAGTCTCTAGTACTGTGATTTAGAGCGTTGTCAAATTTTCAGGATTTTTTTTCATGCAAATGTTACTTTATTTAGAGTGCCACCTTTGTGCCTGAAAAACATCATTCTGCCCTCTCTTTTGTGTAAAAGCTAATTGTTTTTGCTCATATTAAAGTTTCACCTTTTTTCTTTTTTTTTTTTCAAAATTGGAACATTTTTGTAAAATTTCTACAAATTGCAGAGCAACTCAAATTAAAAGGTTTTCTTTGGTGAATATTTCACCTGGGCCTAATTCCAGGTTTTCAAACAGCCATTTCCTAACTCAATTCAGAATTAAAGAAGTGAACTAATTAAACTAAACTCACAGAATGTATTATGTTACAATACCCTATGGTGATTGATCTAGGACACTGCAGCCATTACAGTGTTTCGGGAGCCATTATTGTAGAATCCTGTCATGGTTTGTTACTGGGATAAATACAGTAAGGAAAGAAGGCTACACGAGGACTTCATAGAAGAACCGGTTGTAGAGGACAGCCTGGGTTTGAGTGATAATGAACTAATTCAGTTTAAACTAAATGAAAGGATAAACAAAAAATAGATTTGCAACTTGGGTCCTTGATTTCAAAAGAACCAACTTAAAAAAATTAAGGTAATTAGTTAGGGAAGGGGACTGGCCTGAAGAATTCAAGGATCTAAATGTGGAGGAGGCTTGGAATTAGTTTCTGCAACTTTGACTTAAAGTATCTGAAGCCTGCATCCCAACCAAGAAAAAAAATTCGTAGGGAAGGGTTGCAGACCAAGCTGGATGAGCAAGCATCTGAAACAGGTGATTAAGAGAAAGCAGAACGCCTACAAGGCATGGAAGATGGGATGGATCAGCAAGGAAAGCTACCGCTTGGAAGTCAGAAAGTGTAGGGATAAAGTGAGAAAAGCTAAAAGCCAAGCAGAGTTGGACCTTACATAGGAAATTAAAACCAATAGTAAAAGGTTCTATAGCCATATAAATAAGAAGAAAACAAGGAAAGAAGAAGTGGGACCGCAAAGCACTGAGGATGGGGTGGAGATTAGGTTTTGGGCCATGCCTAGATAATCTTTAAACAAATACTTTGCCTCGGTCTTTAATTAGGCTAATGGAGAGTTTAGGGGTAGTGGCAGGGTGGCTAATGGGAACGAGGATATGGAGGTAGATATTACCACATCCAAGGTGGAAGTCAAACTGAAACATCTTAATGGGACTACTTTAGGGGGGAGGGGGCAGATAATCTCAATCCAAGAATATTAAAGGAACTGGCATGTGAAATTGCAAGGCCAATAGCAAGGGTTTTTAATGAATCTGTAAACTCGGGTTGTACCTTGTGACTGGAGAATTGCTAATATAGTTCCTATTTTTAAGAAAGGTGGTGGGGAGGGGGGGAATTGATCTGGGAAACTACAGGCCTGTTAGTTTGACCTCAGTGGTATGCAAGGTCTTGGAACAAATTTTGAAAGAGAAAGTAGTTAGGACATAAAGGTGAATGGGAATTGGGATAAAATACAACCTGGTTTTACAAAAGGTAGATCATGCCAGACCGACCTGATCTCCTTCTTTGAGAAGATAACTGATTATTTTAGACAAAGGAAATACAGTGGATCTAATCTACCTGGGATTTCAATAAGGCGTTTGATAAATGGTTAGTTACATTGGAGAAGATGGGGATTAATATGAGAGTTAAAAGGTGGATAATTTATGACCTTGGCACAAAAAGTAATAAAATTTGTAGATGACACAAAGTTTGGAGGTATTTCCAATACGGAGGAGGACCAGAATATCATCCAAGAATGATTTTGTAAACTGGAGTAATAGAAATGGAGTGAAATTTAATAATGAAAAGTGCAAGGTCATGCTTTTAGGGACTAACAACAAGAATTTTTGCTATAAACTGGGGAAGTATCAGTAGGAAGTGACAAAGGAGTTAAAAGACCTGGGTGTATTGGTTGATTGCAGGATCACTATGTGCCGCCAATGTGATGCAGCCATGAAAAAGGCTCGTGCAGTCCTAGAATTCACCGGGGAGGTATTTCCAGTAGAGACAGGGATGTGTTATCAGTGCCTTGTATAATGGTACTGAGGCTGAGAGGGTAATGTGAGACTTTTATTAATTGATGTTTGTAAACCACTTTCAGCTCTGCAGATGAGAGAATACTGAGTAAAGCCCAAATCAAAGGCCCAGTACAAAGAGCAAGCAGCTGGGCTGTGCATTGCAGGGCTCCTCTAGGGGAGGAGCAATGGAATCCTCGACCAAGCCTGTGGAATGGTCATAGATTGGCTACACAACTGCTACTAAAGCCGTAGGGCTCTGCACCACCTGTACCCCTAATACACAGGAGAGGAGAAATGATAGGTATGGCGATGAGTGGATCTGCTGTCTTCTCTGCAGATTCTTATCGTGTGGGGGCATGCCAGGAGATTCCACGATGCTGCACGGCATGGCACTAAGGATTGCTTGTGCCCAGCACAGGGTCCCCAAATCTTACCCCTCTGAGCACCCTCTGATGTGCAGCAAAACTGCACTGCTATAGCCAAAATGAAAATTATACGTTGCAAAACATGCCACGTGTCTCCCATCTTAAAGCTAGAAGCTAGAACTGCTTCTTGTCCTATCCTCAGAAGTGAGGGAGAAAATTTTTTCTCCCTCCTCCTTGTAAAAACCTTTTATGGTCTTGAAAACTGTTATAATGTCCCCTCTCAGTCATCTGTTCTCTAAATTAAACAAGCCCAATTTTTTCAATCTTTCCTCCTACATCATGTTTTCTAGACCTTTAATCATTTTTGTTGCTCTTCCTTGGCCTTTCTCCAGTTTGTCCACATATGTCCTGTACTGGGTGCCACATTTCAGGAAAGAATACTCCAGTTGAGGCCTAATCAGCACGGAGTAGAGCGGAAGAATTACATCTAGTGTCTTGCTTACAATACTCCTGCTAATACATCCCAGAATGATGTTTGCTTTTTTTGCAACAGTGTTACCCCGTTGACTCATATTTAGCTTGTGATCCGCTGTGACCCCCAGATTTCTTTCCGCAGTACTCCTTCCTAGACAGTCATTTCCCATTTTGTATGTGTGCAACTGATTGTTCCTTCTTGCATTTGTCCTTATTGAATTTCTTCCTCTTTTCTTCCGACCTTTTCTCCAGTTGTCCAGATCATTTTGAATTTTAATCCTATCCTCCAAAGCACTTGCAACCCCTCCCAGCGTGGTATCATCCGCAAACTTTCTAAGTGTATTCTCTATTCCATTATTTAAACCATTGACGAAGATATTGAACACAGCTGGACCCAGACCTGATCCCTGCGGTACCCCATTTGATAGCTTGACTGTGAACATGAACATCTGTGCTCAGTTATCCATGCTGGTTACCTGAGAGCTTCTGGGTAGATTTTTAAAGTTTTGGTTTTAACCTATAAAGCCCTAATTTGCCTAGTACCAGGTCCCCCCTGTGAGACCGCCTCTTTCCCTTTAATATAGTGCGATAGTTGCAGTCAGCAGAGGTGTTGATTCTAGAGCCCCTTTCTTATAACAGAAAGGGGGATGCTGGGAGAGTGTTCTGCACAAGGGCCACAGAGCTCTGGAATGGCCTCCCGCCCCAGGTCTCATATAGTTTGGATCAGTTGGCATTCAGGGCCCATTGCAGGTTCCATTTGTTTCACGTGGCCTTTGAAGAGAAGTATTGGGGTTGAGCTACAGGCCAACATACAGCGATGTGTTAGCACTTGATTATAAGCTGCAGCTTGGTGGAAGGATGAGCTTGTTGGTATTGCATTCTGGTTTGGTAATTGTAAATAACTGACAGGGAACTCAGAGCCCCCCACACACATACCCTGGGAAGGAGCAGTGAAGGTGAGTCTAGGGTGACCAGATGTCCCGATATTATCAGGACCCTCCCAATAGTAGGGACTTTTTCTCATATAGGCAACTAATTCCCACCCTGTCCTGATTTTTCACACTGACTATCTGGTCACCCTAGGTGGATCTTCCAGGCCTGCCTAGAGAGGCCTTGTGGAAGCAGCCAATAAGAGGCCAGTAGGCTCCGATAAAAAGAGCTGCAAGGCCTAAGCAGGTCAGTCCCTGGCTGGGACCAGAAGGGTGAGGATGGGTGCTTTGCTCTGACCAGAGGAGCTCAATGGGCTGATCTACTGGCTCTGGGAAGGAGAAGACTTGACCACTATAACCCTGAAGAGAAAGGGGCTCCATGGGAAAAGGCCCAGGGAAATAGCAGCAGCAAACTGGAGGCAGTGATACATGTTTATAGGGTCCCTGGGTTGGGACCCAGAATAGTGGGTGGGCTCCCCTCCGGCCTACTAGCAAAGTGGCCAAAGCCCTAAGAAGGGGACAAGGCTCTGTTGGGAAGCCCAAGTGAAGGGCAGGATTTAGAGGGGCCCAGAGATGGGTCTGAGAGCAAACTGAGTGTCAAACACTTTGCTACCCCAGAAGCCGTTCATCCATTTTAGACTGAGTGACTTGGCCGGAGGGCTGAGCCACCGAAGGCCTACAAAGCAAGGTCAACATCCTACAGGGGGTATCTGACGCAGGAAATATTGCAGTACCACACCCAGCCACTGGGGGGGGCACTCGAGGTGAGTGCCTCATCACATTGAGGAAGCCCCAACTCATCTCACTGAGGTTTGAAGAGGGAATTTGGCTCTCCCGCCCCCCCGCCCCGTGACACAAGCAGCCAGTCAAAACTAAAAGAATCTAAGTGCCATAGTGTGGTGGCATGGAGGTCACCCCAGTACACCTCCTTTCCGTCAGGCATGGTGCCACAAGTTGGTCTCATTAGCCATAGCCATAAATAAGAGCTTACTCAGCTGCACCCAGGGACACTCGTCTCTCCCACTCAGTCCAACAAGCAGCCTCTGGTTCCTTCCTTCAGGAGACACCTCTGTCCTGCATCTGTACATAGTCTCTGCTTCTGGAACCCTTTTTGGTTCCTTCTTTGTGCTCCTTTCAGACCTTCCTTAATCAGGAGTCTCCTTGGCAACTGGGCTGCATTAGTTAGTCCCTGGCCGTTCTCCTTAATCAGGAGTCCCCCCAGCTCTCCTCCCTGGAGCTGAGTTCTCTTAATCACTTTCTCTCTAGTCCTTCTGAAGTAAGAGCTGTCCTCTCCTGAGCCGAGGTATGGGTTAGCCAGCCATAAGGCCTTTGCCAGCTTCTCCCTCAGCTGGCCTCTTTCCCTTAGCCTCTAGGCTTCAGACTGCTCAGCAACTTAGTATTTCCCTGTTAGTATTCCTGGTGCCTGCCCTGCTAGGAGAGAGGAGGCAGCCTTTATTCTGGTCCCCTTCTCCCAGCTCATTCCCAACTGGCTGGGGAGAAGGAGGAGGGAGGGGACCCTTGCCTTTCCCTCTCTGCAAGGCTCCTGGCCCTTAAAGAAACAGTAACAGTATTTCCTCCAGAATACTTCTTATTCCTGGGACTGCTTCCTTTCTCCTAATATCTCCCAGGTGCTTGTATATACAATTGGGCCTTTCAAACTCTTAAAGGGCCATGCCACATGGGCTGACCAATAGGCCCCACTAGTGCTCCATCACATAGTAAAAAGGGTAATTTATAGAAAATTAAATAATTTTGGGGAAGATCTACTTTGGGCTCACTTTAGTGCAAAATACCAGATGATAGCAGGAAGGGAAAGATAAACTAACCATCTCATATATTTATTTTACGCAGAAAAAGCAGTCTCAAGTTTCCATGATGGAAAGTTCTGTGCACATCTGAAAATCTGCATCTTGTCTCCTTCTCACTCTCTGGGCTCTGCTTTCTGAGATGTCTATATAAGGTTGTTTTTTTATAAAGTCAAATCTGAAGTTATATAAGGCCAGTTTCAAAATGTGCAGTGTTTGATTGGGGTTGTAAACTCTATCTGCTTTGAATGGTCAGTAACTGCTAGTGGCTTCCAGCAAACTGTGATTATGAACCACAAGATTTTTTGGCCCAGTGTGGAATTAATGCTTTATTCTCTTGGTGGTGATCAGCATGTTTCCAGATATCAGCAGTACCAGTATATGCTCCTGGGAGCAAGGGAAAAAATAAGCCATGAAGTTCCAATCACTCTGAAAAGCGGAAACATCTGTGGGAGGCCCAAGAGCCTTGCTGACAGAGTTCAGCTACAAAGCCTGTAGTTTATCAGCTTTCCTCTCAGTAAAGAATCAATGTGAACTATAACAGAGGTTTTCTGGGGGGCCATGAGCAGCCTTCAACTAGTTAAAAAATCATGTAAAATCCAGGATTTTCCGGATAGAAATTTCTATCACAGGTCTATATAGTTAATTCTCCAAGGAAGTCTAACAAATCAGCTCTCTGCTAAAACGTGAGTAAGAAATAGTCATTACTGAGAGACACGAGATATAGATTCACTGCCACTGAGTCACTCTGTGTCCTTGGGCAAATCACTCCACCTTGCCACGCCTCAGAAATACCAATGGTAAAATAGAGATAATGAAACTTGCCCATCTTGGTGAAGGGCTTTGAGATCTGTGTGAAAAGTGCTGTATCAATACTAGTATAATTAATTATTTCATGTAGGGATGGGCCTACCCCACAACTCTGGATCTGCATGTCCATAACCTTGGAGGTGTTTGCCATCCAAACCTGGGTCCTCCCTTACAGCTGGCCCTTCACTTCCTTTTCACTATGAGCAGATCCAAACATTACCATACTTTGGGGGATTAGAAATCCAGATCCAAATGTTTGTGGCTCAGGCTTATCTCTAGTTACATCAGAGTCAAGTACTGTAGCCCAAGCTAGCTGGTGCCCAAACATATGTGCATTTGGGACAACCAGCTGGAAAATACCCAATGTCTTGTCTGATCAGTCTCCAGCATCACTGGGTTGGGAACCGTCCTTGTCCCATATGATACAAGAGGAAAGAAACTACACAAAACAGGAATGATGGAGGGGCTGGATGATCCTCAAGGAACCATGCTGCCAGGGGGAACGGTAGTCAACAGAGCAATGCAGAAAAGCCAGTCCTACCCACACAACCTTCTGCTTCCCCAGCACTTGGGCTCTTCTTTCCCATATCCCCAGGGTAGGGAGTCCAAGCCATGCCACTTGCATCTGGTGTAAGGTAGTTAGGGCACCAAACTGGAAACTAGAAGAGACATGGATTCTTTTCCCACCTCAACACATAGTATGACATTGGGCACATAGGTGCCGACTCTGGGGGTGCTCCAGGGCTGGAGCACCCACAGGGAAAAATTCTTGAGTGCTCAGCACCCACTGGCAGCTCCCTGCCAGCCCCCCTGCCATGTGCCTAGCTCACCTCTCTGCCTCTCGGAGGCTCTGCCGGATGCAAAGGGGCAGCCGCTTTTCTTGGCTCCCTCCAGCTGGTTGGCAGCACCTCGGGGGAGGGGTATGGGGAGGAGGTGGAGATGGAGCCAGACCCTCCACCTCCGCCTCCTCCCCATACCCCTTCCCTGAGGTGCCGCCAACCAGCTGGAGGGAGCCAGGAAAAACGGGTGCCCCTTCGCGTCCATGTTTCACGAGCCTCCGAGAGGTGAGCTGGGCGCGGGGGGAGGGGGGGGGCTGGCGGGGAGCTGCCTGGCCCAGTGGGTGCTCTGCTGCTTTCCCCTCCCCCTGGCTTGCAACCCAGGGGGTGGGGGGGATGCAGCGCGCCCGGGGGAGGAGGCGGGGGCGGGGATTTGGGGAAGGGGCCGGGGGTGGAGTTGGGGCGGGGCCAGGGCCACGAGCACCCACCAGCGCCGACGAAAGTCGGCGCCTATGAATAGACAAGACACTTCACCTCTCTGCACCATAGTTCTCCCAGCTGTAAAATGGGGATATTTGTACCTATAGTCCTTTGTAAACTGCTTGAAGATGTATGGATAAATAATATTATGTGTTTGTAAGTGCAAAATATTATTATTTGGCCTTGCCCATTGTCAAGAAAGATGAACTCTAACTGGAACAAGTGCAGAGAAGGGCTCCTGGGATGATCAGGGGAATGGAGGGGCCTACCTTATAACTGGAAACTGGAAGAGCTTGGCTTGTTTAACCCAGCAAAACAAAGACTGCGAGGGGACATGATTGCTCTCTAGAAATACATCGGGGTAAACACTAAAAAGGAAGAAGAGCTGTTTAACCTAAAGGACAATGTTTGCACGAGAACAAATGGACATAAACTGGCCAGGAATAAATTTAGGCTAGAAGTTAGAAGAAGGTCTTAAAACCATCAGAGGAGCCAGGTTCTGGAACAGCGTCCCAATAGGAGTAGAAGAGGCAAACTAGTTTTAAAATGGATTTTGTTAAATTATTACCAGGATTATCTGATAGGGTTGCCTGTGATAGCAGGGGACAGAACTCGATGACCCAGAAGGTCCCTTCCAGTCCTGTGCTCCTGTGCCCTATTTGTATTTGCTAAACCCCTCCCAACTGAGGGGAAGATTCTCTTGGCAATTAAACCATTTGAATTCACCTCAGTGATTTTTCAGTCTCCTCTGCGTAACCAGTGTTCAAGCTGTCACAGTTCCAGAAGCAGTCCAGACAGAGCCTTAGACATTGGGCAACATCTCAATCATGGTGATGGGGAGAAAAGAACCCAAAATACAAACACATTGATTTAAAAATATAGAAAAGATGGAAAGAAATAAGGAAAACAAATATCCCTCTTCTCTCCCCCTTTCACTTTGCAAGAAAAGCTACGTTTCCCTTTTATTTGGTTTAATCTTCTGAGATCAATGGGCACTTCTGTCTGCACTGAAAATATATTTCATTGCAGAATGTATGCGCTCAAGCAGCAATGGTAAAGTTATATTTGTATTCTTTCTGAGCAATGGGTGGCAAAGATTTTCTCTCTATTACACACAGTCCATCATCTCAACTCCATGTGGGGAATGTGCAAAGTCAGTGGGTTTTAAACGTTTATTAGAAACTTTTCTTTTCTTTTTTTAACATTTAAAGTGCCTAGGGACAGGTGTGCTGGACACATTGAACATGTCTAGTTGTCCACTTCTCATTGCACTGCACTGACAATGTCATTAACTCTCTCATTTCTATACAAATAAGATTGGAAGGAAGGAAGGCTTTGCATTTAGGAAGCGTCTTTCATCCAATAATAGTACTTAGGACTTGTCATATTTGAGCCATTTTACAACATATTCAAGCCTACTAATACAGCTGTAGAGGCAAACAACTACTATTGTACCCTTCTTCTGGACTGAGAAACTGAGGCACGGAGAGGCTAATGGTAACTAGCATGTTGCAAATAAAACTGGGTACATTAAAAACAGTTTCTTACAGGTAGGTGTATGTAACTAATTACACTCATTTGAAATAGTGTGACATTGGGGTGTAATGTTTTTATAGGTATCCCTTTAGGTGTAAGGAGTTCATAGAGTAAGGGGAGGCATCCATTCTGGTTTAGTGCTGAGTTTGGTTGGTGGGGAGGAGGTTATCACTGCCGAAGGCTGTGGTTGCAGTCTGCCCTGGAGATCTATAGGTGGATGCCCTTTGCTGCCTTAAGGAGGCTAAGAGAGGAAAATAATGTTCCTGTATATTCTGAGGTGGTGGACTCCTAGTAGAGGGATCAGTTGCAAGGAATTCAATTCATGAGGTCCTGAATCCATTTGAATACACCCTCTTCTGGTGTATCAATGTGAAGAGGTTAAGAGTGCGTTTCATTCTCCTAATCCGTGCTCTGTATGTTATACCCAGAGTTACAAGTTGCCCAAATTAGGAGAGGTTTGTAATTTATAAATGGGGAGAGTTCTTTCCCTGTAACTCCATTTTCTTATAGTTAGCCCTGTTTCATTTAAATTATTTTCAGTGCATTTATTGGATCAATCCTATTTATTCAAAGATGCTGCATGCAGGGTTGCCTGAGCTGAACAGTGTCCAGGATCTGAAGTATGTATATGATAACCTTCGTCCACAGGACTCAGAGCTGCAAGCCACGAGCCACTTTACCAGGTAAAAAACAGAAAAGAATTCAGAAAGTATGCCCTTTGTAGGCTTAAAGAGAGACAGCCAAATTACAAATCATAGGCTCAATTGATTTATAGAGTTAGTCAATTGAAATCAATAAATTACACAAAGGATTAACTTGTCTCCAAACACAAACACGCAAACAAAGCCTCACTTTATGCAATTCACTAATAACTCCTTAGATTATGAAAAGAGTTGTTCATACCTAACTTATTTTCCGTTACTTATGTTGCTTATGTTTTTTGCTCAGTTTGCATATTGTAATACCCTGGTATATTTCTTATCGTCTTCGCTCTAATGCACGGTGACAATGCTGCGGGGTTTGGACTGCAAGCACTTCCAGTGAATGTTTGAATCTTCTCGGTTAAAGTGCTTCTTCTTTGAGTTCCGTGAAGAATGTGCTTTTTGTGTTAGTTTTCGTAAAGTGTTTTAAAAAAACTGTGGGAAGCAATGTGGCCCTGTTGCTAGAGAACTGGGACGAGACTCAGGAGATCTTGGTTCTATTCCTGGCTCTGCTGGGTGACCTTAGGCAAGTCACTTCACCTCTCTGCCCCTTGATTTCTCCATCTGTAAAATGGGGATAATGATATTTTATTCTTCTTAAGCACTTTGAAATCTACAGATGAAAAGCACTGTATAAGAGCTAGGTATTATTAATAATCATTTTGCAGCTTGATTGGTATTAGCATAATATGAAGCTTTTCACCTCTAGCTTGCTGTTCGGATTCAGCTTGGATTGGTAGGGACTGAAGGTTAATGGCAATTTAACAGTCTGTACCAAACAAGTTTGATCTCAATTCTGGTTTTTTTGGACAAGCATTCAACACACAGAAATCCCCACCACAATTGGTGCCTTTGTCTCAATAGATAGGCCAAGCAGTGAATGGGCTTGTAAACTGAATGGGCCACAAGTGTTGAGGCCCAGCATGGGGAAAGCTCACACTGTCACAGCTTGCACAGTACTTCCTCTTGGGAAAGAGGACCCCAGAATATTGCCCAGCACCTTTGAATACAACCAAAGGCAATCTAAAAATTTTAATAAACGAGAGGAGGGTCTGAACCCAAACAACTGAATCAAATGCTTTGCTCCTCTTAAACTCTCTCTGGAATTATCTAGATCTGCACCTTGATATCAGTTTGAACTGATGTCAAGAACAGAACCTGGAAACAATACACCCCCAACATCTGGAGAAGTTTGGATCGCGATGCAAAATCCTTGGGTCAGACCCGCAGTAGTTAGGAATTTCCAAAATTAAATGATTCTATTATTTTAGAACACAGCAGAATCCCTAACTCCTCATTTTAACCCCTAGATTTTCCCTATTTCCCCATTGCCCTTTGATTACAGTTTCATTTGCTTTTAATTTCTGCATGACATTTAAGATCAATGTTGATCCCATCTCCTCTAATCCCTACTTGCTCCCATCTCCTCACAATTTAAAGTATTGCCAAGCTGCATCCTTGTATACTACAAGCACAGAGTAAAAACAAGTCCTGTTAATAATAAGAAGTTACATCCATGCATCAAACAGAGAATAGATCCCTTAATGATTTCCTCAGAGTATAGCTGTTTGCTTGCAGTGACTTGAAACAAAGGTCTGATTGTTAGAATTATTGTCAAACAAGATCTTAAAACCCTGGAGAAATGTACAATTTTGCTAGAGTGCATGTTTTTTCCCTTTTAATATAAATGAGGTTTGTTTATGCTGTCTGTGCATGATATTCCAAGAAAATGCTCTCTTTTCATCAGTTTAAATAAGCTTCATGGAACCAGTTAACTCATTGTCCCTATTTTAAATTTCTAATCATGGTTTAGCACTTGTTAATTAACATGTTTTAAGTAACCCGTTTGTAAATGTTAATGTGGACAGGATGTCAAGACCTGTTGCTAGTCATGCTAAATGTATGACAGCCTCACTCTGCCTGTGGGGTGCTGTGCAGCCAGAATCCCTGTAGTGCTGACCATGCTCAGCATGGTCCCTCGTGCCCTCAGCATGCCTCCTATGCTATGGGTTATGAGAGCAGGCAACTCAGTGCTGATTACACTGGTCCTACACTGCTCCTTCACCAACAGATTTCTTCCACAGCCCTTTACTGCCCTTGTATGAAAGGGCAGAATGGGGATGAGAATCCAACCATGGAAACTTCCGGTTCTATAGTTTGGTAGCACCGTATATTATTATTTCTAGTCATTATTCTTATATACAATGGTTTAAACAAGGCTCTCAAAGTACTTCACTAACTTGATTTTTTTCATGACACCCTGTGCAGCTGGTGATGAGCCCTCAGTGAAAACTTAGATGGAGAGAATGGTGGAGAAGTATTATTATAACCTTTTTTCACATGGGTCACGTGATTTGTCCAGGATCACATAGCAAGTCAGAGGCAGAGATCCTCACTCTCTCAGGGCATGTCCATAATGCAATCATGGGTTGTTTACCTAATCTTGGGTACCATCCGTCAGCATGGGCTTCAGTGTGGGCTGTATAAACCCACCCAGAAAATTGGGTAATTATTTGGGTGGGGCACTGAAATCAGTGCTGCTGCAGCTTCAATGCTCCAGTGCCCAGAGCTAGATAGATTAAAGCTAGTTTGAGTATGTGTACATGAGCTGCAATCACACCCCATAAATGCAGTGTAAACATACTCTATCTCCTAGTCTATCTAACCAGAACCCCTTGACTCCATATGTTACTTTGTCTTTATTTTCTTAACTACTTCAATAAACATTCATTATTTTTAAAAAGTCCCTGTCACGGGATTGCTGGCCCCTTTAAGAGAAATTTGGGCTAAAGCTATCCTAGAAGAGCCAATTTAAAGGGAATGAGTTTATCTAGGCAGTTAATTGAATAAGGAACACCTGAGCCTGATGAAAGGTCGCCAGGGCTCAGTGGCAGAGAGGTGCTCACAGAGAGAATCTCTCATAAGGGAGAGGAGCTCCCAGAGACCAAGGAGGAGGCAATGCAACTCATGAGCCCAAGGGGAGAGACTTCATTTCCATTTAATAAAATAGAACCCCATCAGGGGAATTGTCTTACACCCCTTCAGATTGTGTAGAATTCTTAAGGGGCCCTGAGAGAAGGGAAACTGAGGTAGATAGTGCCTGCAGCACTAGCTCAGCAAAGGGGTGCTACAGGGCAGGCACACATTGTGACAAGTGGTACCAGAAGTGGGATTCTGAGATCCTCTTCCATCAAGGAGGGATGACCGAGCAGCACAGTGCAGACACCTTCATTGGCTGTGAGATTTTGATCCTTCTATGTCAGCATATGGAGGGGCAGGCACAGCTGTTGGAGTTCAGCTCCCATTTGCGGGGCGGGGGTGGTGGTGGTCTGAGCAGCCTCAGAGGCCTGTGAAGGAGGTTCCACAATGGTAAAGAGTCAGTTGTCATTGACACCGAAAGGGAAGAAGGCACAGGGCTCAACCAACTCTATGTTTTGACTCTGAGGAATTGGGGCATGCAGGACGGGTTTGCCCCTGTAAAAACAATGATTGTAAAGCTGGCCTGGTTGCACTGAGCACCAGAAGAACAGGGGAGAGCCAGGATGTCAGACACCCTGCCAGAAACTGCTGGCTATTGTGAAGTCTGAACAAAAGATGGCGGGTACCCAGTTTTGGGGCAAGAAAGTGTGATGCCCCATGGACAGTCTGTCTTGTTGTGGAAAGAATGGTCACATAGAAAGATGCTGCCCTGCTAAAAATTTTGACTTCAGGTAGATGCAGTTTAATTATGAGGAAGATGGAGCGTACAAGACTAGGTGAATATGGAGTAGTCCAGGAAATCAGCCTGGGCGTGTAAAATTAAAGGTAGGCAGATGGCTATGGGTTTCAAGCTTCCTATTGGTTAGGGTAGATACCCTCAAGCTACTCTCGGCCCCAAAGATGAGAGTTTGCGGATCTTGAATTATTTGGTAAAGGAACCAGGTCAGACTGAAGAACCAGAATGGGTTCCACTCAGAAGAAGGGTTCAACCAGTTAACCTGGGGGACAACAGGATTATGGGGTTGAGCAAGCCAGAAAAAAGACTCCAGGGATCGGAAGGTACAGGGAAATGCTGACAACAAGAGCTATGATGTGACTGTAAAACAAATCTAAAAGCTGCAGGCCTCCATGGAAGCTTTCTATCAGGAGTTGGATGGCTGGGCAAAGATTCATGAGGCCCAAATCAAAAAAATTAGGTGGAAATACCCCCAGGCTATGAAGGGTCTGGCTACACAGCTGGAATAAACCAGGCCAAATAGAAGCAGACCTTGAAAGGGCGAAGCAGACCTTGAAAGGACAAAGCAGACATGGGAGAGTGAATGTGAAAGGCTGACCAATGAGATTAAGATGCCTCTACCTGGTAAAAGAAGTACTTTGTACTCATGGAAGGAAGTGACAGAACCACAAGTCAGCTTGAAAAGTGGCTCAGGACCACAAAATCAATTGGAGAACAAGTCATTTAAGCCAGAAGATAAACTGGCAGACCTGGGAGCCCACATGCAGATGACACAAGAGTCACTGCAGGAAGAGACCACCAGAAACCGAGTTTCATTACCCAGGTGAAAGAGATAGAAGATGAAAAGAAGTACTTAAAGGAACAGATGTGTGGAGGAGCCAAGTTAAACCTTGAGAAAGAAGTCTCCAACCTAAAAGATAGACATTTCCTCTCCAGACCAAGCAGTTATTCCAATTTCTCCTGTCTATCACAGGGACAAATGAGAAGTACTGAAATAGAAGTGAGAGAGAGACACCTCCCACCAACCCCCTCTTATTGAGCAGAGCAATGGAGAAGTTGAAGCTAGAGAATGTCAAGTCTGCCTTGGAGCAACAAGTTACCCAGATGGAAAAAGAGCTGGAGACTAAGCTCCAGGAACTGACCATTCAGGGACTAGCTCTATGCACCCTGGCAAAAGAAGCTGGTTTGGGGACAGGAAATGGCCCAGGAGTGCAGGAGCAGGGTGTTGAACCCTGTGTAGAGAGAGGTGATAAGATAAGTGCAAAAATTGATTACTGGAGGGCTTGTATTGATACAAAGGGGTTGATTGACCTGTCAGGCCTCCAGAAAGACCTTCCAAGAGGAACAGTTGGTTGTCTGACAAAGGGCTGGGTAACCTGTAGCACAAACACTAAGGGTATATTTACACTGCAGTGTAAGACCAGGGTTCAAACTCGGGCTCAGGCCTAGTTCCCCTTCCGTCTAAACACAAATTTCTCTAACCCAGGGTTTGGACCCAGTGTCCCAGGAGCCCATGGGCCTGAACAGTCGGAGCCTGAGTCAAGCCAGGACCCAAAGATCAAGCCGTATTGCTCTGTCATGTAGACACAGCCCCACTGGACTTGTGCTCAGAAAGTCTGCCAAAAATATCCCACAATCCCATGGGCCAATTTTTTTGTCCTCTGGACAGTCAAGTTTCGTGGGCAGTCAAGTTTTCCCACACTGCACCATGAACTAAGGGCTAGAGCGGCCACATTTTGGGAGGGTGCTAGGAGGTCTGGGATATGGATGGTTGGACTCAGCCCCACATAATGCAGTCTAAATGCTGGAGCTCCAGGCAGGGACCCAGGGTTCAGTAATTCCTAACCTGGGATTACAAATAAGTGTAGACACTTGAGCCCTAGGTTAACAAGGTCTGCTAACTTGAGTTCTTCTAACCCTGGGCTTCCACTGCAGTGTAGACATAACCTAAGATTACATGAATGACAGAAGCTACAATAATGGCAGTAGCTACACCACAGTTCTCTAGAGTAATGGACTGGAGTGAACTGGAGGAAAAGGCTGCTACTGCTGATAGGAACCAGGTTGAAATCCTGGGGAACTGCAGAGGCAGGTGGCTGAGGACCAAAGTGGCACCCAAGTCCTGGTCACACCATATTTTACTGAGGAAGACAAGAACATTGCCACAGATTTAGTGGATTTCCTCGTTGCTGCTTAACAGGCAGTTCCCACCTGATTGGAGAACATGACCAAACATTAGCCATTGTCAAGCCTACCTTTTGGTACAGAGTGGCACTGCGGGAATGAGGAAAGTATGTCACATGGTGGCTGGTCCTTTTCAGGGGAGTCTGGGCTCAGGTTACCCATGACAAGCTAATTTAAGGGAAGCGGATCTCTAGGCACTTAATTAATGAGCACCTGAGCCTGGTAAAAGGCCGTCAGGGCTCAGTTTCAGGGAGGTGCTCATGGACAAAAGCCCTCCTAAGGGAGAGGAGATCTCAGAGATCACAGGTCCCAAGGAGGAGGGCTGTGCAAGCCCTGAGCCCGAAGGAGAGACTATTTTCAAGGTTTATTTGTATTGAATAAAGTAGAACTCCAGCCCATTGTCTTACATCTTTTGAACTGTGTGGAGTTCTTATGGAGTCCTGGGAAACTGAGGCAGGGAGTGCCTGCAGCACCTCACTATGTCAGCAGAGGGCACTGCAGGGCAGGAATGTCCTGCGACAGACCCAATATCTGATACAATTGTCATTAAAAAGTCAACATGCCAACAAACAGTTATTTCCTACTCTAAGTATGGGGCAATATTGCGACCTGTCAGATACCATGGTATGTGGTTGCTGTTGGCAAAGTTGGACTTTTTTAATGGCAATCAGTATAGTATAATCCAACATAAAGAGACTGTTCTACTGGTTACCTGGGCTGTTCAGTTTTGTCAACAACACCAAACATTGCGTCTTTTGTTATTTAAGAATAGCTCAAACAGTACAATGACTAACACTGTCATAAATACTTTTGGGATGGATATTCCATTTGTTAGGCTATTTTTCTTGCCCTTTCGTATTTTGAGCCAACAGACTAATGCTACTGGAGGCTGGGCTCTACCCTACCAAGCCCTTTCAGAACTGTAAAGTGTTCTATGTTCTAGGAATTGATATTGCTCTGGTTCTTCATTGAAGACCCATTTTGTAATCTCCATTAGCATCTCTACACACCATTTTCCTTTGAGCCCCAACCTTGGGTCACTGCACCATTGTGAGCTGACCAGCAGCCACACATTTCCCAGATTACAGGTTTTGGGAGGGTCACTCTCCCATATTCTGGATAAACATAGTGGCATTTGAGAGTTAAGTAAGAGTTTCTGTGTTAGCTTGCCGCTTCTGTGGGACCACTGCCACATGAAATAGTTGCCTATAGCGTATCCCTGTCCTAAACTCAGTTTGAGCCTTGAAACTCAGTTTTATCTCCTCCCCTTTCCCATCCCTTTTCTGCCCCCAGAAAACATTTTATCCACAGAACAGGGAACTCCTGGAAAGAGATCTCCAAGTTTGGTTAACTGCAAAGTACTGTCTCCCGCAAGTGTCACCATGATGTTGTGTGACATTTTAAAAAGTGTTCTCAAAATGATCTACAGTTATTTTAAATAGATTAAAATTGGTTCCATGCTGTGACTGAAGAGTTTGAATTCATTGCAGTACACAAGCAACCCCACTGCTCCTGCCCATGAATGAGAGCTGCGTGGTGGATCTGAAGATTACCAGCAAATTAGCAATGCACATCTTCAAAAGCTTGACAGCAGGAGAGATGCTAAAGAGGTGTTAGCTGATGTATCTGTTTACTTTATTTATTAATGGAATAATTTATTATGCACCCATCGCTGCACAGATCATGCATGTAAATTCCAAACCACAATCCCAACGACTGCAAAACTAGGCCACCCTCATAACACAAATCCTCTGCCAGTCAGCAGAATCCCATTCCCCAGCTGGCAGCATATCCCTCAGCAATCCATCCCCCCAGCTAGCCATCTGAAAAGGCAGAGACAAAACTACCATCTTAAAGTGTGCTTGCAGATGATTTACAGCAGCAGGCAATAATCACAGTGTGTGCTGCAAAGGAACAAAGGCCAACTTCTTACTCTCCCCTGCCAAGCAGCCTCCACTGTAAAACAACAGGCTGAACAGATGTGTCCCGCACTGCATTCTAGGGAAAGCCAGGAGATGGGGAATCCTTCAACTTATTGGTATTCACTGCTCTACTACAGGCCCCGGACAGCAGGATGATTATTGCCCTAAATGGATTCCTGTCTAAGACCCTATATACTCCCTGTGGAAAACAGACGAACTCCGTTTTTCTTTCTAGCGGGCTCTACTGAAATTGAGTCAGTTTCGGTCCCATAGTTACATATTAGTAAGAGGCTAAGCTGGCTCTGCACCTCACAAGCTGATTCTTAACAGGCAGGGTTGGGTAAGGAAGGGCTGTGTGAAGCAGTAAAATTGACAGGATGGGCAGAGTTGCTGAGCCAGGTTGGGAGAACTTGCAAATGTACGTCCTTCCCTTTTCTCTTCCACTCACAGGGCCTATCAAGCTTACTGCAGCCCTAGACTTGTAGGGATGACTGCAACATTTGAGGGATGTTGGGGATCCAGGTTGTGTGTATATTTCTCTCCATAATGCCTGATTGCCCTTGAAGGTAAAATCTTCAAAATGAGTTGTTTTGTCACAGGGCATGTGATCTCTTTCAGAGGCCCAACCATCATTCCTCCATAGAGTCCAGGAGGAACTTCACATGTGCAGTAACTCACAGATGTCCCCACTTCAAAGAACAGCCACCTAAGTCTCTGTGCACCCTGAGTTGTGTAGGAGTTTAACAGTTTCTTAGGAATGCTGTGAACCACATATGAAATCCAAATTTAATTCAGCTGTTAGGAGGCATAAAATTGGTATATGTGAATTACACTGAAAACTCAGCTCGCTTTTCTGAAAAGCAGGCCAGAAACTAACCTGACTGCTACAGGGATACTGTCAAGAGGAAAATTAAATTTTTGCCAGAAAATTGTGTGCCAGCTACAGTTACAAGATTACTAGAACTAAGATCAGCCCTCTTTTTTTTTTTTCAGTTTCATTTGCACATTTGTTATCACTTTATATATAGTCAGTGTCACTCTTTCCCTATATAGTCCAGTATATATATCTGTACAGGCAGTGCCTTGCAACCCCATGGAGCCCCATTGACTACATGTGACTGAAGGGGTCCCCAGCACAGAACTAATTGCCTGATGAGAGCCCAAGCTTGTTTGCCTGTTGCAGAGAAGAGACAAACATCAACAGAAGAGCAGAAAAGACCTTCCAGTGCATCGGTTTTAATGTGCTAGATGAGTTGCTGCATTTTTTCTATATTGGTATAATTTTTTCAAAAATTTAGTTGGTAAGTATTTTAAGTATTTAATAAAGTAATTTTTTTAGGTATAAAGTAAAGGTATGTAATTAGCAATCTACAGGTTAAAATTATTTGAGAGGTTTAATGGGCCCATAGAAAGAACAACAAACCATTAAAAAGATGAATTGCCTGAATTATGGTCCTCTGATATCAGCTGCTCTGCAATAGTGATATTGTCTGAATACCAAGTTGGTTGTACATTGTAAGCAAAGGCATGTGTCATACAAGTTATGACTGAATAGTTTTTAGCTGTAAAATTAACATTATTCTCTCCCAGTAATACTCTGAATTTTCTGGCTGCTTTTCTATATTATGGTAGAGCTACAGATTCCCCAACCCAAAACACATGCCAGTGATTTATCAAGTGATTAAACTACACTTTAAATATAATACTCTTTTCCCTAGGAACTAAAAAAAGAAAAGTTTTACAACCTTGGGTATGGCCCAATTAATCAGCACTGTATTGATTTTCCAATAATATCCTAAATTAAGATTTATTTTCTTGTTTTGCATGAGACTCGTAAATTGTTTCAATTACAAAATGGGCTGTGTTTGCCTCTTTCAGGAAAGCTTGTTAAGTTAATAATTACCTTGCCTTATTGGAAGATTATTTGCTCATATTACATTAAGAAAAAATATGTATCTTCACCTTCCGCTGTTACTCAGTTTAATGTGGCTAATTTCTACATGATAAATTGCACAATATTTGAGTGAATTCTGCATGCATGATCGGGGTTTTTTGCTTTGCATCTGGGCCTCTTCTTTGGGGTATGGCTGCATTTGTGAAAGAACCAGAGTCTTCAGCCTGAATGTCAGAGGTCATGCAAATTTAGGTCTCAGTTCAGAAAAGTGAGGTCTCAATTCAGAATATTGTTGCTATTCTCAATACATCCCAAGCCAATACATCTGAAGTCCTAAGTGAATGGGACTTAAACAGGTGGTTAAAGTTAAGCATGTGCTTAAGTGTACTTCTGACTAGCAATAGATTTAAACATATATTTGAGTCACAGGGATCCAACATTGGGAAAACTGTGGGACTCGTATAGTTTGAAGTCTTTAAACCATGATTTGACGACTTCAATAACTGAGACATAGGTGAGAGGATTATTGCAGGAGTGGGTGGGTGAGATTCTGTGGCCTGCATTGTGCAGGAAGTCAGACTAGATGATCATAATGGTCCCTTCTGACCTTAAAGTCTGAGTTTTTTGGGGGGCTGTGTAGTTAAGCCTAAATGGTTGGCACTCCATAACATCAACAACTATTCTGGATATCCCAGAAAGCTGACCCCAAAGCCTAGGTAAGTAGGGGAAGAGAGAGGAAACTTAACATCACTATGAAAATAGATTCAATTGGCAACAGGATTAAACATGGCAACTGGATTTTAGGGGCAGTTCCTCTCCCCCTTCATGGACTAGTGGTGTTATGATTTTGCAAGTGCCATTTTCCAAATAGAATTCACATTTGATCTGAAGAAGTGGTCATGCTTAATTGTATATAGTTTCTTTCATCCTGAAGGATCTGGGAAGCGAGAACTGTGCCCTGGTTTAACTTGCATGGGAATGAAATGGGGAAAGATGGCGTAGGGAGGTCTTTCCTCCTTATGTTGCTACACAAAGGGCAAATAGGATCATAGGTTGAGATTTTTAAAGTCCACATGGGGATTTAGCGACACAAACTCCTATAGGTGAATCACTGAATCAGCTTTGAGAGTTTCAGCTTTGGTGCTGATGCTCCCTGTGGCAATTGCTGCTTCTCGGCATGCATGGAGGCATTGTGTGTGCCTCTGCTCTCCAAAGCAGGGGTGGGGTGGGACCAGTAATCAGGAATAAGAGCCACTGAGGTAAGTCAGGTGGGTTACCCAGGTTGTTAGCCTAGTGAATATATTTTGTGCTTTCCTGATAACACACCCAGCCCTAGTCCTTTGGAGATTGATGGAATAACTTATCCTAACTGGGCTCAATTGCTGCATAAATTGTACTGCTGCAAACAAATGGTGATGAGATAGAGTGTGTGTGTGTGTTGTGTGTGTTTGATTTTTAGTTGCATTCATGGCAGCAGGGAATGGAAGCAAAGGGAAATATGTGCATGAAGAGAAGCGTTTACATTTGATCTTCTTTTTTTTGTTTTCTCAGGAAAATAAAGGAAAGTTTAGAGTGCTTCCCTGTCAAACTCAATAACCTGATCCATACGCTCGCACAAATGTTAGCCACAGGCTTTGCCAAGTCTACAGCTTCACAGAATGTTCCTCAGGAATCCAACATGCTGGATGCAGAGAGGTCAATTGCCCGAGCAACCATTTTAGGGTTCAGCAAAAAGCCTGACTCTGTATGTATTTCGCTCTCCACTTGCCCTCCTTTCGCTTGATCTTTAACTACTCTTCTTTTAGCTTACATGCGCTCCTGCCTTGGTTATATAAAATGTGCTTATGCCACAATGAAAGGATCATAGAATGAGCAGCGGTGCCATAAGCAATGAGATTCTGGAGGGAAATAAAACCAGGCAGAGAGCTATTAGCGGGGAGCCATTAAGGAGAACAGTTCCTGCCCTATAGTGAAAAATAAATCAAGAGCTAATTATGGCACCCATAAGGAAAGCACAGCACAAAATTAGGAAGCCTGATAGAAACTGCTGTATGCTGCTTGAAAGGAGCATTATTAGTTTTCTCACTCAGTGGTGATATTTCAGTGTTTGAACTGCATCCCATCAAGACATGTTCCTTTTTATACAGCTACGCCTATAAATTACAAATTGTATTTTCAGGCACTTGGAGCTACATTACAGAAAGGTTTTCCTTTGTTGAATTTTCCCTGTAGTTCTGCATGTGCTTTTTTGGCATTAGCCTCTCTCTAATCATTTCTGTTTTTTTCCCCAATGCAGCTATATTTAGTCCAGGTGGTGCAAACCTGCCAGGTGGTCACCTTCGTGGAAAAATCATTCGAACAATTTTCAAAACTTCACAGCCATCTACAGAAGCAATTTCCATCACATGCCCTCCCGGAGTAAGACAGCATATTAGTCCTCATTATTCTGCTGTTAAATGGTTCTTGCTAAGTACAAGCAAAAATGTGAAGAATATGTGGTTGTTATAGTTGCTAGCAACACAAATTCTGCCTATAAGGCACTCGAACCTTTCACGTCTGTCATAGGATCTAGGGGAAATTGATCATAGTCTATTGTGGCAGCCTAACTTTGCTATGTTCTAGTTGTCCACAGCCACCTGTGATGTATACTTTTTTCACCCATTATTTTCAAGGCAGATTTATTTCTGGGAGTGGGATGATTTAGCAACAAATGGCTGAGCCTTTCTTTTTGGAGAATGCATGTGCATGGAGGAGGGATTAGGGCCTGATCCTTTTTTTTTTTTTCATATATGAAAGGCAGAACTGTCATTGACTTCATTGGGAGCATGATTGGGCCTTAAATCAGCTTTATTTTACATCAGCTACTGTGCAAAACTGTTAGCAAAAATACTTTATTATAGCAACACAGGTGTTTACATGCTGGGTCAAATCAAGGTCAGTCTAATCCAGTATCCTGTTCCTGACAGTGGCCAGTTGTGTAACAACCCTGAAGCAGACAGCTGAGGGATTATCTCCCTCCTCACTCCCCACATTAGGTCCCCTCCTGGCCTCTAACGGACACTTTCTTGAGCCCTGAAGCATGAAGTTTAACATCTCTTCCAAAAATTGTATTATGATAATTCCAGGTATTCTTGATATCTATATATATGTCCAATCTTCTTTGGAATCTCACTAAGTTCTTGCCCTCAATGATTTCCTGTTGCCAATGAATTCCACAGATTAATTATGTGTTGTGTGGAAAAGTGTGTCCTTTATCCATGACCATGGATTCTGGACATGTCAGTAACATCACATATATCGTTACTCACCAATATTGACACCCCTGAACGCGAAGCAGTCATTCTTTTATCAGTCATGCTAACCCATCCAATGGAATTGCCTTCTCTCTACAATCTCAGCTGAAGGAAAAGCAAATACTTGGCCAAAAAATTGAGTAGTTTATTTGATCCTAAATACAGGCAAAATCAGGCTCGGGTGGGCTTGAAAAATATAAAGGTCTCTAATGTTTGAACTGAAGTAAGTGGGCCAAAGTCGTCATGGTTTTGACTGGGGATGGGCAACAACTACAAATTTTATATCCAAATTCTATCTTCCCCAAAAATATGAAACAGGTTAATTCTAGAGAAATGTGAAGGAAAGATTCAGATCCCTTAATTTCTCATTGCTCAGATCTGAGGTTTGATTGGCCGATTATAATTTGAAGGCCAGTTGCAATATTCTAATTGGGATCTGAATATCTCTGAAATTCAAGGGTGTTTGAATCAGGGGTTCCATTTGAGCTCATTCATAGTTCTAACTATTGAATTATAAAATAAAATTGCAAAAAGCAGCTATTTCTATCTGCGTTCTTCGTGAGTACAGACCTTTGAAAGGCAGGAAAGGAGTTTTTAAAATGATATAAATCTATCCAAATCTGTAATGTGGCTTTTTAAAATAGTAGCTATTATTCATGTAAAACATTTTTAAAATACAATGTAAAAAGTACTTGGAAGGCTTTTAAATTACCAGAATGTGTTTTCTAGAAACCTCAAAAAGTCAATACCTCATTCTAAACCTGTTTAAGAGCTTCATAACTTTGCTATCAAAATTCAGTCCCAGCAATAACTTGTCACCACATGGTCTTGTCCCAAGAGTGAATTCTCTTTACAATTTTTCTTTAAAATGTTCTTTTAAGTTAAACAGAATTTTTAAAAACTGATATTTTCCTGTTTGAGGCTCTTTGTGCATTCCAGCTTTGATTTTAATAATTAAGAAGACAAATTATTTTCTTACTCTGGTCTTATCATTGGAATTGCCATACCAGATCAGAACATTAGTCTGTCTATGTGGTACAAACCTCCAGCATTGGCCAGTGCCATATGCTTCAGAGAAAGGGAAAAGCCCTGTTCCGTAATGTACCTACAATATCAGTTTGAAGCTGTATGATTAAAAAACAAAATGACTGATTTTTAACTTTGAAAAGAATTTCCCCATGAATATTGTTACGAACAATAAAAATGGTATAGGTCCAGATTTCCAAGATGATGATTAATAGATTGTATGGAAGAAAAAATACAAACTGGGCCTGATTTTCAGATGCGCTAAATACTTGCTACACTAGTGAATAATGAATGATGATTAATGGGAGGTGAGTTCTCAGCATCTCTGAAAATCATGCCTTTAGTGTTTAAACATGTTCTGCAAACCCTATTTGTAAGTCAGACCACAGCACTTCCAAAGAAGCACTTATATTCTGTCACTTTATCTTGTATTTGATCTACAAAGGATTTTAATTTTTTTTTAACAAGGACAACAAAAAAGGCAGTTTGCACACAAAACCATGGTTGAGGCATATTTTATAAAACAAAGATGTCACTTAGCCATGAAGTTTGGAAGCAGATCTGAATTTCCATGAAGTTCCAGGGTGTTCAGGTCTGAAGTTTTTGTTTGTTTGCCTAATAGAAAGCTGGAGGTCAGCTGCAGAGGTCAGATCCAAATTTTTGTCAACCTCAAGTGGGTTCAGAGCTGGGATTTTAGTTTCAGCTCTACACACAATTCAATGAAAGCAAGGTATTGTTAGGAAAGACTGAACACCAGAGAGATCACAAAGCTTACCCCTATATTTTACTTGAGGTTTGAAAACCATGACCATTAATTCTTGCCTTGCCTCCTCCCTCTGCCATTCAGTGTTTCCTTCAGTTACAGTCAATGAGAGTTACATCTGCATTCCTGAGGCCTTAATGTGGCCTCTGGGTTTTGGGGGATAGGGTATTGGACTGGATGTAAGGAAACATGGCTTCTGTTCTTACCTATATTGTTGAGATGCCGTGTGACCTTGGGCAAGTCACTTTACCTTAGGATGACCAGATGTCCCGATTTTATCGGGACTGTCCCGATATTGAGCACTTTGTCCCGCGTCCCGACCAAAGTACGGTCGGGACGCCATTTTGTTTCGGGGACTCCCTTCTTTTTTTTTTTTCATCAGGCGGCGGTGACAGATAGGGGGAGCGCCTTTTCAATTGTTACACTCACCCGGCGGCACTTTGGCAGCGGGTCCTTCAGTCACTGATGGTCTTCGGTGGCAGGTACTTCTTTCTTTGGCGGCAAGACTTATTACCCACTGCCGAAGTGCCGCTGAAGACCGTCGGTGACTGAAGGACCCGCCACCGGGTGAGTGTAACAATTTAAAAGGCGCTTCCCCTGCCAGCAGTCCCAATATTTTTTACTTTTCATCTCGTCACCCTACTTTACCTCCCACTCTTTGTCCATCTTGTCTATTACTGTGCCTAGCACAGTAGAGCCTTGATCTTGGTTGGGACCTCTACATGCTACTGTAATACAAATAACAATAACCAAAATGGTGGAAGTACACTATTTTGCCACTTTCGCTTTAGTTCTTCACCTACTAACAACAGACAGATCGCTTACTTGAATTTTGTGCAGAAGTGTTTTATGAGGCAGAAATTGCTTCAGGATGTTTCATATCATTAAGAACTGTCCTGTAACCAACTCAAATTTTTTTTTCATTTTTCCCCTTCCTCAAATGTATATGTTCAAGGGAGGACTTTACTTAAGCAAATAAAAATGTAGGCTGTGATAACTGGATATATGGACTGTAAACTAGATGCTTGCAGGAAGTGGGAAAAAGCTCCTTACCAGGCACATTTTAAAGTAGGCTGGACAAAGCACTTAAGAAGATTGTGAGATCTATCCGTCAATAAGCTTCCATCTGTAAAGTGTCTCAGTCTATGAAAAAGTGTTTTACTGCTGGTTGCAATATCTACAATAGGCTTTCAATATCATCCTAATCAATGTACCCTTCATATAATGACCCTCTGTAGCAAACAAACCTTTTGAAAAATCTAGTGATCATTACCTAGAGATGTAACGTAATTAGGTTTAACTTACTTAAGTCATGCAGTTTTTCACTAGATGAGAATGTCATTTGCCTGCGTAGACTTTCCCAACCAGCTGGTCTGCAGAGCTAGCCAGTGTTCCTCTGTACAGCTGCAAACTATAACTCAACATGTTGTAATCTGGCTGGCCATTTAAAAGCTGGTGGCAGCTTGTCGCTGAGCTCTGGAATCGGGCGCAGCCTGTTCAAAGTAAGGATCTGACCAGCAGGCTCTGAAAAGTCTGTCCAAGTGTCATTTCACTGGGTTGAACTGCTGGCTGGCTCTCTACTCATCTGAAGCTTTCAGGTGTCTCCTGAGAGGATAAACAGGGTTATACTGGAAAAAGGAGAATGTAAATGAATCACTGTTAAATGCCTGGAGTGGTGATGAGAAACCTAATACAATCAAATTGAAACATCCACTATTGTAAATCATGTAGATGAGAGGATGCAAAGCATAATATTGGTTTAACAATCTCATCTTAATATTAGTAATCCATATCTCAAAACCTTCGCAATTTAGCTCAGGTAGCTCTTCTGAGACGCACAATACACTCCCTCATCTTGAGAGAGAAACGGTCCTTCCAGTTCAAGGTTAATGTAATCCAATAAGGTGCACTGTTAGAAAGCTAACCTTCTGGCTGATAGAGCCACACTCTGCCTGTAAAGAAGGGAGAGGAATTTAATGATTTAAATGTAGCTTTTATAACACACTTAAGTGAAAAAATATTTAAAATTGTTTTTTAATTATTAAACCAAAGTAAAATTAATGTTAATAAAATCCAATCAAATAGCATTATTATCTATTATTATTATTATTTATTTATTGTGTTTTCATATGCTACTTGTTTTATGGTAGCACCTACAGGCCACAGTGGGGATCAGGGACCCATTGTAATAGGCCCTGTACAAACACCTAATACAAGATAGAACCTTTTCTGAAAAGCTTACAATCTAAATAGAAGAGATGGGGGGTGGAGACAAGGGAGGAAGCAAAGCTATATTGATGAGAGGCTGCAAGATTTCATTAATACTTTTTGTCATTCATTATTATTAGAAATACTAATATTTATTATAGTAGACCTAGAGCCATCAGCTGACATCAGTGCTAGGCACTGTACAAGCACAAAGACAGTCCTTTCCCTGAAGCACTTAGAGCCAGACTTTTAAAGGTATATAAGCATCTAAAGATGCAGATAGGTGCCTATTAGGTGCCCGAAATACCTTTAAAAATTTGGCCTTTACAATGAAATAGACAGACAAAGGGCGGGATGGGAAGAGAGACATACAGCTGAAGCATCTTGCCCAAGGTCACGCAAGAAGTCATTAACAGATCAACGAATAGAACCTCGGTCTCAGGAGTCCAACTCCAGTGCCCTGTCCTCTAGACCATAGTCCCTCTCCTTAAATAAAAATAATAATTAAAACAAAATCTTAAAGATGTCCTGTTGTTCTTATGTAATATAGAGTGAACAATATAATATTTTTTCAGGAGAAATAAATTGCAAGAGAAATAAAATGTCTACATGTTCTCCATTTCAGGTTTCCCCACTGGTGGCATTTACCTTTTACAGATCTTGAACACAAAAGAATGAAAGACTTAAATCTCTATGTGAAGCAGTTATTGAATGGATCCAGCAACCTGTCTAATGTACGTGATCATTTTCTATATAATAGCTTATATTGTTTTTAGCCGCTTTCTGCCAAACAGATCCAAGAGCTGTCTACAGCCCATATAAAATGACAATGCCAGACACTGCTGCACCCATTTCTGAGGTGGAACAATGATAGCATTTAACAGGACTAACTACCCACAGGCAACAAAAAGATTAGAAAATAATTTATTAGAGCTGGCTGGGAATTTTTTTACAGAATATGTTTTCCATCAAAAATGGTGATTCAGGGAAACCAAATCTTTTTAGATTGGTTTCAACAATTTCCTAATTTCAGAATTATTTTTTGGGGGAGAAAGTCTTGAAATTGTGAAAACATCCCATTTCAACATTTTCTAAACAAAAGGTTCTGGTTTTTGGTTCAAAATGACTTTTCATTTAGAATTTTAAGTTAATTAATAGTTAAAAAAAAAGAATTTTAAAAGGTCAAAATCAAAACAGAATGTTTCAAAACTTTCAAAATGAAACACTGAAATTACCTAACTGAAATATTTTTCTGATTTTTAGGGTCACAAAATTTTTGAGACTTTTTACTTTTCATCAGATTTGGGATGGACATTTCTTTTAATCTTGAAAATTTTTGCTGGACAGGAAAACTTACCCAGCACAATAATGTATGTAGCTGTGACCACACGGTAGAAATGTAAGAGGAAAGGGAAATTAGCCAGGCAAAATAACAATCAGAGCTTGTTTTCTTTTTAATAATAATGCATAATCCTGGATTGAAGATCAGCAGTAGATAGGAAATGTCAGTAGATTTCCAAAGATAGGTAACATCCACATGATAAAGCGACACTCGGTCTTGGAGAAGTGACTTCAGATCCAGACCGATTCAGTCCTCTCTACTGAGATGGCCAGTAAAAATTCAGTTTTGGGGTTAGATTTTATGTGCTGTATAGACCCTGCCCTACAGTGTAATGGGACTAAGACCACCAGTTTTTCACGAGTTCTTTTTGGTCATTAGTGATCTTAGGTTGTTTCGGGCTAGTGACTTAGGGTAGGTCTACACTACCTGCCCGATTCGGCGGGTAGAGATCGATCTTCTGGGATTGATTTATCGCGTCTCATCTAGACGTGATAAATCGATCCCGGAAGCGCTCCCCGTCGACTCCGGAACTCCTGCTCGGCGAGAGGAGGAAGCTCAGTTGACAGGGGAGCGAGCCTGCGCCGCGTGGACCCGAAATAAGTAAACTTAGTTCGATCTAGGAAACGTCGACTTCAGCTACGCTATTCTTGTAGCTGAAGTTGCGTATCCTAGATTGATCCCCCGCCCCAGTGTAGACCAGCCCTTAGAATTGAAAGGCTCTGTGTCTTAATTGTGCTCTAGGCCTGCCTCCGGTAGACTGGCTTTCATTTGGGCCAGGCACTACAGTGCAGAAACTATAACCTGGTCTACACTAGGGAAATTAAACTGGTAGAAGCCCCTTGAATATTTGCAGAGACGATCTGTACCTGTGAATAGTGGGGAGTAGAGGGGTGAGAAGGACAGAGTGAGGGCAGCAGCTTCGGCAGATGTTAGTGAGCATGCTTAGTACAAGCCAAGCAGCTGTGTACCCTGCCCCCCCCACACACACACATCACCTCTGAATATTTGTAAAATCCTTTGTGTCCACGCACACACACAAAAACTACCCTGAAATGGTCTAATAGCCAGTTAGAACACATTGCTGCTCATCTTGTTTAATAATTCATCTAATCCCCCCATTATCATCCCACAGAGCACTAGTGGCCTTGAATCAGCTCCCAGAATGCACTGCTACTGGGAGCTGAGTGGGAATTGCGGGGTAGGTACCCAGAGGACACTGTAAATTAAACTGTTTAGAACAGTACTCTTGTGGATAGAGGGCAAAACTTAAATCACTCTAACATGGGTAGTGTGAATGCACAATGCAACCAGTTCGTTTACCAATGGTTCAGTTGATACACAGAGTTCAGTTCCAGTGCAGACAAGAACTGTGAGCCAAGGAGATGAGAGTTTAGGGACAGCTATTAAAATGATGACAGAGAAACTAATCTTTTACAGTAGAATATGTGCTGTAGTTAATGGTGTACAAGACTCAGTGAGCCATATTAATGGAAGGAATAATAGGTGGATAGTTTTCATCTGTAAAATGTTATTGTCTGCTGTACATTGTCTTCCTACCCATTATGTATCTAACCAGTAATTCTAGTGATCATCTTTATGTAGTCACTGATGTTCCAAAACCCCTGAATTGTGATATTTTACTTTAATGTAGCTCTCCTGCCAGGGGATGTTAGATATTCTGAACATACTAACATATTTAGATCAAGGAGATTGGTTCAGTAGGTAATTTTCTTTATATTAATGGCTGAGAGATCCTTGTTTTTTAAATAGTATCAACTTTCCCTTTCCCCATAGTGGATGTTTGGTTAAGTTCCAAGCAGAAAGTATTCATTAGGGGATTTTCTTGATAAAAAATTATTGTACTTACTTGCTTCTGTCTGCCTTCTCATCTCAGACAACTTTATAGTCAAATCTGTCCTTTTTCTCATCTGACTAGAACACCTAGTCTAAGCCATATATAATGATAGTTCTCTGTTCAAGAGTTACTTGTATTTTTACTATGCATTAGTAAAAATGTGCAGTAATAAATAATTAAGAAGTTTGTGAAGAATAAATGTTTGGTGTGTCTTGAAAATGCAGGTGCCTATAGAATGAAACTTTGTCTTTTACATCTATTGACCTGATAATTTTTGTCCTACTGAATTGTGTTTTAGCCAGGTTGAGGCCTAGGGTGTGTGCTCAGGCTGTGGAGACCCAAAAAGTGGAAGAGATTTTAATTATAAATACCTCTGTCTGCCATTTCTAAATTGATTATCCTGATTGCCTAGACATATATTGTCACCTTGTGCAACTATGAAAACTCTTGTTCTGCTTTTGCAGGAGGTACTGCAAACTCAGACTTATCATTATGTAACAAAAAATTCTAGAATTAAGGAGAATTGGACTACACTCAGATTTCTCACTGACACATGTGAGTGCATGCTTTTCAGACCAAACTAAGTGCTTATTACTAAAGCAGTGTTATGTTCAAGACTGGCCTTTTCTGTTAAATGATTTAACATGGTGGGGAGAGTGAATATCTACCTTATTGTTTATATTGTAATTCTGATGGAGTCAAACCCTTATTTAAAACATTTAAAATACCAATACAATATATTTTAAAGAATAGACGTTTCAAATTATTGACACATACCAATGTCCATATACAGTATATTCATATACTGTGACAGGATCTATAAACTCCACACTAGACTTGAAGGGGTTAAGGAGCAGTTCTTAGCCCAGGTGACTGCATCCCCCTACACCTGCAGAGCCTGATCCTACTGGAAGAGGAGTTTAAAAGGGAGCCAGACAGTTCAGATGAGAGGGCAAACATACCTATCCTGTGAGCTCCTAAACAAGGGTGCTGCAGAAGCCCTCACTGAAAGGAAGGGGTTAGCACCTGAGCCCAGCTTGGCTGAAGGTTCAAATTTTTGTTTGTTTTGTGTTGTTTTGCTGTCTTATGTTACACTTCGGGCATTTGGGGAGAGGTGATGGTAGGAAATGACCCAGGGAGGCAGCCTCAAGGCGCTCTAGGACATTTGATATTGTTGTCTCTCATAGGACCCTAGGCTGGAGCCGGGTGGAGTGAGGGGGCCTGGGCTCCCCTAGCAACCACGCTTGTTGAAGAAAGGCATAAACCTCCCTCCCACCCCTCCTCTCCAAAGTAAGGAGAGGACGGAGGTGCTGAGAGCCTTGGGGGGAAGGCAAACCATCTGCAGGAGTCCACAGGTGGGCTGAAGACCCTTGGGACTCTGTATAATTTCCCTAGACTTCCTTCCTCTGGAAGGAAGTAAACTAATTTGGTGACCCAGCTGGAGGATCACCTACCTAAAGGTAGGTCGCCATAGTATTGGAGTAGATGCCAGTGGGAGACACTGGACATGGGGGAAGGTGGCGGCCCAGTGACCTAGCCACTAGGTGATGCCACTGGTAAGCCCAACCCCCAGTAACACATACATTAATTTTACATAAGGGTTCAATCCTATAACTTCTTACAATGAGGCATAATAAATCAATGGGGCTACTCACAGTGGCTTCAGTACTGGAAAGTATTGAAGCATGTGCTTAATCCCATTCCTATTCAAGGAAGTGCTTAAGCGTATGCTTAAATTTAAGCATGTGTTTAAGTGTCATCGATTTCTAGTGGTCTTAATAACATACTTAAGAGTAGGGTTGGCGGGAAAACAAGAATTCAGTTTCTTGTAAAAATTTTGAGGTTTCGGCATTTGGTTTATTCCACATCAGGACAAAACCAAGACCTTTCAAAATTTTCTAGAGACCCCCTCCTGATATATTTTAACAAAAGTTGTCTGAGTGAATTTTCTTTTGTAAAACATTGAAACTAGTATCCATCTGGCTACAAACAGGAATTAAAACAGCAAATTTCTAGTATGAATGCATCTTTATTTTGATATTAAGTAGAGTAGCTTAAGTCAATGATAAAGGACAAATGTCAGCACATTTTTTTAGTTTCATTTTATTTCCATGAAATCAATTGTATTACATGCATGATAACAGAAAAATATTGTAATTTTGCACCAATTATATCATGGTTGGTTAGTTAGTTGCATATACTGGGGCAATAATCATGGATAAACATGAGAACATGTTCAGAAATATTTGGACTCATGCAGTTTTGCCTCATTAAATGACAGCAGCCAAGTGGTGTCTTGTTGTGGGAGAGCAATCCAGAAACTGGTTGAATCATCAAGACAGTGAAGACACAATAAATTGAAGGTTTGAAACATGGGAACAACAAAATTGCACATTATCTCAGTGTAAATCAAATCTATGACATTCACAGGCAGTCTTTTTTTTTTTATGCCCACTGCTAACTCTAGCTGAGTGATGGGCTAAATGGAGATTGCAGGTCCATAACAATCCAAAAGCCATAATTTATCAAATAAGTTAGGGCTGTCATAGTGGCTCATCGTTTTAATGCCATGCTGTAGGAGACTATCCACTCCCTAAAGAGTCAAAACCAAATTAAGGCACCATGAATTGAGTCTGCTCTTGGGTCCTGTGTCAAGCAGCAACATGTCCATTGTTGACTAAGGTGATTTTTTTTCTACGTAGTTTGAAGGGAGAAGTTGCACCTGGCCCTGGCCTACAAAAAGCCTAACTTCAGTTATGAAACTGAATATAAAGTAATGTTAATTTATCAGCCCTCAATAAATAGGAAACTAGCAATCAATGTACCTGAGTGTGTGTGAGGGGTTGCTGTTTAGAATTCATAAACTTACTCAGCTGGGTGTGAATTATTTTCTCATCTCTTCTTGTTTAAAAAAGTGTGGTGTTTATTTTGGTTTCCATATATTGGATTTACAGTGTGCTCATGCAGCTCACAGATTTTAGATTTCAGTTCCTATCCTGCCAAAATGCATGTGCTTAATTAAACATACCTGATTTTTCCCATTGAGTTCATGCATAAAGGTTTTTTGTTTGTTTTGGGAGGCGGGTAGGTTTGGTTTTTGAAAATTTCATAGAAAACTCAATTAGCAAAACTACACTACCTTAACTGTGGGGAAGGTGAAGTTTATTGGTTTTTTTCCCCCTGTGTACAATTGTTTTTACTTATCCATAAGATACTTCTAAAAACATTGGGCCAAATTAAGTATTAGTGTAAGCACATAAATATCCATTGATTTCATTGAAATTGTACTACTAACATCAGATGTGATTCTAGCACATTGAAATGTACAGGGCCTGATTTTCATCTATACTGAAGTCTTTTTACACCACTCTGCCAATGTAAAGATGCTTTACATTTGGTGTCAATTGAAATGGCTGTAAATTACATAAGTACCCATTTTAAGACCTTAGTATAAATGAGAATCAGGCTGATAATTTTGCACCTTTTGCTAGACTAACTAATGCTTTGCAATATCAAACTAATTTAGGTTGAAAAGGGACATGCCTGTATTTAAAAAAAATTTCACATCTTCCTTTTACTTGAGCAAAGAAATCCCTCATAAATATAATGGAAGGTTGTATAACCTCCAAGGCCAAATTCTCCCCTCATTTACATAGTGGTGTAAGTCCAGAATAACCCAGTGATGTCACTGGAGCTACTCTGGATTTACACCAATGCAAGTGAAATCAGAAAATGGCTCCAGTGTTCATTTCATGGGATTGTTCTAATGTGATGGAAATAATGAGGGTCTTGAATTTTTACTTTTCATGTACACACTGCAATCAAGCAGAGCCAAAATAGATAGGGCTCAAAGTCTCCTATCTTCCCCTATCATTTCCTGAAGATGTCATAGCTGCAGCAGGGTCATCTTTTTCTGATTTCTTTCTTTCCTGCTGCTTCTCTGGCCTGTTGAACTGTAACAGAAGCATGGGAGTTCTCAGACCCAAGACCTACTCTAACACGAATAGAGAAGATAGGCAGACAGCTGAAAAAACAGATCAGGTTGATTCTTTTTCTACTAGAATTATTGCTGGCTAGAAATGTGACTATGATTAATTTATTTGCCCAAGTATTAAGATATTTTTTGCTTAGGCTCCTGAAGAGATGCCTGGCCAAAGTCTACTGTGTTACACCAGTGTAACTCCAGAATATATACACTAAAGTCAGTAGAATTAGGAGTTCTAGATTTATACCAGCGTACCTGAGAGCAGAAATTTGGTCCTTTCAATTTTAACAGCTGAGCATATTGATGAATTCTGAACAGAGACACACCCACAGCTCAGGTACATAGATTCCCCTAACAGAATATTTGATTTTTTTATTCTACCGGGTGAACATCAGCCATTAAACTTTACAGATTATATTTGTATTAGATAAAAATAAGACCAATGATGGGAGATTTGCCTAAAATTCCTAGTATAGGCATTGTTTTAAGGGACTTAAACTAAACTTACTGACCTGGGGAGAACATTTCTCTCTGTGAAAGAGTAGTTGAGTGTTTGTGGTCAATTCACTCCTTGGCTTATGTTGAAATTGACAACACGGGTCAGTTACTGTCATTCATGGTGATGTATCCTTTGTAACATGGATACCTATTCACTTGGAAATGTACTGAGGCCACCAAAACCAACACCAAACACTTCTGATCACTAGCAGTTAATCTTTAATGGAATGCAGGTGCTCAACCATTTACAAAACATACTATTTGTGTTCATTTAACATGTACTGTCTTAGGCTCTGATACATCAGTCTGTCCCTGTTCAGCAAAGCACTTAAGCACATGCTTAAGTCCCATTGACATTGACTGCAATTGGACTTAAGCACAAGCCTAAAGTTAAGCATGTGTTTGTGTCTTGCTGAATAGGGATGAACTTAAGCATGTGTTTAAATTATTTGGTAAATGAGCGTGTCCTGTACTATGCAGACATACTCCCGATACTTAAGATCCCAGCCTCCTCTCAGTTTGCTGAGCAGTTGCTGTCTCTCAAGCAGTTATGGGCTGGATGCCTATTACAAGAAACACATTGGAGATCTTTTCCTTGGCCTTGGCAGCGTTTTCACGTGCCCTATATGGGCTGCCCAATCTGCCCTTGGGTCCTGGGCTGTCAGAGGCACTTTTTTTTTTCCTTTTCACTTGCCAACACTAACCTTTCTTGTCTCCCTATTTGTGTTGTTACCATGCTGAGTACGTCATTGTTCTCAATCTCTCTCTGTCACACACACACATACACACACACACACACACACAGAGAGAGCAAAATTCATGCCTTGAAATCAATAATGAGGCAAATTCATGCCTTGAAATCAATAATGAAGCACCAGGGATGAACAGTGCCCATTATGTTCATGCCTGTCATGGGATTTTGCACCATTTGCGATGTGCTCTTAAATGACGCTGCACGTACTAGTGAAAATGAGAACTTGCAATTATTGCAACCTGAAATAACCCTCCGCTCTTCCTACTCAGTACTCTCCCTGTATCACCAATATAAATCTACCCATCAGGTGTTGAAAGAGCAAGCAAGAGGAAGTAGAAAGACAGGATGCTCAGTAAAGAATTTTTATTTCCCTTTCAAATGTGTTAACATATTCTTCCTTCTGCCTCCTCATACCTTTCCTCTTGAGTTTGTGATGGTAGGAGGACTACTTACATTTATCTGCTTTCTTTTCATACTGTGAAATAAGGGCCGAGCTGCCAAAAATATACTCCTTCAAACGCTGAGTCTCCCTACACCTGCCTATAGAGACTTATGCTGAAAAAGCAAATAAGGGTCCCACAGGGAATAAGCCTATTGTTTAATAAATGTTCAAGATGACACTACTACCTGAAGCAGTGTATGTGTTCACATGTGAGATATCCCCAGAAGATGAAAGTTACCTTGTATTTGTCAATACTCGGCATTATCTGTGGAGTACTGGCACTTTCTTGCTAATCACCATTTCTACTGTTTGAATCAAGAAAAGTGACATTTTTAGTAGCATTTTGGAGGTTTTATGTTTCAAACAGCAAAATAAAAAATAAAAAGCAAAAACAAATGTCAAAATAAATCCAAATTGTTAAATCATATCTGAATGCTGAGCATATGTTCCTTGCTCTTCTATCTGCTAATCCCAGATGTTAATTGCTCTAGGAGCTACATTTGTCATTAAGCTCTTCTTTTTCTGTTTTTGTCTCTTGCTGCATTTTCTCAAACTGAAGCAGGACATGCTGTTGATAAGAGACATCTTATTTCTCTTAGCCCTGTAAAATGCTGATGACATTTGAATGCTGGAATCTGAAAAGGCTTTTGTGCAGCATCCAGTTCGTTATAGTGTCAATCCCAGTAACACCAATATAAATGTGGCTAGTCTAACCACATTAAAGCATGGACAATCTGACATGCTGCTTTATGAAAAAGCTAATAAAATGCAATTACTGTCCAGCTTTGATTCAGAACTCTTATAAGTGTTCATTTTGAAATTCACATTTTTATTGCTCTGCACAATATTTGAGACCAGGGGATTTGGTTTATTGCTTTACTGCTCTAAAACTGAATTCAACTACCTTTTACATCTGTTTACTAGAGCACCTGGGTCAGTTAACACAAATAAAATCTCTAATCTAGCACAGGAGGTGAGGCCTCTTTAAACAGTGTGGTGAAAAATGATCCTCTTCTTTCCATTTGCATGTCTGACCTCTGTGAGGAAGTTAACTCTTTATTAGCCTTGTTAGAATAAGAGGGTACAGAGAGCCAACAGAAGACGTTTGCACCACTTAAGTTAAGTGTTGCCACAGACTTTACACTGATCCAGTGCATGGGGTGAATTTCACCCTGCGTGCAGGGGACCAATGCAAGACCTTCTACACCACTTCCTCTCCACAGAAGGGCTATACAGGGGGTGGTGATGAAATTTTTGACAGCATATTTACCAACTAGAAACACTAATCTGAGACCATGTTTTGACCTTGCTGTTGTGAGGCATGCTGACAGGAAGAAGCAAAGACATAGTGTCCCTGAGTCATCCAGCTAGTACAGGGCAGGATGGCTCATGGGGCCAAGTTGCAACTCCCTCAGGCGTGCTTCTTTCATACACCCTTGTTAGTGCCTGCTGTCAAACCCAGTTTTTACACAGATGGTTGGGGCTGTGATTACACCCCATTCAGGGATGCAAATGTGCATCTGGATTCACAGAGCAACATCCATGGGAGTACGAGGTCCCTATCCTGCCATGCGGCCCTGCGGTGGGAGGGAAGAGGCTCCCCTTTCCCCCCTCCTCTAGTGCATGTGCAAGAGACAAACCAGCCCATTGCCCTTCGGGGCCAGTGCTGGAAAATGGAGCACATCCCCCACCCATTCAAACCATGTAATATTTCTGTTTTTTTAATTTGATTTCAGAATGAGCACGTCCTCAGCTTTTTCCTCGACGGGTCCAAAACCGACTGGCTGGAAGAATCTGCACTTGTTAGCCTAGGCATGTAAATTTTTAATTTTGATCACTTTAAGAGGGAATTGGTCTTGGTGACATTGAATGCTGCAGTGCAGAGGTGGGTCTAACCCAGGGGTGGCCAACCTGAGCCTGAGAAGGAGCGAGAATTTGCCAATGAACATTGCCAAAGAGCCACAGTAATATGTCAGCAGCCCCCCATCCGCTACCTCCACCCAGCGCCTCCTGCCCACTGGCAGCCCCGCCAATCAGCACCTCCCCCTCCCTACGCCTCCCACCCACTGCAATCAGCTGTTTTGCAATGCGCAGGAGGCTCTGGTGGGAAGGAGAGAGGAGCGAGGGCATAGCAGGCTCGGGAGAAGGAACAGGGGCTTTGTAGGAAGGGGTGGAGTGGTGGCAGGACCTGGAGCAGAGCAGGGGGTTGAGCCAGTGGCGTAGCCAGGTTTAGAGCACGGGGAGCGGCGCTATAAAAAGGCGCCTCCCCGCTCCCCCTGTACTCACCCAGCGGCACTTTAAAGGGCCGGGGGCTCCAGCCGCTGCGGAGCCCCCGGGCCTTTTAAATCCCCACCCGAGCTGGCTCCAGCAGCGGGGCTGGGGGGGCGCTTTAAAGGGCCCGCGGCTCCCCACAGCGGCAGGAGCCACCGGCCTTTTAAAGCACACCCCCCCCAGCCCAGGTCCGGCAGTGGGGCTGGGGGGGGTGCGCTTTAAAGGGCCCGTGGCTCCCCGCAGCGGCAGGAGCCGCCAGCCTTTTAAAGCGCCACCCCTCCCAGCCCAGCTCTGGCGGCGCCTTAGCGCCGCTTCTCCTCACAGGGGGAGCGGCCGCTCCCCCTGCTTCTCCCCCTGGCTACGCTACTGGGTTGAGCAGTGAACACCCCACAGCACATTGGAAATTTTGCATCTGTAGCTCCAGCCTCGGAGTCAGCGCCTATGCAAGGAGCTACATATTAACCTCTGAAGAGCCACATGCGGCTCCAGAGCCACAGGTTGGCCACCCCTGGTCTAACTGAACCCACAGGTAAACGTGTTTTTTGTTTGTATATGTGACTATAATAACCAGTAAGTAATTCAGCTCACTTTTTATTTCCTTACTCATAGAAGTTCATACAAATATTTTTAATACAATCTGCAGCCCCAATTGGCTTTGACATCCCTTTCCCCACCAGTTGTATTATTTCTAGCTATACTTATGTCATAATTAAAACAAATATATATTTACACTTGAAACAAACTAGGCCAGTGACCTTTTCTTCTTAAAACCCCTCTTCATATAACAATCTTAAGGAGGAGGATTTGAGGTATGACAAAGTATCATGCATGTGTTGAGACAGGGAAAGAATAATGTATGCTAGCGATCACCTGTCAATAAGGGTCTTTCACAATGAGTGGGGCATGTAAATAACAATATGTGGTTAATCTTGCCTAAGTATGCATTATTACTTATAGAAATAGCACTACTATATACTGCTCCTCAGTAATTAATAATACTCTGCACATTGCTTCCTTTACATGTCTAAATTCCTAACCAACTCCCTCTTCTGTCCTGAAGCCCCACCAATGAGCTATCTTGTTGGCTTTGTTGTTACCTAGTGCTGACTCTTGCATATTAGCGCATCTTCTGCAGTCAACTTGGGGGGTAGGGGAAATAAAACCTAATGCTAAAAGCCATGGTTCTTCTACTCTGCCTGCACCAAAACAGTTCATCCATTTGCTGTATATTCCAAACGATAAGAAAGCTCCAGGATACCCAGTTATCCACATTTTATAACTGAGTGTCTGTTAGCAATACCACATCCCTTCCATGTCCAATGTGCTTGTTCCTCTTCTTTACAGACTGAGGCTCTGCTCCTTGGCTATACCACTCTAGTGACACAAAGCAATTCTAATTCTGGCTTAACCAGCCACTGGAGGATTCCCCTTGTGTAGGGAGATGCTGTAGTGGTGTAGAATTGCTATAGTGGCTCCTATTGCCCCTCTCCCTGCAGCACAAGAGCCATGGCCAAGACATCTCTGTACCCCCATCAACTCCTTTAGGGCCATTGGAAACCGGTAATGGTTGCTCTAATACAGCTTGTAGCCTGGGTTCATGGGCTATGTTCTATAGCTCTCTATGGCTTCTTTTACTGTAGTATCTGAGTACCTCGCAGTCTTAAATGTATTTATTTTCCACACCCCTGAGAGATAAGGAACTACTGTTACCCCCCTTTTACAGATAAGGGACTGAGACTGATGTCACATGATGAGTCTGCAGAAGAGCAAGGAATTGAACCCAGTGGACCATCCATATAACCATTATGTAGCCAATGGTACACGGGTTAAAGAAGAAAACCTTTCACTCTGTGAACTAGACCATCATTTATTTTCTGAGTATTTAGTGAGCTACAAAGCTATCATATCTATAACCCAACCTTGTTGGTTAACTCTTTACATTGTTATGGTGATGTGGGGGCCACATAAGACTAGTCAGAGGGAGGGGGATACAGCAGATGTACAAGTTAAGATCCATATGCCTTTAATAATCAGAGATAGGGGTATAGGGAGCCATTTGCCTGCAGGGGAACTTGGCTTTCAAAAGTTTGGGAAATGATGCTTTAAATAAGCAAGGCATCTGTGTCTTACAGGAATATTCATCTCCAATTACCCTAGAAAACAGAGAATGTTGTAATTTTGAGGGTCAGACAATCACATAGATTTTTCAAATTGAAGTAGTTAATGCCCTTTCTCATTGTTCTAATGTCCAAATCCTGAGGTCTTTACTTGGCTATGGAGGGGAATTTCCCCGTGCTTGCACATTATTATTTGTATCTCAGTAGCAGTCATAGATCAGGGCTCCATTGTGCTTGGCACTGTACCAGCACAGAACACAAAGGTGGCCCTAAATTGCATACAGAGAGTAGCCACCTCCAGAGCACTGTTCCCTCAACTTCCTTTGGAAAGTGGGAAGAGGTGTGAGAGGGTCTAGAAGCCCCCTGTCAGTCCCCTTCAACTCTATAGGAGTCGTAGGGAGCTGGCAGTTCCTGAAAGATGTAATACTAGAGGCTCAACATAATGCTATCCCAATTCAGAGGAAAGATAAGAAGAGCCACAGGAGACCAATGTGGCTGCACAAGGAGCTTTTTAGCTATCTAAAACCCAAAAAGGATATGTACGGGAAATGGAAGGAGGTTCATGTTACTAAGGATGTATACATGGGAATAGCTCAAGAACGTAGGGAGAACATCAGGAAAGTCAAGGCAAGGAATAAGTTACAACTGAGACAACAAGAAGGGGTTCTACAAATATGTCAGACAAAAATGAAAGATCAGGGATGGTGTGGGTCCGCTGCTCAATGGAGAAGGTGAGCCGGTAACGGAAGATAAGACGGCAGAACTTCTCAGTGCCTACTTTGCTTCACTCTTCATACAAAAAATAACGTGACCCCATGACTAGCGAAGTTATTCTAGAAAATAAAGGGAAATAAATGTAGATGGGGACAAGTAAAGAACACATCAGAGTTCTTCTGACTAATTTGAATGAATTCAAGTCAGTAGGGCCTGTTGCCATTTACCATAGGGTTCTGAAGAAATCTTAGAGCCACTGGCAATAATATTTGCAAACTATGGATGATAGGAGAGGTACTGGAAGACTGGAGAAGGGCTAATGTGGTGCCCATCTTTAAAAGGGGGGAAAGGAGAAGCCGGGGAACTATAGACCAGCCAGTTTGACCTCGATACCTGGGAAGCTACTAGGGCAATGTACAAAACATTCCATTTGCAAGTACCTGGAAGATAAAGGGGTGATCGCTGAGAGCCAGCCTGCATTTACCAAGAACAGAACATGCCAAACCAGCTTGATTTCCTTCTTTGACAAGTTAACTGGTTTGGTGGAGAGGGGGAATGAGGTGGACATAATATACTTGGACTTCAGCAAGACTTTAGACACAGTTCCACATGACATTCTCATAAGTAAGCTGGAGAAATACAGGCTCGGTAGAACTACCATTAAGTGGATGCATAATTCGTTAAACAACTGGAAACAAAGAGTAGCTATTAATGGAATGATAACAGATTGGAAGGAGGTCTCAAGTGGGGTTCCACAGGGATCTCTTCTGGGTCTTGTGTTATTTAGCATCTTTATTAATGACCTGGATGTAGGAATAGAGAGCATACTGATCAAATTTGTAGGTGACACAAATCTAGGGAGGATTGCAAATACTTCTGAGGATAGAATTAAAATTCAAAGGGTTCTTGATAAATTGGAGAAACTGGGCTATAGACAACAAAATGAAATTCAGCAAAGACAAATGTAAAGTGCTACACTTAAGGGAGAAAAACCAAACACACACACACAATGGAGAATAACTGGCTTGGCAGCAGTACTGCTGAGAAGGATCTGTGCGTTGTGGTGGATCACAATCTCAACATGAGTCAACACTGCAATGCTGTTGCAAAAACAGCAAATGCAATTTTGGGTTCCATTAAGAGAAGGTATAGCACGCAAGTCACGGGAGATGATAGTGCCACTCTGCTCAGTGCTGGTTAAGCCACAGCTGGAATACTGTGTCCAATTTTGGTCACCGCTGTATAAAAAGGATATAGAGAAACTGGAAAGGATCCAGAGATGAGCAACTAAAATCATCAAAGGGATGGAATGTAAGATATATCAGCAAAGGCTGAAGGAACTCAGTATGTTCGTTTGAAAAAAGAGACATGATAGTGGTTTTCAAATACTTGAAGGCTACCATAAGAAAGTTGGAGAAAATTTGTTCTCTCTTGCCACAGAGGGCAAGACAAGAGGCAATGGGTTCAAACTACAGCATAGCAAATTTAGATTAAATATCAGGAAAAACTTCCTAACTGTAAGAACAGTAGTACAATGGAACAAACTTCCTATGGAAGTCATGGAATCTCCTTCACTGGAGGTTTCAAAAGGAGGTTGGATAGCTACAACAAATCCTACATCTTGGCAGCGGTAGGGGGTAGATTAGATAACCCTGGTGGTCCCTACTAACCCTATGGTTCTATTATTCTATGGGGAAAGGTACAGTGCGTTGCCCTGTGTGTCTGTGGGTTCCCATAGAAGCCCTGGGATCTTCCTGGGTTGAAGATGGGCCCTGAGCATATTCTCAAGGAGTAAAGCCCATCCCTACATTTAGTGGAGTGATGGTGTAGAAGGAGGGGAATTCTGTGAGAAGAATTCTGGGTGGAGACACCTTCCCTCTTCCCTTCCCCCGCCCAGAGACTTTACTCCTTTTTTCTATATATGGGATGATTCAGGCCTCCATTTTTACTGTCTCTCTATTCTGGCAAAACTCCACTTGGCTTTAATGAGAGTTTTGCCTGAGTGAGAACTTGGTGATTTGTCCTTCAGCCCTGTCTCTTAGTTAGAATGAATATAAAATAAAAACAATACTCCATAACAAGCAGATTATGAATTTTGATTGACAACATCCTTCACTTACATCACTTTAATTTTCAAAGATTGTAGGTAATTACAGTCATTAAAGAGAGTAAAATAAAAATTAAAATGTATGAATTTGTACTGTGCTCCTAGCAATGAAGAGATTAAAACTCAGTGCCAAATTTACTTTGTCATGAATACAGATGCGGTATTCCCACTGGGATACATTCTGAAACATTGTACACATCCTGTTACTCTTAGCTTCCAAAGGGGGGGAACATATATCAAAAATGATTTTGCCTAAGGTGTCTCATGATGACCAAAAAAATGTTATTTTGTGGGAAAATATCCATCAAAACAATTCTGATATTCAGTGATGTTTATTTTTCTGTTACTGAATTACATCTGCTGAAACTATTAAAATTCCAGACCATTCAACTATACACTGTGAAGAAATGAAATGGTTGCTGTCATTTCTAATGGTTCACATATAGGCCAAGCTTTGTGTTGGCACAATTAGGCGCAGCACCAGTGATGTCAGTAGAGTTGTGCCCATTTATACCAGCAGAGAAATAGGACTTATCTCCTTTTAAAACAAGAGCCAGGCTCATTGAAGGGGGGAGATGTGCATTACACCTCCCTGTGCAGGCTTTACTCCCAGTGCCTAATGTGGGAGTCACCCCTAGAGAGACCAGACTGTTGTACTATTCCTTGCGATACATGACAACTCTCTCTGCTGCACTTGCTCATATGTGCTTCTTGTTGTGTTCCTAGTATTTCATCTTTTGCAGGCCATCAGTATATCATGATGTCTTATGAAGCCAAATCTAGGAAAGAGATTGTTAGGAGCTAATCTTTCAACAGCTGATGACAGGAGGATTATAATTCTCTACCAAACTGTCAGTAGAGCAGTTGGTCATTTTTGCAGTATTCTACCCCAATCCACTCAAACTGAACTGGTTCCATCAGCCTTTCATGGTAGATCATTAAATCAGGTCTTGAGAGGAAAGGTGTGAGACAAATCAAAGAATGCAGAAGATAGAATAAGATTTACCTACCTTCAAGGTGTGCTGAGAAGCTTGTTTAGTTAGTGTTTGCACAGCACTTTGCAATCCTTTGATGTATAAAAGCAAAGTATTCTTCCAGGGTAGTTTCCCTCAGGAGATTTGATCATCTTCTCTGTATCTGTTGCCTTACTTTCTTAATTTCTCATACAACATGGCAACTACAGTGCATGGTTTGTTTAAAAATGATGATTCCAGAAACATTGGAGAGCATAAAGTAGGGCTGTAATTTTCTTTTTAAAATGGCCATCCAAATAAATAAGGAGAACACAAACCTGGCAACACTGCAAATCATTCATCCTGAAGTTGCAATTAATTTCCAAATAAATTAGCTTGCTTAGTTTTCAATCATCAAAAATAAATAAACCCACAGCTGACTCAAGCCTTACCCTGGAGTCCCAGGGAAGGAGCATCCACAAGTCATATTAAAAGAACTTGTGAACTCTATTTAGCCCTGGGGCCATGCTTTGGGCACTCATAGGAGCTTCAGTGAGCGTAGGACCAATCCTTAGAAGTCAAATCTTGATTCGATTGAAGTCATTGGGAGTTCTGACTGTGTCTTCCATTAGACAAATGTTTGGCCCTTGTTTATAAGAGAGAACAGACAGAGCACACCATCTTTTAACAATGCAGAGCCCAAGCATGCGGGTCCACCAGCTGCTCCGTATCCAGATTGGGCATCAGAGCAGGTGTGCGCCAGTATAGTTTAGGTCGAAATTCTGGTCTCAAAAGAAAATGGCAAAACGCCCATTTACTTCAATGGGACAACAATTTGGCACTGAATGCAGGAGTGTCTAAACTGTTACCTGATGGCTAAAAGCAGCTGATGGCATCTGGCTGCTATTGTTAATTGTAGCTGATGGAAGTTGAAGTTGGTTAATGCCTCAGAGGAGCCTCCTCAGTGCCTTGCTGAATCAGACTCCTTGTGTTCATTTTTTTTCCTTTTTCTTCCTTGTGTACAGTTCATTTTATCTTTGTTGTTAAAGCCGTTTCTCATATACATTGGAAAAAGGCAAAAAAAATAATATTAAAATAGCCATGCTCATATCTATGGTGTCTGTTTCAGACCTCAGATTTTCATGTGATTAATATATGTATTTCCCCTGGTGTATTGCACTGTCCTCAACCTAGTTAAACAATTAATACATTTATTTCTTGCATATAAAAATGCCGATTGCAAGGGAAGAATTCCTCCATTGGATGGAAAATTTCACTTTCTAAAACATTAATAGAACAGATAAAAAAGGGGCGGGGCAGGACATGATGCTCAACTGAATTCTAACACGATGCTCAACTGAATTCTAACACTGTCATTTACACTCTGAGATCTGATGCGCTTTCTACACAGCTGAAGTTGACCTCAACAGAGCCCCCAAGAGAATTGTACCCTTATGTTCAAACACAACTCCCTGTTTCGTACTCAAGTATTCTATCCTCTGTATTTTTATAACTGCTTTAGCACAATTTTTATGGCTATTCATGAAAAACTATTTAACCACTTTCCATGTGCTTCTAATTACCCAAGAGAAACACTGAATCTACGAAGTTCTGCAATTCATTGGATTTTTTTCCTTCCCCTCCTGTCTCTGTTTAAGTGATTCCTAATGATGCTCACCTAGTCACTATGCAAAATCAGAACGGGGTTGAGAGTAGATTGTTATAACAAAATCATTCTAGCATTGAAATTAGGGCTGTTGTGCACTTACAAAAATTAATTGTGCGCAATTAATCGCACTGTTAAACAATAACAGAATACCATTTATTTTTGTTTTCTACATTTTGAAATATATTGATTTCAATTACAACACAGAATACAAAGTGTACAGTGCTCACTTCATATTTATTTTTGATTACAAATATTTGCACTGCAAAAAAACAAAAGAAATGGTATTTTTCAATTCACCCAATACAAGTATTGTAGTGCAATCTCTTTATCATGAAAGTTGAATTTACAGAAGTAGAATTATGTACAAAAAACCCTGCATTCAAAAATAAAACAATGTAAAACTTTAGAGCCTACAAGTCCAATCAGTCCTCCTCCTTGTTCGGACAATCGCTCAGACAAACAAGTTTGTTTACATTTGCAGAAGATAATGCTGCCTGTTTCTTGTTTACAATGTCACCTGAAAATGAGAACAGGCATTTGCATGGCACTGTTGTAGCTGGTATCACAAGATATTTACATGCCAGATGCACTAAAGATTCATATGTCCCTTGATGCTTCAACCACCATTCCAGAGGACATGCGTCCATGCTGATGGCGGGCTCTGCTCGATAACAATCCAAAGCAGTGCGGACCGACGCATGTTCATTTTTATCATCTAAGTCAGATGCCACCAGCAGAAGGTTAATTTCCATTTTTGGTGGTTTGGACTCTGTAGTTTCTGCATGAGAGTGTTGCTCTTTTAAGACTTCTGAAAGCATTCTCCACACCTCGTCCCTCTCAGATTTTGGAAGGCACTTCAGATTGTTAAACCTTGGGTCGAGTGCTGGAGCTATCTTTAGCAATTTCACATTGGTATCTTCTTTGCATTTTGTCAAATTTGCAGTGAAAGTGTTCTTAAAACAAATACATGCTGGTTCATCATCCGAGACTGCTATAACATGAAATATATGGCAGAATGCAGGTAAAACAGAGCAGGAGACATACAATTCTCCCCCAAGGAGTTCAGTCACAAATTTAATTAACGCATTATTTTTTAATGAGTGTTATCAGCATGGAAATATGTCCTCTGGAAAAGTGGCTGAAGCATGAAGAGGCATATGAATCTTTAGCGCATCTGGCACATAAATATCCTGCGAGGCCAGCTACAACAGTGCCATGCGAATGCCTGATCTCACTTTCAGGTGACATTTGTAATTAAGAAGTGGGTAGCATTATCTCCCGTAAATGTAAACAAATTTGTTTCTCTTAGCGATTGGCTGAACAAGAAGTAGGACTGAGTGGACTTGTATGCTCTAAAGTTTTACATTGTTTTGTTTTTGAGTGCAGTAATGTAACAAAAAAACCCTACATTTATAAGTTGCACTTTCACGATAAAGAGATTGCACTACAGTACTTGTATAAGGTGAATTGAAAAATACTATTTCTTTTGTTTATCATATTACAGTGCAAATATTTGTAATAAAAAATATACAGTGAGCACTGTACACTTTGTATTCTGTTACTAGCATCTGCCATATGAACTTGTCAAATGGAAGGAGTTGTACGGGCCCATGACTTCTGAAATAAGTCAGTGTGTGTGTAAGATGGGTTGTATGTTGCCACAGAGGCTGTCTACCATCACCAACCAAACCCTTGGGACCAGCAGGGCTCTACAATCACAGCATTAAGTTTTCACTCAACTGTCTCATTCTTTAAAAAAGTAAAAAAGAATACTCCATAAAACTTCATATTGTACCCAATCTGTAAAGTGAAGATTTTCCCCCATTACCCTCAATATGAGGGATCATTTAAAGCCATTTTACCGGAACAAGAAACATACCTCTTTGCTCTCAGAGAAAAATAAACGACTGGATCTGCATCCACCGAGGAGCCTAAAAAGATGTCCAATGCTGATTTTGCCAGGATGCTACTGGAAAAGTGAGCAAGAGTAAAATGAGAAATGCCTTTTTGGAAGCCATGTTGTGTCCTTATTTATGCTAGCGAGAGAAACAGCCAATCACACTCATGTGTAAATACTTCTCTGGACTGTTGCATTCACCGAGATCCAGAACGGGGCTGTACAAATCCAGTCGTTTATTTTTTTAATTGTATGACCTTTGATCTAACTACATAGCAGTAAAAGTTACCTGTGCCTCTCCACTAACATTCTACAGCAAGACAGCTAACCTGCATTCGTTATCCCACAATTTTAAAAGAACCACAACTTTTTTGTTGAAGACATTTGGCTCAGTGCCTCTAAATGTACTAGTAGGAAGTACTGAGTCAGTGTTCAGATTATAAACCTGACTGGGCTTGCATTCAAGGTGATGGAATTTTTGCCACTGGTTTCAGTGTGAACAGAATCAGACTGTAACTGCATATTAATAAGAATCTCTGCAAAGTATCAGGCCTGCAATCAGAGGTGAAAGTAGGCCGGTACGGTGTACTGGCAAAAAGTAGCCACCGGTACCGGCCCGTACTCAGCTGACATTAAAGCGCTTTAATGTCGTTGACCCTTTCTCCCCCGCCACTCCCCCAGGGCTGCCGCTGGGGGTGGAAAAAGAGACAGCTACCCCGGGGCTGCAATTGAAAAGGGCCCAGGGCTCCAGCCGCCACTACCACAGCAGCAGCTAGAGCTCTGGGCCCTTTAAATCACTGCTGGAGCCCCGGGGGGTGCGGGCCAGGCAGTGCAGATGGGCTAGCTGGGGGACGCTGACCCCCAAACCCGCCCCTTCCGCCTGAGGCCCCGCCCTGTCCGTGGGCCGGAGCTGGCCCCCTGCCAGTAAGTATGGAATGTTACTTTCACCCCTGCCTGCAATTGGCAAAAATACAGTAATCTTTTCCTTTTCTTTATACCTAGTATCTTTAGCTCTCATAAACCTACAGTTGTTTTGGAACCTTTCTGCAAACTCTTGCGTCTACAAATGTGAGCCAAATTCTGCACTGATTTACATGCCTTGCCTCCTATACAAGTAGGAGCTTTCTCCCCCCGCCCCTCACTGCAAACTGGAAGAAATTGAAACCCCATGTAATTTTTTTAATATATAGGAAAAATCACAAACAGCTGAATTAAATTCATTTTTCTAAAAAATACCCTTAGGGTATGGACAATTAACTCATAACATTCCAGCTGAAATTCAGACTGATGACAAATGGAAAATTTAAAATCTCTCTTAATGGCCTCTCTAATATTTATAACAAGCTCATCTCTAGTGTTTTCTAATTCCAGACCTTCCTTAAGCAGGCAATATTTTGTTATACATGTTATTTAAAATAGTATTTCAATGCTTTAGCTATGCATTTCCATTAATATTTTCACTAACTGGTAATTCACTCGTTCAGTAACTGGAAACTAATTTATTTTGCTTATTTCAGATCCTAAATCTACTGAACAGAAACCTGGAGTGCAGTTACTCATATCCTATGAGAGCACCCGCCTGACAATATTGTTGAAACATATGAGGAATATTGTAAGTCCTTTGATTATAATTGAGCTCTAGCAGAAGATTTTATGTTAGCAGAGTGCTGTGCTAACATTAATCCTCACAATGTCCTTTGCAGATAAATATATTTTACAGAAAGTTGTGTGACAGTGCTTTTCATTTAACATATTTGATCTCTTTCAGCCATGTTTGAAGCCAGGGTGTGGTACAGAAACTAGCACCATTAGTTTCATGGCCAGTGATGATCTCCTACTGGCAATGCACAAAAGATTAGGTGTCCATAATGTAGGGTGACCAGATGTCCCTATTTTATATGGACAGTCCCTGTATTTGGGGCTTTTTCTTATATAGGCTCCTATTAACCCCACCCCCAGCCCCTGTCCTGATTTTTCACACTTGCTATCTGGTCAGCCTACCGTAATGGCTCTTTGAGCTGCTTTAGCTGTTACTGATTCCGAGTTGTTGTTGACTCCTGCCAAGAGTGGATGGAGTCACATGTCAGTGGCTCTGTCCCTTTCTTGGTAAGGTCCTAGCTGGAGAGTACTTGCTTATCTACCCCTAGTGTTCTTTCACATGGGATTGTACAGGTATGTCAGCTCTCCTGTTCAACATATACTTGAAGTTCAGGAACATCATTTGCTATTGGACAAGGGGGCATAGTGCCCCCGGGACTTTTCATAAGTCTCTGTGCTCCATTCTCCTCCGCCCCCAAATTATAATCACATATCATGTTCTACATGCTGACAAAACTCTCCCCTCCGCCTCTCCCTGCCATTTTTTCTGAAGTGACTCCCCTGGTGAAGTTGCTAGAGGAAATACTGAGGTGGGTTAGGCTGCAATGTCATTGGTATGATGACAATGCTCAGCTCTACTCTCAGCAGACCTAGCTGGTAAAATGATCTGTTTTCCTGTAGTCTGGTTGTGACAGGACTTGCAAGGTTCAGTTCAGACAAGACTCAGGTGATGCTGGTTGGCTTAGGGGATCTTGTGAGGGCAGTACGCATTACCTCGGCTAAAGTGGTATGTCTGCCCTTTGATATTAACAGCCTCTACAGGCTCTGGAATCCCCAACTGCTCTTTTCAGACTCAGGTAATGGCAGTGGCCAGAAGACCCTTTCATTACCTTTGTTTAACTAGGAGATTGTGACATTTCTTCCATGCCATGGACCTCACTGTGTTCATTGCTGCCTTTTTCACTTCCAGATGAGATAAATGGGACTCAGCCAAGCATCAGCCAACACAAAATGAGTCTGGTTGGCTGTATCAGTCATGTGAAGCCTACATATCCCCAACTATTCTCTATAGACTCCCCAGGCTTCTGATTTGCAATTCAGTGTATTCACTTTGATCTATAAAGTCCTAAAAGATTTGGGTCCTGAGAGACTGTCTTTCTCTTTCCATGCACGATCCTGAGAGTTGAGATTGCATGGGATAATTCTGCTGATAGGTCCTATTTATATGAACGTCCTAGACTGTAAAAGATGCTGCATGTGTTATTCAGATAGAGCCCGTGCTTTTTACCTTCGGGGTATAGTAAAGGGCCTTTGGGGAGGGGAGCATCTTCTTCAGGCTGAGTAGCTGGTGAAGCTTGTGGAGGGAATTTTGGTCAGAACATTATGCTCTTAGTGTTACTGTGTGTATTTTTTTCCACTGTACTTATGCTGCGAAGCTTCATGATATAGGTGTGTGTATGTGTGTGTTATAAATCTGTGGTTGATTAGGTGGTACATCTTATAAATCTGTGGTTGTGTAGGATGGATACTTGTATGTGTCAGATGTGGGAAAGTATAGTGGTAGTATGCAGTTTATAAGTGTAAGTTTTTCTGATGAATTTGCATGGATGGTTTGCAGATGTACAGGGGCAGCTTTAAGACTATCAAAGGTGGCTTAACTCTGTGTGTCCATACTTTCAAATGTTTAGATTTTTTAATGTATAATTAACTTAAAATGTCCTGGCCCTTGTAACTCTACAAAGTTCTGTTTACATTAGACCTTAGATGGGCCTGAGCAGCCATACTCAAGTGTTCCTGGACCAAGGGTTTGGTTCAGTCAATTACCAATAAGTGTGTCAATTGTGGTCAAGATTTTTCAGAGTAGGTGGCTAAAGTTGAGCTCCTGAATCCATTTTTAGGCTAATAAGTGAACTTATACAAGTACAAAGCACCCACTTCAATGGGAGTTGCTCGTTGCTCAGTACTGTCAAAAAACAGACACCAGCTATAGATTTCAGAAACTAACTTTAGGCAACTATTTTTGGAAATCTTGGCCTGTTATTTTTATTTATTTATTTATTTTTATAATGTGAACACCTGTGTTCATCATACTCATTTAACATAAATTACCAAACAGTTGTGACATCGTAACTACTTTGGAACACCACCATTCTGGGCTGCCTTCAGACTAGTGACCTAGAAGAAGTTCTTTATCCTGTTAACAAACTCTTCAGCCATCCTATCCCCTAGATCAATCTGTCTGCCTGTCTCTTTTGGGGGTTGAACAAGGATTAAAAAGTATTCCAAGTTTATATTTTATTCAACATATATTAAATCCATTTCAGGTCTATTAAGTCTTTTTAGTGTCTTACTAATTACAATATTTTTAGTGGTTCATCTGTACAGAAATTAATTTGCCACCATGTTTTATTTCAAAATGTATAGTAAATACTTTTTGCACTGGTTTTCCCTCCCCCCCCCCTTTAATTTATCCTTTAAAACAGTGCATGTGGTGCTTTCAAATGTTTAAATAATTGTATTGGGCCAAATTCATTCTTGGTGTAATTTCATTGAACTCACTGGAGTTTCAGCCGATGAATTTGAGTCACTGAAGGAAACATTAATTATTATTTGTATTGTGGTAGATCCTAGAAGCTTCATTCAGGGATCAGGGCCACATTGTGCTAAGTCCTGTACACAGCTCTATAACTATATAATTTAAGCCCACGATGAATAATTTACCCACTTTTTGTAATACCTAGAAAGAAGGTTAGAGAAATAAAAGCATGTATCTGATGCCTAACCTCAGGTCTGCTTCAAGATGCACCTGTTCCTCCCTAAAACAGGAAATATTTCAATCATCAGTGAAAGAAGTTCTTAAAGTCCTGCCTGAAAACTGTCTATTGAAATATACTTTGTAGAATAAGTACAGAGTGAACTTGTTTAATAGATTTTAAGGCTAGAAGGGACCATTAATCTCTGCTAAACTCCTGCTTTATCCAGGCCATAGTTTCACCAAGGGAATTCCTGCAGCTTCCCCAACAACTTGACTAATAAGACAATTTGAGCAACAATGCATGCAGAGAGTTGTAGCATTAGTTGCGAAGGCTTGTGCACATTTCAGCTTAAACACTATGGGCAAACAATGAGAGAGAAGTTCTGTTAAACTAGTGTTGACTGACATATTTAAGAGCTCTGCCAACTCTCATGATTTTATTGAAAGTCTTATGGTCAGTAGTGATGTTCTTGAATCCCTAGTATCATGTGAATACACCAGATTCTCAGCTTTCATTAATTAAAAAGGTAAGTTTCTAGCCCTCATGGTAGCCAAGAAAAGCTTGAAAACAAGACCCCTAAGGGTGTGAAAGCCAGAAGATCCACGAAGAGTCAAAATATTTTATTTTTGAACTCTCATCTTTTTGGAAACCAATTATGATTTTTTGGGCCTAGAGTGACCAGACAGCAAGTGTGAAAAATCAGGACAGGGGGTGGGGGGTAATAGAAGCCTATATAAGAAAAAGACCCCAAAATCAGGACTGTCCCTATAAAATCAGGACATCTGGTCACCCTGACTCATGATATTTGAATGCTTGGAGTTGGTGATACCATATTAGTGCAGAGATGCAGTGAAGTTGGAAGGCTATAAACAAAGAGATAAGCCTTGGCAGAGGGAAGGAAACTAGAGAAGGGGATTGGGGAGTAGTGGGAAGGAGAGTGAGGGAGAAAGATAGAGATTACCTCAGAGAGAGGGTAGGGCAGCAGAGAAAGAGAGGGGCAGCATGGCAACAACTGACAGAGTCCCTGACACTGGAGAGGGAGAGATAGGGCTTGTCTTCACTTACCGGTGGATCGACGCTGCAACGATCAATCCACCGGGGGTCGATTTAGTGGGTCTAGTGAAGACCCGCTAAATCGACCACAGATAGCTCTCCCATCAACTCCGGTACTGCACCAGAATGAGAAGAGTAAGGGGAGTCGACAGGAGAGCGTCTCCCGTCGACATCACATAGTGTGGACCCTGCGGTAAGTAGAGCTAAGCTATGTCAACTTGAGTTACGCTACTAACATAACTCAAATTGCGTCGCTTAGATCGACTTTCCCCCATAGTGTAGACCTGTCCATAGAGTTCAGGGAGAGGAAAGTTTGGTCTGGCATTTGAAAGGACTTGCCAGCAAAGGGCAGGAACTTATCTGCTAAGGGAGCACAATAAATAGAAAAACCTGGCAGCCACTGTGTGGAGGAAGAAAGAAACAAGACTCAGAAAGCCAAGAGAGGGACCTGGCCCACTAGAAGTGGGTGTGGGCTAGGGAGAAGGTCTGGAGAGAAAGGGTTCTCTGTAACCATTGAAAGACAGAGGGACAAGGTGGGTGAGGTAATGCTAAGGGAAGTCTTCATGGCTAAATTCATCGAAACATTATCATGAAAATGCACCAAATTCGACTCTGGAAACTGACACCGAAGTGGGAAGCAATCAAATGTCCAGTGTGGGGATTTTACTAAGTTTCCCAGGTAAGTCAGGCTGCATCTCTCTGTCTGGTAGTCCTGTGCTAACAACCCTGCCTGCTGCTGGAAGAGACCTCCATGCAAGTTCAGGGAGCTCTAGCAGCTGCAAACACATTAATGCTGCTGCCAAGTGCATTTGCCCCATGACAACTAAACCAGATGCACATGTAGGCTACTGGATGCACTTCCCAGCCAGACACGAGGGAGAGTGGGGAAAGCTTCTCAGACTTTTCTCCAGGCTCCAACTAGCAAAAGACACCATCCATCCTTAGTTCGCTCCAGAACTTCCATCCAGCCTTAGTTTATTCTAGGCATTGGTGGGGAAGAGTCCCCACCTGCCAAACTCCCTTCCCACCATTTCCCTGCCTGTTTTAAAACAGAAGTGAAAACAAAATTTTCCCCGGGTAGATTGTGAACATGAAAAATTTAAGTCAATGCTCATACATCCATATCCAGGCAGAGAGGGATTTCTTCAATTCCTGCCCCAGAACAGATCTTACATGTAGGGGAAGACAGTAAGTCCTGAAGCATGGATTTGCACAGAGCTGGTGGGATAGCCAGGAACCAGGAATTAACCTAACAACTGCCTCAGTGCTCAATCTATCTGTACATGTGCAGAGATTTGTGCCAGCCGAACCAACCCATTTCAGAAGTTCAGAAAAGATTTGTCTGATATTTTCTCTCTCTCTTTTTTTTGTTTTTTTGTTTTTTGCCTCATGAACAGAGTGTCCTAGCATGATATGGGAGCATTAGCTCAGTGGTGACTCACAGAATTGAATGCTGCCTATTGACCAGCACTTCTTCCAGACATGCCCTGGTTTTCCCTGGGACAACAGTCTAATAAGCAGCTAGACTTGAGTCCTTATTTGACCCAAACTGTTGAACATTCTGAGGTTGGCCTGTCACTGCTAGTGAACAGAATAAGGTGCCTGGGGAGAGAAAACTGATGGCAAAACGCATTGCCAAGTGATCTCTGGGTCTCTTGCCAATAAATGTAAAATGTTGTTCTAGTTCAGGCAAGCGTATGTGTGTGATGAATTCTAAATCAATTTGTCTGGGGGCGGGGGAAATGTATTTAAAGAAAAATAAATGTCTAAAATCTTTCACAAAACAGCTCCAAACTTCCCTTTTTCAAAGCTCTGTTGGTTTCATGAAGCCTCAACCCTCTGTAGGCTTTTCCACCGCCAATGATGAATGGTGCTGTGAAGGGTGATGTGTGGGTTGACAGGTTAGTAATCAATTTAGGCTCACTCAGACATCCTCTTTGCACTCCTGCCCTGTACCAGCCATACCCATAGCAATCACTGCAAGAGAAGGGTAGGAGAAATGATGGATGACCTGGTTTAGGAAGGAAGGAGAGCACTAAACCTTCCTTAAACCACAATTCTATGCAATTTAAATCATGTAAAAGTTCCCAGGTGCAGTGCAGTAAGAACCTGATCCAAAGAAGTCAATAAGAGGGGCACTAAATGGATATGTGGGCAGGGGGTGAGAATTCCTTCTTGTCTGTCCCATCGCAGTCAGCTCTTGTCCTTTTCCTTCTTGTCATTTTGATGTTCACACTTATTAATAAAATAATAATAAGTGTCAGGACCAAAAGAAAAATTCAGTTATTGTCACTGAAAGGATTATCTGAGCCCCAATCCTGTATGGATGGAGCTGATTACAGGATTGGGGCCTAAATGATAGCAACAAAGAAGATGGGATGCACAGTAGAAACTAGAGAGAATGACTTAATGGTCAGGGGAATTTTTCAGTTCATTTTTATTTTTCTTTCCAAGTTTTTTCCAAACTATAAACTCACTTCTTACGAATCTCATGGGAGAGAGGCTGCCATAGTTCTTGGGTTTGCTGGACCGTTGACCCCTTAGTCAGTCTTTCCATGGGCATCCCTTTCAAGTGACAGGGCAGCACCTATACATCTCTCAGAGTGGAATCCTGACTTTTAGAATGGGTCTCTAGGTTACAGCTCCCTGTTTACCAACCATGCTTCCTCAGCACAAGCCTGTAACTAACTTACTGATAAACAAAACTAGATGACAAAGAAGATGGATTGAAGGTCTACTGCTATAGACTTCCCTTCAGGAGCTGTGAACGTTTCTCTGCAGAGCCTGCCTCCCTCTCTTCCCTGGGCTTCCGAGAGTGTCTTTAAAACCAGGCACGCCTCTTTGTTCTCTGTATCCAGATGATGCTCCCCTTGCCATGGGGGGGTTTTGTGCCCAGTTTGTACAGAGACAAAACGTCAAAGGCCTTGACACTTGTATTGTTTGTTAAGCACCAGTGATTAGGATAGCTAAACCATTTTAGTTCTTGCAGACTGTCACGGGGTCACTCACCACACTGGCACCTCCTGCTGGACGTTTCAGGAATTAGCTCTCCCATCCTCATCGGCGGCGGGAGGGGGTTTTTTTTTGCTCAACAAGTCCGGCGGGAGGGGTTCTCCCCCCCTCGGACAAGTCCCAATTTTTAGGTTCCCACATCTGGTCACCCTGTCTCCACCTGCAGACCCACTGCAGTTCCAGTCGCACTGCCTCTGCTTCGTGGCCCAGCCCTCCGGCCATGTCACAATCCGGGTTCCCCCTTCTGGGGAGACTCCTTCCGAAACAGTCTAGCCGCTCCTCACAGCGGCTTGGCAGTCCACAGCCTGGACCACTTCTTCAGCAGCAAGTGTGTGCGGGGGAGAAACCCAGGCCCACCCACTACTCTGGGTCCCAGCCCAAGGACCCTGTAAACAACAGCTTCCTGCTGCCCCTCCTTTCTTTCTCCACCAGTCTGTCTCAGTTCCCTGGGCCACTTCTCCGCAGCCCCAGCACCTTCGGCTCCTGCCTCTGGCTCCTTCACCCTCTTCCCAGGGCCTTCGGCCTGCAAGTCCTAGCCGCCCTGTTCATGGTGCTAGTCTCTGCAGCGTTCTAGGAAGCCGGTACTCTCCCGTGGGCTTCCTGCAGCAGACTCCCTTGCTGTAGCCTGCAGCTTCCTTTTTTATGGGCCAGCTGGGCCCTGATTGGCTGGGCCAGCTGCTGCCCTAATTGGCTGCAGCCACAGCCCTAACTGGCTGTTTCCGCGCAGCCCTCCAGGCTGGGTTTTAACCCTTTCAGGGCCAGTGCGGGGCAGATGCCCCGTCACACAGACCCAAGCTACCAAAGACTGATTTAAACCTTCGTTATCCTTTAACAAGAAACCCAACAACAAGCAAGCAAACAGAGGGTCACATATCTATAATATTTTATACCTATTATCTCCCATTTTTCATCACAGAGGCACTTGAATGAAAAAAGCATGGTGGATTGGCCAACTGGAATAGGGAGGAAGTACCATGTAGAAGAGGCAGAATGGCAAAATGCCCAAAGATGGGTGTGGGATGAATGGGGGGAGGGAAATTTTAAAGCTGAACAAAAGTTTTGTAGAGAGATAAGTGTTGGTGACAGAATGAGACCAGTAGTTTGGAAGGAGGGGATATAATAGTTCCAACTGTGGTTTTCTCTAGACTGCTAGGGTAACATAGGACAAAAGCCAAGACACATGAAAATAATATTCCTGCCCTGATGCACATTTACAGAGAAGCTGACTTTTTTCAGAATGGTGGGTTAGAGGATGCTTTTACTCTAAATGAGCTTGGATAAAAGCACTTTTCTTTGGACTGAAATTTGGCTGAAGGGCTATAAACAAAGGGAAACGTTGACCAGCAATGTTTCAAGTTGAGGAGAAGGTCATCTATTGTGGCACTGCAGAGATTGGTGTTAGGTCCCAATTTATTGAATAGTGCTGGTCAGAGGGACAAATATATCATTCAGTTAATTGTGCTGTTATTGACAAATGTCGTCTTAATCAAATATTTTGGGCAGTACTGGCCCAGCTTTATTATTTTAATGCTATTTTGAATAAATCATTCACTGAATAACTAACATTTGTTGAATAAAGTATTCAATGAGCTCCACTTCATATTATTGATCATTGTTCAGGGGAGGGAAAAGACACTGAGATTAAATTTGCTGTTGATACTAAATTAGAAAAACAAAAATACTAGTACAGTCTGAACAGTAATACCAAGATATCTAAAGATATCTAGACTGGAACTCATGCAATCAGAATCTCTTTGGACAAACGATTACTTTTCCATTACTACACATGGGAAATATTGATCCCAAGCACACACATTAATGGGATGCAGAAATATTGATAGCAGTATAACTTGGAACTCTTTTTTGTAATGAATTCAAGTGTCAAACTGTTTTATTTAGAAAATAAGATGTTTCAATCAATACTAAGTAGAAGCTGCCCTTAAATATTTAAAAAAGTAAAGTATATAATAAAATAAAAAATAGAGTGTTTCAACAGTATCATAGAATCATAGGACTGGAAGGGACCTCGAGAGGTCATCTAGTCCAGTCCCTTGCACTCATGGCAGGACTAAGTATTATCTAGATGATCCCTGACACGTTTGTCTAACCTGCTCTTAAAAATCTCCAGGGATGGAGATTCCACAACTTTCCTGGGCAATTTATTCCAGTCCTTAACCACCCTGACTGTCAGGAAGTTTTTCCTAATGTCCAACCTAAACCGCCTTTGCTGCAACTTAAGCCTATTGCTTCTTGTCCTGTTCTCAGAGGTTAATGAGAGCAATTTTTCTTCCTCCTCCTTGTAACAACCTTTTATATACTTGAAAACTGTTATCATGTCCCCTTTCAGACTTCTCTTTTCCAGACTAAACAAACCCAATTTTTCCTATACAGTGGGATAGTTTGCTCTTGTGCCCTTAATAATGTCTCTTTGAAAACCTGACAAGTGTCTTCAATTGGTTTTCCCCTTAGACTTGCTTCCCATGGGATCTTACTTATTAACTCCCTGAGTTTGCTAATGTCTGCCTTCTTGAAACCCATTGTCTTTATTTTGCTGTTTTCCCTCCTACCATTCCTTAGAATCGTGAACTCTATCATTTCAAGATCACTTTCACCCAAGCTGCCTTCCACTTTCAAATTCGCAACCAGTTCCTCCCTATTTGTCAAAATCAAATCTAGAACAGCCTCCCCCCTAGTTGCTTTCTCCATCTTCTGAAATAAAAAACTGTCTCCAATAAATTCCAAGAACTTGTATAATAACTTGTATAAGAACTTGGATAATCTGTGACCTGCTGTGTTATTTTCGCAACAGATGTCAGTAGTTGAAGTCCCCCATCACCACTAAGTCCTGTGCTTTAGATGATTTTGTTAGTTTAAAAAAAAGCCTCATCCACCTCTTCCTCCTGCCTGGTTAGATGGTCTGTAGTAGACCCCTACCATGACATCACCCATGTTTTTTATACCTTTTATCCTTACCCAGAGACTTTCAACACGTTTTTCTCCTATTTCCATCTCAACCTCGGTCCAAGTGTATAATTTTTTTCATCTGACATGACTTGTCATGAAATAACGTAAAAATAATATAAAAATAAAACCCCATAAAATTCAGAACAGAAACTTGAAATTTGGAAATCCAAAATTTTCCAAAACAGTTTTTCAAAAATCAGTTTTTTCATTTAAAAATATTTTTCCAGAAAATTTTTGTTGAAATGCACATGGTTTAAAATATTTTCTGTTGAAAAAACATTTGAACATTTTTTTTCCAATTAGCTCTAGATCTAAGCACTACATTAGCAGAAAGATGCTGAAAAACTGGAGGGAATTCAGAGTCAGTGATCAGTAGGTCTACAGGGACTGATTTATGAGATGTGATTATAATAGTCAATTTTTAACCAAGCAACATTTGGCTAATGGGCACAAAAGTTTGCAAATACTTTGAAGGCAGCAAACAGTAGGGATTGAGGGGAATTATTCAGGGTGTTAAATAGGGCATAACTAGCAGTGGTCAGATGTAATTAAAGAAAGGAAACTTTGGGCTGCATTTCACAAAATGTTTACTCATTGTGAGTGGTATCAGGTTGTGGAATAGACTACCAAACAAAATGAAGGAATCCCCAGAGTTTGAGACATTTAAAACTAGTTTGGACAAGGTAGCTATGGACTCTGAGTACTAATTTATTAATTAACAAAACTAGAAGATGAAGAAAGTCGGGTAAAGGCTCAAATAAAGCTCCTGCTGCTGCTTCTTGTGTTGTGTTTTTATATTCAGTTTCCATCTGTGCTCAGACAAGGAAAAAGAGAGAATATCTATGTGACCATAAGACAGAAATAAAACAGCAGCATTTGTAAGTGTTTTCTGTTCTCAGAAACAGATTTTATTTTGCTCGATCTAATGGTCAGTGACAGTGTAAATCTTCTGTGAGCTGAAAAGAAACGTGAAACTATTGTTTTCTTTGGTGTTTTTTCTTTCATTATGTTCTGTTCAAGGGAGAGGGAACTGTAGAATCTGTAGGTTTGTGCCCACTCAGGCATGTACATTCTGAAGACTAATACCCCAATCTAGACAAAATCTACCTCAATGAGCCTCATAGACTCTCCAGCTCTGGAAGCTGGACACTGTTCTGAGTGGTAAATTAATGTCCCACTGCACAACAATGGGCAAATGCAGATTACCTTCTTCACAGGCCTCTAAAACAAAAATTTTAGAGACCTGTCCACCAAACCCTTGAGTCTTCACCCTCATCCTACTCCCCACATCAAGACCAAAGATTAGGACCTTCCCTCCTGATAAAGTCATCGGTTCACCCCATTCACCCATTAAGAACATAAGAACGGCCATACTGGGTCAGACCAAAGGTGTCAAGAAACTTTATTTCTGCATCCTGTCCTGAAGTGACATGTACCCAGTCAGTATGGGGATAGTTGAAATCCCCCATTATTGTTGAGTTTTTTATTTTAATAGCCTCTCTAATCTCCCTGAGCAGTTCACAGTCACCTTCACCATCCTGGTCAGGTGGTCAGTAATATATCCCTACTGCTATATTCGTTTTATTAGAGCATGGAATTACTATCCTTAACGATTCTATGATACAGTTTGGTTCATTTAAGATTTTTACTTCATTTGATTCTATGCTTTCTTTCACATATAATGCCACTCCCCTAACAGCGTGACCTGTTCTGACCTTCCGATATATTTTGTACCCTGGTATTACTGTGTCCCATTGATTATTCTCAATCCACCAAGTTTCTGTGATGCCTATTATATCAATATTCTAATTTAATACAAGGCACGCTAGTTCACCCATCTTATTATTTAGACTTCTAGCATTGGTACATAAGCCCTTTAAAAACTTGTCACTTTTTAGCTGTCTGCCATTACACAATGTAATTGAATGGGACTTTTTTTCATTTGACTATTTCTTATCATATCCTACCTCTATTTTATCATTGCTGACCAAAAGAAAGTTTCCATATTAGTACAGGATCTAGCCCTGTTTTGTTTCATTGCTGTGAATGAGGGATGTTTAATAGACCTCAAAATTGTCACAATGCAACAGGGGATTCAGGCATAGGTGCAACCTCTTGAAAGAAGAAGCAGGAACATTTTTTTCCTCCTTCTCCCTCCTATTTTTAATATACTGCATATTCTTCCTCAGTGCAGCTGTAAATGTAATGTATTATCACTCCTGGTCCCTGTGACAGATATGGCAATTTTCTGCAATTGTAGGAAATTGTCTTCCCTCTTCCTTGGGAGATCTTATTGAATTAAGTTTAAGTATCTTTGGAGTCCATTGTATTACATGAATGGTTTGTGTATTATTGTGGGCCAAGATTGTATGTAACCTCTTATGAGGGGAGACTGGGCGGCAGGGGTTCAAAGGACTCTGTTGAACAATGTGCCAGAGATAAATGTAATTTTGGAACAAAAAAGCATGAAGTGATTTTCCTGGGGCCATCTAGGAGGAGGTGAATGCAAATTTCCCACCTTTGATAATGTAAAAGCCCAGCCTTATAAAAAGCTATGCCTTGAGGAGGGAGCCATTGTCTACTTCTCACCTGTTACATGAGGCCAAGATCAAAGGCCCAAGTCATGTAAAGGGAAGACTGAACTATTCATGGTTGTTCTGATTCTTGAGTCTGAGACAGTCATCAACTTGGGGAAATATAGGTGCAGTTTCCCTGAACTGTGACACCTCCCCACCCATCCTGGGTGTGCCTGGGCCCAATTACCATATTGCTCAGTGGTGTCTTTATTACACAGGATCTACGTGTGAAGTCTTCTTTCTAGCTCAATTTGGTTTGCCCCAATCTAGGATAATGCCCCTGTTTTACCAGTGAAGCTGTGTCCACACTAGGAAATCTTTGCTAGTATAGTGGTATAGCTATACGAACAATGCTTGCAAGTGTAGATCTGACCTGTATCAACCTGTGGATGAGAGTGTTGAAACTGTCTGATGCCCTCTGTCAGATTAATGCACACAACACACAAATCATATTTTGGGATACAGATCAGTAATATGACAGTGCACCCCATGTTCATCAGAGTTGGAATACAAAGGCACAGGAGTTTTGCTCTCCCGCCACCATCTCCACCACCAATTTTCCAAAGAAGAATGGATATCTGCTAAGAGAATTGCTTTTAGAATTCCAATGCTGAATCAAGCCAGCCCTCGTCTCTCAGTCATGCAGCCCCAAAACAACAGCGATCTCATAGTTTTCCTGCTCTCATTTGGGACTGACATTCCCCACTCCCTGTGCTGCTCAAGCAAGTGAAAATGTCTCTGCCACTGACCTCCATCACCGTGGGTGCCTTCTCTCTTTATTCATGAAAGTGGGGGAAAGGAATTAAGTTGCTAGCAATATGAGGAGGGAAAGAAATGTACAGGCAGAAAAGAAAACAAAAGGGTTAAATGATCATGGGGAACAGAGAGAAAACAGTGAAATGTGTTTAAAGTTTTTTAGAAGAAAGGAGCAGCTAGTGAGAAAATACTTCATTTTGTGCAGTCAGCTACCATTGTTTTGGTTAGTACCTTAACAAATGTTCACTTTATGCTCTAAGATCCACCATGGAAATATAATGGATTATTATTCTAATTATCATTTACTATAGTACTTACTTTAAAGGTGATTTTCTTTCAAATATTTCAATTACATAATTTGAAAATGATTTTCTCATTTATTTTGCTAAGTGTATTTACTGTACCATGATTTTAAATTCACAGGAAAAGAGAAAATTTAGTGGCAGAGAGGAGCGGGAGGCACATGGTGCATTGAGATGTACAAATCTGAAAAAATAATCATATCACGGGCCTGGAGGGTCCTTCTTAAATAAGAACACAACCTCTAGTTTGCACAGCTCTGCTATCATTTTATCCTCCAGGTCTATAAGCCTTATTAATCCATTTCTTGAAGGAACTTCTTGTTTTTTTAATACCACCCTTGAGGTACTGATTTTCTCTTTTTAGGGCTCTAAATGTAGAATTAGCTCAGACGATGCTATCTTTTCAAAAGTGAAGGAATATTTGTTGGTTGTTAAGCTGCATTTTATGGAGGCAGGCTTTAACTTTTCCCAGGAACACTAAGTTAAGTTGCATATCAACTGTGCTTTGTTACTAAGAAAAATTAAATGGCCTGTGTATTTAATACTTTTGATGGAGCCACTGCATTTATCACTAGGATTTAATTTAATCAGGATTCAGGTACTATTTTTTCTGATGACTCGGGTGTTGTGACTGATCTCAGTGGATTTTCCTTTTCCTCCATTCATGGATTATAATCAAGTCTCTTTCATGTCTGCATTTAGACTACAATTATGTTGTTATGGGGGCTGCAAAAACTTTGTGTATCTATTTACCATAATTGTATTTTAACATGCTTAATGTTTAGTCATCATTCTTTCATTATTAACGTTAATGCTCAGGAGAGGAAGGGGAGTGTGTGTCTCCATGGGAGGACATGAAGACGAACCAAAGGTAGGAGTGGGGTCTGCTGGGGAGTTTTGTCTGAGAGTGGTAGAAGGCAATACCTGGAAATGGGAGACAGGAGGAGCCATAAGCATCTTTCATTTATGAAGGTAAGAAAGCAGTAGAGACTTGAAGATGTCCAGAAATTTTTACCAGAGATGGAAAACAGAAGAAAGGAAGTTATTTATAGAGGAGGGAAGGCAGCGGTTGTGACTGGAAGTTATCTGTGGGTTTTTTTAAAAGATTGAAAAATGCGAGATGGAGCCTTTTCTGGAGAAGGAACAGCAGCTGAACCCAGCAAAAGTTCAGGAGTTACCAGAGTGTTTCATCCAGGGAAGGAAGGCAGCAGGGATGCCAGGAGATGGAGCATCAGCAGCTTTTAGGCCAGGGCCAAAAAAGTGAAAGAGAGTAAGCTTTGAGGAATGACTGCCAGAAGGAAATATTTCAATTGGGAAGAGGTGCTGTCTAACAAAGATAAAATTTCCGCAAAGTATCTAACTGTTACTTTCACAAATTTTCCCTTCAGACTCACATGCTAAAGAGACTCAGGAGTCATACTGTCAGGCTGAATTTCAGTGCTTTAAATATGCCAGATTTAGAAGAAACCCTTATGGCTTTCTTAGTGTCAAAGAAAATTCCATCATAAAAGAGAGTTTGGTAATCAGCAAGGGGAAACGAGCGGCTAACAAAATGCAATTTTTGTAGAAAATTTCATTTCTTCTCTCTTTTCCCAAAATATAACTAGTGTATTTAATATTGAATTACATGAATCCATAACCTGTCTAGGTGGATTTCTGTAAGTACATATCCAATACTACTTTTGGTTTTGGAAATCTAACGTGGAATGAATTATGGAACTTTGCTAGAGAGGGTATATTCTGTGAGCCACATTTTTAATACTAAATTAGGGATATGAAAAGAAGTGCCTCTTTCCATTGACCGGCACCCAGAGTTTACCAACTTTCTCGGAACAAAACTTGAATGTTCTTGCAATTCTGTATCTTAGATTGTGCTTTGTATAGTAATGTTTTATACTGTTGCTCCATTATCATCTTCCCTATCAGCAACTTTGCAGCAGTGCATGACATTTTAGAACCTGCTATGAAGACACACAACATTAAAAATCAAACTGGAAGTGTTCGGTGCCTATGGAGGGTCCAGTGGATTAGGAATAGTGGATCCAGAATGTCGTTTACTCTCCCTTTATAACATTTCCATCATCCCCTTTGTGGTTTTGGGAAAAACTGATATCAAAAGAAGGCTGGTGACTATTTTCAGGATTCTGCTTATTTTAGAGCTTGCTGTGATATATAAACTAGTTGGAATTTTTTCAATGCAAACAGAACTTTTTGGTCAATTTCTTCAGCACATTGGCCATCTCACGGTCAGTCAGGTCACTTTGTCAAATAACTGGACAATAGTAGCTTATCTGTATGAAGAAGGAAGCACAAGAAGTCAGCGTTTAAATCCAGCACAAAACTTTGGTTATTAGCAGATCAAAATGCCTGGTTTCTGTTCATAGTCCAGGCTGTGAAAAGCACATCTGTTGGGAATTTGGTTCCATACATTAACCAGTCTTTGTAGCTTTTGAATTTTTCTGTAAGAAAACACAGCAGAAAACCCAAGGCTTTGGTCCACATTTTGCTCTAATTTAAAACTGGAGTAACTTCACTAAAGTTAACAGATAACATTTTCAATAGTACCTAAGGCCCATTTTCAAGAGACCTGTGAACTATCATTGAGAGCTGGGCTCCTAAATGCCTAAGTCGTGTCTGAAAATGGGTTAATGAAGTTATTCCAGATTTAAACTCAAGCAGAATTTGGCCCAAAGCCATGATTTTTGTGTTGTGCTTTCTTGCAAAGTCAAGCTGTGAAGACTGCACCAAACAGTTAATATGTGGAACCAAATATCCGACAGGCATACTGTAACTCTTCCCACAGCCTGGACTCTGGACAGAAACCAGGCATTTTGATCTGCTAATAGCAAAAGCTTTAGAGCAGAATTTCCAAGCTGACTTTTTGTGCTTCTTTCCTCAGACAGATAAGCTACTACTGCTCAGTTATTCAACACAGCCATCAGACTGTTTGACCCTGAGATGGCCAATGTGTTGAAGAAATTGACCTAAAATTTCTGAATATATCAAAAAAATTCCAGCTAGTTTATACACCGCAGCAAGTTCCAAAATAAGCAGAATCCTGAAAATAGCCGCCAACCTTCTTTTGATATGGCAAAACAACAAAAGGGATGATGGAAATGTTAGAAAGGGAGAGTAAATGACATTCTGGGTCCACTATTCCTAATCCAATGTGGCCTCTATAGGTACCAAACACATCCAGTTTGATTCCTTGTGCTTTTGAAAATCTTACCACATGTTTATACTAGATTTACACAATAGATATACTTTGGAGTAACTGAGACCAGCAATGATATTCCACCCATTTACTTGAACTTTATGTAACACCAGTGATGGAGTGACATTGGTGTATTCTGAATCAGGAGGAAGTCAGAGGAGAATCAGACTGTTTGTCACTAGATGCAACGTCATGAAAGCTAGCAGTGGAGAGCATCATTCTTAGGAAAGTAATATTTCCTTGTGTTTTCTCCTTTTTTCCCTTATTCAGATAAGTGCTCAACTTAGACAAGACAGTCACTTAGGCATATCTCCATTTATATATATTGTGACAAAGTTCCTCCTCTACCTCGGTGGGTCCTGCGCTTATTAGCGGATTTTTTTGTTTGCCTCAGAGATCTTCCCCTCTGGTAGAACCCATAGTCCAGATCAACTCCTCCTGTGACAGGAGTTGGGAGGTTTGGGGGGAACCCGGGCCCGCCCTCTACTCCGGGTTCCAGCCCAGGGCCCTGTGGACTGCAGCTGTTTAGAGTACCTCCTGGAACAACTGCACGACAGCTACAACTCCCTGGGCTACTTCCCCATGGACTCCTCCCAATACCTTCTTTATCCTCACCACAGGATCTTCCAGCACTATGCCTTCTCACTCTCAGCTCCTAGTGCCTCTTGCTCCCAGCTCCTCACACGCAACCTCCTTCCACAGCTCCTGACATGCGCCCTTCACTGACTAACTGGGAGGCTTTTAACTAGTTCCAGCCAGCCCTTGATTGGCTTCAGGTGTCCCAATCAATCTAGCCATCTCCACTGCTTTTTCTAGAAGGATCTTAATTGGCCCCAGGTGTCTTGATTAACCTGGAGCAACTGCCATTTGGTTAACAAGGTATCAGGGATTTGTTTAGCCTGGGGCTAACATACTGGTTCCTCACCACTTTCCTATAGCCATCTGGCCTTGCCCCATCACAATATATTATCTCCTAGAACTGGAAGGACCTTGAAAGGTCATCGAGTCCAATCCCCTGCCTTCACTAGCAGGACCAAGTACTGTCCCTGACAGATTTTTGCCCCAGATCTCTAAATGGCCCCCTCAAGAATTGAACTCACAACCCTGGGTTTAGCAGGCCAATGCTCAAACCACTGAGCTATTCCCCCCCCCCCACTTCAAAAAAATCTTCAAAAAGATTTCTTGATCGCTCTGCTATGTTAATGCCACCCTTGGTTTCACACTGAGATTCCCAACTTGACAAAATTTCCCAGTCGTTCCTGGGATGGTATGTCTAACAATAATGCTTTTGAATGAAGAAACTAAAGCCTCTTTTGTGGCCTCGTCAGGTCTGATTGCATGCCTTGTCTCAGGAAATCCCTCAGTGAAACAGGTTCTTCACAAGGCAATACTGAGCTACTGTGCAAATTGAGAAAAGCCATCCCAAATACCTCATGCAACAGAGATAATATAAGGATTTACCAATTAGATACAAAATGAATATTGAGATCTCATCTCAAATGTCTTAGCATTAGTTTTGACCTGTTTGTCATTCAGGGTTGTCTGTTTTTCAGATTTATGCTTCTGTAGTAAGCTATGTGTTTCCTAAAATAAGCTCATGTCTGAATATCATGTTTTTGAAAGGCAACTACACTAAATGACGTGGGCCAGTCCCTCGTAAATATAGCTGTTTGGGGATGTTAAAGTTGCCTACCCTGATTACTATTATTCATTGCTCCATCAAAACTCCAACCAGCTTACCTCTAACAACCCAACCCTTTCAAAGGTCTCTTGCAGAACCAACACCACCAGCAGAATCTGGGTCCAGATCATGTTGCTACATTGTGGGCCAGGTTGCCCCCACCAGCTGGAGATCTGCCTGGTGATTAAGGTATTCACCTGGAAAGTGGGAGATGTGAATTCAAATCCCTCCTCTGAATCAGGCAGAGAGAAGAAATGAATTCACATCTCCTACTACCCAGGTGAATACCTTAATCACCAGACTATAGATCATTCTCTCTTTGGCCCAATGAATATTTAAGTATATTCAACAGGAAAGATTTGAGAGCAGTATAGCCTATACTTGGTGGAACTGTTTCAACAGTGAGATTGATAGCCTACAGTCTGGTGGTTAGGGCACTTATTTGGTACAGGAGAGGTGTCCATTCAAGTTTCTTCTCCTGAGTGGGGATTTGAATCTGGGTCTTGCAAATGCCCTAACCACTGGGCTAAGAGTTGCAAAAGGGGAATACTTTCTCTTTCTCACACCAAGTATTTTCCCTGACTTTTCAGTTTGCAGGCTGAACCAAGAACTCAATTATTCACCCAATTCTACTTATATCAACTCAGCAGCTGTAGCTACTGCAGAACATAATACCACACTTACTGACTACGGAGTCTTTCACCATGATCACGTGACATGTGCGCTTTATGAATGCTGACTCTTAGTTTCTGGGTGGGATAGAAGATGCTGCTTTTGACTTGAGCTGGACCCCACACACACACACACCCTTCCCAGTTGAAAAGAGAGGGAGCTGCTGTCAGGGCATTCTCCATGAGGGACTCTGAATTTTGGAATCCACTCTTCCTTTTGGTCTGAACTATGTTGACCCTTCAGGGCATGCTGAAAAGCTCATCTCTTTTTCCTAGCGGAGGAAAGGGGGTGGTGAGGGGGAGGATCTGTGCACCTTGGACTGATGTTTAAGGCTAGATTGGTTTGTTCCTGCCCGGTTTGCGGGAGACTGCTGAGTTTACTTTTGTAGGTGCTAGTATGATTGGATTTTTAATATATGGTGACAGGTCAAAAAGCCTTGGAGAGGGGCTTTTCAATGGATTGTATGACTCCTAATACTGTGTTAATTTAGCAATGCAGCGCTGTGTCCTATAAAATTGTCTGTTAGCCTCAATGCGCTAGTGAAGTTCCTATTTGCATAATTGCATCCTGCCTATCTAAATTCCTTATGTATTTAAAATTGACTATAAGACAGAAGTGAAAAAGACTAAACTCTTGGTGGGGAAAGGAGGGGTGGAGGAGATGTAGATGATTTGTATAATGCCAGCAGTATGCTATGCAGGCAGTAGTAACAACATTAGCCATAGTCACATTCAGCTGTCTGGTTGGATCAAATCGTATACTGTGAGAGATCACTTCAAGTAACCAAAAAAAAAAAAGTCTTTGTGTCATCAGCTAAATTGTTATATCGACGCACACACACATGCATCTATGCATCTTCCCGTCTATATAGATGTTATTTATTGCTGGGATGCCTGTAGCATCTCCAGTTCAAAGATATGTTGTTACTGCAGGAAAACCTACCATTTCTGGTCCCATACTTGAATTATCCAAATCTGAGCAACTACTTTGTAATGGGTCAAGTGAAGCTGAAGTGAGGAATATAGACATGATTGTGCAGCCAAAATAACACTCAGAGCCCATCCACTCAGAAAATTCTTTTATTTGTTAGTTTATGTGGAGTTTCACTTCACTTTCTGTCCATGGATCCCCACTTCCTTCTGGTGCTTGCAAACTGACCATTATACTTTCTTTCTAAAAGCCTAAAAACACCCTCAAAATTGCTGATATTTTGTAAAACACCTGTGATGGTATGTTACATGTAGTGCTGTCTAATTGCATGTTGTGTTGTCAGCATTTTGATGGGCCCTGGTTTGGGAGATCCTAAGTGAGGAATACAGGCACTGCTATGCACGAGCATAAGGCAACACTCACTGACTCGGAAGAAACTTCCCCCATTCCACAATTGTTCACTTATGGATTTCTTGCATCTTCCTGTAAAACATCTAGTAGGGGCTTCAGAGACGGGATACTGAGCTAGATGGATTGCTAACCTGATTTGGTTCCTATATTCATAGGTCACTGAGAACAAGTATATTCAACTCCCCTCACAACTAATGATCCCTTCACAAAATAGACCAGACCCTGTCCCAGATAACTAACCTAACTATCTGCAATCTCCATCTCCTTTTCTAAGGGCCAAATTTCTACCTGTCTCTTACCACATATCCACCAGTAGTTTCCTTCTTGATCTTCACAGCCATTCTCTCTCATTGGGCCCTTTCCCTTCCTGTGTTTGCTGATTCCTGGCCCAATAGTCAATATGTGTAGTGTTAATGGGGGAAATAAAGAGAGTTCCCAGCTGTGTGGAGGTGGGGGTGGGAGAGACTGTATAGAAGTATCCCTTCCTGCCCATATTGTTGCTGAAAATGCTCCTGGATCTTCTGTGCTAGCATCCTCTATGAAACACCCTTAAAAACAATCAATTGTCCCCATATCAACATTGGAACTGGCTCATTTTTATGGGTTAAAGTCAATAGGAGACATCTGGCTAAACTCCAGTTTCTGTGCACTGCTTTGAAAAATGTAAGGGCTGTGGCAAATTGCCGGCACTACTATGATGGGTCCCGCACTTTCTCTTCTTGGGGGGGGGTTTCAGGGTGCTATTTCTTGCCCCTGAACTGGGGTAACAGCTATCCTACTAGTATCCCAGGGAAGGAGAGAGGAGAGGGAGGGACCCAGGCCCGCCCTCTACTCCGGGTCCCAGCCCAGGGGCCCTATGATAGCAGGTGAACCACTTGTACCAGTGATTCTTTCCCCTGGGCTACTTCCCTCTCCTGACCTTCAGCTTGTGGGGCTTCCTGCCTTCCCTCTGCACAAGCCAGGTGTCCCTTTACCTAGGATCTTGGTCTTCTTGGCCCGCTGCAGCACTTCTCAAAACTCTCCTCCACTTTCCTTCGAACTGCTCTCTGCTCCACCACCAAACCACTCTGTTCCAGCTCCTCCTCACTCTGCTCCAGCTCCTCCTCTGGCTGATTGAAGCAGGAGGATTTTATCAGGTGACTGGTTTCAGGTGCTCTAATTGGTTTCAGGTGCTCTAATTGGTTTCAGGTGCTTTTAATTATCTACAGGGAATAAGGCTTCTCCTCATCCTAGATCACTTTCCTGCTGCCTTCTGGCCATGCTGTATCACATATCCTCCCCCCCTGCTCAACACCATGGGGTTGGGCAACTTGGAACGAGAGGCAATGCTTTCGTGACAAGCCATCTGCGTTGCCGTGTTGGCTTCCGGCCCTATGCTCTACTCGGAAATGAAAAGGTTGCAGAGATAGGAACCATCTAGTCACTCTTGCATTCTTCTCCTTGTTTCTGTGCATCCACTGGAGCGGGGCATGGTCTGTCACCAGGGTAAATCGCCACCCCAGTAGGTAGTAACGGAGAGTTTCCATGGCCCATTTTATCGCCAGACATTCCTTTTCAACGACGGTGTACTTTTGTTCCCTGGGGAGGAGCTTCCGGCTGAGGTACAGGATCGGGTGTTCCTCCTCCCCTACCATCTGCGAAAGGACGGCTCCTAGCCCTACCTCTGAGGCATCTGTTTGTAGAACGAATTCTTTCTTGAAGTCTGGGGCTATGAGTACAGGATGGCAGCAAAGGGCTGTCCTTAAATCTGCGAATGCCCCTTCTGCTGCATCAGACCACTTTATTATCTCGGGGCCCCGAGCCTTTATCAGGTCAGTCAATGGCCCTGCTCTTGTGGCAAAATGAAGGATGAATCTCCGATAGTACCCTACTAACCCGAGAAATGCTCTGACCTGCTTTTTACGGATTGGCCGAGGCCAATCTTGTATTGCCTCCACTTTGTTCCATTGGGGTTTTACCAAACCTCTCCCTATTACATACCCAAGGTATCTGGCTTCAGCTAGTCCTATCACGCACTTGAGAGGGTTGGCAGTGAGGCCAGCCTTCCTCAGGGTGTCTAGTACCGCTTCTACTTTTACTAGGTGCGTTTCCCAGTCAGGGCTATGGATGACTATCTCGTCTAAATAGGCGGCGGCATACCTGGCATGGGGTCGCAACAATTTATCCATAAGTCGTTGGAATGTTGCTGGGGCCCCATGGAGTCCGAAAGGGAGGACAGTGTCTTGGAACAGGCCATCAGGTGTAGAGAAAGCAGTCTTCTCCTTGGCGTTCTTGGCCAGGGGAATTTGCCAATATCCTTTAGTCAGGTCCAGAGTGGTTAGGTATCGGGCCTTGCCTAACTGATCAACTAGCTCGTCGACACGTGGTATTGGATAGGCATTGAATTGGGATACTTCATTCAACTTCCGGAAGTCATTACAAAACCTCCAGGTGCCATCAGGCTTGGGTACTAAGACGATAGGACTGGACCACTGGCTGTGGGATTCTTCAATAACACCAAGTTCCAACATCTTCTTCACTTCTGTCCTAATTTCCTCTCTTTTAGCTTCCGGTATCTGGTATGGTCTTATCGTCACCCTTATTCCGGGCCTGGTGACGATATGATGTTGGACCAGTGTCGTACGGCCCGGCTGTGTACAGAACACATCTTGGTTCCATTGAATCATATCAATGACCTCTGTTCATTGTTCTGGGGCTAACTCAGGGGATATTCTCACCTGCCCCTGTCGGTCATCTGTCTGGGATGGAGCTCTCCGAATGACCAGGCACGTCTCTCGGTCACGCCAGGGCTTCAGCAAGTTTACATGGTAGATCTGCTCTGGTCTTCGGCGGTCTGGTTGTCTGACCTTATAGTCCACTTCCCCAATGGCTTCCACTATCTCATACGGCCCATGCCAGCTGGCTAGGAGTTTGCTTTCTGCTGTCGGCACTAGCACCATCACCCATTCTCCTGGCTGAAATTTCCGTACTTTTGCCTGGCGGTTGTAATATGTCCACTGGGTCTCTTGTGCTTTTTCCAAATGTTCCAATACTATAGGGGTTACTCGAGCTATTCGCTCTCTCATCTGTGTCACGTGCTCAAAGACATTCTTTCCTGGGTTGGGTTGTTCTTCCCAATCCTCCTTGGCGATGTCTAATATTCCGCATGGGTGGCGTCCGTATAGTAGCTCAAAGGGAGAGAAACCGGTGGATGCCTGGGGGACTTCCCGTATTGCAAACATTAGGTATGGTAGAAGGGTTTCGCAGTCTTTTCCATCCTGTGCTACCACCTTCTGGATCATACCTTTAAGGGTGCGGTTAAACCGCTCGACCAGGCCGTCTGTTTGAGGATGGTAGACTGAGGTCCTTATGGCATGGATGCGGAGCAGGGTACATAAGTCCTTCATTAATTTTGACATGAAAGGGGTTCCTTGGTCAGTCAGGATCTCCTTAGGGATGCCCACTCTGGCAAAAACCTGGAGTAGTTCTTTTGCTATTGCCTTGGATGTGGGGTTTCTTAAAGGAATGGCTTCTGGATACCGTGTGGCATAGTCAAGGATGACTAGTACGTTTCGGTGACCCCGTGCTGATCTTTCCAGCGGGCCCACAACGTCCATGGCTATCCTTTCGAACGGGACTTCAATAATAGGCAAAGGTACTAATGGGGCCCACAAGTGAGGTCGAGGGCTATGCAACTGGCATTCTGGGCAGGAGGCACAATAGCGTTGGACCTCCGCACGTATTCCTGGCCAATAAAACCTTCTTAGGACTCTATCCAGTGTCTTGTCTATTCCTAGATGTCCCCCAAATAAATGACTGTGAGCTAGCTCTAGTACTGCCCTTGTGTGTTTCTGTGGGACTAAGAGCTGCTCTACTTCTTCCCCTCGGATCTGCACTATTCGGTACAACAGATCACGTTTGATCGCATAATACAGCCGCGGGCCTTTGGTCTTTCCTTCCACCGGTACGCCATTTACTTCCACTACCTCCTCCCTCACATTCACATATAGCGGGTCATTGGCTTGGTCCTGCCTGAAATTCTCACGGGCGGTACCGATCTGACCTAATTCCAGGGGGCCTATTTCTACTCCACCCCCTGGGTTGCCCCTACTTGGGCTAGGAACTGACTCTGAGCCCTCACTGGCCTGAATTGTTTCCTGGCCTCCTGAACGGGTTCGCTTACCAACAAGGGAGGCTTTCTGGTTCTCTGCTAGAATCCTGGTCCCTAGCCTTTTATCTGGTTCACCAGCTCCTGCAGCAGGGCTCGGTCTTGGGCAGCCTGACTCATCAACAGACGATTAGTCTCTTGCTGTACCCTAGTCGCCTCCTGTTGGGCGATTGCTTGGACCCGGGTAGCCTCCTGCTGGGCCGCGGTGGCTTGTATTAGGGCCTTGATTACGTCGTCCATCTTAAGGACTGGATTGTTTTTGGCTAACCCTGGTTTAAGTCCCCAGTGCGGAGATCCCACCCCTGACACCACGTGTGGCAAATTGCCAGCACTACTATGATGGGTCCCGCACTTTCTCTTCTTGTGGGGGGGTTTCAGGGTGCTATTTCTTGCCCCTGAACTGGGGTAACAGCTATCCTACTAGTATCCCAGGGAAGGGGAGAGGAGAGGGAGGGACCCAGGCCCGCCCTCTACTCCGGGTCCCAGCCCAGGGGCCCTATGATAGCAGGTGAACCACTTGTATCAGTGATTTTTTCCCCTGGGCTACTTCCCTCTCCTGACCTTCAGCTTGTGGGGCTTCCTGCCTTCCCTCTGCACAAGCCAGGTGTCCCTTTACCTAGGATCTTGGTCTTCTTAGCCCACCGCAGCACTTCTCAAAACTCTCCTCCACTTTCCTTCGAACTGCTCTTTGTTCCACCACCAGTCCACTCTGCTTCACTCCTCCAAACTGCTCTCTGCTCCACCACCAAACCACTCTGTTCCAGCTCCTCCTCACTCTGCTCCAGCTCCTCCTCTGGCTGATTGAAGCAGGGGGATTTTATCAGGTGACTGGTTTCAGGTGGTCTAATTGGTTTCAGGTGCTCTAATTGGTTTCAGGTGCTTTTAATTATCTACAGGGAATAAGGCTTCTCCTCATCCTAGATCACTTTCCTGCTGCCTTCTGGCCATGCTGTATCACAGGGCTATATTGCATACCCAGTTTCACATGAGCTAAACTGGATTGATGCTTAAGGAGTCGTCCACTAAAAGTATTAAATGTGGAGAATTTTATTTTGTTTTTATTTTTTCATTTACTTTTCCCAACACGCTATGAGGTTGAATTCTGTGTGTTTCTGTTGTTTACATTGGTTAGTACTCCATTTTATACCAATAAAACTTTGTCAGAGGAATAAGTCTCCTCATGTCTGCTTTAAGTCCAGATTTAATTTGGTACCTCTCTATTTGTTTTCCTTGATAGAAACACAGACATTCATATTTATAACCCTTTTGTTCTACAGCATCTCCCAGATGGCTCTGCCCCAACTGCACATGCTGAATTTTATCTTTTACCAGATCCTGATGAAGTCAGCAGAAGGAAAACGAAAGCAGTTCCAAAAAGCACTGACCCTACTTATAATGAAATTGTGAGTGTTGCCATTTTTCTTCCAGCATTTCTTGTCCAAATCCTTTACTGAAATAGCAACAGAGCCGTTCCCTTATGTCTGTCTCATTAGAAAAATAGTTGGCTAACTAGTACTGTTCAATCTTCTAGTTCCATGTTAGACTACTAAAGCCCATTATCCATTGCACTAAAAGTAAGTTTAATGCTTTATTCGCATTTGTACCTGTAACTTTAAACAATACAATATTAATGAATATAATAATTCTAACATACCTACACCAGTGGCGTAGCCAGGTTTAGAGCACAGGGGGAGCGGCGCTATAAAAAGGCGCCTCCCCGCTCCCCCTGTACTCACCCCGGTGCCGCTTTAAAAGGCCCGGGGCTCCAGCCGCTGCGGAGCCCCCGGGCCTTTTAAATCCCCGTCCGAGCCCGGCTCCAGCAGTGGGGCTGGCGGGGGCGGGGCACTTTAAAAGGCCCGCAGCTCCCTGCAGTGGCAGGAGCCACTGGCCTTTTAAAGCGCCCGCCCCGCAGCCCGGGTCCGGCAGCGGGGCTGGGGGGGGCCGCTTTAAAGGGCCCGTGGCTCCCTGCAGCGGCAGGAGGCGCCGGCCTTTTAAAGCGCCCCCAAGCCGGGCTCCCGCAGCAGGGCTCGGGCGGCGCCTTAGCACCGCTTCTCCTCACAGGGGGAGCGGCCGCTCCCCCTGCTCCCCCCCCGGCTACGCTACTGACCTACACAAAACAGACACTGCACTAGCTTTCACTATGCTAAATAACAGGATGGATGGAGTCTTACACTGGTGTTGATCTACAAGGTTTCGTTAACACTGTACATGAACACACATATGTGGGATCAGCCTGCTGCAAGATTGGCAAGCATGTCGGCATGTGGGACAGACAAGATTGCGCAAGACCATTGCAGGCTGTTGTGTCCTTGCTTTGTGCTGTTTGTGTTTTTCACGTAGGGTGTTGATGTGCCTTGTTTCAAAGCGGTTAACAGCAACATGGCAAAGCTGCTGCCACCTTGCTCTGTCATGGACTGTTGCTTTCCAGTTACTGGGGTAGGCCTGACATGCTTTCAAGTGTGACTTTGGTATATCTTTATACGGTTTGTACTGGCCACCACGAGAGCAGGTGCCTTGCTTTAACTGACCCTAAAGTATAGCCGTGGGTATTCTTGAGTCAGCCATACAAACAAGTTGGCCAGTGCAGCTGAGCTGTTATAAGCATTCTTTGAATGCCAGATATCCGACAACAATTCAGGATTTCAATATTAGGAATCTTGCCCTGGCATTTAACTCTGCAAACAGACTAAAAAGAGCACATATGATCACATTTCCTGATACGGGATCTCGTCCGTGTCTCTCAACCTCAGTTCTGGGTCACTTTCCCAGGGGCAGTGTCATGAGCCACCGAGGGCATCCACAGGTCGTGAGTAGTGGAATGGCCTCCAGATATAGATGGTAGCTGCAGTATAAACAGGGACAATAAGCACTCGTGGACAATCTAATGGCAGTACCAACAGGACACGATGGAGCATAAGGCGGCACCGCTGGCCCTACAAAATGTCAAAAGATGTGCAAAGACTAAATAATTGGACTAAATAATTACATAAATAATAAATGATTTAGCCTCTTTTAAGCCAAATTGTTGGCAATTTACAAACCTACGTAATCACTTCATTCACCTTTGAAATGCAGCCACCTCTGGAGTGAAAAGAAGCAACCATACAGCTTCACAGAGCAGCACTAGAGGACAGGAAGTGAAATACACTATATTCTGTTGAAACTGAAGGGGGGATTCAAACAGTTAGTGTATTTAAGGAAGCAATGGACTTTAGGGCCTTGGTAGTGATACTTAGCATGTCACACACATTACTTGATTAAAGTTCAAAATACCCTTGTTAGGTATGGTACCCTGCCCCTTTTTACAGATAAGGAAACTGAAGCATGACAAAGTTAAATTGATTTGCACACAGACGCAAGGCAAGTTAGTTAGCTGGGATTAGAACCCCTGCTTTCTGATTTCCCAGTCCTGTGGGTTTTACTTTTAGACAATGCTACATAGTAATGGCCTATTAAGTACCTCCAATCGGTCTGTTCCTTAAGTTACACTGTACATTTTCAGTGCATATTGTAAGCAGGCTTCAGCAAATGGTATTTACACTCATGGCTGAAACAGCTAGAAGTTGACGCCATATGGCACCAACAGCAGAATTAAATGAAATTAGGCTTTATGTATCGATTGTGTTTAGTTCTGTCCTTTTCGCAATTAAAGTTACAATGGAATGGCGTTGCTTGTGGGGACACACACACACACACACACACACACACACACACACACACACACACACACACACACACACACACACACACACACACACACACACACACACACACACACACACACACACACACACACACACACACACACACACACACACCCTCCCTCCCTCCCTCCCTCCCCCCCCTTCTGGACACTTACCAGGCTCTACCTCACTAGGCACATGTGCATTGAGCCTCCTGAGTCTGAATAGAGTCCTGACACTGTGCCTAGGTGGGGTTTCTAGGCACACTCTTGTAGTACAGATCCTCTGTAGCACCCCCTCCTGACAGCTGGTAGACTCAATCCAACTGCCTCACCTCTGGGATTAGTGCTGACCCCTCAAAGTCTGTCTGTAGCTTAAGCACACCCTCTCCCGTAACTCAAGCCATGTGGCTGCTCTAGGTTTACAGTTTGACTCTTTAGGGACACATGACATTGAAAGCAAACAGACACGCAGGTTTTTCACAGGAATCTAAACACAATTTACTCTTTACTTAGCAGCACGAGAAATATACATATCTCGACAAAATAATAAACACACCTATACGCATTTCCCTGGTCAGTTTCCTCAACACTCTGGGGAGTTCTTTGAGCTTTGGCAAAGTCCTGTGTTGTGTCCAGGATCCTGCTCCTGAAGCCCACAGCTTCTCTTCAGAATCAGAGAGTCTCTCTCCCCTCTCCAGGCCAGTCAGCTTTCTCTGATCTTGTCTGGTCCCATAGTTAAACAGGACACCCCTACTACAAAACATGCCCCTCTCTCCTGCCCAACGCTTCCTGTATCTCTCTGACTCACTTGAGTTTATATGTTTCTCTGCCAACACCTGGTTTATTTGTTCTGCTGCTGGTGATTTTCCACTCTCCAATTCACCAGCCCTCTGGAAAGAAACTTGGTCAAACTGTTTTCTCCATTCAGGCAACTACCTTAGCATACCCATTGTTCAGTCACAGCACAGTTTATAACTCTCCGTTGTTCCTGGTCTGGCAGAGACCAGGGACAACAGAGCTATAGTCCCTATCAGCAAATGGTGGACTCTACCACCACATAACAGGCATTCAATGATATAACAATTTCATCAGTTTATAAGGTGTACATAGACAAATTCCCCAAATCATTACACTGAGATTGTTTCTCTACATTAAAACTGTCTTACATATATTTAGCACCAATCCTCATGAAAGATTCCCCAAATATTCTATACCCCATATACCTCCAGTACCACTAAAATGCTGCCATATTTGTGAGAGAGAGAAGCAAGCCACCAGTACTGAGTGGGAGGAGTGTTAATTTTGGCCAAGGACACAGGAGGAAACTTCTGATTTTAAGAAAAGTGCCATGGAAACTTTGACATCAACTGAGACAAGACCTCCAAATTTTAAGATCTCATCTGAAAGACCTATATGCACAGTGAAGTTCATGGTACTCAGTCTAGTTCACAAAGAAGAACTGAGCTGACCCTGATGGGAAGCTATGGTTCAAACCTGAAATTTCTTACACTGTTTAGCAACCCCTATGATTATACCACCCCATGTGATTCCAGGCTGCATGCATTTTCCATGTCTGTAGGTGATGGACAGAGGCAAAAACGGGGATTATATTTTTGTGAGCCTCAGGGAACTGGAAAAAACAACTAAAAACACAAGTCAGCCTTCTATTAAGTTGGTTACTGTCCAGGAGGCTGAATAAAGTAATATAGTAGCTCTTTTTGTAAGAATTCACAAGCTTTTATTTAAGCCAAAGGGCTGGAAGGAAATTGTATTTTTAATTTTGCTCTGTGTTGGAGGCTGAGAAAATTCTGAAATGTGCTTCTCCTGGGTATATTTGATTTTAGTTTTGCACTTTGTGTAACTGCCCGCAGAAAATTATAAACCTTATTTTTGTTTTGTTTTTTCCTCATGTATGAGACTGAAGATATGAAGGCCTGGAAAGTATGTGACACTAAGTAAAACAGACTGTGTGTTTTGGAGTCACTGTTAGCAGGCACATTTTTTTTGCTGCTGCTTTTGCATTTTGTATTTTTTTTTTTGCATTAAAAACAACATAATCTTGGTTTAGAAAGCTGCTTTAAATAGAGAATGAGGACAAAGAATATGGAGAAAACAGATGCACAGTAGGCAGAAAGAAAATCACGAATAGGCTGATGAAACAGGGAAAGGAATAAGAGGTATCTTTCAAAAAAGTCCCAGTCTCCTTGTCTATGTAAAGAGCTGCAAGAGGTAACTAAGGGGTCAAAAGGGACTAAACCTGAAGAACTTAGATTTCCAAGCAGTGATGGTTCAAAGCTCTCACATCCAAAGAGTGAAAAGGAGCAGGACCTGCTGCGTTAGTTCCCCTTCAAGGTGCTAAGACTATATTGAAACATTTGTAGTATCCGCTATGTGACATGTTATGGACTCATGCTTGCCCTCAGTTTATCTGTTTTCTTCCAAAAACAGGTGAAGATATGTTTGGCCAGTTGACAGGAAATCTAGAAACTGTGCCATTGCTAAGGAAAGAGAAACAACTGTCCCTTATTGGAGATTAAAATTTCAGTAGATGCCTCATATGTCAGCCACACTTAAGTCTTTGGAGTCAGGGAATACCTGAATTTTCTAACAGCTCTCCCACTGATTTGCTGTGTGTGGCCTTGAGCACTTCTCTTCTGTTTCATTTGAATGTATAAGTGACAAAAATTATTATTAAACAGTGATTTGAGATTATTGGTGGTTGATAGCTTTAGCCCCGTACTATGTATCCACCCCAAATCCTTCAACTTTTTTTTCTGCACATACACCCTAATTACATATTCCTTGTTTCCTCTGAATTTGCAATACCGCCTTAGAGCCAACTCATACGGAGTGATTGAAAGCCATGTAGACTGTACTCTGTCCCTGTAAATTGTGTCATTCTTCAATGCCTAGAGCTTCTCTTGGACCAAGGAATGAGAGTTCTCGCCCTCCCAACACTTTCATGTACAGATCCTCAGTAATGAAATGATTCCTTAGCTATGCAGCTTGCAAATTAAAATTCTTCAGTGATTTTAAATGAAAAATTAAGATGGTAATTTTTATGTTTTGGCCAAGAACCATGACACATTAGTACTGTCACATTAATACGGCATCATTAATCAAATCATATTTGTATTAAATTACATGACCTCATACTGTGTTTCTGTCCTTGCGTTTATTCTGTCTAAAAAACGTTTCTTCATTTAAAAAAAATTCATCTACAACTCAGTGAAAGGGACATGGTAAAAATTATGGATTACGTGGCGATTGGCATCTGCTTAGATATGCAAGAAAAAGGAATAGTTGCAAGAATCTCTCTCTCCTTGGGGCCCTTCCTCGCTCCCATGCAGGAGCTGGTGAAAACAGAAGCCTCTGAAGTCTGCTGAATGAAAGAACTGCTCCCTGTTAAAGCCACCTCAAGGGAGGCAAGGAGGGCCCATCCTTCCCTCCCATACCAGTGAGCAGAGCTGGTTAACCACTTGAAAGTCTGTCATACTGAGTGACCTTGTCCTGAAAACCTGGGAGCTTAAGGAGGCATTAATGACCCATATGTAGAAGTTAGTAAGCCACTGTAATGCCTTTGGTCCAAGGTGTTTGAGGAATTCCAGTAAGATGTTATCATAGCCCGCCGCTGTGTCTGGCTTGATGAAATTAAGGGCCTTATCTAGCTCATTGACCATTAATGTCTCTGGCTGACTCCACATTCTGATGTCGAAGTTGGCACCATTCTTCATGTACTTTGCATTTGAATTGCTTCTCCAATGGGATCCTTGCTACCCACAATAGATAGCTTGCAACCTCACTGGGCTTAACCAGAGGATTTTGACATGAAAGTTGTTGAGTAGCGCCCAGCTGCCAGATCAAGTTCCAGCACTTCTGGCTGCAGTAAGTGAAGTCAAGGATACATTGGGCTCACAGTCAGATAGTGCGTGACCAAGATTCATTGCTGAATTTGGTCCATTGGTTGGATCATTAGCTTCCCTGCCCGGGCCAGGCAGTGATGGGTAGCACGACGTGAATGCTGATCCATTACCCCCCAGTTTTCTCAGAAAAGTTGCCAGTTCAACCTGGGGTATGAGCACCCAAATGCTTAGCACATCAGCCCTTGCCCTGTGCTATTCAACAGCAGAGTACTGCGCTTCTGTCTGGTATCACTTGTCTCACACCAGGCTGGACAATGTATAGCTTAACAAAGCCATGCGTCTTGCTACCAGGACTTTACGTGCAACTCCATTGCCATGGTTGCCAATACTTAGTAACATAGCACTGCCCCCCTATTTGCCATGAGAAGGCCTCTATGTTGCTGGCCAAGATCCATGAGAACAGCGACCTGACTTTGTACGCAGACCGCTTTAACCACCCACCAGCTCACCTGTCTTCTAGACATCCTTTATGGTCATTTATGCTACCACAGAGCATGACAGTGGAATCTGCTTGGTACAACGAGTGGTCAGTGACGACAGTTGCTAATCACTCTCTCGTCACTGACCCAACCATCTGTCCACCAGGTTTTGCTCTGCCAAGGCTCTTGTGGTCATCTCTGAACCAGTTTCAAACAGGACAAGACTACTGTGCAGTTGATCTCTTCAAATGGGGTTTTTCTAATGACCCACAATTCAGCTGTAGTCAACTTCAACATATCCATGACAAGTGCCGACTGCCTTATTTCAACGACGGGCTCCGGCTCTCCACCTGGCTGATGATGACACCGTCAAATGGTTAGATACATTGCGCATATGCTAAGAGAAGGTGGCATTGTGCCTCACAGAGGCACCATGTTTCCCAGTGTTCTGCAACAGAAAGGAGCCACAGCACAGTTGCTGTGAGCCAGTGCAGCTCCCTGATCACCACAAGGAGGTGTAATAACTTGTGTTGCTGATGTAAGGTCCCGCAGGGACCCTTCTCTAGTCTATGCCATCCATGTCCTGCCCCAGAACACCCTCTTTCTCCCTTATGCTTGGAGTTATGAATGCACCTGGTGCTTTCCAGTAGCAGAGTACAGTGCAGGGGAATGTTCTATTGGCCACATGGCCACTAGTGGCCTTAGCAAAATGGGGAATCTGACCCATGATGATGAGAGCTGGAAGAATTTTGAATGTCTGATTGTCTTTTCATTGTTCACTTTATTGCACTTCATTTAGCGTGCAAAGTCAAACTGGACAGGTGGTTTCACTTTTGCTGAGCCAGTTTCACTTTCTGATTCTCATGTACTGGCACAATGCTGTTGTGTTTGTGTTTTACAAACTGTGCAGGAGAAGGTATACATTTAAAACTGTTTTCACTCAGACAAAACATGGAAACACATATACACAGATATTGATTTTATACTAATATACACTCTTTTAAACAAACCCTAGATTTGAAGCCTAAACCTACATGACAATGTCCTTTTAAATATTATAAACCAATATACTATTCCTGAAGCATTTTCTTATTAATGAGAGAAAGAGAGACTGAAACACAGGAATTGATTACGAATGCAGCTCGTTTCTTGTTAGGTTGTCACTCTCCAGATTTTTTAATTCAAGAATACAATGTTCTTATTTCATAATTAATCCCAGTATGTTCTCATAGTATCAAGGTAACTTCAAGGGTAAGTGTAAAACTGGAAGCCCTTGTATTTTTCTAAAGGGATGTAAGGCGAAGTGCTACAACAGCATCATAACAGTGGTGGTACCAACTGACTTATAAATTCCACTACCTCAATTTGGGCCCAATCCCACAATTATTCTACATATGCAACTTGTACTGGGTTGGCTTTGTATTGTGTTTATTACATGACGATCCTATTAAAATATCTCAGTTACTGTACCGAATGCACATTTGGACACTGCTAGCAAGAAGTTTCCAGACTCTCACTGTAGGGACTTGTCTGCACAAACATTTAGTTCCTGGCAAGGTGGGGTGTGAATCTGCCCTGCACTAGCCTGTGGCAGACTTACTGTCTTTGGGGATGCTGCTGACATGTATTAACAGTTTGTTAATGCACTTTGATCTAGTCCTCTTTGAGACAGTCCTAGATCAAAGGTCATTAACTAACTGTCAGTCGGCAGGGTCCACAGGGTCCATAGCAGGCTAGTTTGGGGGATATGCACACCCCAGTTTGCTGCAAACTAAATAGTCATGTAGAGAAGTCCTAAGGATTTGTGTATCCCAAGAGTAGAATTAAAACCGTCAGTTTTCAAAGAAAAGTTACCATCTCTCTATTGTGTGGGGTTTTTAGATGGTTGGGGTTGGTTTGGTTGGTTGACTAGTTTGGGGTTTTTTTTGTTTGGTTGATTTTTGTCTTGGACTGTTATGAAATTTTTTGGAAGTAGCACTGAGAAGAAAATTACTTTTAAATAAATCCTTATATAGTATCTATCTTAGAGGTTTATACGGCTGCCAATTAACATATTATCTGAGTGCCTTCCAAAGAAAATCAATAGCAAAGTCCCTGGTGGACTTCACGGAGTTTCTGGCATTTCTCCCTGTTTGGGTTCAAAACTCTGCTTGGGATAGGGTTTGGGGGAGGGGTTATTTTTTGGTTGGTGTAGGGATTTAAGGGTAGAAGTCGGTGTCAATGTTGACAATGTCATTCTTATTGGAAAGCTTTTATGAACAGGTTTTTCTAAAGAATGATAAGATGTTGGATTCCCCTGATTTCATCTAGAAGTTTGTTCCATAGGCAGATTCCTCCACAAAGAATACTTTGTCCCCAGCTCTCACATGCTTTCTCATGGGCTTTGGGATCTGTATTGTCCCAGAAGAATGCAACTGTCCCAGTGGATCATATATAAAAATTTGGTCTTTTCATGTAACTCGGACTTGCCCCACTAATAGCTTTGAAATTTAGGACCGAGGCCTTAAACTGGCATCAGAAACTGACAGGGATTAAGTGAAAGGACTTGAGTTTGGGCTTGATGTACTCATGGCAGCCTAAGCCAGGGAGAAAGCAGGTAACTGCCTTCTTTGCCAGCTGGAGTCTGTGTATCTTGTCATAGCCCTGGTCAAGCTCCCTCTCATGGACACTTTCCAGGCTGCTGTGATTGGATTCGACATGGTGGATCTGTGTGCTTTTAAGCTTCCTTTTGTCTGAGTAGACTCTGGCCTCTCTGGCATACTTCCTGGGCACAGTCTCTGTTACCCCTTCATGGAAGTGGGACCTTGCGTTCTAGTTGGCCCAGGTCCAGGCCCTAGCACCACCGCTGACCCTCCAAGATACCACAGTTGTTTAAGCACCTCCTTTCCCAGAGCTCCAACCATGTGGCCATTCTGGATTACCATTTACCCCTCCATCGACACAGAGACACAGGCTTTGCAAAAGGTTTTGTGCACAGTTACTCTTTACTCTTTGATAGCCCAAGAAATGTACAGCTCTGAAAAAAAAAAAACAATAGAACACCTGTACACAGTCCCTGCTTCAGTTTCCTCATTACTCTTGATTATTCTCTGTATTTAGCTCAGAGTCTTTTATGGAATCTAGGATCCTTCCCCACCACTGCTTTAAGCTTCTACTCTGGAACATGGAGTCTCCTCTCCCTCCTGCAGCCAGATTTCTGCCTCAGCCTCTGGTCTCTTCTTCTCTCTCAAATGGCCAGGGAGAGACCCTTGCTCTTATAACCTTCAGTCCCCTTTGTCAGGTGACCCCCCTGAACAGCCTCATCAGGTGAACAAAGTCCCGCACCTGGTGATTCATTGCTTAGTTACCTCCCCTCTGAAGTTCAGCTTTGAAAAACGTGTTTGCCTTCGTGGTAGCCATCTCTTTGTCCAAGAGTTTTCAATTTGAATGGAAGATCACCAAGATTTAATGCACCTCCATTGTTAGCTCAGAGTCACCACCCTTTGGAATTTGAGTTCAACATGGAGGTAAAAAGGCAACAGAGAAGGCTGACAAGCTCCACATTTAAAATGGAGTTTGCAGTCTGACACAGATACATATAAAGAGTCCCCAATATTAGCCAGAAAGCATAAGCTATAAATAGCCAGATTCCCCAAATCATCACAGGAAGAGCCTCTCCTCTGTGTGACAGGGATGCAGTTTCCTAGCAAGCTGAAGATGAAAAAAAGGCATTTTTAGACATTGATGCATTCAGACTTAGTGAGAAGTCAAATAGGCCCCCGAGGCTTCGTACCATTTTGATAAATGGGGTCTGTATGCCTTCAGAAGAAGGTAGAGATAATGTCTGCGACAGTTCTTCAAAGCATTTCTCCTTTCCAATCAGCATTATTTTGATCTAGCCTAGGTTTGTCTTGAGCCATCTGCTTTTCCTTCTAGAGCTGATTTCATGTTGGCATTCTGACATTTTAGTAGTGTTCGTTGTTGCATCAATTGAGAATGAGATACATACTTGAGTGTCATCAGCATACTGTTGGCATCTAAACCTATGGCATCTCACTGTCTTTCCCAGTGGTCTCATGTAAATATTTGTAGAGAAGAGAGGATGGTATGGATACCCGCAGGACCTTGCAGGTGAGGGTTTTGAAGGAGGAACTGAGTTACTCATTACGACCCTCTGAGTTCTGCTGGAGATGAACTGGAGCTAGGCTATCTACTCCTGCTATGTCATGTTGGCATGTTAGTAGTATCTTGTGGTCCACTGTGTCAAAGGCTACAGAAGGTCCAGCAATGTAAGCATGGAGATATTCCCTGTGTCTAGGGCCATAAGAAGGCCATCCTTTAATGCCACTAGAGCATTCTCTGTTTTGTGTCATGGTCTGAACACTGCTTCTGCGGCATCGAGGATAATGGATGTTGCCAGAGTTTGGTGGTTAATACTTTTTCAGTTATTTTGCCCAGGATTGGGAGGTTGGAGATGGGACAGCACTTGGAGGGATCTTCAGGGCCAAGTACTGGCTTCTGGGGGACTGGGTGAACTAGTATTTTTCATGGAGTTTGACAGGTGTGTTCTACTGAAGAAGGCATCGACTATTTCCAGTATAGGGAGTATAACTGTTCTTCATTGGCTTTTACCAGCTATGAAGAGCATGGATCCATTTCACAAGTTGTGGCTGTAATATTTTTCAGAACTCTTTATTGCACAGTATGCAAACAGTGTATACTTTCTAACAATATTGCTGATTTCACCAGTGACAGCTGTTTGTTATGTATGATGTGCAATAATTACATGTTCATGAAACTTGATTTTTTTTAGTGAAAAAAGCTTCTTGAATAAGTTAGCTCAAAAAAAGAGAACTATAAAAGAGAGCACAGTGCTTTCTGGAAATAATCAGCATTCTAATTTTATTTTAAAGGAAAGCAGTTAATTTCTTATGTACTTGCTTGTTTCCTTCATGGTGGCTGACATGTTATTTCTGCTGTATTTTCCTGTTCCATGTTTTTAAGCAAAGGTTCTATTTAGAGTTGCTTCAGAATATGTCGTCAGCACAGTGTTAACAGTTATTTTGGCTAATCATCAATACCATTTTAAAATATTAAAATAACTGTAGTGATTTTAGCATCTATGCTCTTATATATGCTCTTATATTATGATTAATAGTGAACCAACCATGTGTTACAGGTAATGATTACCAGTCCTTCCAATTCCATAAAGTTATTACTATAATTAATAATTAGGTGCTGCCTCTGTCTGAGAGGCAAGTAAATACACAAAGTCAACTTAGGGCAAGAGGTCCCAATTTTTATTAACATAATTAACAGTGTCTTGGACTGACAGCATACAGTATCTAAAGTTCCAGCAGTTTCCCCCTAATTAGTATGCTAACAGGCCCCACATGTTGCAATGAGGAGGACACTGTCATAATTAGAATTGGGCAAATAACTGATTTTTCAATTTGTTGGTAGTTCTGTAAAAACACAATAAAATCCATTTACAGATGAACCAAAACTGATTTTTTTTTTCAGAATTTTCAGCTAATCAAAAAAGTCACAGACATTTCAGTTTCATTTTGGGTATTTTTTAATGAGGGCAAAGGAAATGAAGGGCTAGATTCACAAAAACAGAGAAGGGGCGATGCGGTCCTCTTTATACCCAATATCCTAGTGGTTTGGTCATTCACTTGTCATGTGAGATATACCCAGTTTAAATCCCCACTCTGGAGCAGGAACTTGAAGCCAGCAACTCTCCTCCCATGTAAGTACTCTAACCCCCAAACTAGAGCCTAATTTTGGAGGGAGGTGGGTTTCAATCTCTCCCGTTGAACTGCTTTATATGAAATACTCATAGTTATGAGCCAGTATAAAACCGTGAGAATGACTCTATAGCCCAGTAGACAGGCCATTTACTTACAAGGAGGGAGACCTAGGTTCAAGTCCCCATTCCAGAGTCTGGATTTAAACCAGGTATCCCATATGCCAAGTGAGTGCCCAAACCACTGAGATATGCGGTAAAAGGGGGATATCACCACCCTACCTTTATTTTTGTGACTCTTGCCCTTCATTTGCAGCTGAGGGTTCTAACCACTTGGTGGCGGGGGTCCTCCTACTAAGATTTTGTGAGTGATGCGCAACTCCCCCTCTAGCTCAAAAAACTAAAAGGTTTAAATCTGATTATTTGAAAGTTGTTTGTTTTAACATTTGTGAGATTTTTTTCCTTTATTTTTTTAATTCAACCAAAACAGATATTTAAAGTCTACATGAATTTGCTAAATCTTTTGGTAAATCCAAATCTGAAATTTTCAGCCAGAAAAAAAAAGTTTCAGTCAAAACATTTTGCCCCGCTCTAGTTCCAGTTCATCCTTGTTTGAAAATTTGGTCCTAACTGACTTGCCTAAAGCTACATAGCAAGTCACCAACAGAGTCAGGAATAGACCCCACCAGAATAAAGAATCCTGTTTCTCACTGCCGTGATCTAACCATGAGACACACAAACTACTTTATAAATATTGACCTTAAACTTCCTTTGCCACAGCTTAACTCCATTACTACTAGTCCATTCCTCTCTCTCTCTCTCTCTCTCTCTCTCTCTCAGTAAATATAACTAATCCTTGTTGTCTTTATATAATCCTTCCATATGTATGTTACCCCTAAGGGATTTTTGTATATGGAATAAGCCTTCTCTTAATTGCTCCACAATGGACCTCACCTGTATTTCCTAAACTTGTTAAAATATTTTTTGTTGCACTCTTCTGAATTCCTCATTTCTTTTTCAGAATATGGTGTCAAAAACTGAATGTAGTATTCCAAGTGAAGCCTATTCATGAGCTGAGTAGGCTTAGCCTTGTGTCCATGTGATACTTCTAATAATAATAATTTATAAAATGCATTCAGTCCTTCGATGATCATGAAATGATACCTTTCACAACTCTAAGGAAAGGGAGGACTGAGAATGAATATCAAAAAAAGCAGACATTAACAAATTTAGAGAACTGGAAGATAAGGTGCCATGGGAGGAAAATCTAAGGAAAAAAGGAGCTGGCAGTTCTTCAAGTAGTTTTCAGTCGTGACTTTAATATTCTCTATCCCGACGCAAAAGAAAAAATAGCAAGAGGCCAATATGCTCCATCAGGTGCCCTTTAAATTATTTGTCAGTGTTTGATTTTGCAAAGGGACACATTTCTGTTTAGCCAAAGTGAGCAGAGATGCCTCGTACTTGTGTGAACAGTGCAGATAACTTCTGCTATGTTTGTGGTGAAGTGACTTTTGCATCACAAAAGTGCAGTATAACCACTATGGTTAAGAAAGCCTATCTCCTTTCTTTTGGCTGCAAAATTGGAGATCAGGACAAGAGGTGGGCCCCACACATATGCTGCAGCACTTGTGCAACAAATCTTCTCCAGTGGTTGAACAGGAAAAGGAAATCTATGCCTTTTGCAGTGCCAATGCTTTGGAGAGAGCCAACAGATCATACCAGCAATTGTTACTTCTGCATGGTGCCTCCAGTTGGGAAAGGTGTGTCAAAGAAGAAAAAGTGGACTGTGCGTTAGCCAAATATTCCATCAGCTATACGCCCAGTAACCCACGGCGAAGGACTGCCGGTTCCTGATGCACCAGAACCATTCTCACTTGAGTCAGACGAGGAAGAGGATGAAACTTCTGTTCCTGAACCATCAATGTCACAGGACCCACGTTTTCTCCCATCCTCCTCCTCTGGACCACACCTCAGCACACAAGGTGAACTGAATGACCTTGTCAGGGATTTGGAACTACCCAAGAGTACGGCAGAGCTTTTGGGCTCCAGACTACAGCAGTGGAATCTCCTGGCAGGTGATGTTAGGGTTTCCATGTTCCGTGACCGTCAAAAGGATCTTGTCCCATTCTTCTTCATGGAAGGTGATCTTGTAGCATGCAACAACATCGATGGTGTGATGGCAGCCCTCAACATCGTTCACGATCCAGATGAGTGGAGACTGTTCATTGATTCATCGAAGACGAGTCTTAAAGCGGTTTTACTGCATAATGGCAATGTTTTACCATCAATTCCAGTTGGTCATGCAGTCCATAGGAAGGAAACCTATGACAACATGAAACAACTTTTGAGGTGCATAAACTATGACCAACATCAGTGGCAGCTTTGTGGCGATTTGAAGGTTGTTGCTCTCTTGCTTGGTCTGCAGACTGGATACACAAAGTACTGCTGTTTTCTCTGCGAATGGGATAGTCGTGCAAGAGATTCCCACTACATCAAGAAAGATTGGCCACTCTGACAGTCATTGGAGCCTGGGAGGAAAAGTGTTCAGCATCCACCACTTGTTGACTCAAGGAAGATTTTGTTACCACCCTTACACATCAAGCTGGGTCTGATGAAGAACTTTGTCAAGGCCATTGACAAAACACAAGCAGCTTTCAAGTACCTCCGTGGAAAATTTCCAAGGTTAAGTGAAGCTAAGATAAAGGAAGGTGTCTTTGTTGGTCCTTAGATTCGTGAACTTCTTCGAGATGATGCATTTGACCATGCACTGCGTGGCAAGGAAAAAAAGGCATGGAAAGCCTTCCAGTTAGTGGCAATAAATTTTCTCGGAAACAACAAGGCAGACAACTACAGGTTGTTGGTGGAAAACCTCCTCAAGGCATACAAAAGCCTTGGTTGCAACATATCACTAAAGATACATTTTTTGCACTCTCATCTAGATTTTTGTCCACCAAACTGCAGAGCAGTGAGCGACGAGCACGGCGAGCGATTTCACCAGGACATTGCAACAATGGAGAAATGCTATCAGGGCAAATGGAGCCCATCAATGCTTGCAGACTATTGCTGGACAGTGACAAGAGATGCTCCATTTAATGAATACAACAGACAAGCCAAGAAGCGCCGAGTAGACACTGAATAGGACTAAACTATGTACATAATAGTTTTTTGCCTTTTGTTTCATACTAAATTTTATTTATATAACCCCTTTGCTGATTTTTAAAGTGTTACATAAACAGGACAGGTGAAATAGTATCATGTAAAGCAACCATAAACACAGGAAAAGACCTAGGTTTACAATTTATGATTAAAACTCTACTATCTACACAATATACTGTGATACAGCATGGCCAGAAGGCAGCAGGAGAGTGATCTAGGATGAGGAGAAGCCTTATTCCCGGTAGATTAATTAAAAGCACCTGAAACCAATTAGAGCACCTGAAGCCAGTCACCTGATAAAATCCCCCTGTTTCAATCAGCCAGAGGAGGAGTTGGAGCAGAGTGAGGAGGAGTTGGAGCAGTTTGGAGGAGCTAAAGGAGAGTGATTTGGTGGTGGAGCAGAGAGCAGTTTGGAGGAGTTGAATCAGAGTGGTTTGGTGGTGGAGCAGAGAGCAGTTTGGAGGAGTGAAGCAGAGTGGATTGGTGGTGGAACAAAGAGCAGTTTGGAGGAAAGCGGAGGAGAGTTTTGAGAAGTGCTGTGGTGGGCTAAGAAGACCAAGATCCTAGGTAAAGGGACACCTGGCTTGTGCAGAGGGAAGGCAGGAAGCCCCACAAGCTGAAGGTCAGGAGAGGGAAGTAGCCCAGGGGAAAGAATCACTGGTACAAGTGGTTCACCTGCTATCATAGGGCCCCTGGGCTGGGTCCCGGAGTAGAGGGTGGGCCCGGGTCCCTCCCTCTCCACTCCCCTTCCCTGGGATACTAGTAGGATAGCTGTTACCCCAGTTCAGGGGCAAGAAATGGCACCCTGAAACCCCCCCACATGAAGAGAAAGTGCGGGACCCATCATAGTAGTGCTGGCAATTTGCCACACGTGGTGTCAGGGGTGGGATCTCTGCACTGGGGACTTAAACCAGGTTTAGCCAAAACAATCCAGTCTTTAAGATGGATGACGTGATCAAGGCCCTAATACAAGCCACCGTGGCCCAGCAGGAGGCTATCCGGGTCCAAGCAGCCGCCCAACAGGAGGCGACTAGGGTACAGCAAGAGACTAATCGTCTGTTGATGAGTCAGGCTGCACAGGACCGAGCCCTGCTGCAGGAGCTGGTGAACCAGATGAAGGCCCTTATGGAGTGAAGCCAGAACTGCGATGGGACCCGGACTATACGGGCCAGCCACTGCCTACAGAAAATGACATGGGAGGATGATGTGGAGGCATACCTCCTGGCTTTTGAGAGAGCAGCCCTGCGGGAGGCCTGGCCCCGAGACCAGTGGTCCGGTATCCTTGCCCCGTTCCTGTGTGGGGAGGCCCAGAAGGTATACTACGATATGGCCGCAGAGACTGCAGCAGATTACCCCCAGCTGAAGGCAGAGATCCTGGCCAGATCCAGAGTAACTACGGCATTGCAAGCCCAGAGGTTCCATGAGTGGCAGTATACAGAGGACAAGACACCCAGATCGCAATTGTTTGACCTGATCCACCTGACCCGGAAATGGCTGTGCCTTGAGGCCCTCAGCTCTGAGAAGATGATGGAGCTCCTGGTACTGGACCGGTATATGAGGGGGCTACCACCAGGCCTCCGGGCTTGGGTTGTCCAGAATGACCCCTCCACCTATGATGAGTTGGTCTCCCTCGTGGAAAGACAGCTAGCAGCCCGTGAACTGTTCCAGACCCCAGGGGGTGAAACACAGCAATCCAGGAAGCCAACCCCAAACCCAAAGTCCCGGACCGCCGAGAACTACAGGAGAACTATAACTAGGAGGAAAGACATTGAGGAATGGCCGGAGTCCAAGAAGGGACCTGGGGGTTTGGGAAGAGAGGGCTGGGGGGGCCGACCAAATAGCCCCAGGCAAAGGGCGGCAACCGGGATAAGGGGTCAGTGTTAGGAGTGTGGGGAATTGGGGCATATAGCAGCCCAATGCCCCAACAGGGAAGAGCCTATGCAGTGCAATCTGGGGGATCCTGGGGAACAATGTGGCCTAATTGGCCTGGTAGGGGTTGCAATGACCCCACATGGGTATACAAGGTCAGTAAAAATGAATGGTATTGTGACCACAGCATTAGTAGATTCCGGGAGTGCTGTCACGCTGGTCTCGGGGAAGTTGGTGGGGCAAGACCAACTAACCCGGGCCAAAACCACAGGGGTAACGTGCGTTCATGGCTCCGTAAATTTCTACCCCACAGTCCCAGTACGGATTGAGATCCAGGGGAACACTACCAGGGTAACTGCAGCGGTGGTCCCTAGGCTCCCCTACCCAGTCTTAATTGGTAGGGACTTCCCTGGGTTTGAGAACTTACTCCCCCCAGTAGAGCCAAGGGAGGGTAGCAAACCCCGGGCTGAAATGGAGGCACCTACAGATAGCCTCACCCCAATTTTTGCTGAATTTGCCCCAGAGCTATTCTCATCCCCCGGGAAACCCCAAAAGTCTAGGCGGGAAAGGAGGGCAGATAAAAGGCTAGGGACCAGGATTCTAGCAGAAAACCAGAAAGCCTCCCTTGTTGGTAAGCGAACCCGTTCAGGAGTCCAGGAGACAATTCAGGCCAGTGAGGACTCAGAGGCAGTTCCTAGCCCAAGTAGGGGCAACCCAGGGGGCAGAGTAGAAATAGGCCCCCTGGAATTAGGTCAGATCGGTACCGCCCGTGAGAATTTCAGGCAGGACCAAGCCAATGACCCGCTATATGCGACTGTGAGGGAGGAGGTAGTGGAAGTAAATGGAATACCAGTGGAAGGAAAGACCAAAGGCCCGGGGCCGTATTATGTGATCAAACGTGATCTGTTGTACCGAATAGTGCAGATCCGAGGGGAAGAAGTAGAGCAGCTCTTAGTCCCACAGAAACACACAAGGGCAGTACTAGAGCTAGCTCACAGTCATTTATTTGGGGGACATCTAGGAATAGACAAGACACTGGATAGAGTCCTAAGAAGGTTTTATTGGCCAGGAATACGTGCGGAGGTCCAACGCTATTGTGCCTCCTGCCCAGAATGCCAGTTGCATAGCCTTCGACCTCACTTGTGGGCCCCATTAGTACCTTTGCCTATTATTGAAGTCCCGTTCGAAAGGATAGCCATGGACGTTGTGGGCCCGCTGGAGAGATCCGCACGGGGCCACCAAAACGTTCTAGTCATCCTTGACTATGCCACACGGTATCCAGAAGCCATTCCTTTAAGAAACCCCACATCCAAGGCAATAGCAAAAGAACTACTCCAGGTTTTTGCCAGAGTGGGCATCCCTAAGGAGATCCTGACTGACCAAGGAACCCCTTTCATGTCAAAATTAATGAAGGACTTATGTACCCTGCTCCACATCCATGCCATACGGACCTCAGTCTACCATCCTCAAACAGACGGCCTGGTTGAGAGGTTTAACCGCACCCTTAAAGGTATGATCTGGAAGGTGGTAGCACAGGACGGAAAAGACTGGGATACCCTTCTACCATACCTAATGTTTGCAATACGGGAAGTCCCCCAGGCATCCACCGGTTTCTCTCCCTTTGAGCTACTATACGGACGCCACCCATGCGGAATATTAGACATCGCCAAGGAGGATTGGGAAGAACAACCCAACCCAGGAAAGAATGTCATTGAACACATGACACAGATGAGAGAGAGAATAGCTCGAGTAACCCCTATAGTACGAGAACATTTGGAAAAAGCACAAGAGACCCAGTGGACATATTACAACCGCCAGGCGAAAGTACGGAAATTTCAGCCAGGAGAACGGGTGATGGTGCTAGTGCCGACAGTAGAAAGCAAACTCCTAGCCAGCTGGCATGGGCCGTATGAGATAGTGGAAGCCATTGGGGAAGTGGACTATAAGGTCAGACAACCAGACCGCCGAAGGCCAGAGCAGATCTACCATGTAAACTTGCTGAAGCCCTGGCGTGACCGAGAGACGTGTCTCGTCATTCGGAGAGCTCCACCCCAGATGGACGACCGACAGGGGCAGGTGAGGATATCCCCTGAGTTAGCCCCAGAACAACAAACAAAGGTCATTGATATGATCCAACAGAACCAAGATGTGTTCTGTACACAGCCGGGCCGTACGACACTGGTCCAACATCATATCGTCACCAGGCCCGGAATAAGGGTGACGATAAGACCATACCGGATACTGGAAGCTAAAAGAGAGGAAATTAGGACAGAAGTGAAGAAGATGTTGGAACTTGGTGTTATTGAAGAATCCCACAGCCAGTGGTCCAGTCCTATCGTCTTAGTACCCAAGCCTGATGGCACCTGGAGGTTTTGTAATGACTTCCGGAAGTTGAATGAAGTATCCCAATTCGATGCCTATCCAATACCACGTGTCGACGAGCTAGTTGATCAGTTAGGCAAGGCCCGATACCTAACCACTCTGGACCTGACTAAAGGATATTGGCAAATTCCCCTGGCCAAGAACGCCAAGGAGAAGACTGCTTTCTCTACACCTGATGGCCTGTTCCAAGACACTGTCCTCCCTTTCGGACTCCATGGGGCCCCAGCAACATTCCAACGACTTATGGATAAATTGTTGCGACCCCATGCCAGGTATGCCGCCGCCTATTTAGACGAGATAGTCATCCATAGCCCTGACTGGGAAACGCACCTAGTAAAAGTAGAAGCGGTACTAGACACCCTGAGGAAGGCTGGCCTCACTGCCAACCCTCTCAAGTGCGTGATAGGACTAGCTGAAGCCAGATACCTTGGGTATGTAGTAGGGAGAGGTTTGGTAAAACCCCAATGGAACAAAGTGAAGGCAATACAAGATTGGCCTCGGCCAATCCGTAAAAAGCAGGTCAGAGCATTTCTTGGGTTAGCAGGGTACTATCGGAGATTCATCCCTCATTTTGCCACGAGAGCAGCGCCATTGACTGACCTGATAAAAGCTCAGAGCCCCGAGATAGTAAAGTGGTCTGATGCAGCAGAAGGGGCATTTGCAGATTTAAGGACAGCCCTTTGCTGCCATCCAGTACTCATAGCCCCAGACTTCAAGAAAGAATTCGTTCTACAAACTGATGCCTCGGAGGTAGGGCTCGGAGCCGTCCTTTCGCAGATGGTAGGGGAGGAGGAACACCCAATCCTGTACCTCCCCAGGGAACAAAAGTACGCCGTCATTGAAAAGGAACGTCTGGCGATAAAATGGGCCATGGATATTCTCCGTTACTACCTACTGGGGCGGCGATTTACCCTGGTGACAGACCACGCCCCGCTCCAGTGGATGCAGAGAAACAAGGAGAAGAATGCAAGAGTGACTAGATGGTTCCTATCTCTGCAACCTTTTCATTTCCGAGTAGAGCATAGGGCCGGAAGCCAACACGGCAACGCAGATGGCTTGTCACAAAAGCATTGCCTCTCGTCCCAAGTTGCTCAACCCCATGGTGTTGAGCAGGGGGGGAGGATATGTGATACAGCATGGCCAGAAGGCAGCAGGAGAGTGATCTAGGATGAGGAGAAGCCTTATTCCCAGTAGATTAATTAAAAGCACCTGAAACCAATTAGAGCACCTGAAGCCAGTCACCTGATAAAATCCCCCTGCTTCAATCTGCCAGAGGAGAAGTTGGAGCAGAGTGAGGAGGAGTTGGAGCAGTTTGGAGGAGCTAAAGGAGAGTGATTTGGTGGTGGAGCAGAGAGCAGTTTGGAGGAGTTGAATCAGAGTGGTTTGGTGGTGGAGCAGAGAGCAGTTTGGAGGAGTGAAGCAGAGTGGATTGGTGGTGGAACAAAGAGCAGTTTGGAGGAAAGCGGAGGAGAGTTTTGAGAAGTGCTGCGGTGGGCTAAGAAGACCAAGATCCTAGGTAAAGGGACACCTGGCTTGTGCAGAGGGAAGGCGGGAAGCCCCACAAGCTGAAGGTCAGGAGAGGGAAGTAGCCCAGGGGAAAGAATCACTGGTACAAGTGGTTCACCTGCTATCATAGGGCCCCTGGGCTGGGTCCCGGAGTAGAGGGCAGGCCCGGGTCCCTCCCTCTCCACTCCCGTCCCTGGGATACTAGTAGGATAGCTGTTACCCCAGTTCAGGGGCAAGAAATGGCATCCTGAAGCCCCCCCACAAGAAGAGAAAGTGCGGGACCCATCATAGTAGTGCCGGCAATTTTGCTACAATACATAGACATAAAATGTAAAAACTTAAATATCTTAGAAACAGTAGCCAATCAGTTGTTTTAATTGTCATATTTGAATTCAGCACATCAAAATACATACTAAATAGCACATTTTATCTCTGAAGCAGACGACTTCTCAGAAATTGTAGACCAGTGTTACCTGAAATTCTAAAAGGAATCCTACAAAAAGTAGGAATATGGATGAGTTGCTAAGGAGGAGTACACATTAAGAGAAAATCCCAAGCCTGTAGGGATAAAATCAGAAAGGCTAGGGCACAAAATGAGTTACACCTAGCCAGGGACATAAATGTAATGCAATATGAAGAGGTTCTTTAAATACCTTAGGATCAAGAGAAAGATGAAGGAAAGAATAGGTTATCTACCTTAGTGGGGAAGGAGAGCTAATAACTTTTAACATCAAGAAGGCTATGGTGCCCACTTTGCTTTTGTCTTTATTAATGATGACCAAGTACTCAAGGAGGAAGGAACACAAGCCAAAATAGGGAAAGAACAGGTTAAAGAATATTTAGATAAGTTAAATGTATTCAAGTTGGCAGGGCCTGATGAATTTCATCCCAGGGTATATAAGGAACAAGTTGGAGCAATCTTGGAACTGCTATCAATTATCTTAGAGAATTCATAGAGAACAATTGAGGTGCCAGAGGACTGGAGAAGGGCAAACATAGTACCTAGCTTAAAAAAGGGAACCAAAAGGAACTGGAAAATTAATTATAGACCAGTCAGCCTAACTTTGATATCTGTAAAGATACTGGAACAAATTATTAAGCACTCAGTTCATAAGCACCTAGAGGATAATAGCGTTATAAGTAGTAGCCAACATAGATTTGTCATGAACAAATCATGACAAACCAACCTAATTTCCTTCTCTGATGGGGTAACCAGCCTAGTGGAGAGGGACAAAGCAGCAGACATGATAATAAGGCTTTTTTTATAGTCCCAGATTACATCCTCATAAGCAAACTAGAGAAATGTGGCCTACATGAAATTACAATAAAGTGGGTGTATAACTGATTGAAAGACCATACTCAGGAGTAGTAATCTGTGGTTCGCTGGCAAACTGGGAAGGTGTCTGTATTGGAGTTCTGCAGGCGTTAGTCCTGGGTCCAGTACTGTTCAATATTTCCATTAATGACTTGGATAATGAGGTGAAGAGTGTGCTTATACAATTTGCAGATGACACCAAGACTGGAAGGGTTGGAAGCACTTTGGAGGAAAGGATTAGAATTCAATACAACCTTGACAAATTGAAGATTTGATCTGAAATTAACAAGAGAACATTCAATAAAGACAAATGCAAAATACTACTCTTAGGAAGGAAGTATCAAATGCAAAATTACAATATGAATAGGTGGTGGTACTGCTGAAAAAGATTTGGGGTTTATAGTGATCACAAATTGAATATGAGTCAACAAAGTGATGCAGTTGCGAAAAAGGCTATCATTCTAAGGTGTATTAACAGGAGTGTCATATGTAAGACATGGGTGGTCATTCTCCTGCCCTACTCAGCACTGGTGAGGCCTCATCTGGAGTACTGTGTCCACTGTATCTGCGGGAACCACACTTTAGAAAAGATATGAATAAACTGGAGAGATTTCAGTGGAAAGCAACAAAAATGACCATTGAAGGTAGGACAAGAAGCGATGGTCTTAATTGGCAGTAAGGGAGATTTAGGTTAGATATTAGGAAAACTTTCTAAATATAAGGGCAGTTAAGTACTGGAATAGATTACCAAGGAAGGTTGTGGAATCCCTGTCACTGGAGGTTTTTAAGAACAAGTTGGACAAGCTCCTGTAAGGGAGGGCCTAGGTTTATTTGGTCCTGTTTCAGCGCAGGGGGCTGGACTCAATGACTTCTCAAAGTCCCTTCCAGCCCTATATTTCTATGATTTTACCAAAAAAAGTGCTATATGAGTGCATACATTAAAGAAGACTTGCAACACCCCAATGATATAAGTTAGCCTTTTGATAGTGCAGGATGTATTATAGTCTACACCAGGACCGCCAGGATCATCTTTTTTAAAATTAGATGGTATAGGTAAAAAGCATCACACAGATATAAATAACCTTACTTAACATTTTTTCAAAATGGATGGTGTTTTAGCCATGTCAGCCCCACTCACTCTGAGAACTAATACATTCATCTTGAGCTCTTAATCCCACCTCACCTTTCCGCCTCAAAATAGAAAGAACTCCTTCCTACTTTCCTAACTCTACTGCTTTACTTCCCTCCACCTTACAATGAAGTCTTCTCTCCAGTCACCTCCCAAACAATCCTTTCTTCACTGATTTCCTGTTCAGAACTGCTGGATGTTTTGCTATGTGCTGTGAAACAATGGTGACATTGGAGATAGTGGAATGGTAAACTGTATATATGGTAAAATAAAATATTTCAACAGTGAACAGAGATAGGAGGTTAATGAACCAGCTATTAAACAGGGGAACCCCGTGTTCTGATGTCAAACTGAGCGACACATGAAGAACAAACCCTTTAAAAGCTAGAGGGCATTCTAAATGTACCTAGTACTTAGTAATTTGCATAGTTATTAATTTTACTAGCTGAATTCATGGTGGAGTTAAACCCTGGTTTTAAACTTCCTTGCAAATGCTCAGTCTTTAAACTTTACTAGCCTAATCCAGCAGAAGCTTTTTTTATTCTGAATACATATGGCTAAATTTGTTGCTGGTGTAATTCCATGACTTGAGCATGGCTTATGGCTTGGAACTTGAGACTCTTGCTGGCAGTTTGTCAGTTACTTTAAGCATTAGTAGTAATCTTTAGGTATAAAATACGTAAAAAAATAAGTGCTTTTGGTATCAAAAATATTCAGTTTTCTTATACTTTCCCATATATGATTGCAGGTAGTCTACGACGCAGTCACCGAGCTCCAAGGACGTGTGTTACAGCTTATTGTGAAAAGCAAAGGAACATTTGTGGGAGCTATCAACATTCAACTGAACAGTGTCCCATTAAATGAAGAAAAGTGGTATCCATTGGGGAACAGTATAATTTGAACATTGCCTTAGATAACCGAAATATTCATTCATTAATATTTCTTTTTCCCTTTTCTCATGGGCCATTTTTGACCCATTAGCCGAAATATTTGCCTTTGAGAATATAACATGCAGTAAACCACTAACCATATATACGTTGAACTACTAATCACAAGGAAATTATCTCTTTTTCATGATCCATTGCCATTTACCTATCTTCAGAGAATTACTACCTTTACTTGCAACAAGTTCCCATTAGCCTGGGTGTAAAAAGGCTTGCAGCATGCAATTTCAATTATCTTGGATAACATTTCTTATGTCAACAAGCAAAATTTTTGTTCCTTCTGATCACTGTTATTTGTATACGGCTAGATGTTTTTTATGTATACCTAAACCTGTGGTGCTGGAGCCTCATCCAAAGCCCATTTAAGTCAATGGTAGTCTCCCACTGACTTTAGTGGACTTTGGATCATAGGCGCTGACTCCGTGGGTGCTTCGGGGCTGGAGCACCCACAGCAACTCCCCACCACCCCCGCGCGCCCAGCTCACCTCTCTGCCTTGGCCTCTCCGCCTCCCGAGGCTCTGCCTGACATCAAGCCGAAGCCGCTTTTCCTGGCTCCAGCTGTTTGGCGGCAGCACACCGCATGCCTGGGGTGGCGCCTCAGGGAAGGGGTATGGGGAGGAGGCGGAGCCAGGCTCTCCGCCTCCTCCCCATACTCCTCCCTCGAGGCGCTGCCCCAGGGAAGCAGAGAGGCCAAGGCGGAGAGGTGAGCTGGGCGCGGGGGGGCTGGCGGGGAGCTGGCGGGCCCGGTGGGTGCTCTGCTGCTTCTCCCCCTCTCGCCCCCCAGCTTGCAAGCCAGGGGGGGATGCAGCGCGCCCGTGGGAGGAGGCAGGGGCGGGGATTTGGGGAAGGGGTGGGGCCGGGGTGGAGTTGGGACGGGGGCGCGAGCAGCCTCTGGCGCCGACTAATGTCGGTGCCTATGCTTTGGATTAGACCAATAATGAGCTTATTGAGCTGAATTCACTCTACTTCATGTCTGTGTAGTTATATCGGGTTTAAATATGGCCCAGTTAGTATGATAGCACGTTCACCTGAGAGATCATAGTAAAATGACAGCCAGTTTGTATTTAAAACTTCTAGCACATTTCACATTTAATTCTTGCTCATTTCACATTTAAAATGTAATTATAGGTGCAGAAATTAAAAGCTGAACATTTAACAGAATTTAAAACTATACTGTTCTTTAGTTTTAGTGTATCCCCTATATTTTTAAGTTTTAACTTGCTGATATAACTTGTGACTTTGTAACTTTCAGACCTGGGGCAAGATGTTTCATCTCCCTGGGTTTATTCTGGAAAAATATTTGGAAATAAATTCTGGCAAAATATTTGATGATAGATAAATGTTATCAATTAGAGTTTGAAAAATACTTATATCCAATGCGTCCCATAGACTTTTAAACATTTCCAAAAATCAGATGGAAATGACCCCAATGTATTTGAACCATCACACAGTAAGTAAAGGGGACATACAATAAATATTTACTCTGCTGAAAGGTTAAATTAAGTAAAATCATATTATAAGAAATCTTTGTTCATTAGTGTTACCCCATTGCATGTTCATGCTGCATCAGGGAACTAGACAATATATACACAGGCTCCACTCTTGTGAAGCCTTATACATATGCGTAACTTCATGCACGTGAGTAGTCCCACTGAGTTCAGTGGGACTGGTTAGTCCTTGAAGGTGCTTTTGCCCAAATCCAGTGAAACACTTAAGCACACTTTAATTCCCATTAGACTCACTGAATTCCATTAACATCAGTTGCACACATGAGCCCCATGTGCATAAAGTTAGGCAGTTACATATGTCTTTCCAGAATCAGGGTCATAGACTAGTAAAAAAAAGTATTGACTCATGATGTGATCCAAGGTAAACATTAATATTATAACACGTATTTGGCTAGAGTTGAGATTTATCCTGCAAGTTGAAAAAGCGGCTGACAGTGGGATATAATGCCCAGAGCTGTAGGCAGTAGCGTAGCCGGGGGGGAGCAGGGGGAGCGGCCGCTCCCCCTTGAGCAGAAGCGGCGGAAGCGGCGCCTTTTTTTAGCAGCACTAAAAGGTGCCGCTTCTTTTTAAGCACCACTTCTTACACTCACCCGGCGGCGCTCCGGGTCTTCAGCGGCATTTCGGTGAGCCGCCAAAGTGCCACTGAAGACCCGGAGCGCTGCCGGGTGAGTACAGGGGGAGGCACCTTTTTATAGCGCCGCTCCCCCTGCGCTCCAGACCTGGCTGCACTACTGGCTGTAGGGGATTCCCTTTTTCCACCCAAAGGACAATAGTTTTAAGACACACAAATCAGGCTTAAGCAGCTTATGATATATAAACCTGTTGAAGTTGCAGTATGAGTGTCATTTAAGAATATCATGAATCCAAATAAACCGGCATTCTTCTTGGATGCAAACAGATTGGTTATGTCAGCTCTTGGAACAGAGCCACCATATTGCCTGGGGAAATTAAACTTCTCAGTAAGGAGAGAGAACCTGCTTGAGTAAAAACATGAACATGCCTCCTCAGTGCTGAAGAAAAGTCATAAAATATTTACCCTATGAAAAAGATATTGTCTATGATACAAATATAAACAGTACAAGGATGAACAAGGCCAACATTTTAGATTATAGGTATTCTAAGATAAAAAAGCAAGTGACTTCCCTCTCAAAAAATGCAGAAGACACATCATATCCAGCTTTTAGTTATCAAATTGCCTGACCCTAAAGTTCAGTATTGATTTCAGATTCTTCTCCGTTTACTGTCTTGATTTCTTTAGTTTGCTTTTAATGTAAATAAATGTTGGCAATTTTCCAAGAGTGTTATTTCCTGTAACATTTTCAAATCCTTGCCTGTGGTATGTACAGGAGAGTATAATTTTCCATATTAGAGAGAGACACATGTTGTGTGTAGGGGATATATTAATAAAAATAACATTTAAAATGACAATAAAAATAAAATCTAACTATAAAGATAAGCATTGATATAAGTATCTTAAGTAAGAAATGTGCCATTGTAAAACAGCTTGGTAAGTTATTGAGGCTTGGACCCGAAACCTGCAATGAGTTCTGTGCATGTAGATCCCTGTGTCCACATGAAGCTCATTGCACAAAAGCAATTGGATAAGAAGGGTGGGAGAACACTGTCTCTTGATGGGAGGGCAAGGGCTATGCTGCCAGAGAAGGTGCCGACAGCAGTATCTGGCTGGTGGTTAGTGTTCTGAGATCCTGGTATCAGCAAAATTGAATATTGTCCAGGTTACCACTCTTGAGCTTTTATTATTTTTACAATGGCCATTGATGAGCTATAGCTCAATCAGAAATTGACTCATTATGGATTTAATGGGTAAATTATGTTTTCATTGTGTGTATGTATGTTTCCTGTTTTTCTTTTTTCTTGAACAGATTAATGTACAGTAGGGAAAAAGTTTCTCAATGCAAATGAAAGGACTAGTCAATTTTTCCCATCATTTTGGTGCCTTTGGAGTCTTAGACCATACATATTAAAATGCTACTTCCTTATTATTTAATAATGCATTACTATTTTGCTATTAGTTGCAAATACCATATCTTAAAATATTGTTGGATTCAAGAAAATATACTGCAAAAGTCAACCATGTACGATTTCTTCTAAATTACTTCAGGGTCCAATTCTACAGCCTTTATTCATGTTAAATAGCATTTAGCTACACAAGTATTTCCACTGATTTCAGTGGAAATTGCAGGTGCTCAGCAACTCTGAAAATCAGGCCACACACTAAACTGTTGTTTGCAAGCTACATGATGGTTGCTTTATTGAGGAATATACCAGTTCAGGAGTACTGCTAATGTCATCATTAATAGTACCAAATATACACAAAGAGTGATGCAGGATCAAGTCTGTCACCCAGTTTGGAAAACAGAGGAACATGACGATAACCTGTAAATGTAATAACAGTAAATTAATTTATTAAATACCAATGTAGAATTTATTTTGGGTTAATTGATGAAACAGAAGTGGCCGTATTTACTGTACAAATGAAGCATAATTTATAGTTATCTAAATAAACCCTTTAATTAAAGTAAACCAAAATGATACATAGAGTAACGCCCATTACTACAGTAGTTCTCTAACATTTCTAGCATTTTAATTCTACTGGAATTCAGTGGTGATAAACACAGGTAATGTTAGGATAGCGTCAAAGCCTCCACTGATATATAAGTTGTGATTTACACTATCGTGCAGACTTCTGCTACAGGACTGGCAAGGCTTTAGAAAGGATGCTCTTGATATCCAGAAGTCTGGGCGGCACATATAGCTTTTAGAACATCTCCTATTGGTTAACCGGTGAAGGAAGAATGACAATGTTCTTGTAAAAGAAACTGTGCTGCAGTGGTAGTGAGCTAACAAAAGAGAGGTGGGAGGCAGAAGTGGAAGGTTTCCTACCTCCCCTGGCCTCTTAAACCCTGTTAAAAATGGGCTTTTTGGCAATCCGAAAATTTCTACAGAGAAACTTACCTAAACTGATGTTTGACAACCCTGTCTAAGCTCCTATGTTAATTTGACTGCATTTTCTATACACAAAGAAAATTTAGAACTGGTTTCTTGCAGTTTCACAAAATAATATGTACATTCAAACAGAAGAGAGACCAAGAAATAGGTATGCAGATTTAGCTTGTACAATGGTAAGTATTCTGTAAAAACAATGTATGTTTTTCTCATATCTCCTTTTGTCCCCGCCCATGAAAAGGATCCATAAACAGCTTTATAACTTACTACCCAGGAGGAAGAAAGTATGTGTGGGTGGGGAGGGAAACTGTTAGGACTGATATAAAAGGAACAAGTTGCCCATTGCCAGCTCAGTGTTTTGCAGTCTTACACAGCCCAGGTAACATTTTTAAGAGTGCCTAAGTCACATTTTCAAAAGTCCTATGATTTAGGGCTTGTCTAAACTGCCGTTTATGTCAATGTAACTTATATTGCTCAAGGGTGTGAAAAAGCCCCCCACTCTGAGCGATGCAAGTTACATCGACTTAAAGCGGTATCCACACCGTGCTATGTTGTTGGGAGAGGTGGAATAATTATGCCGACAGGAAAGCACTCTCCCATTGGCATAGCGTGTCTTCACCAGATGCACTACAACAGCACAGCTGCATCGGTGCAACTGTGCCAACGTAGTGCGGTAGCGTAGACTAGCCCTTAGACTCATAAGTGCCTTGTCACTTGAAAATGGATCCTAGGTTCTTGAGTAACTAAAGCACTTTAACCTCTTTCTCTCTTTTCCAAAAAGAGGGCTGAGGTCACCTGATAGTCTTGAGATATGAATTGTCCCTAACTTCAGAACTTACTCTCAAAGCTCAAGCTTATCCTTCAGAGAGAACTGCAAGGCTTATTGTTTTGGCCAAGTTTTATGATGATGTAAAGCACGGTCTTTTCTATTTTGTTCACTTTTCTGTTTATGTTGATTTTTTCCAAGCTGTCATGGAATTGGGCAGGCCACACATGTAAACGAATAAAGTTAATCAGCATATTGAATTGCCTACTTTTGCCCTGAACTCTGTCTGCTACCAGGAAAATGGTGTTTAAAGCTATGTTACCATTTTATCTGTTCTATTTGAAGGATTTCTGACAACCAGAAGTTCTCTGTGAGCTTTTATAGCCACAGAAAAGTTTAAACCCCTTAAACAATTATATCAGTTCGACTTGGAGACTATATTAATCTGGGTTCTCAAAGGCCCTATAGCCTTTGAGGTTCCTTCCCTATGTTCCTTAAAAATCATTTAACAAGAGGGATCACTGCATCTTCAACAGAGAGTATTGAGACATTGGAGCATGACATCTGTAGGGAAGCAAAGTGCAGTAGGTGAATCTATACACCTTTATTCACCAGTACAAGTTGGTTCTGTGTGCTTGTCAGAAGTTATTTTGGAAATCAAATACAGTAAGTAGCCAGTTTAGGTAAGCCACCCTCCTCCTGGCATAGTGACTTCTACATCAGCTATTCATTTGAATTCTATTCATTGGATAGGAATCAAGGAGATGTACTAGTAAAACAAGGGGAAATTATCAGTTATTATGCTTTTTTATTTCCCCCATTTTATTTCCATCTTTGTCCATGTGAAAACATTGCAGAAAGAGATCACTTGATTCTTTATCTTTATTGCCTACCTCTCTTTTGTTTTTTTCAGGTTCTGGACTGAATAAAACATGGGCAATCTGGTGCCTTTATACTGGTCTTGACTGGTTTTTTTTCATCTTCTTGCTTCCTAACAGCTGGAGCTATAATACTCTCTGAATGGATTCTGTTTATAATGTGAGTGGAGTAATACTGCAATAACTACAACTACCAATAAATAATATTTCCTTCGGTACTGTAGGTTGGCAGTCACATAGACTCTAATCATCATAGCTAACAATGACCCAAAAATGTGATGAATGCCACTTTCCATCTGTTGCACCTAATACAAAGTTTATGGTGTGTAATAAACCTAACGCGAACAACAGGCTAATAGTAAAAGCTTATGCTTTTGTAGATTTTTACTCAGTGGTATGTAGTTTGCTTTTGGAGGAAGTACTACCTTTATTCATGCACAGCAGGGGTAAAGTGTATTGGCCCAGGAACTCATTTGCAGCCAGCGATATCTGATCTTCCACAGCGAAGCGTACTAATGCCAGTTCTGGAACTTGAACATTAAAAGTGAAAGTTTCATTCCACCTAGGGCACAAAGCTGGGGTGGGGGTGCAGAGAGAGAGAGAAAAAACAATTGTAATACAAACAGCATTCTGTACAAACACATCAATGGATTGAAAAATAATGAGAACTTCTTTCCTGGTAATTAATTTATGAGCTCTGCTTTCTACAACTGAGGACAGTGCAGCACCTCCTTTTGTGCCTGACTCTATGCCCGTTTAACTCAGTAACAAAACTCCTACTGACCTCACTGGTGCAGGCTCAGAACTTTGATGTGGAATCAGGAGTAAAGACAACCAAAAAGTAGTTCTCATTTTTTGCCCTCTTCAGTCAGCATAGATAAGTCCCTCTCTGCAAGTGGAGTGAGCTTTAAATATGACAGGAGTAGGCACCCTGGGAACTTTGTAAACATTTGTCATGCATTACCTACACACTGAGTAATTCAAACCCCAAAACTGAGCAACTCTTTTCAAAGAGGACAAAAAGGGATTATGACTGGCTCAGAGGTTGTGGTCAAATGAAATTTGTTATAGCCCTGAAAATCTCAAGATTTGCCAGCATGCCTCTTTTACTGCTTTGGGATTGAGGCAGATGCTAGATAAACTAAGGTAGAAAGAAGACAAACAGGAGCATAGAATGAGGACCGCCTTGTTTTGCTGAAGAAACCTATAGGGAGAAACAGAAATTAAAGTGGTCATTTACCCCACCATCCTTACATAGGTTATGGTTACTAAGAAAGCTGCCTTCTAGAAAAAGAGGTAAAGGGAAATGGAATGCAAAGGTTCAAAAGGAAGGGGGCCACAGAGAACCTTTAGACCGAGACACCAAGGGAGAGGACCTGCAATGACACACGTAGGAGAATGCTTGAAGAAAATATTTCCCCCAAAATGGCACTTGGACCCTCAAGCAGTTAAGGGAATGGCTCTCACTGAAACCCTCCTAAGTTAAGGATGGAATGGACTGATGATTCCTTCACATAAATGCCTTTATCCATTCACTAATCAGTAAAGACCACCAGTACCTTGTAATATGTGTTGAAGTTTCTTTTCTTAATGGAGGCGAGAAGGACTTTCTTCACCACCTAGGAAATTCCATGCTTCCTTAACATAATATTCTGCTCAAGCTGACTGAGGCTCAGATAAAGAAATTATTTGTGACAGAATATCTTTTATGAGAGAAAAAAGAAATTTTCACTCTCTGAATAGTCTCATCTTATCATGATACCATGGTCTACTGGGCCAGGCCAGAGCACTGAGCATGACTATCACTGGTCTTGACTTACTTTCTTTGGTATCATACACAACGGTGGTAGAGGAGGCAAGGTGTCTGAAAAACTGAAGTGCTAGGGGTAATAAGGAAACACTAATTCACATATGTCCTGGGTTTCCTATGGATTAATTTTGGCTCCCCCGTGGCGCCCTCCCCCACCCCCCACCTTAATCCTTCAAATTTTTTCATCTGCATCAGAACACATGCGCACAAATGCAGACATGCTGTAGAGACAGGCCAGGATGGAAGATGGTCAATGGAGTTCCACTGATCTATACCAGTTGATGAACTGTCCCAAGAAAACCATGGTGATCCTGCCAAGGTGACCTGAATCTGATCTGATATTTCACCACACATGGTGATGGAGGACTTTTGGGCTTTCCATTCCTTATCCTGTGACACAGGTTTGCTCACTTTTTCTTCTCAGTTATGGTATGAAAGAGAAATAAACTAAGGCTGTCTTTGCTACCTCTCTGTAATGAGCTGAAAGATTTTTCACGGGGGTGGGAAGCAAGGGAGGGAAAGAGGAGAGAAAGAAGTGTACTGGTTGAAGGGTACAAAAATGGTAAAATCATATGTCCTGTAATTCAGCTTCTCTGAAGAGATAATTTGACGGGGTTCCTACTCTGAAAATCCACGTGCCTTCAGTGTGTTGATTCATATGCTGAAAGGGGGCATGACTGATATCCTATAAGCAGTAGCATGCTGCTTTACCCATCAGACATTGAGGCATGGATGTTTACCTGGCTTAAAGCCTTCTGAGTTTCAGCAACCTAATTCTATGGGGCACATCTGTATCAAAAGACTACAGTACAGATAAAACTTTGTCTTGCGTGGTTCAAGGCTTTGAGGAGCTATTCTGATTACCTCTTAAAACAACAGTGCATTGGAGCTACTCGCTTCACTCTAGAGTCTAAAGAATTAGTGGCTCCCAGAAAAAAGTTCTTCACTGATAATCAACACAGACCACACCACAATAGATTAAGAAAAGTAGATAAGGTCCAGCTTTGTAAGAATGTTCTGCACCAACATCACATATTAATGTGCTTTAACAACCCAGTGTTATGGTGCATGAAGAATGGATGCTGCTTCTAACAAAGGACCTGTAGTAAACTAACAAACCCTGGTTTTCAGGGGTCCCTTGATGGCACCTGCATTGTGCTCATCAACAAGGACCATTTCTGCACCAAGACAATGTTGCATAAGCTTCTCCAGATGATGTCTGCAGCACGCTGACACTTGGGTTTTGTGGTGACACTCCTTGCTGATCCCACCCCTATTGAGCTCCCAAGCATTGCTATGGTATGCACCAAGGAACTGATATGCACTGGCCTCTGAATATAGAGTCTACATTGCCAGGTTGGTCTCCTGATGCAGCTCTGTACCAGTGCTACTTACCTTGATTCAGGCCTGCCTGCACTGAGGAACTACTCTCATGGGTAGAGGTGGTCCCTCTATGTCAGGTCAGGTTGAGGCACAATGGTGAGATAGGGCAATGGAAGGTGCCCATGTTTTACCTGTTGTATAGGTAAACAAATGACTTCAGTCTCTATGACTGACAATCCATCATTTTTCATACAAGCATTATGGTAACAAAGAAAGTTTTAAAAAAATGAAAAAATTCTTGTTTCAAATTCTTCAGATTTAGTTTACTGTCTTCAGATTAATCTTGTTGGAACACAGCTTGTTATGCTTGTTATACTGTTATATTTTTGTTGATCAGTCTTTACACCTAGTGCCCACATTTGCTATTAGTCTATGCAGCACAGCTCTTTGCTATGGAGTAAATTACTGGAGAAACAACTTCTATATGATATTAAGCTATTCTGTGTGAAACATTATTGAAATCATGTACAGTGAAAGACTATGTTCTGCTTACCATTGCTTTTTATGACACAAGTCTGTTGTTTTACTTGATCTTCTGGCACACCATGAATTTCTATCTGGACTAAAGGATCAGCTTTATTAGTCCTGGAGAGGTTACTAGGTGGTAACTGATAACCACTAATAAGCTGCATAAATAAAAATGATACATAAGACCTCATTTGGGCTTGGAAATGTAATTTATTATAGTAATTTTAACATTAAACTGTACATTCAACAATTGCTCAGTGCAGTCTAGCATATAAAGTGGAAGCTACATAAGAATTTTTTCAAAAGAATGTATACCAGTTGAAATGTAATTGAGACTACCATGCTTCAAATGTAATTCTAGCTCTGGTTAATTTGACTCTCAGTTTAAGTATCTTAAAACCTTTGCAGCTAAATAATATTTTTGGAAAAGCGCATGCTTCTGTTTCTTGATTTTTACCAAAGTATGACCACTTTAAGCAGATTTTATTCAATCATTAGCTACAGAAAGTTGCTGTTTAATTAATGCAGGAAGGCCTATGTGGATTCCCTCTTGTGGGTTTGCCACTTCCTGTCATCAAATTCATGGAACCGCTACCCAGGATGTATCCATTGGGGCTGCACAAGTGTCCCCTAGTGACATCAGCATATAAGGGAGAGTAGCCCCTAACCACTTCAGTTCCTTCACCTTTGAAATGAAGTGTTAGTAACCTCTCTGTGTGTTTTGTCTGCTTTGAGATACCCTTAGGTCCCTATTGTTCATTATAGACTCGTAGACTTTAAAGCTAGAAGAGACCATCACGATCATCAAGTCTGAACTCCTGCATATCACAGGCCACAGAATTTCACTCACCAACCCCTGTAATAGACCCATAACCTCTGGCTAAGTTATTGGAGTCCTCAAATCATGATTTAAAGACATCAAGTTACAGAGACTCCACCATTTATTCTAGTTCAAACCAGAAGATGACTCATGCCGCATGCTTCAGAGGACAGCAAAAAAATCTCAGGGCCTCTGCCAGTCTGACCTGGGGGAACCATCCTTCCCAACCACAAATATGGTGATCAGTTACACCTTGAGCAGGTGGGTGAGACCCACCAGCTAGGCACCTGGGAAAGACTTTGCTATAGAAATTCGGAACCCTCCCCAGCTAGCATCCCATATCCAGCCATTGGAGATATTTGCTAATAGCAGTCGCAGATGAGCCATCTGCTATTGTAGGCAACCTCATCATAACATCCCCTCCATTAACTTATCAAGCTCAGTCTTGAAACAAATTAGGTTTTTTTACCCTCACTACTCCTCTTGTAAGGCTGTTCCAGAACTTCACTCCTCTGGTGGTTAGAAACCTTTCTCTAATTTCAAGCCTAATCTTGTTGATGGTGAGTTTATATCCAGTTATTCTTGATCCAACATTAGGGTTTAATTTAAATAACGCCTCTCCTTCCCTGCTGTTTACCCTCTGACATATTTGTAGAGGGCAGTCATAACTCCCCTCAGCCTTTGTTTGATTAGGCTAAGCTCCTTAAGTCTCCTCTTGTAAGGTAGGTTCTCCATTCCTTTGATCATCCTAATTAGGTTTGCCAGCTTTATAATTGCAGAAACCCAAACACCTCTTCCCCACCCTGCCGCTGCCCCACCCTTTCCTTGAGCCCCCCCTGCCCCGCTCACTCCATCTCTCCACCCTGCCACCCCCTCTCCCCCGCCATTGTTCACTCTCCCTCACCCTCGCTTACTCACTTTCACCGCAAGGCTCAAGCAGGCACCAGGAGAAGGTCAGGAGCTGCAATAGTTTGAATGTGGGCGATGGAATATGTGATTCAAATACCCTTCACCTCACCAGGGAGAGATTTTTAAACACTATTGTAAAATGACTTGCCCCCAAAAGAGTCCCACTCACTAGCAATGAGCAAGACTAAAGAGACTATTGCAGGAGCTTGGTTTTTCTTGTCTTCACTCAACTGTTCTGGTAGGGAATCCAGTAATGCTGCAGCCACTGACTGACTTCTTCCCTACTTGACCATGAAGTGTATAGCGGGGGAAGAGTTATACTATTCCATGGTTAATGACTATTTAAATGTATGTTTTAACAGACAATACATGCAATGTTGACAAATTAATGTTATGGGAGTCTTAATGTTAACATTTCCTGACACGTGTTTAAATATATAACTTTAACATTATATTGATGTTATTTTATGAATTCATTATAGATCTTTACTGTTAACAAGGTGAGGGTTAATAAAATGTAATTCATGCTGCAGAAACTGATCTCTCCCTATTTTACCATCCTGCTAACCAACAGATTTTCTAGTGTTCTTCATTTCACTTTTTTTTCACCTGTATTGTGTCCCAGATTTGTCCCAAAGCAGGTTGAGAGGAAATATACTAGAATGTCACACATGGCGTGACCACCTGTCCCTAGTTCGGTGCCCAATGTTCCACATTACGCATCAAATCAATAAATATTGTCTTGTATACATCAATAATCATCAAAAGAGTGTACACTGTAATATGTGTTATTTGTATATGAGTATGTGTCACAAATAAACACTGGGGAGATGCCCTTACAAATCAACTTTCTCCTCTAATTTCCAAATTGTCCTTTATTTGATACATAAAGGGCTGTATATGGGCGTGAGGGAGATTACCATAGCCAGGGACTAGCTCTTCTGTTTCAGGAACATCAGTCCTAGTGAAGCTATGCATTCCCTGTTGCCAGGCCCCCTTTGTGCTGCCCGTGGTGTTGGCACCATCAGACCCTATGACCCACTTACTTTTTGCAGACTCCGGTGGGCACCCACCAGTGTGAAGTGCCAGTCTTTGTGCACAGCTCCTGATGTGCCCTGCTGCCTGGGTGGGTTGCAGTGGCTACCCCAGTGACGGAAGCCAGCCCAGCCCCAGAGCACTGCCCCTGGATGCACTGCCAGAGATGCCCAAAACCACACTAACCTATGTGCACCTCCTGCAGGGAGGGCCTGGCCTGCACAGCCACGTAGGCTAGCAGCTGCTGTGTCCCACTTGCTGGGAGGGGTGTGTGTCTACACAGCAGTTAAAGCTGGCTGTCCCCAGTCCCTTGACTGGGGCTCACTGTGGGGCTGTGGTTGGGTTAGCTGAACCCCAAACTCTGAGACCCCCAAGGAGGGAGGGACTCAGAGAGCCCAAATGTCTGCATAGTAATGTTACAGCCCTGGTCTGCTGAGCCAGGCCAGCAGGGTGCTGAATTGCAGTGTAGACATACCCTAGAGAGCTCAGAGGGGCTGAAGTGGAGGCTCCAGGGTAGGGGTTACCGGGGGAGGGAGCCGCAAATTTGGAGCATCGCCACCTGACCCCCTCCTCTCTGCTGTGCTGATCGGAGCTGCCAGAGTCCGTTTTCGACCAGGCGTTCCAGTAGAAAACCGGACACCTGGCAACCCTAATCCTATCAGCCCTTCTCTGCACCTTTTACAGTTTGATTTCAAATTTCTTAAACATGGGCACCCAGAATTGCTCACAGTATTTCAGATGAGGTCTCGCCAGTGTCTGGTACAATGGTAATGACATGTCCCTATCCTTACTGGAAATACCTCACCTGATGCAGTCTAGCATTAGACTTTTTCATGGCCGCATCACATTGCCCTCATAGTCATCCTGTGATTGACCAACATACCCAAGTCTTTTCCTCTGTCATTTCCAATTGCTATGTCCCCAGTTTATAGCAGAAATAATTATTTAGTCCCTAAGTGCATGAGCTTGCCCTTTGCACTATTAAATTTCACCCCACTTCCATTAGTCCATTTCTCAAAGTCATCCAAATCTTCTTGTATGCTATTCCATTCCCCCTCCATATTGGCAATACTGCCTAACTTTGTGTTAGATGCAGATTTTATTAGTACACACACACACCCTTTTTGTGCCATCATTAATGAAAATGTTAAATCAGATTGGTCTCAAGACTGATCCCTGAGAAAGTCCACTAGTAACCTCCCCCTAACCTGACAGTTCACTTTCAGCATGACCCGTCAGAGTTTTTTCTTAAACCAGTTCCTTATCATCCTTTTAATTCTCATATTAATCCTAATTTTACCAATAATTTCTATGTGGCACTGTATCAAATGACATCAAGTTGGTCTGGCATGGTCTACTTTTAGTAAAACCATATTGTATTTTGTCCCAATTACCATTTACCTCTATGTCGTTAATTACTCTTTCAAAATCTGTTCTAAGATCTTGCATCCAATGAGGTCAAAATAATGGGCCTGTAGTTTCCCGCATCACTTTTTTTCCCTTTCTTAAATCTAGCTACTATATATTTGCAATTTTCCAGTCAGAGGGTATGATTCCTGAGGTTACAGATTCATTAAAAAGCTTGCTACTGGACTTGCAATTTCATGTGCCAGTTCCTTTAGTATGCTTGGATGGAGATTATCTGGGCCCCCTGAATTGATTGAATTAAACTGTTTGAATTTGGCTACCACCTCAGATGTGGAAATTTCTGCTTCCATATCCTCGGTCCCATTAATCTGCCAAAGTTCTCTAGTTTAGTTCAGTTTTGCATTAGGTGTCGGCATCAAGCCTAAGAAACAATTTAAGACATTCACCCCTTTTCCTGCTTTCTATCCATGTCAGCTGCTTGGGGTACCTATGTGAGGTTTATAGTCCCTTGCAGTGCTTGCCTCATCAGGCATTCATGCCCAGAAGGCATCAGAACAGACATTTAAGGCTGTTGGATCATTCAGGCCCTAAAGCACAGGCCTCAGCATTAAGTGTTCAAACTGATGATGCAGGTTCTCCTCAATTCACTTCTGTACCAAACCCATCAATCTCTAAACGGCTGAAACCTGGACCCCCCATATTTGGCTTTGGTACCACCAATAGAACCATCGTCCAAGAAAGGCAATGACACCAGACCTTTGAAACCAGGGGTTCATTAATCACAAAGGACACCCACGCCTCACCCGCTGCATCATGTGCTTTAGCACAGAGCCTTCAGCCTCCTCCTGTATAGGTATCACGCTATCGTTGGGAACATTTTTTTGCACTCACTGTATGCTCTGCTACAATTCAGGTTAGAGAAAGGCCTTACACTAGAGTTCCCTCCATCTATATAGTCCTGGAATATGAGACTGGCCTATTTATTGACTCCCTAAAAGTTAATGTAGCTGCTATTTTTGCATATCACCAAATCACTGTACCTGGATCCAGTTTATTCTCCCATACCACAGTTATCCAATTCCTGAAAGCGCTAGTTAACATCTTTCCCCTTCCTGCTTCTATGTTTGCATTTAGTACTAGTGAATCTCACAGAATCGCCATTCAAGTCCCTTTGGAGATGATACACTGGATAGCTATTACCTCAGCTAGGAGGATTAGCAAGTTTCAGGCCCTGATGGCAGCCCCATCTTATACCATTATGTATAAAAGTATCTCTTTGTTCTCAACTTAAATTCACCTCTATAGTAGCAATTCATCCCTAGTATCACTCCTAGTTCTCTTCCAAAACTTTATTCCTTCCCCGGTGATGCCCATCTTCACATACTGCATATGAGGCGAACTGTGTGTTTTCACTGAGCGAAAACTAAGACCTTCCATAAATCCATTTCTGTGACACACAGAGAGATGCAACGAATAAGCTATTTATGCTCAAAGGTCATCTAGATGGATCATCTTGTGTGTTCATATTTGTTACCGAAAGGTTAGCTTCCCTTTCCAACAGGCATTAAGGCTTGCTCTATTATGGCAGAGCGACTTCGGTAATGTGTGGAACAAACACCCGTAGAGGAAATATTTAGAGCTGCCACTTGGACTTCAGATTCCACCTTCACTAAACACTAGGTAGTAGACTAGCCTCCAGCTCTGACACCAACTCCAGACAGGCAGTGCGTCAGTTCTCACCGAACTAAAGAATTCCTCAGGCCACCATCCAGTCGCGATGGTATGGCTCACTAATCTCCCACAAGCAGAAATACACAGAGGTCCTCACTAAAGGTTACTTACTGGTAAATGTTCTTCAAGAGTTCACTCTGTGCATTCCCACTACCCTCCTGTCTACTTCAGAAAGCTCATCATACTATACAACGCTGCCATTTAGAAAAAGAAATTGAACTGCTTCGAAAGGCCACACCCTCCTATATAAATTCAGATGTTGAACGCTGGCATCACTAGGAGTCGCTCAGGCAGTTTCAATAGACATGGCTTTGATAGCGGTTCTGTGAGCTTGACGCCAGGGCACCAAATCCACGTGTGACCACACAGTTGATTCTCAAAGAACACTAATTACCAGTAAATAACGCTTCTCTCTGAAAGAGAGCTTGTGCCTGGCCCGTTGCTAGGTGGGGAGAGGGGCCAAGAAGCCTTATCTCTCCCTGCACTCCCCACACAAAGGCCATGTACAATGTGGTATTTGTGGTCTCCTGAGTAAGCCTTAGCTAGGCTAATGCCTCTGGACGGGGAGGGGCCCCGATCCTTTCCCACCACATACACATTGGCTAGCAGAGATGACTGACAATAGAGGGAGGCACAAAATGCACAGTCTTCAAGGTCATGACCAGGGCTGTGCCTTTGAGTTCCACTTGGTGTGGTGCACTTCCATATTAATTCCCCAAAACGAGGTTTGAATGAGACAGCTGATCCCAGAAAAGCTCCGAGTATAAGAGCTAACTGATAACAGTCATCTTGTTCAGCTAGTTATTGACATTATGACCACCACTGTGTACTATGTAATGTATATGCATTCTGTTGTCCATGTAGCCGGCAAGACCAGACACTGAACACTCAATTACAGTCATTAAAAACAGACTTGTTTGATATAAGAAGGCACTTATAGTAAGACTAATCATATACTAAAACCTCCAACCCTATAGTACAATGCGCTGATTTGTTTAGTACTTAAACCTGATAGAACAGAGCCCTGTGTGATCATCCCAGTGTGAACAATATTCTGAACCATGGACAAAAGAGACATTTACTGATGTGGTGGTAGTTTATCTCAGTACAAATGTGGTGTGATTCAGAAAGTCTTTCAACTATGAATGGAAGAAATCTCTTTTTAACAACTATAACTGTAGGAAGATAATGCATACAAAAATTCCATTCTACTTTATTCAATGACATGCAAGAATAACCATCAGGATGAACAATCCACACAAATCTTTTCCTTTCAGATAGGAGTCTAAAATTTGAGGTGAATGGGACTGACACTACAACGTGTCTTAAGGTTTCAGGACTCTGTGTAAGCAGTAACACAAAGGTCATCAGACTGTTTCATCATGGAAAAAGGAGAACATACAAATCCTCTTGCACATCTGCTGTGCCGCAACATCAGTGCATCTATAAGGTTCTTGCTGATAAACCAAAATTAAGCCTACTGTGCCTGCATTGGCCACATTATACCAGCTTACTTGCCTTAAAACTATTTGATGAGTAACTTCTTTAATTTCCTTTGCCTCTCACTTTCAAATAAACTTTTTTACTTTTCCAGTGATCTGCATGTAAATGTGTTTTGCCATTGCGCTCCACATGCGCTTCTCACTGCTCCTCCTCCATCTCTACCCCTCCATGTCACTCCTTCTTGTAACAGCCGCTTCACTTCCTTTCCATAACTGTTGACCAGTCTGCCTCCTTCCATCCTGCTCCCTCCGCTATGCCCGTGACACCTACCATTAGCTGACACAGCTTTCCTTCCCTTCTACTCACCATTAGAGAACCAGAGTTCCAGATGTGAGTTTGGAGGTTCTCTAATGGTGAGTAGAAGGGAAGGAAAGTTGTGTCAGACAAACTCACATCTGGAAAAATTCCCTCCAACTAGTGTCCCTCATTCAACCGTCACCTGTCAGAGACTTCTGACCACACTGCCTCTCAGCTCTTTTCCTTTATTAGCTCTTTTGGCTTCTGACAGAGTAAAGGGGTGTATTACTTCATTGAGGGACAGGCTGGGAGCCGACAAATGAAACAGTCTGAATGTAATCAAGGAGTTGCCTTGTCCTGCTATGGGGCTTGGTTACTGAGACGGTACGGAAAAGGAAGCTGAGCGAGAGAGAAAGGACTAGGAGCCATGCAGGCAACAGTCTCTTTCAAGTAAGGTGACCGCCCACCTCTTATTTTAAGGATCCAGCCCTTATTTCATTGATTTAGCCCTTGGGCTGACCATCTATCCCTCATTTTAAGATGTACTGAAATGTATCAAAACTGATAATAAGTAGGGCTCTGTGTCTGTCTTGGAGATTACAGAAGTCACAGATCCCATGACTTTCCGCGCCCTCCGTGACTTCTGCAGCTGTCAGTGTGGCTGACCCCAGGGCTGCCCAAGCAGCTGGCCCCAGCTGCTCAGTGTGGCAACCCCAGGGACAGCCACATCGGCCGCTGCTAGAGGGGCTCTGCAGCCAGCTGCTCGGGTGGCCCCACAGCCAACCAAACTGGCACTGCTGGAGCGGCCCCAGGCCAGCCGTACCAGCTTCTGCTCAGGCAGCCCAGGGCAGCTGGCCCAAGGGACCGCCTGAGCAGTGGTCCCGGAGGTGGCCGGAGCAGCATCTGCTCGGTGGCCCCCTGCAGCTGGTGCCACTGGCCTCGGTAGCTCCCACCAGCTGGTGCCGCTAGTCCTTGCCCCCCCGCCCCAGAGCAGCAGCCCCTCATAGAACTGCCCCCCCCCCCCCAGCTAAGATTTAATCAAGAGTATTTATAGTACAAGTCTTGGACAGGTCATGGGCTGTGAATTTTTGTTTATTGCCCGTGACCTATCCATGACTTGTACTAAAAATACCCGTGACTTAATCGAAGCCTTAATAATAAGCACCATTTTAAACATTAAATTGAAGCATCTGATAATTTCACTGTAGACTTGAGAACAGTAGAATTGTACATTTGAGAGAAAAATACATGATATGCTACAGAAAATGGTGTGTCCCTAAAATGTCCCATAAAATAAAGTATTGTGCCTTATCTATCATGTTGTTGTCCCTTAGTTCCATCAAACAAAGGTGGTTACCCTACTTTCCAGCTCCAGAGGACTAGCCTGACCAACTTTGTTTGATGGTTCTAAGTTCAGGAGCTCTGAACCAGGGCCCTGAGGTAAGGCCCTTATGAACTCTGTTAAGACTGCTCCTTCCCTCACGTACCATGATCAGCTGAACTGGCGTCAGGGGGTGCATGTTCCCTACAGGGAGAGTTAGTGAAGGGACACCAGGAAAACAGGAAATGCAGGGCGTTAGGATAGAATCAACTCAGCCACATAGACAGAGCAATGCACAGGGTTTAGTAAAGTTCCACTTGTTCAAATTAACCTGCGTTCAGCTTCACTCTTGGCAAATGAAACACTTGAGAAACATCTTCTTAAAGGGGACATAATTTCTTTAGTTGTTTTGCCTTCCTCTTGCTTGTGTCCTGTACAAATAGCAAGCTAGTTTCCCCCATTCATGAGCCTGGTAATTAATTCAATCTCTTCTTTATTGTGAACTGTTTTCTCTTTGACGCTTGTCTCTGAATTTTCTTTCTCTAACCACCATCTCCTGTCCTTCAGTGTTGTCTGATTCCCCTCCCTTTAACATTATTACAGGGGCCGGCGCACCCACTAGGCGACCCTAGGCGGTCGCTTAGGGTGCCGGGAGCCAGGGGGCGGCTGGCCGCGGCTGCCTCCCACCCTCCCGGCTCTGCGGCTGAGCCGGGAGGGTGGCTCGTCGTGGCAGGGCCATAACAGGGCACACTGCTGGCAGGGGTGCCCCGTCCTCCCCTGCCGCCGAAGCTGTCCCAGCTTACCTGCGGGAGGTCCCTTCCGCCGAAGCCGCGGGACCAACGGACCTCCCGCAGACAAGCGGCTTCAGCGGCAGGGTGGAAGTGCTGCTAATAACTTCCGCAGGCAAGCGGACCTCCCGCAGGCAAGCAGAAACGGTTTCGGCAGAGGGTATTATTAGCAGCACCTTCGCCCTGCCGCCGAAGCCGCTTGTCTGCGGGAGGTCCGCTGGTCCTGCGGCTTTGGCGGAAGGGACCTCCCGCAGGTAAGCTGGGGCGGCTTCGGCAGCGGGGCAGGAAGGGGTGCCCCTGACAGCTCCCTGACAGCTCCTTGCTAGCCTGAGCGGGAAGCCGGGGGGCAGCCGCAGCGAGCTTCGCGCTCAGCTCCCGCGGGTGGTGTGGGGGCTGAGCGCCTGCAGGTGGTGGGTGGGGGTAGGGGGGCTGAGCACCCACGGGTGGTGGGGGGGGCTGAGCGCCCGCGGCCCACAGGTTGGGGGGGCTGAGCGCCCGCAGCTGTGGGGGAGGGCAGCATTACCGGGGGGGCAGCATTGCGGGGGGGGGGAGGCGCAGGGCTGGTGCAAGGAAGTTTCACCTAGGGTGCGAAACTTCCTTGCACCGGCCCTGCTTATTACTCTTATGTTCTGAGGCCTCCATGCCATCAGTCCCTGAGATGTCAGTGCTGCCTTGGATTCCCGCTACCTAGCCTGAACATTCTTCAACTCTGTTATCAACCTAAAATTCTGCTCGCTCACTCTCTCTCTCTTCTGTACACAATCACTTCATTTCTGTTACTAATCATCCTAACTAACCCCTAGACCTCAAACTGGGTTTTCTCCTCATCTCTTACAACTCTATATGAATGATGAATAATATAATTGATGTATATGCATGAGAGCTTGAAATCATTAATTCACGTCCATCATGTAATCAGTGTGCTCACTATTAGGGTAGTATGATGTGCTGAATAAGGCACACACACTGTGTAATCATTCTACAATCCCTAGTTAATTAATGTCTTATTCCTGCAATTTATGTCACTGACAGCAATGAAACAATAATTATACATTAATTCTATGCTAATTAAATAGCATTTAAATAAGTAGTATACAGAATGATCAGCGATAACATTTCATTGTGAAACTAGTTTTCTAATGATTGAAAAATTGGAAGTTTCTCTTTGGAGTTGAAAAGAAGAAATTTATTTTTTTTTTTAAACTAAGATCTATTGTAAGGGCTTTTTAAAACTAAACCAGGGTTTGTATGACAGTAAAATACAGAGAGTGCTATCCAAATTTTTACAATTCTGTCTTTTACCAAATTAATGTTATCATAGTATATATGCTATGCCTAATATTTAATGGAGAAAAAATGACAAATTAGAGCTTACAGAGCTTGATCCTGCTCCCATTGTGACCATACAAGTTTTCCTTTACCAGATATAACATGGACGATCATACAGCTGAGACTAACCAGGTTTGCTCTTTTACTTCACCAGGTTTTAGCTCAGTATAAGTTTATAAATTATAGTTGAAGGAAGACTCAGACGCCTTAATATAAATGTAGACAATGTTGGCCACACATTGTCTATTTGCAGTGGTTGGCAATGGACCAAACCCTTCAGGTTACTCCAGAGAACCTGAACAGCCTAGTAAAAATTATCCATCTCACTCCAAGGTTTAGTTCCGCCACTTGGCTTTACAGTTTGTGTCTTCAGAGTGGTTGCCGGTCTGCCTATCTTCTTTCAGTTCTTCAGGAGGTGCCAAGATGGTCACTTCCCAACTCTACCACCATGATCTTCAAATGTGGCACCTATTATAGGCCACTTTTACCCCGCTCAAGCCATAGAAAACCATCTGGATTTTGGGGTTGGGACAAAAAGCATTCACCATAGGGTATAAGGATTAGGGATACACCATGCTGTCAGGTACCGCACAACTGAGCTGACTGCAGAAAAACCTCATAATCTTTACTGTATAAAATATGCTAAAAGATTATGAGGTTTTCCTGCAGTCAAGCAATAAGAAAACTTCAGGGGTTTCCCAAGTAACTGTGCACTAAGGATTATAGGGCTCCTCTTATTTGGTATGGGCCCCTCCTATATTGGAAAGGACATCGTAGTGGACTGTTCCACACTGGAAACCCTGCTTGAGGGTGTGGCCACTCTGTGCCCCTAAAAACTGTGAGGCAGTCCACTGCCCTCCCCCACCCCCATGCAATTAGAACAAAATGCAAAGTGATGGGAAGAGAAGGATTGGGGAAGGGGGCAGAGAGGGAAAACCTGTGTGGAGAAAGTGGAAGGTTATGAGGTTCATGAAAGTAATGATACCCACCCAAATTCCAGTTGAGTTCTGTGCAAATCTTTTTTATATATCCTTAGTGTCTAACAACAGTGCTGTATACTAAAGATGTAAGCACAGTTTTACCCTGTTGCAGCTCATATATCTCATAAGATAATTAGATATCTACCTCAGTATACGCCATATTTATATTTTTAGACACCATTTTGTACAAGTTACTTGTTTCCTCAAACATCAAGAGAAAGGAGTGTCTTTAAGCAAAATGATGTGAAATTAAACTAAGAAATCCATACAAGCAACATTAAATATAATATGTTGGCACTATGATATCAAGGAGCTTTATAGCTCTAAATTATCCAACAAGCTTAAGGCACAATGAGCTTTTGAAGAAAAAGAAAAGGTACCAGTAATAAATACTTATGAGAGGCAGTTAATATAGTTCAGCTAATTCAATGAGAGATATTTCCATAAATTATAAATGAGATTGTCAATAAACCACCCTTACCCTTATTGAAAGAGTTATTGGATTATGGTTTCCTGTTACATTATATGGATTAAACTGTGTAGTAGAATCTCTCATGAATTCTGGTTTTAGAAGATAGCCACAAGCCCCGTTGTCCATAAATTTTCCATTTTGCAGCTCCATTTGTAATCCAGGTGTTTGGAAATTTAAGGCCACTGTAAGAAAAATAGTATTTTGAATATTGCAGATGCCAACGCTTCAGAATTAACCTAACACTAGCTGTAGTTTAAACAGATATTAAAATGAAATAATAAAATACTGTCACCTGCAGGATGCCATTGTCTTCACATATAGGACGCTGCTATCTGTTCAATTTGGTAGTAGGCACTAAGGCAGTGTTCTGCACTGAAAGGCCTGCGAGCCAGTGGCAGCTCCCATGGACCCTAAGTGCGCCTCGCTAAGTTCCCTCTAAGCTTCATGGCCACACGCAGGGAATTCCCTACACTGCCCCCCTGAATTTCCCCAACAACCTCCCCGCCCCCCACGCCTCAGTTTTGTGAACTAGTTACATGCCAATTTAGTGATTGTTTGGAAATTTGTATTGAAATTTGTATTGAAATTGTATTGAAACATTAATACACACTTTAAAAGCATATATAGTGTATGATAAAATACGTGTATCTGAAAAAGTATAATAGATTTGAAAAGTATGAACATAGACTCGCTTCCTTATACAGCTGTTGTTTTTTATGACAATGCCAGTGCATTTATTTCAGTGATGTTGGCCAACCTAATAATTTCAAATTACGATTTGTAAGCAAAGTCAAAATGAGCTCTCCCTGACAGCTAGTGATGAGCTGGGGACTGGGGGGAAAGGCTTCAGGACCAGATTGTATTTACAGTCACATCTAATCTACCTAGGTATCCAGCAAAGATGGCTGTGCTGCCCAAGTGATAGATTTTGGCTGGGGCTGGGTTATAAATCACTTAAATGCGACGCGGGGGTGGGGAGAGAATGAAATGTTGATGTTCTTATTGTATGAGTAAAGGGGACAGGGGAACTGTACTTAGCCTGTGCTGATTGAGGACATCAAGAGAGAGGGTGAGGACAGGTGTTTTGCTTGATGGTCTGTCTGAGTCACAAAGTACTATTTGACCTGCCCCTCTCCACTGTTTAAAGACAGAGCTGATTAGGTGTCCATAGATAGTCTTTTGTTAAGTGACCACTACAGCTGAAATCACTGATAATCAGGTCTAAGTGCTTAGTCCTTCTGTGGGGGGACAGTGTTTCTGTGGAAGAGACGTCCCAGACTGCACTAGCCCCGAGGTCCCCCCATTGAGGGCTCAGCTGAAATCACTGAGAGCTGGGTGGAACCTCAAGAGACTAACTCGTAAAGGTCACATGGCAAGTGGCAGCAGAAGGTGATGGCGCAGGGCCACTGGCAATAGAGCGATGGAGTGAATGGTGGCACAATGAACAACAGTGGCCAGAGCGAACAGTGAGCAGCTGGAGGAACGAGCAAGGTGCCTTCTTGCCCCCCACCTGGGAGGTGTACTCATGTGAAAGCACCTCTGAACTCTGAGTCGCCACTGACCAAGGGCAACACCGGTGAGTGGGGTGAGGTGGAGGAAAAAGCACGTTAAATAAACATTTGTTTGTTGGACTATATTTTTGTTACTTTGGTCCAGAATGCAAGATTTGTGACTGGGAATGGAAACTTATATACATGTGTTTCCTAGTAGGCCAAGATTTTTAAAATGCATTATTTGCCAACAATGCCAAGGTTGTTATCTCACATTGTTGCTATCTTGAGAGGTCATTATGTTGGGGAGTTTCTGTGCTAAACATTTTTATTGTTATAATTAATTTTTACATAAGAATGGTCATACTGGGTCAGACCAATGGTCCATATAGCCCAGTATCCTGTCTTCTGACGGTGGTCAAAGCCAGGTGCTTCAGAGGGAATGAACAGAACAGGTAATCATCAAGTGATCCATCCCCTATTGCCCACTCCCAGCTTCTGGCAAACAGGCTAGGGACACTCAGAGCATGGTGTTGCATCCCTCCCCATCCTGGCTAATAGCCACTGATGGACCTATTCTCCAGGAATTTATCTAGTTCTTTTTTTAATCCTGTTATAGCTTTGGTCTTCACAGCATCCCCTGGCAAAGAGTTCCATGGGTTGACTTTATGTTGTGTGAAGAAGTACTTCCTTTTGTTTTTTTTAAAACCTGTTGCCTATTAATTTCATTGGGTGACTGCTAGTTCTTATGTTATGAGAAGGATTAAATAACATTTCCTTATTCACTTTCTTCACACCAGTCAAGATTTTATAGATCTCTATCATATCCCCCCCTTAGTCGTCTCTTTTCTAAATTGAAATGTCCCAGTCATTTTAATCTCTCCTCCTGTTTCATACCCTTAATCATTTTAGTTACCCATCTCTGTACCTTTTCCAATTCCAATATATCTTTTTTGGGATGGGGTGATCAGATCTGCACACCGTATTCAAGGTGTGCATGTACCATGGATTTATATAGAGGCAATATGATATTTTCTGTCTTATTATTTATCCCTTTCTTAATGATTCCCAACATTCTGTTTGCTTTGTTGACTGCCGCTGCACATTGAGTGGATATTTTCAGAGAACCATCCACAATGACTCCAACATTTCTTTCTTGGGTGTTAACAGCTAATTTAGACGCCATCATTTTGTATGTATAGTTGATAATATGTTTTCCAATGTGCATTACTTTGCATTTATCAACATTGAATTTCATCTGCCATTTTGTTGCCCAGTCACCCAGTTTTGTGAGATCCCTTTGTAGCTCTTTGCAATCTGCTTTGGCCTTAACTATCTTGAATAGTTTTGTATCATCTGCAAATTTTGCCACCTCACTGTTTACCTATTTTTCCAGATAATTTATGAATATGTTGAACAGTAATGGTCCCAGTACCACCCCCTCAGGGATACCACTATTTATCTCTCTCCATTCCGAAAACTGATAATTTATTCCGACCCTTTGTTTCCCATCTTTTAACCAATTACTGATCCATGAGAGGACTTCCCTCTTATCCCATGATGGCTTACTTTTCAAAAGTCAATTTAAATTAAATACATTTTTTAATTATATTTTTTTAGAAATCTAGAACTGTTATGTGTTTTGGTGTATTTTGCATTATCCTTATATTAAATTTGCATTATTCTAACAAAACATTTAATTTATTCATATCTCTTTTATATGTTGCAAGTCAAAGTGAAAATGAAAAGACAAAAAACAATACAACCATTTTTCCACTCAAAGGCCTCAAAAACTAACCAAGGTGAAGATCACATCAAGAACCAAGAATATATCAACATGTTATCTGAAGGGTCAAGTGGTGTATCTACATCCGACCAGCCCAAAGCACAAATACAGCTACCTACTGAAGAAACAGTGTCTCCAAAACCTAAAGGAAGTTCCCGATGTTTGTTGGTTGAAGTGTTCCCATTTATTGACGTTACACAAGATGGCTACTGGTGCACCTCTTTCAAAAAAGCTTACGAAGAAGGAAAGCTTTCCAATGCTATAATTGGTAAAAGTGGAGGAACTTGGTTTGTCAGACCGATCAGCAAAGCCAATGCTGACAAACTACGTGAAAAGGCAGCAAAACACCAGGCCTCTGGACTGCATCAACATGCAGAAAGCCTTATAAGCCCACTTTCAAAGCCAATTTTTTAGAAGTACTTAATGAGGCTGTTAAGAATGCTGGAGACACAACACAGTTCATGCAAACAAACATGGCTGTGGCATCATACTTTTTATTTAAGCAAGAGATACCACACACTACAAACTGGAGGCCAATGTTAAGTGCATTGTCACTTGTTCATCCTGAAGTTGAACACTGGTTCCAAACAAGACCAGCAAATGCTCACTATCTTTCTGCAAGAAACTCAACTGACTGTCTAGAAGCATGCAGTTCAACAGTGAAAGACTGCACTGATGCAAATGGGCATCAAGTATCAAGTCATTGTGTATGTTATCTTGATGTCAGTGGTAGGCCAGTAGATGCATTTCTAGATGTTCAAGTTATAGAAGACACATCGACTGCATCTGTGACAACCCACATCTTAGAAGAGTTAAATGCTTGTCAATTGGACCCCAAACAGATGGCTGCTTCTGCATTTGATGGAGCTGCAAACTTCTCTGGAACACATGGTGGAGAGTACAAACTTTGCTCAGACAAATGTGTAACCCTAATCTCTCCTATACACACTGCAGAGGCCATCTACTCCAATTGGTGCTAGTACGAGCTGCAGAATCTTCAAAAGACATTTAAAAAGCTATACATTTAATGTCTTCATTATATTCTTTTTTCAGCAAGAGTCCAAAAAGACTGAATATCTTGGAAAATATAGAAGATACACTGGGACTGAAGTTCAAATTAGTCCAACCTGGGAAAACCCGCTGGCTTTCTCATGAGTGATCCTTGGCTTAAAATTACTCTAGCCGTTATTACTGGCTTTGGAAAGTATTTACCAAGATGGGATGGATCTAAGTAGTGAGGCTGGTGGATTACTTTTGCTACTACGTTCAGAGAAGAGTATTGCCATTCTCTCTCTCGTAAGTTTACTGTTGAAACCACTTGGGTCATTAAACAATGCCATCCAGGCATCTGCTACAACAGTAGTAGATCTTTGTCCAGTAATAGAAGCTACATTTGGATCAATCAGAGAGCTATCCATTGGAAAAGTACCGGAAAAGGCAAAGACTTCAGTCCAGAAGTTGACTAATGAAGGCATGTATATTTAATTCTTAAGTGAAGTGGACAAGAAGTGTTTGTTAAGACAACTGAAAAAGTACACAGACTTGATTCTTAAAAATCTGCAACAGTGACTTCTAGATTCTCACTCAACCTCTATGTAGCTTTTACAGATGCCTGTCCTATAAAACACCGACAGTTGAGTGGAGTGAGGCACTACAAGCAATGGGGCTGCCATGTGCTCAGGACAGAATAGAGAATTTGAACATAGAGTGGAATATCATATGACGAATGAATGAAGATTTGATTTCAACTTCTTTTTATCATCACTAGTGGCTCAACCTGATCTTTGTGCTATGTTTCCTGGGATGAAAGAAGTAGGAATTCATCTCTTGCTACTCCCAGTCACAACAGCTACAGTTGAGCATTCTTTTTCATCATTGAATAGAATTTTGTGTTCTGAAGGAAGTCGCCTTCTGTCTGATCATGTGGATGAACTAATGGGCATATCAGTTGAAGGAATGGAAGTACTGGACACATGAGAAGCCATCAAAGATGAACGCATTGCATTCAAGAAGTTCATTAACAGAGTTGTGCAAAATTATAACAAGAAACCAAGAAGGATGTAGACGTAGTGCTTCATAGAAGTCTTGAGTAGCCAACTTCAATTTGTGTGATGATTTTAAAACATGAGTTAAATCTAATAAAATGGTTATGAAACATTTTTCAGTTTTTACTATGGTGCCATACAGCCCACCTTCACCCTCATGATCTTACCCCTCATTGGCCCGGACATCTCCCCGTAAATTCCAACATCCCCCCTAATTTCAATTCCTGGGGAAAACACTGGCCCGCATGCCCGTACAGCAGGCTATAAATAGCTGTACAGCAGCTCTAAAGGGCCATGCAGCAGGGACCTGGAGAGAAGAGAGGTAGGGGGTGAGCAGGAACTAGGGAGGGGAGCACATTGTGGCTTGCCGGGCTGCTGTGGTCCTCTCCCTCGGCTCTGGAGCTCCCTGCTGCTGGAGGGAAAAGAGGGGCCCCTCCTCCGGAGCTCTATGCTGCCTGCCAGCAGGGGGAGAGAGAGGCCCCTTCCCCGGAGCTAGCAGCTGCTGACAGGGAGAGGGCTGGGGGGAGTCCGCTGGCCCCAGTCCTGGGGCAGCCTGCCTGCACCCCAAACTCATCCCCAGCCATAGGCGCCAACTTTTGTCAGCACCGGTGGGTGCTTGTGCCCCCGCCCCCCCCCCCCCCAATTCCACCCCCGGCCCTGCTCCTTCCCCAAATCCCCGCCCCCGCCTCCTCCCCCCGGGGAAAAATTGGTGGGTACTGAAGCACCCACGGAGTCGGCGCCTATGTCCCCAGCCATGCCCCACCCCAGAGCCCACACCCCCATCCAAAGCCCTCACACATACATCCCCGCATCCCAACCCTCTGCCCCAGCCTTAAGCCCTCTCCTGCACCCTGAACCCCTCATCCCTGGCCCCACCCCTCATCCGAGCCCTCTGCCCTAGCCCTGAGCCCCCTCCCACATCCCAAACCCCTCATCCCCAGCTCCACCCTAGTGCCCTCACCTCCAGCCTGAGAGGTGAAAAGAAAACAGAGGAACAAATTGACCAACGAACATTTGGACTGCTTTACTAGGATTGCGATGACAGATTACAAATACTGCATGAACAAAGTCAAGGAGGAACAGGCACACTTTCACTCATCCAGTTTTTAATGTAAGTTTCGCATTATTCTGCTCTTAAAAAGTTTACTCGCATAGGTGCCTTTTTAATTCCATATATTTTCCTGGTTATTATTTTATAAAAGGAGTATCATTTTATTGTACAAATAGACTTTGTTTTAGTGACATGAGTGGCTCTGTAACATTACATCATTAAGGAGTAGAAAGCAATGTGTTAATTTAGTACTTGATGTGGCTCTCACATTGAAGGTTTTTTGCCAAAGTGGCCCCCCCACTTCAAAAATAGTGAAGAGCACTGTACTAAGGGATTATCCATGTACCATGAGTGCCAGTGTGTGAGCGTCAGAGTTACCCTCTGTTCTCTGCTATTGCACTGTATACTGTTCTTTCCATTTACTTTACAAATGAAACCCTTGGGAAATACTTCAGCATTTTTTTTCCAACTTCTGCTCCGCATCTATAAATGAACCCTGGCTCAGTGAAATTCTGCTGTGGAAGGGGAAGAGGCACAATTGTGAGCTAACATGTGACAATTGTACTGATTTAATCAAAAATGGGTGTCACTTTTGGCAAGACGGCCAGGAAGACCAAGAACTTTCAAGTTTAATTAAAAATTTTCATTGCAAATATGTTTATGTGTGGTGAGGAATGATTGTGTACACTTTTTAATTGCTATGTGAACAAAATACTTCCTCAGAGCTTAAGATGCTGATTTTTATCAGTTCACACCTGTCAAATTTTCCTTTTCCCAGCAGCTCAGAACATTTTCTGTTTGCTGCAGCTACAATGTGGAAATAAAACAGTGCACTTCTTAGGAAGATATTATAATTCATGAGATAAAGCCAACACTGCACTAGAGCCACTTAATGAAATTTTCTCTGTTCCAGCATCTTGGAGTTTCTTGTTCACATTCATCATCGAAAATTCACAAAGAACTAATATGACATATATTAAACAGCATGATGATAAAAAGGTATTTACTCAATGTCCTGGCAGCTAAAAAACGAGGCCTTTAAGTACTACAAGTCACTTCTAATAATAATTCAGGAAGAGAGCCTTATTCTGTGTCCCATGAGATACCCCTGAGGACATTCTGCACCAAAAATTAAAAATTTGGTGCACAATATTTTGCAAAATTCTGCAATTTTTATTTGTCAATAAATAAATGCAGAGGTTCCAGAATGGCAGTGGGGAGCACAGGCCACTGGCTGCACAAAGGTGGAAGATCACCCTGCAGCCTCCCCCAACCCCCCATGACACGGACTCAGCGGTGAGGCTGCACCCGACCCTGACACAGCGCAAGGCCTGGGCCTGCCCCAGAAACACCCTGGGGCCTTGCCCCTCTGCACCAGGTGTGGGGCAGGATCCAAGTGTGGAGGAGCTCAGTGTGAGGGGAATCCAGGTGTGGGGTGAGAGGATTCTGTGTGGGACAATCTGGGTGCAGGCAGCTCAGTGGGGGGTCTAGGTGTGGGGGGATCTGGATGCACAGAGGCTCATTGGGAGGGTTCCAGACACAAGGGCAATTGGACTCTGCAGATGCTTCTAGGTGAAGGTTGTTGGAGCTCAGCAGAGGGGTTTGGGTGTGGGGGCCTCAGCAGGGGGGCTCCGGGTGCTGGAGGAGTGGGGCTTTGTGGGGTGGGGGTCTGGCTGCAGCTAGTTGGTGGTCTGTGGTGTGGGGGGGTCTGGATGTGGGGACTCAGGGTGGTGCAGGGGGTGGGGCATCAGGGTGGGGGTTTGAGTGCAGGGAGCTCAGTAGAGAATGGTCTAGGTGCAGCGGGGCTCCAGCTGCAGGGGTTGAGATTCAGTAGGGTGGGATTTGGGTTCTGGATGTACCGGGTAAGGCTTGGCAGGAATGTCTGGGTATGGGAGGTCCGGATGCACAGGGGTTGGGTGGATGGGGGAGCAGCTCCCCATACAGTCACCCCTCCCCCCACAGCTGAGGAGTGATGGGGGCAGGAAGCACGGGAGGATACTGGGCTTCCTGCAGTGGGGAGGTTCTAGGGGTGAGTCTGACACAGCACCAGCCACTCCTTGCAGGGGAAGAGGAAGTCCCATCCTCTCCTGCCTCTAGGCCAGCCAGGACTAGCAGCTGATCCCGGCTCAGGGTAGGAGCCAATGGCTGGGGTGTCCCTAGCCCCGCGGTGATTTACCTCTTCACCAGCTGCTCTGGATGTCTGAAATGTTGTACCTGTGCTACTAGTGAGTGGGGAATGCCTGCTCTTGCAGCTTTTCTTTGCTTCCCTGTCAGAAAGTAATTTTTCTGTGGGGAAGCAAAGAAATCTGACATAAATTCAAATTCCCCCAGGAGTAATGAGAGAATACAATCTACTAAATCAATACGTAGCAAATTTCAAAATGCTTTGTCTCAAGGAGAAAATTCAAGAAGTTTGGATCCTTCTTCCTTACGAAAACTTTTTCACCATTTAACCAATTTACTTTTGATTTCTGTAGTGATATTTATAAAGCGTCCAATTGTTTGTGATTCGTACTGCAAGAAACCTGGAGTTCATTTAATCCTTTCGTGTGAGATTCAGATTTTAAAAGCGAGATGCCAGTACCAGCAGTGAATGCACTGGACCTTTTACTACCAAGGAGTTATAACATAAAGTAGGTCAGCATGTCTTTTGCAATGGTATAGTTCAAAGTGTGCAGCTGAAGTGAATCAAGACAAAAACAAAAACAGTAATGGCTTCAAATAGCAGTGAACATTTTTAAAATGTTTTTGTAACTTCTGCATGATGAAATAAACTACATGACTGTACATAATGAGACTGCTGCTAACTTTGCTAACCTGCTAAACAGAAAAACCTGATTTAACAAGCATAACAAGCAATGGGGAATATTTGATGGTGTCTTGTATTAGGTAACATACTACTGTGATACAAACATAGAGCAATACTATTGTGAATTGATACACCAGAACATCAGCACTGTATTTTTACTTAATTTTTTGCCTCAAATTAGAAATTAAAAATGTACTGAGGATAAGAGTCTTAATTTAGCCATTAAAGTCAATATGGCTACATACGTGTAACAGAGATAAGATTTCAGTTGATTTTTGTTTTACTATATACGTATATGCTCAGCTTTTATTTCCTAATCATTCAGTGAAAATATCAGCAACGTAACTGGACAACTTGGCCTGTCCTGGCATGTCTATTATTCGAATGATTGTGCCTGTCTGTGAACAGTTGCTGAAAAATTCCTATTCTGACTGACTGGATTAAAGAAAGAATGAAGTTTCTATTGTCATTCCAGGTTCTTAACTTTCTTTTCTAAATGGACCATAACAAGACAGATGCCCCTGAAATACTGAAACTAAACCAACAGTTGTCAAGGGGAGAAAGAACACATGAATTTGATTCCACTCCCTTTCTCTAATCCTCTGTTGAACCAAATTTGTGCAGTCACCTTTAATCAGTTCTCAAGTACAAAGGTAAACAGACCTGCATGAACTATTGCAGTAACACTGAAGATCTACAGGAAATTGTGCAAAAGATTCTGGGGCACATCTGAGGAGGGCAGGATGTGAAAGGAAGACTGTGGCATCAAAATATGAAAAGGATTGAGAAACCTTGCTTTAAACTAATATTTTCAAGTAGTTACATGTAATTGACATAAAGATTTGGTTATGGAATAGCAGCAAGGACATGAACAGTATTAAGTCAGTCTTCTTCCCTTGGTACACACTTTAAACATTTGTAGACTATTAGCGTGCTTTCTCTTCTTAAGTCAGTCCCTCCAGCCTCCCAATCATTTTCATTACTCTTTTCTGAACTTTCTTCAGAACATCAACATCTTTGAAGAGAAGTACCAAAAAGGCATGAATCTCCCTAAGGCTTGAGAACACAGAGACTTCAAGGTCCACTGAGTTTGTTTCAAGTGGAGATATACCATGGATATTAAAAAACTATATTGCAGCCATCAGGCCCTGTAATGGGGTATACAAACCCCACACAAGTGGAGAAGGGGTTAAGCAGCTACTTTGGACCAAGGCAGCTCCACCTGCAAAGCACACATGGCTTGGAGGAAGAGCTCAAAAGGAAAGCAGCCCAGCTCAGGAAGGCAGCAGACAGTGGAGGTGAACTAACCTGCATTCTGAGCCCCTCAGAAGGAGCTCCAGCTACCTGAGGTGTGGCTGTAAGAAAGTTGCCAAACTCAAAGGGAAGAGACTTGTGAGTCTCAGAAGGTCTGAGACTTTATCTTTGATTCCAGGTATTTAATGCCTTTACTTTACCTGTTGAGAAAGAGGGATCTGGTAGGGAATGATTGGGGGAGGCAACACTTTGGTGGGACAGGACATAGCTGCTTACACTGGGCCCTGGATGGGAACCTGGCAGACAGGGTGAGCCTTGATTCCCCTACCAACACATAGGGGGTGCCAAAGGCAGAAGCTGACCCCCAAAACAAAGAGTCTAAGGAAAAGAAGCATCTGAGAACAGAAGGATTAAGATGCTGAGACCTCAAGCCAGGGGGAAGACCTGGAGCCCCTGCACCTAGCACAGGGGGCTGCCCCATTGCTGGACTTTTTATATACCCCAAAAGGGGATGGCATAAAACATGTGACCTGGCCAGAGGACTGAATCACGGAAGGGGCAGACCGCCTCAGGACCAGAGTGGCTGCCAACAGGGAAGTGCCAGGAAACAATAGAACCTGCCACACTCTGCTCAACCACAGGGTGGCCACTGTGGTGAGTGATCCCCCTTCACAGGCCCTACGTCAACATCATCCTTGCAGATACCTGCCCGCTCTGGCAAATCCTACCAGATGAAAAATGACCTAGGGTGACCAGATAGAAAGTGTGAAAAATCGGGACAGAGGGTGGGGGAGTAATAGGCACCTACATAAGAAAAAGGCCCAAATATCAGGACTGTCCCTATAAAATCGGGACATCTGGTCAACCGAAAAATTACCTGAATCCTAACTAGAGTTCAATTAAAAGAAGGCTTTGAATTAAGTCATGTCTGTCAGGACTCCAGTGTATTCCAATTGTCTTTTCAGCTAAATCTGTGACTTTGAATAGTTTATCAGGGACATAGCACATCAAAGGTGGCATAATATCCATGGATTCCTTCCAGCATACTGCCCATGATCAGCCAGTTGTCCATCTGTATAGTTATGAGATAACTGCCACTAAGCACTTTGTGAATACATGTGGCACCAGTTCCAGCCCAAAGTAAATACAAAGAATTTGTAGCAGTGTTCATATATGACAAATCTGAGGTACATGATGTGCTTAAGAAGTATATCCCATATTACAGGTGTTTGCATGGTTCATAGCCCATTGCTGTAATCTAGAACAGTGGTTTTCAATGTTTTTTTCATTTGCAGAGCCCTAAAAAATTTCGAATGGAGGTGCAGACCCCTTTAGAAATTCAACCTGTGGTCCATGGACCCCTACTGTAGAAGTCTTTGACTGAAAACTGACAACAGAATTCAACTATAAATGTTGCAAGTGCTCAGCACGGGATTTGACACAGCATGAGAAAGGGCACTAAACTGTGTGGTTCTATGGTAAGAACAGCACTTCTGGGTTTTGACCTGTAGGTGGGGATATTCACATACTTTTCATTGATCAGAAAAACAGAATTATTCTGTCAGAATACCTTTTCTGGGATCTGAAACTTTTTTTTCATAGTCACCTTTTTGTGGACTCCTTAGACGTAGTCTACAGACTCTTGGTTCATGGACCACAGATTGAAAACCATTGGTCTAGAGGAAGTATGATAGGGTATACGTAGAGATGCAATTTAGAAATTTTTTTTACCATGTAAAATTTTAGGTCTTAGATGTCAGGGAATTGGGCAGTACCTAGATTAAAAACCTATGTCCTCTTTTGCCCAGTGTCTCGATGAGCTTCTTTGCCAGGAGAGATTGAACTTTGTGCAATCTCGTTTCCTGATTTTGCTGAACTTGAAGGTGGAACTTTGAAAGAATTTCTCTGTAATGTGCTTTGTAGCTCTGCCTATTTATTTTGGCTGTTTCTAAAGCCGTGGGGGTTTTTACTGTTGGGTAGCTTTGAACCTCTGACATATGCTGGAAAAAAACCCAAACATGCTCAGTCTGGGACTATCTCTACAGTAGGACATTTTAGGAAATGATTCCCATCGGTGCTACCATGCTACCACCAGAGAGAGTTTGAGTGTAGGAAAGACTCCAGCAGCTTCCAGTGTTTTTACTACTATGTCAATTAAACTTTTTCCTTAGCTCTCCCATTCAGCACCAAAAGATTTGAAGGTGGGTTGGGATGTGGGAGTTGCTACTGATCTATCCACTATTGTTAGTTGACTGATTTCTTGTAGGCATCACAGTAGTTGTGGATTCTGAGGACGGATATGAAGGAGAAAAGCCTTATAGACTAGTTTACAGTGAGACAGACATGGAAGGGAGATAGGGAAGAAAGAACCAAGATGAAGACACTAGCCAGAGATGTGGACAAAGAGTCAGATGAGATTACCATCATAGTCAGAAAGGGGAAAGAGATAAGAGAAAAGCAATGAAGAAGATGGGGCAGAATTGTGACGGCCTTGAAAGTGAGGTCAAGAAATGTGAACTTGTTGCAGTGGAAAACAAGGAACCAGTAGCGGGATTCAAGTGGGGATGACAAGCATAGAGTGCTGGTCAAGGACAATTAACTTGCTCACTGAATAGTAGAAAGACATGAACCAGTCATTTAAGTAATCTCATGAGGGTAGGATAATGGATGACTTTAAAAACATTAAGTGGCACATGGTATACTGAGCTGTCAGGCAGGTGCACTTGACTGATGACAAGCAAAGACTTGAGAGACTTCAAATTTGAGTAAACCGTTCAAATTAGATTAGATAAGGACAGAGCATGGGGACAGATTGTAATTAGCTGTGCATAGAAAAAACTTCTTCCACTTTTGGGAATAATATTTTAACACAGAAGGTTTCCTGGACTGCAGCAAGATTGTGTCATCATCATCATCCACACAAATCCCAAAGGGATGTAGCTCCTTGCAGATTGAGCACCACCTGGCTCCATCTCTAGCTAGGTCATTAAAATGGGCTGGCTGTTTAATCTGTCCATTGTTGGCAATCGTATCATGCCACAGAAGCTTTTTCTAAACCATGTGATTGCTGACTGTGCAGTAGCATTCTTTGGTAAATACGTTTAATAATTTGTTGGTCTTCTATTCTAATAATATCTATATACCAAGAAAAATGCCAGAACTGAACCAATGCTGATGGAGCTGGTTGGTGGGTTCAGCTCTGAATATCCTCATTGCTGATCTTGCCCTGCCACTTAATATGGAGCTGCAGAAAAGACGACATGAATCAAAAATGTCAATCCACTACTCTTTGACCTTTCTCAGCACCCACGTTTGACTGCTGTACACTAACAGTATAACCATTAAGAGCAAGATTTGTTGCAAATGCTTGATCCAGAAGTAATCAATGTCCCATTACGTGAAAGTGACTCTGGATTGGAATTCAGGATGAAACCTTCCTGTGTCAGTAGTGATATTGGTAGATAACATAGGGGCTCTCTTGAGAGATCTAAAAGATTTGTGTACCAATGTTGCTTAGCCCAAGCTAGAACTCCCAAAACGATCCAGACCTGACCGTGTGTTCACTTTCTGAAAATCTAAAGGAGCAACAGAAGCTACAGAAAAGCATGTCTTTGAGCAGATTTCCTGTCCATCCTAAATCAAACAGGAGGACATTTTGCATTGTTGCTTAGGCAACAAGGTGGTCCAATACAGATTGCTTCAAAGACCATCACTCAGACTGGTCTTGTGTTTTATGAATTAACTTGAGAGACGAGATGTGACCAGTACAGCTACAACTACAGTGAATTAACTTGTCAGTCAATACATTTTCTTTGCCAGCTAGTTGAAGGTTAATATGATGCATCTGATGAGCCAAACAGCAGACCCAAAGGGCTCTGTGACGTCCTGACAGTTTCTTGGAGCAAGCACCTCCCTGCTGAGGTAAAACTTCGCTGCTTTGTCCATTAGCACTTACACTAAATGGTCCTTAAGTACAGTATAGGCAAAAAATATTTCACAGCCCATCTGATGACCTGTAGGTCTAGAACGTGTATGGCGTTTTACTTCCCATAGTTACAATGACCCCAAACAATCTGTTCTTAGAAAAATGGCCCTTCATCCAAGATCAGAGGTATCTATGATGACTACTGTTGAAGGGTGGAGGAGATACCATTCAGTTCACTGTCTAGTACAGGCATCAGCAACCTTCAGCACGCAGCTCGCCAGGGTAAGCCCCTTGGCGGGGCGGGCCGGTTTGTTTACTTGCCGCGTCAGCCAGTTTGGCCGATCGCGGCTCCCACTGGCCGCGGTTCGCCATCCCCGGCCAATGCGGGAAGAGGCACGCTGGCCACCGCTTCCCATAGCCCCCATTGGCCGGGGACGGCGAACCGCGGCCAGTGGGAGCCGCAATCGGCTGAACCGGCGAACGTGGCAAGTAAACAAACCAGCCTGGCCCACCAGGGGGCTTACCCTAGCGAGCCACCTGCCAAAGGTTGCCAATGCCTGATGTAGTAATTTCAGCAAGTTCAAATTGGAGGACTTTGGCGGGGGAAATATTTTGGCAAAGAAAAGCCAATGTTTGGATTATAAAGTTATTGCTTCTTTGGAAAACAACAAGAGTGTGAAGGAGAATTATTTTTAATGGCTACTCAGTCCTTAACACATGTCATAAAATATGTCTCATAATGATGTGAAACTCCATTTAAACTGGTTTTTAAAGTGTGGAAGACATAAAGAGAGCTGTTTGCTATAGTCTACATGGCTCTTGTATATTATTTGCAATCTTTTCAAATAGTGTTATGAGGTCAATATTGAGTGTGTATTATGGGCTGTGTAAAGATTTTAAATTTTTGTTATTGATATAAGGATTTTCTGTGAAACCACCATACTGATTTTTAGTTTAATGAATGATTGAATTTAAGGAAAGTGACAAAGGGAACTACTGTTTATGTGCTTTGGTATTTTTGAAAGTGATTTCTTCATTAGAAGGAGAGAATGTGCAAAATATAACAAAGGCAAGAATAAATTAAAATAAAGACATAGGTAATTGGAGCTACTATTATAAGACCTCATTCTTCATATCTTTTGTGTACTCAAAACTTGAACTTGAAATCAATAGGAGACTGAGACTGAAAGCAGCATCAAGTTTATAGTGATCTCTCTTATTCTCAGTTACTCTTATAGGTTTGCGGTAATATTTTCAAAAGCGCCTAAGTGACTTAAATCCTATTTTCAAAAATGACTTAGGTGCTTTTTGAAATTTTTACATCTCATCTTATTAAATGGCATGCTAATTGATAATATATAGTTGGCCTGGTCCAGAGAACCAGTAGACCACACTTTACATGAGGAGTAGAAACTTCCAGATGTGAAATTATTTTTAAACCATTGAAAAACATCTGAAACTGCAAATTAAGACAAACCACTTTAAGTTGACTGAATATTTTTGGTACATAGATATTTTGTGTACCAAGGAGTGTGCATTCACTTAACAGAAACAGCCTTTAAAGGCTTAGCAGGATCCATATCAGTAGTAAATAAATGTTATCCAAAATAAAATATGATAGTAATCTTTCTCCCTTGCATTATGAGGACAAGTAAAATAATATAATAATACTCTTTACACTTACATAGCACAGTACAAATATTAACTAATCTTCACAACAGAACTCTCAGCCTAGGCCAATAGGGGCTATGGCGGTTTTACACTACATTAGCAAGCCACCTGATCCTGGGTTGCTCTAGGGGCTGCAGAGTCACATAGCTAGGTCCCTAGGGCTATCTAAATTGTGTTAAGTTATGGTAGCCTCCCCAGGCTAGCCTATGGGCCATGGTTGCCCCACGGAATGCTGTTGCTCCATCCCTGACATGCCCCTCCTTTCACCATTCCCACCCCCACCAGCATAGCACCTATGCCAGGGCTTTCAGGGGGATCCTCAGAAGGCAAGCTTATAGCTGCCTTCCACCATGCCTGCACCAGAGGTTTTGATGACCATGTAAGGGCCCCCTTTACATTGCTCCTGTCCTTATACCAAATGTAAGGAGGCCAGGGCATTGGTGAAGATCTCACCCAAAGTTTATAAATGATAACTTAAGTGATTACAATCAGAAGGGGGCATCTGTTAAAATATATTGTGATTCATTTCCTTGTAACTCTGGGTTGGCTTGATTAATGAGTACATAGCTTGATGAAGCTTGATATGCAATCAATACATTCCTATTTGTTCTAACTTGTCTTCTTGCTGCATGCAAAGACTATTGCCATATTGTATTATTCACCTTTGGACCCCAATTTCACTAGAGAATAGAGTAAACTCTACTCTATCACTTTCTAGCTCTGCTGTCTGTGCTCACCACTGAAGCATTTCAAAACAAGCGCCCTCATCCTGCCAATATTTATCTTATGAGAAGTGCTTAATTTGGGCCAGGGATTGCTACAGCTGAGCCCCAGTATCTCTAGCCTTGGCAGTTCATAACCCCAGCATCTGTAGGCTCGAGTCCTGCCACCTAATTGCTTGAGCCCCGGCACCTCTTTCATTACAAATTAAGCACTGCTTATGAGTAACTTTTATAGACATGAGTTGTCCTACTGAAGTTATGGGACTACTCTCATGAGAAGTTACTCACATACAAACGTGTTTGTAGGATCTGGGTCAACGTGTAGTCAGTGTCTGAGGAAGCGTTTGGACCAATTACATATTATAGCTATAAAGACATTTTTATCAGAAAAATTAAAGAACTCAGCCATTTTACTTTTTCTAATTACTGTCATTTTTTCCTAATTACAAGTGTGAGTAACTCTACTGCAAAAACATTTAATTATTATAAATCATTCATTGTCCATTACCCAATTAGATTTGAAAACTGGTTTCCATGAGGATCCTTTTTCTATGGAGAAGAGTATTTCATGAGAAGAATAAACAAGCATTTCTGATAAACTATTAAAACTAAAATCTAAGTTGTTGTTTGGGTAATTAAGGGAACATGTTAATTTCAAAATTACACTTCTGTCTAAAATTAGTTTACCTGCTATTGTTTCTTGTAACACCTACTTTTATTGTACCTGAAAGGCTGGAGAAAAAATGTTTCTCATTGTTTCAGTTACTTTGTGTTTTTGACAGCATGTTGGCTATAGTCAGTTTCATTATGCCCCTCTTCTTTGTGAGGGTATCTAACACAGCAATTAGGAAAATGAGATGATAATCTACAAAAATTAACAGGGTGATTCAGGGCCAGCAGTAGCCACTGACACTGTTATCACTAGCTTGCTTTTTTATTTTTTTAACTAGACTTTGACTAGACTTCAAGTTCACAGTATCTTTTTAATTGCCTGTGGACACAGATTTAGTGAATTTAGTAAGGAATAATGATTTTGATGATGATCATAAAAAAAAAACCCTTGATGAAATGAAGATTCTGTTAACGTGGCTTCTTGGCTAAAATCCATCATAGATTAACTTGGTAAATATTCTAGCAGGAGATAATGTGTTCCATGGTAATCAAGCTGCTTTGTGCTGCGTAGTCATAAACCTGGCAGATCTGGGCAACTATGATTTTCTTTTGTAAGGAGACGCTACACAACAATCCCCGGATTGTGGGCAGCCTGGGGGTGAGGGATGACAAGATAAAAAGGCAGTAGAGAACCAGGCTCGCATCCGATGAAGTGGGTTCTAACCCACGAAAGCTTATGCTGAAATAAATTTGTTAGTCTCTAAGGTGCTACAAGTTTTTCTTTCTTATTTTCGTTTTGCTGACACAGACTAACACGGCTACTACACTGAAACCTATCAGTTTTTACTGGGTTATATATGTTGTTAAAATAATACACATGCAATTCTAATTTTCAGCATATTTTTTCCAAATGCATATGATTGTTTGTACTGCAGTCTAGCAGCTTATTGACAGCATAGTGCCAGCGGCTTATTGACAGCATAGAGGTCCACTTAAGGTGGACAGAGCACTCAGTAGTATTTAGTAACATAGAATGTATGTCAACTTTGCAAGATCCAGTCTTTACTCACTATAATTTTTTGGATAATTATAATAATTTTGCTCTGTAACCTATATTCAAGTGTGGCACTATGGCTCCACAGATCAACAGCAGTGCTTGAAGGCTGGACTTGCCCTAGAAACCCTGATTGGCTAGGGAAGGGCAGGTAAGAGAAACTGGCCTCTCCCTCCCCACCTCACCCACCCAGAAAGCTCTCAGGAAATCCTGCTTCTGCTGCTGACTCTCCTCTGGAGCAGGGAGTTGCCTTTCTATGGTTCAAGAACCCATACAAGCTGCAGGAAAAGACATGTGCTGCCATGGCAAACCTGAACTGCCCTGAGCTCTGGACTGGTGGATAGGCCCAGTGAACAGCCTGTGTGTGTGTCCTATGAGTCTGCACCAAATGCAAGAATAAGCCACTGCCCAAGGGAAAGAGGTGCCTTAATCTGAGAATAAGGAGCCAGTGCTGAGGGGGGAAGCCAGCGCTGTACTTAGCTGGAATTAGAGTTCCTTTTAGGCATCTTGGTTTTATGTCATACTCCCATTGACTGCACTTTTCAATGACACCCGTGTTCTGCACATGCTAATAAATGTACGAGGAGTATATTTTGAGTGATTCCTGGGTGAATACCTACCTCACCGAAAATTCTAAAAATGTGACAAAACCTAGCAAAGAGGGGAGCCCCCACCAAACCAGGATGAAGTATTTTTAATGTAGATATGTTTGTCCCACGTCACCAATATGGGTTAGAGTTCAGTCATCTCCAAGATTTCTAGGATGCTGATACTGGATCACTGAGTAAAAATCACTCGGGGGGGGGGGGGGGAGGGGGAGGGGGAGGGGGAGGAGAAGAACCCTATCAGTGAGCTTACTGCAACACCACATGTTGGGACTCCAAAGAAGCAAAAAATTTTCTCTCTACTTCCAATCCCATCCAGGGTCTTTTCTAGCCAGTAATGCATTTGAGGCAGTTCAATAACACAATCAGAGACCTACCTGTAAAAATACTGAAACAGGGCACTTTTTAAATTTCACTAGCAACAATTACAACAGCTATTAAAATGCTACAATCTAAATTTGATTCATGTGAATCCAAGTTGGATTCAGTTTCCTCAAAAATGTCAGATTGGGAACAAAGAATCTCCAGTGTTGGGGGGAAGGGGGAAAGAACTTTGAAGAAAGAATTCACTTGGCACTTGTGCCTTATTAGAATATTGAATCTCCAGCATGGGGTTTAATAAAAGATAACATTTTTCCATGCTGGCTAATTGAGTTTATAGAAAACTTTATTAAAATCTATTAATATAAGAAAATTAAGTATCCAAAATCTTTGTAATGAGAGAAATTATCTGTTTCCTGTTTATAAAATTCCCTTACCTAATTTGACTTTTCATTGCTTATTCTAAAAATATTCTGTATATCATTCTAATTTCTCCCAATTAAATCACTGTCTGCTTTATCTAGCTCTGCAAAAACAAACAGTTAAAATGTCTCTGTTATCACCATTCAACCAGTTTCATATTATGAGTACAGCTGGAGAAAGGAGTGTAATATAGAATTTTCAAATAAAATATCACTAGTTAAAATTGTAGAAGAAAATGATGGGAACTATGTTCTGAATTTCTGTCACTAGGCTTTCCAGTTTCTGTGTTGTTTTGGGCTAAATTGAAGTTTATAAAATAATAACAATACTTTATTTTATTTATTTATTTACTACAATGACACTAACATCTTATTAACACATTTAGACCAAAAAGAAGCTCATCTACCTGAAGAAAATGAGGTATGTTCTGATGAGGATATTTTACATAAATCTTTATTACTAGACCATAAATAACTGAAATATTTGATTTAAACTGATTTCTTGTGTATCTATTATGCCAAAATGCAAATGAGAGTAGCTTTATTAATTGTTAAAGTTTGGGGGGGTTTCTTTTCTTTTATGCATTTAACTTGTTTTACTGGACTTTTGGACATGTTTGTTTGTTTAATTTTTTGTTACTATGAACAGCTCAGAACATTTACCTGTTTTCCTTTAGTATCGTTATGACTACAATTTTATTTACAGACTGAATAAAAGCTTCACATAGTTTAAAAAAATTCCTGAGTATGGCGTCATTTGCTATTGAGAAGATCTGGCAGATTAAGACTCCTAAACTTTTTTTGCTCAAACAGGAAAAGATCATTTTATGGACTTTTGCCTTTTTGGTGTGACAGATTAACTAGTACATTGCGTTCATACAATCCCATATGTTTTTTTAATTAGTTTCATACATTTCTCTTGTCTTGTGTACTATTTATAAATTTAATAAACTTCTGATTGGATCCCCCTTTGTTCTATGGATTCCTTTCATTTTAATGTGGAGGGGAAAGGGAGGGTCCTGGCAGCAGTGGCTGGCAGGAGAAGGAAGTTCTATCAGCACAGCTCCACCAGATTCTGACAGGTAGAGAAACAGGGATGCTGGAAGTAATGCAAAGATACAGGTTCTTCAAATTCCTAGCCCACTCCACAAGGATGGAATTGGGAGGGCGGGGCTTTGATCTCCTACCATGACAAATCAGAGAGAACTAATGGGAACTTCACAGAATTTTCTTTTCCAATGGCACACATTTATGAAGTATCTAATTTTGTCCCAGGTAAAAATCTGGAGACATAATGTCCCAGATTATTACAAGTAGCAGATGAAGAATTTCTCTTTACTTTGGTAATTCCAAGTGTATGTGATCAAAACAAGCCCTCTTTTGGAGATACACATATATGTGTATATAATAGTGTATTTAAAGATATATTTGTTGTGACAGAGTGGAATTTCTACATAAAATAAGCAAAAAGACCGAATACAGACTATCGTTCACTTAACTTAGAAACAAAAACAGATACATGGGATGGATCTGATGGTAAATGTAGCCCCAATTGTGAAATATGGTAACATTTTACTCTTTGAAATGTTGCAGTAGTCAACTACTGGAGTGATTTAACTGCATAGCTACTCTTTAGGGGTTACAGTTTTGTATATAGTTAGATTATAAGCTTTTTGTGGCAAGAACCATCTGTTTGTTCTGTATTTGTATAGAGACAATTACAATGGGGTCCTGGTCCATGACTGGGGTTCTAAGTGCTACTGCAGTAAAAATAGTAATAATAAAAAGACAAATACACTATACTATTAGATAATATGATCATGCCCCACAATACACATCAAATAGTATGGAGAGCACTGAAGAAACTCACTGGCAGTGTGGTAGCCTAGAATTCATCCTTCCTGGTGGGATGAAATGGGGAGAAAAGTAAAGCAACTCCCCTCACTGAAAACAATAGCTAGAAAATGGGGGATGAAAAAGGAAGATGGAAAAGGAAAACTACCTCCCACTGGAACAAGAAGTAGCAGGGGAATAGATGCAAGACCTCACCCTCCCACTCCCCAGAAGGTGGGAAATAGAGGAACTTACCTCGTTATCAGCCACCATCAAGGAGGCAAAAAGAATGAATGGAAAGAGCTTGTTCCAAACAATAGCAGGAAGAATGGAAACAACAACAAACACTGCATTATAATGTCAGGTCATTACACCATTGTATTTCTGTGCAAAGTGGTTTGATGATGAAGCGGCATTTTGGCTCTTAAAGATTGAGGACAGCTGGAGAGTGTACCTCTTACTGTGGAACTAACTGGTTTTTTAGATTGCTCTGTTTTAACGTGGGAGAATTTCATTCTTAGGTTACATTATAAAGACGATCAGAGTCTCTGTTTCAATTGAAAGTTCTTTGATTATTTTAGATTTCAGCACTTTATAATAAATGTACACATAGCCCATAAAGAGTATTTCTTCATGTTAGGGGATTCAGTCAGAGAGCAGCTATGCTAGAATTGCTAAGGGTCATTTCAGTCTTGTAAGCCAAAACAAAACTGTTCAAAATAAATTTCATAACACAAATTGTGGTGCTCTTAGGGCAGCATATAGATGTAGCTCAGTGCTCCATTTTGATCTTTTAAGGTCTGTATTTTTAATAAATGCTGCATTCTATGGTTAATGTTTTTTATGGAATGGGCACAGGGTACCCAATAAAACTAAGAAAATATCACTTGAGGCAGGTAAAGGAAAATACTTCTTGTTAACCGCAGATTTTTTAAGTTATTCATTGTGATAAATCATCACTCTCAGGTCCATTCCTCTGACCATGGCCAAGGACCTGGTCCAGTGACCACTGAAATCAGTATCCACAACTTGTTTTCCGGGCAGAAAGCTCTTGCTGCAAATAGTAAAATATTGCTCCAATAAATGGGTAACATGCTAAGGTGGACTTTTTCTCTAGGTTTATCCCCTGTGACACAGAGGCCCATTTGTGGTTCACTTCTCTGCATCAACAGCTCTTGTCAGGCATGAGATAGATACTCACTAAAACTAATATACTGTTGTCATAATCTGTATCTAAAATGTGCCATGTAATCTATCACCGGAAAACTAATAACTAAATAATCATTAACATTCTTGAATTGATGTTATGGACCAGATGTGCACAAAAAGTTATAAATAGGTGCTAGAATTATGTTTTTAAACTGTTTGGCAAGCAATGCTTAAGCACAGTCTTCCCAAGAAAAAGAAATGTGTTTGTTGTGTTTTCCAGCCTGGTTGTCAAGCAGAGACAATGCTTACCTTACATATAAGATAAACAAATCTATCAAGCTGGGGGAGAAGATGGCATGGCATCTACACCCCAGCAGAAGACAGAAACTTTATCTAGACTATAAAGTAATTGAATCAACTGATGATATACACAGTGTTACTGTATTATAAAACTGAATCCAGTAAGGTCTTTTCTGAAAGCCAATGACACACTGGTGATTAATATAATTGTGAAATGTATGCATTAACAGTACATGAGGAAATATGGATACTTAATGCTATTGTACTTTAAAGTGTGTGATCAAACACAGAGAGAAACAGGATCCTCTCCAGACAGGCAGGAAGGCAGCTATCTACCGTCTCCAATGAAATTAAGCAAGGTATGACCAAAAACATTGGAAAGCTCATTTAATACAAATGAGAAGGGGGCTGGGAAGTCCACAGGAAAGGAAGAACAACATGAGGTCATCATGTGTTTGGGGACAAAACAGTAAATCTGGGAAGATATAATGAGAGAGGAGAAGTCATATTTGCATCCATCACTAGACGGGTGCAAAGGGCCAGAGCTCAAGAAAGATGGGTCCTTCAGCCAAGGGGATTGCAGTCCCTGGGAATGGAAGATTGATAAGGACCTTGAACAAAGACTGTAGCTTGTTAAGTTAGGTCTTAGCCATTAGAAAGTGTATTTTTACTTTTGTTTGTTTATAACCCTTTCTAACTTTATTCTTTCTACTTGGTATCGCTTACTCTATGTCCTTTTGTTAACAAACTTGTTTTATTTTTACAATAAATCAACTTAATGTGGTGTTTGAAGGGAAGCGGTGTATTTACCTCCTGTTACATTAATAAGCTTTTGTCTCTTTAAAGGACAGGAATGGACACTTCAGGGCAAACAATTTTGGGTAAATTCAGGACTGAGAGTGTGTTAAGTAGTAACCAAGGCTGGTGGAAGCCAGGGTGGGGCTATTGTGCTGTAGGCAGGCTCCTGGAATCAGAGATACTGATGCAGGGATGTACAGCACACAGTCAGGGTGTGACCTGCATGCCTGTCTGCTGGTGTACGGGATGTGAGCCACAGCATCAGAGCATTTAAGGCACCCAGGATTACAAGGCAAGCAGTGACACAACCCCTCACTGGTCTAGACTGAAACCCAGAACATGACATCCTCAACCCCAAAATCTGAAATAGAGACCAAACTTACCTGAAAGGAATGATTACTGAGATGAGTTTGCTCTGATGAATCAATCGTTAGATAAGAGAAGAAGTGAATGTATTCTCTGAAATATGCAGCTACTAGTACTATGCATAAATACCCAAAGAATTAGGATTACTGGTGCTAATGTCAAAAGTGATAAAACTGAAGCCACTGTGAGGGCTGGCATCAGAAGAAGTAAAAGAGGTGTGATTTGTTCATAGAAATTCTGCGGGTTTATTGAGATCTTCTTTGCTGTCTTCTTCAGAGTCAGACTGAGAGACACCCATATTTTATATTAGTCAAACATGGTGAAGGCTCTCTAACAAAATCAGCTGATTTTCTAGGCCAGTTAGTGATAGAAAATGTCAGAAACCGCAGACTTTTGTGGTGATCTCATGGCAGGCATGTCCCATTAAGTCAAAGGACAAGGTGACTGCTGCCATAACTAACACATCAATGTGCCATCATACTATATGGACTGTATGGAAAGAGACCTGCATGACCTGTGAATATTCTGCACAGCTTAGTCAAAACTCAAGGAAAGCCTCAAATTCGTAGAAGCCTCAAAAGATGAGAACTCACTGTGTAACTCACACACCTCCTGGGTGTGGTGTTCTGTCCCACCTGGTGGCTCCAAGACCACTTAGAGCAGTGGTGGGCAACTGTCAGGGTAATCCGCTAGCAGGCTGCGAGACAGTTTGTTTACATTGACCGTCTGCAGGCATGGCTGCCCGAAGCTCCCAATGGCCGCAGTTTGCCATTCCCGATGCAGGCCGCAGTTCGCCATTCCCGATGACTGCCACTTCCCGCAGCTCCCATTGGCCAGGAACGGCGAACCGCGGCCACTGGGAGCTGCAAGTGGACATGCCTGCAGACGGTCAATGTAAACAAACTGTCTCCCGGCCCACCAGCAGATTGCCCTGACGGGCGGCGTGCAGCCCACGGGCCGCAGGTTAGAGAGAGAGATTAATGAGTCTGCTCTACAGCCTTAGTTAAGGGCCATATGCAGGGCTGTCCTTAGGCATACACAGCATACACAGCTGTATAGGGCACCCGAAAATTTGGGGTATCCCTGGGTCTTAGTGTCCACCTTCCCACCTCTTCCTATCCCTGTTCCGACCCTTCCTGCAGGCTCCCACCACAGCTGGCTGCTGCAGCTTGGTGAGTCTTCCTCCGGAGAGAATCTAATACTTAAAAGTGAACAAGCCTCCCAGTCTGCCAAACCTATTAGCACAACATTGAAACTGTTAAAGAGCCATTCAAGTGGTAAGGAAGCCATTTAACCGGCTTTTGCCAAGCCCCAGGTATATACTGTCAGTTTCTGAATTTACTGACAAAAACAGTTGTGTATTACCTTAATATTTACACAGAACATGTTAGTCTACACTACAGGACCTTAGTTTAAAATTTGCATTAAAAATATTTCATTAGTGTGTTACTGAAGATTATAAAATCACATCTCTAAAAAAATCCTTGCATAGATTTTTAGATGCACAGTCTGAGTATTCATCTTTAGCCTTAAATGCTTGGATCTTCAGACATATAGTTTTTAAATAAATCCTTCAAAAGACCACTCTTAGCTAAAATACACATGCGAACCTGGGCTGCCGTCGGGTATAGGGGCACCAGTTTAAAAATACTGCATAGGGCCCCATTACACCCTAAGGATGGCCCTGGCCATATGACTTTTAGCTCATGCAGTAGGGGCTCATGCACTAAGCTCCAGAGGTCCCAGGTTCGATCCCACCTGTCAATGACCGGGGTCTGTAGGTGTTATAACTGCACTAGCCACCTTTTTAATGGCTGGTAACCAGACCCCTGAGGCCCCACCCCTGTTGCTCACTGGATCATCCCCATGCCCCACTTCCCCTTCCAGCTAGGTTCCCTCTGCTCTGGGGCTGGGATGAGAGCTGCTACAGCCTGACAAAGAACCTGACTGCAGGTAGATGGCAGCCCTGGATGAGCAGGAGCTAATACATGTTAATGATTTTGAACTTCCCCGCGCCCAACAGTAACCAGACTTTTGGTGGACATCTGACCAGACATGGCCAGTTCCCCTTTTTGACCAGACTTTCCAGCCAAAAACCGGGCATCTGGTAACCCTACACTGTACTTGAAGAGGAAGTTTTGTCAAAGGCCTCTTGTACATAGGAGATCCCAGGATGAAACTCAGGCCATAGTGTTGGTAAAGCCAAGGAAGAAAAGGGGACAGTTGGGGAAGATCTACTGAATGGAGCTTTGATAATTGAGCCTTGGAATTCAGTCATGTTTGGTGAAATCAACCTAATTAAATCAGTATCTGAGGGTATCTACTTGGGTCTTAAAGGCTTAGAACCCACATATACAAAAACTATCAACCTGTTCCCATATTCGCTGCACTTAATGCTTCTTCAATGCTTCTTCAGAGGCAGATTCAAGTGATAGCACGAAGGGGACTGAGACAACCTCTTCTTCCTTTTATATTTAATACTCTATCAAGGAGCCTGTGATGGGGTATACAAACCCCACACTGGGACAGAAGAGGTAAAACGACAATACTGGGCCCAGCTAGCCCCGCCCCTCCAACCCTGCAGAGCATGCTCCAACTGGAGACAGGGTTGAAAAAGGAGCAACCCAGCTGACAAGGCTGAGAGTTGCACAGACCTACCCTGCAGTCCGCTGCCAAAAGAGGATAGAAACACTTCCCTGAAATACCAGGACTGTATGCTGAGCCCAGTCGGTGCTGGCGGTTTGGTTTCCTTTTTATTTTTTCTTGTCTGGTTCAAGCAGAGGCTTCGGGGGAGGGGTGTCTTTCATCAATCATACAGGCTTGATACTACACCCTGGTTCCCCAAGAACACAGAGCTGACTGGTATCAGCCCGTGAGGAAGCGTTTCATGGTGGGATGGGCAAAAAGTGAATAGCCGTCCAGAGTGTCATGGAAGGTGGTAAGGGCCTCACGGTGTATTGTGATAGAACTGAGCAAAAGCCAATCCTGTTTTAGTTTGAAAAGATAGTCTAAGATGTCAGGGAGGGGTGCAGTCTGGGGTGTCAGGCGTCTGTGGAAGCACCAGATGGAGAAGCATTTCAACTTTTGCAGGTAAGTCTTACAGTAGAGTCCCTTCTACTGTGCAGGAGGACGTATTGGATCCTGTATTGGATCTCGTTGTAGGAGCTGTTAAGGCAGTTGATAAGGCAGTTGTGTAAGTAGGGGAAAAGTATAATCCCATGTTTGTGGAGGTGAGCTACAACTACAGCTAGGGTCTTGGAGAATACCTGCGGTGCTGTGGAGAGATTGAATGGAAGTAGTCTGTATTTAAAGTGGTTGTGTCCAAGTGTGAATCGCAAGAAACATCTGTGTGCTGGATGAATGGATATATGGAAAATAGGCATCTTGTAGGTCAAGGGCTTTCTCCATGAGGAGCATTTTTAGCTGCAAGTCTCTGTCACAGTGAGCTCTAGTTTTTAAGTTACTACAGTGGAGACACTTTGCAGGGACGTGTGTCTTGCTGAGGCATTTAACACAGAGCGAGTGCCCATCATCAGACCGCGGCATAGACTCCTTTCAGGAGCCACATTTCTTAAAGCCTGGCGACCCCGGCATAATGAAAGTATGAGCGGCCGGGGAAGTCTCAACGACAGACTAACTTGAGAAAAAAAAATTTAAACTAACGAACTATGCTAAAGGAAAGGGAGAACTGGGAAATGGCTAGCTAGCTAACTATTTCTATTTTTCTCTACTTATTTCCCCCCCATAACCAGGGAAGAGATGAGCACTGCCCCAAATCCCGTCTTCAGCTGAGGACGGTTGAGAAGGAATTGGGGGGGTGCAGGACGTGCACACTCAGGCAAACCCTAATGATGCCGCGAGACAGCAGCTGAGCGCGTGCATCCCGACCAGGCGCTGATACCGAAGATCTCCGATCAACGGCGCCGGGACGCACCGTCACCTGGAGTGGAGCACCCACAGGGACAGCACTCAAAGAAGAAAAAAGCAATCCCAACAGCCACTACTTTCTAGATCACTCCAAGCTTTTGGAATGAACATGTCTCAAGTGTGGCACACTGCAGAATCAGAAATTTAAGCTTGAGGCATTCCTGTCTTGGTTGCATTCAGGGACCCAGCACCAGGAACAGGGATCTATCACAACTGAAGCTTTGTTCATAATGCTCCTTTTTAAGTTCTATATTTATAATACACTGAGAAAGTAACTGGGGAAAATACAAACTATTAGAAGTTTAAATGATAAATTAAAAATTGGCTCTGAGAAGGTGACTGCCTCTTAAATTGAGTGCACTTTGAAAACTGAGTTTAGGGACAGTAAAAGGAACTCAGCACATAGGAAAAGCAAGCAGTGCAGAGTTAGAACAAGAGAAAACATAGCTGTGAAAAGGATTACTCAATTTCTCGCTTTTATATAATGTTGAAGAAAGTAACAGTAATTTAGAAAATGATTTTATCACTGGGTGTTTTTTAAATACACAAAAAAGAGAAAAAATAGATAAATTAGAGTTAACAAAACTATTTAAAAAGGGGAAAATTGTTAACAATTGAGAGCCCCTCCAAAGCATAGTAAGTGGAAAAGTCATGTTTACTTGTAACTATTTCAAATTAGAAACTAACCTGAGTGGAGGAGAAAATGATAAAATTATAAAAACTTTCATGTTGAGGGAAAAAACAACTTTATAGTGAAAATAAGCAAGTTAAACAGATGAGAAGATCCTCAACCTCATTTCACCTAATTTGCACCACAAAACAGTTGGAAATACACTGATGGCCCACATCCACAAAGCGACTTAGGCATCACAACAGAGTGTCACAATGCCTAACTTTTATGCACCTAGAAAATCAGTGAAACAACAATGTCATGCACAAAGCCTGAGTTAAGTGCCTAAGCTCCCTATGCAGTGATTGGGGAGGGATACAGGCATCTTAGAATGTGAGCCAGCACATTAGGTGGGAAGCTGACTATGCTAGCCAATGGCAGATGCGGACAAGAGGGGGGTGGCCCAAAGGCCTACTGTCTAAGGAGTTAGATGCTTAAGCCTGGGGCTGGGCACTGGGGAGTCACCTACCTTTGCTTGTGATCCACAGCCAGAACCCATCTCCTGAAGTCAGGCAGTTTAGATGAATAAGCCATTTCTTGCAAGAATGAGTTAGGCACCTGCCTAACTCCACACAAAAGAGCAGGAGGAAGAGGAGGTTCCCCGCTTTTAACTTTTAGGCTAGTGCACTCATCTGGGATGTGGGAGACCTGGATTAATTTCTCCCCACCACCTGAGGAGGAGAGAGGATTTGAATAGGGTCTCCTACCTCACAGGTGGGTGCTCTAACCACTGAGCTATGGGATATTGTGTTTGGGGCTCCCTCAATCAGTCCTGTTGAAGCTATTCTACTTTGTATAAATCAGTGTTTCCCAACTGGTGTGCTGTCAGGCCTGAATAGATGAGCCTCAGAATCTTTTGAAAACGTACACATGAGAACAAGGGGGAGAAAGCTGCCTTCTGATTAGCCATCTGCCTCACTGCCCCACCTCCTCCAGGGGTGGAGCAACCAATCAGAGCTCAATCTCCCTCTCCTCCCCCCCACTCCCATCCTGCTTGAGCAACAGCTCGGCTCCTCTTACCATCCCCTTCCCTCCTTCAGCCGCCAGCTGGGGGTGGGGGAAAGAGTCCCTGGAGTTCAAGGTGTGCTGTGGCAGAGGAAAGGTTGGGAACCATTGTTATAAAGAATTAAATAGTCACTGAGCAAGAGAGAGATAATGAATGACTCTTTAACCTCGTGGTTAGGGCACCCACTATGAGGTAAGAAACCCTGGGTACAGTCCTCTTGCTCCAGTGACTACTTAATTATCTCTTCCAGGGCCTGGGTTAAAGGCCGTTCTCAAGCATTCCAGCAATTCTCAGCTGCCCTTGGGGAGTTGGGCAGCAGAGTGTAATTTAGAACAGTTTTGAGACTCTTATTAGTTACTCTGAGAATAAGGACAGACCTCAGCAAGTCTCAGGATCAGGAGTTGGCAAAATGGCTAACATTACCTTTCTACTTTTCTCCTCCCTCAGCTGCACCAAACATAGCTTGGTCACAGCTGACAATCTGGCATGGAAGTTGTGAGGTTTAATGAACATAAAATGTATAAGGATATAATTCATTTTTTTTTAAAAAAATGAATATTGAAAATTATCCTGGTTATGAGTACTGTGTTTATTGTACAGTACAATCATTCTTTTTTCAAGGGCTGAGGTAACATAGTTAACATAATCTTAGCCCCAGAAGGCAGGGAGTAAATCTTAGACAATCTCAGAGAAATAACTGAGCTATATTGTTTAAAAATATATCCCAAATTTAAAACAATAAAGACACTTGACCAGAAAGGAGGTATGGCATTTTAAATTTTCTAATTAACTTTTGAATTCTGTTTATATCCAAGTTTTTGCTGCAATTTTGTATAGGATTTTTTATTTGTAAGTGATTCTTTAACTTTAGGAACTGGGGCAGAGAGTACTATAAATGTTGAATTTCTGGTCTGATGAGAGGAGGAATACAGACAGTATTGTTTTTAGTATCTACTAGCAGTTATCAAAAATGGCATAGCAGTCTAAAAGGCGAGTAAAAGATCTATTGCTATATTACTACTGCGATAATTATGGGATGTTTGGAGTGAGATAATAGCCATTAAGATAAATTAATTGAAAAAGTATTACTGTACTCAGACCAATCTACGTCCTAAGTCCTTAATAATGGGAGATGAGGCCACCATTGTATGTTGACTTTAACATAATGGTGAGAGCAGGAAAACTCATGTAATAATACTTAGGATTATGGAGAACATATCTAACTAAATATTATGTGATATGCAGTAATTCAGCAAACGATTTGCAAAAGCTTATATCCAAAGAGTCTGTGCCGGACTCTAAAAATAGCACACACTCGATGATAGCACATACCCATCTGGCATCCTACGTTCCAGAATTCTTGAGGATTATAATTAGAAGACGTCGCTCTAGTCCCTTTGGGATAAATTCTTGTAATAAAATTGGCAGTATGCAAAACAAATTCATTAGCTGAAAAGAGAATAATTTTTTTTTAAGACAGGCATTACTAAAAAATACATATACACAGATCTTGTTTCAAATAAATAATCAGATTATGTTATTTTTAATTGTGATACAATTAACAGAGTAGTGATGTTCGTATTTCTTTACAATATTTCCCTGCCTATCTAATGTTACCTAAGTATATGCACTACTTTAAAAGAAAAGACTAAATTCATAGTTAAAATCCATATAATTTGGTAATAATTAGTAACAGTTACTAAGGATGCAGTGACCTAGCTGTTTTCTTCTGGAAAATATTTCACTATTTTTGTTGGTGGTGGTTTGGGTTAATGTATATGTTTTACACTAAAAATAAGCATAGCCCTCTAGGGAATGGGGAGGACTGGAAATACGAAATGTGCTATAAAACCATTTACTACTACAAGTGCTCAGCAGATAAATTCTAGCCCTGGTTGGTATTAGCTGGGTTACATAAGGGCAGCTTGGCACAACTTTTCCAGTGGTACCAGCTGTGACATTATCTGATTAAAACATTACCATATCGATCATTGGTGCAACAACTGTTATATAATTGCAACAAATCTTATACAAAATGTGGCATGTAAGATGCCTATCAATAGGTTATGATTCGCTGAATATGATTATGCTATTTGTGTGCATGTATCATTTTTGTATTTGAAGTTAAGAGTATTGGCTCTATACCTGTATTTCAAATGTTTGCTCCTGGGGTAACAACCACAAGGTAGCTAGCCAGCACATCTTGGAGGGACTATTCAAATTGAGTGGCCCATCAAAAGAATATTTAACTGACAATGGACGATGGGAGATGCCCATCTACACTTAACAGAATTTCCTGCTATGACTAAGCGGAATCAGGCATCACATGTGACTTGCCCATGTGACTCCAAACACCATCTTGCTACCTATAATTTTCCAGAGAGCTTTGTTTGAAACAATGGATTCCCTCCATGTGGCAGAAGCTATAAAAGGCACTGGAAACACCTCCATTTTGTCTCTTTCCTGCTCAAACCTCTGGACTTATACTAATGGGAGCATTCTTTCTAACCAAGGGATTGAAGTCCTTCCAATAATTTGGAAGCAACCAGAGACATCAAGCCAGCAGTTTATTCCATCACTGCTACAAGCCTGAACCAAGAACTTTGCAATTACTGTATGTATTTGATTCCTTTAACCAATTTTAACTCTCACCTTTCTTTCTTTCTTTTTATAAATAAACCTTTAGATTTTAGATACTGAAGGGTTGGCATCAGCGTGATTTTTGGGTAAGATCTGAGTTATATATTGACCTGGGTGTGTGGCTGGTCCTTTGGGATGAGAAGAACCTTTTGTTTGATGAGACTAGTTTTAAAGAACCACTTATCTTTAAATCCAGTGTTTTTGGTGGTGATACAAGGACTGGAATGCCTAAGGAAACTGCTTTTCTGACTTCTTGTTAGCCAGTGTGGTGAAACAGAAGTTTACTTTTGTTGCTTGTTTGGTATATCTTATGGAAGAATAACCACCAGTTTCGGGTGTGTCTGCCCTATTTCTCAGCAGTTTGTTCTGAATTTGGTATTCTCAGTTGTGACCCACAATGCATGGTTACACCAGCCACTGAAGGATCTGCACTGTGCAGGGGGATTCTTGGGTAGCATAGAATTGCCAGAGAAGCTTCTATGCCAAACTCCTTCCTTGATATCAGTGATATCAAACTGTCCTAATATTCCCACAGGTCTGCTGGCAGCTGGCTCAAGTTAAATCAGCCTGAGGCTGCCCTAAATGGTGCTCGGGAACCAGAGTGGTGCAGACCAGGCCAGAATAGTAATTCTGCGTAACTCAACTTGGCTGTGAGGGCAAACCAGATGGTTTGGAGGTTATTCTCCCTTCAATCTGCACGTGCAATTGTCATTAAGGCAAATGGGAGTGCATATACACATCAAAGAATAAAGCCCATTATATGGTAAAATGTGTTCCATATATGTTCAAGTACAGACTGTAAGATTACTCAGAACTATTTGGTACAAACACACCCATAATTCTTTGCAACAAAACATAACGTATTCATATGGTTCCTTTACTATGCAGTGTTTGTTTTTATGAGACAATGGGAATTAAAAACAATACTGAACAAAATATTTTATTTAGAAAAAATATTTCATTTTGCTTAATAAAGCAACAAATGCAAATCTGCAACACTATTGCCAGAATATTTCTAAAACTGCATTATAAAACAAACCAATAAATTGGAGACTATATGTTTCATAATGTTTATTGACTGTTCTGACAGCTAAGCAATGAACTGTGGCAACATTATAACTTTTATCTGATTAAACCAAAAGAAATTACCTGTCTGTTTGGCAAGTTTTCGTGCTTTAGCCTCTCCAATTGAATTCATTTCATAGAACTTCTGATTAGCTCTTGAATGCTCAAAGCTTTTAAATTTTTCAGCTTTGGTATAAATCACAAGTTCTGAGAGCTCCATGGCCAGTTTTATCTTCTTAATCTATAAATATAACATGAGATAATTGAAGAATATACATTTTAATATTTTCATGTATTTAATTACTGTTACTGCCAATCAAGAAAATAACTTTCAATGGTTTATGCATGAAGATGCTAAAATGAGAAAAGCCACATGACTCTGTAGATGCTCGAGGCCAGAGTAGGCAGTGCGTTATATCGTATTTAGTAAATACAAAATACCAGATATATACAAATAATGTATATAAATGTACAGAACTATGAAAAACAACATTAGTTTACTTACCAAGCACAGAAACAGGGAAATAATAATCCTTTCCCATGTGGCTGTGTGTAGGTGAAACTGCATCTGCCTATCTATAACTTACTGTTCATCCAGCATCCCTCACTGTGGTATCTGAGAACCTTATGAATTTTAAAAAAGAAAACTGGAAGTTCACTGATCATGAGCCTACCCTTCCCTCCCCAAGTTCTATCCAATGGTGTCAGTTATTAACTTTTTTGGGGGGGGAAGGGGGGTTTAACATTTTTATTCTTGTGGGAAACTATGGTGAATTGATGGGTCTGGGATTGCCAACCCCAAATGTTCAAAAATCACGAGTCAGGCCCCCAGAAATCATGATATTGGCTTTAAAATCACGAGCTTTTAAAAATAAATTATTTGGAGTTCTTTTTATTTGCCTCTGGCTTTTGCGCGTTTTCAGTTCAAATTTTCCAGCATTTCCCTGCAACCAAGAGGATTAGCAATTTAGCTTTCTTTTTAAAAAAATGAAAGCTGAGATTGTGATGTATTCGCATATCTCCTGGTTTTAAGAAAAAAGCAACTATCATAAGACTTGTGATAAAAATCACAAAAGCTGGATCTTATATGTTGTGACTTCTGAGGTCATTCTGATCTTAAAAAAGAAAGGAATTCTATAGACCAATAAAGGTCTATCGCCATCAATCTCAAACCTTTCTCTGGTTGCCAGCTTCATGGCGCTCAATATAGAGCCCAGCCGACCCGCCACCCCCAGTTCCTTCTTGCCGGCTACTATGACAGAGAAGTGAGAGGGTGGGTATTGGAATGGACATGAATAACACACCTCGAAGAACAATAGTTATAAGACGGTGAGTAACCATTTTTTCTTCTTCGAGTGCTTGTTCATGTCAATTCCAATAAGGTGACTCACAAGCCTAAGTTCAGCAGGTGGGGTCGGAGTCTTCCACTGATTGGAGTACTGCTCGTCTGAAGGCCGCATCGTCTCCAGCCTGCAACAACAATGTTGTTGATGAAGCCAGCGCTCTGGTAGAGTGTGCAGTGATTGGGGGTGAGGTAACCCCTGCCAGGTTGTAGCACTCACGAATGCAGAACATGATCCATGATGAGATGCATTGTGATGACACAAGCAGACCTTTCAGTCTGTCTGTCACTGCCACAAATAACTGGCCTGATTTTCTGAACAGTTTCGTTCTCTCGATGTAAAAGGCTAGCGCCCTGCGGACATCCAGAAAATGAAGTCTCTGCTCCTTGCCGGTGGAGTGCAGCTATAGCAGTGTAGAATACCGGGAGGAAGATGTCCTGGTTGATGTGAAACTGCGACACAACCTTCAGGAGGAAAGCAGAGTGAGGCCTGAGCTGAACCTTGTCCTTATAGAACATGGTGTAAGGAGGCTCTGATGTTAAGGCCCTGAGCTCAGACACCTTTCTGGCCAAGGTTATTGCTACCAGGAACACCACCTGGAGCATGTCACCAATGGTTCAAAGGTGGGTCCCATGAGCCTAGAAAGGACCAGGTTGAGGTCCCATCCAGGGACAGGCTGATGGACATTAGGGTATAGCCTGTCGAGCCTTTTTAAAAATCAGCTGACCATAGGGTTAGCAAACACCGAGCAGCCCCCCACGCCCAGATGGAAGGCCAATATGGCGGCTAAGTGCATTCTTATTGATGACAATGAACGCCTCCGCTGCTTCAGATGGAGGAGGTAGTCCAGAATGAGCGGTACTGAGGCTAGTGTCGAGCATGAATGCCACTGCGCTGACCAGGTTGAAAGTCTCATCCACTTGGCAAGGTAGTTGGCTCTAGTAGAGGGTTTCCTGCTGCCAAGGAGGACTAGTAGAACCTGTTCTAAACAGGAAAGCTCCATTGGGTTCAATCATGGAGCTTCAACGCCATGAGGTGAAGCGATACAAGGTTCGGATGTTGAAGACGACCATGATCAGGCATCAGAAGGTCCGGGAAGAGTGGAAGGGTGACTGGGGCTTCCACGGACATGTCTAGGAGAGATGTGTACCAGTGCGGACGGAGCCAGGCTAGTGCTACCAATATGACCCAAGCTCATTCCCTCCAGACCTTGAGGAGTACCTTGTGAATGAACAGTATGGGCATAAAGGCATAAAGGAGATGGCCTCCCCATGGAAGAAGGAACGCGTGCACTCTGGAGCCCGGGCTGTGATTCTGGAAGGAGCAGAACTGCTTGCACTTCCTGTTGTGTCGCATGGCAAATAGGTCTATCTGGGGAAAGCCCCACCTCTGGAAGATTGGAAATGCGACATCCAAGCAAAGGGGCCACTCGTGGCTGTGAAACAACCTGCTGAGGTGGTCCGCCAGCTCGTTTTGTACCCTGAGGAGGTACGACGCATGCAAGTGTATTGAATATTCCACACAGAAGTCCCACAGCATGAGGGCTTCTTGGCAGAGGGGAGAGGAGCATGCGCCCCCCCACCCCCCCCATTTGTTGATGTAGAACATTGCTGTTGTATTGTCCATCATAACAGATACACAATGTCTCGTTAAGTATGCATGGAAGGTCTGGCATGCTAGGCGCACCGCTCTCAACTGTCTGATGTTGATGTGGAGAGCCAGGTCTGCGCAAGACCAGAGACCTTGGGTCCTGTGGTCTCCCAGATGAGCTCCCGAGCCCAAGTCTGATGTGTCCATCACTAGTGACAGAGACGGCTGCAGAGTGGCAAAGGGGACCCCTGAGCATACCTCCTGAGGGTTGAGCCACCACAGGAGGGAGTCAAGGACCGGGCGAGGCAGGGTCGCGATTCTGTCCAAGCTGTCCCGGGCTGGGCGATACACTGACGTAAGCCACAACTGAAGAGGTCAAAGCCTGAGTCTGGCATGCTGCACCATGTAGGTACAGGTAGCCATGTGTCCAAGAAGCTTCAGGCAGTTTCTTGCTATGGTGGTGGGAAACTGTCTGAGGCTTCGAATGATGTTGGTGAAGGCCTGAAACCTTGCTTCCAGTAGGTATGCCCTGGCTTGGGTCAAGTCCAGTACTGCCCCTATAAACTCTATCCTCTGTACAGGAGACAGAGTCAATTTTGCTTCATTTAGAAGTAGACCCAGGCTGTTGAAGGTGGCTCTGATGAATCTGACCTGAGCTTCCACTTGGGACCTGGAGTGGCCTCTGATCAGCCAGTTGTCAAAGTACAGAAACACCTGCACCTGGTGCCTGTGCAAGAACGTGGCGACGACTGCCATGCACTTGGTGAAGACTCGAGGTACTTCCTGCAGGCAAATGGAAGGACTGTGAATTGGTAGTGGGTACTGTTCACCACAAACCTTAGGTACCTTCTGCGGGGCTGAGTAATTGTGATATGAAAATACGCGTCCTTGAAGTCGAGGGCGGCATACCAGTCTGCTGGATCCAGAGAGGGGATGATGTAGGCCAAAGAGACCATGTGGAACTTGAGTTTCTTTATGAACTTGTTGAGTTCTCGCAGGTCCACGATGGGCCTGAGGCTGCCTTTGGCTTTCAGTATTAGGCAATACTGGGAATAGAAGCCCTTGCCCTTCTGCTCCTGAGAAACCTCTTCCACTGCCCCTAGTGATAGGAGTGAGTGCACCTCCTGTATGAGGAGTTGCTCGTGAGAGGGATCCCTGAAGAGGGACGGGGAGGTGGGGGTGGAAGGGTGGGAGGGCACAGAATTTAATGGAGTAGCCCCTCTCTACTGTGTGGAGCACCCAGCAGTTTGAAGTGATATGGTACCATGCACAGCAGAAAGGGTATAGTTGGGACGAAAAGGTAAGGCAGGGTGGATCCAGATCTCGCTCTGGTGGCCCATCCTTGACCGCACTTTCAAAAGGCTGGTTTGGCCCCTGAAGGCGGCTTGTATTGTCCCGAGCCCTGGCCAGAGGGTTGACGTGGCCTTCTCCTGCCGCTCCAATTTCTCCTTCTGGAGCCATCTTGGCAGTTCTTATGACCAAACCGGAAGTGTCTCCACTGCACTGAAGGCGTATAAAGGCCCAAGGACCTGAAGGTGGCTCTGGAGTCTTTAAGGCTGTTAATCCTTTTGTCAGTCTTTTCTGAAAAGAGTCTCACCCTCAAAAGGCAGGTCCTAAATGGTTTTCTGTACCTCGTAGGGGAGGCCAGAAACCTGGAGCCATGAGCCCCTTCTCATAGCCACTCCTGTGGCCATAACCCTGGTGGCCACATCTGCCCAACAAGCACCACCTGAAGGACACCCTCGAGATGAGTCTCCCTTCCTCAACCAATGCCAAAAACTTGGGAAGTCCGAGGGGAACAGCTCCGTGAATTTGGCCATCGCCGAGCAGTTGTTGTAGGAGTACCTGCTGAAGATGGCCTGCTGATTGGATATGTGGAGCAGCAAGCTCCCAGTGGAGTAGACCTTTCTTCCATAAAAGTCAAGCCTTTTCGCCTCCCGATTCTTCAGGGAGCGTCCCTGGACACCAACTGACCTTCAACCAGGACTGACTTAAAGTCTGCTCTCCTGTCCTCCGGGATATGGGAGGCAAAATAAAAGACCTTGTTGTAATTCTCGTAGTCATAGTTTGCAAAGAGGACGGAATAATTTGCAATTCTAAATTGCAGAGTGGAGGGGGTATAAACCTTGAGGCCCAGGAGGTTAAGGCATTTGAGGTCTTTGTCTTGAGGAGTGGCTGCTTTGTTCAATGTGTCTCTGCATCCACCACAAGAGAGTTGGGTTGTGGGTGGGAAAAAAGGAAATCTATGTCCTTCACAGGAGCATAGTATTTATGCTCAGCTTTCTTGCATGTTGGTGGGATGGAGGCAGGAGTCTGCCAGAGCGTATCAGCTGGTTCTATGAGGGCTTTGTTTATGGGGAGTGCAATCTTTGAGGGCGCAGACGATTGGAGGACTTTGAGGAGTCTATGTTGTGTCTCCTGGACTTCCTCTAAAGGAATGTCCTGGCTGAGTGCCACTCTCTTGAAAAGTTCCTGGAATTGCTTAAAGTTGTCCACATTTTGTGGAGATGGAGGCATGAGGGCTTCATCTGCGGCTGATGGCGAGACAGGAGCTAGTAAATCCAGGAAGGGTTCATAGCCCGCCTCTGCAAGAGGGGGTTCAGGAGCTCTAGATGTTGATGGAGCTGGTGAAAGAGGTGCCGAATGAGCTTGCAGTCTGTTGGACGGGGCACAAGGAGGAGTAGTGGCAGGAGCCGGCCACAGGTACCACTGAGGCCAGGGCACAGGCTAGAAAAAATGTGGCCCCGCCAACAGGGGGGGAAAGTAGGGAAACTGAGGCTGATTCTTGTTATGTGCCATGCCTTGAGCAAGATAAGGTTCCAGTGGAGTGGGAGAATCAGGCGGTGAGAACTCTGCCTGCTGCTGCATGTCATTCTCGCTGTCAGTGAAAGTAGCCAGGTCGGGTGGCGAGAGCTGTTATTCAAACAGTGAGCATGTCAAGGAGCAAAGAGTCGGGCTCAGAGGCCACTGAAATATCATGTTGGTGTTCCTGCTCCATGGGCTATGGTGCTGCAGAGCGTGGAGAGTGAGCGTCAGCCCAGAGCTATTTGTGTTTGGCTTTAGTGGGAACCACAAGACGCTTGTGGGAGCCCTCCAGAGGTTCCGCGTCTGTTCCGAGGGTGATGGGCAGGCTCGGTGCTGATGTTGTTGTCGGCACCGGGATGGGATGTGCTGCCAGTACCGGGTCCATTGTCGGTGCTGGGGGGACCAGTGCTGAGGAGAGCTTCCCGCTGTGGAAAGTCGGGTCCCTGCCTTTGCGCCCCGCGTGTGCTGCTGAGGTACTGGGGCAGTCAGAGGTGCCTGCTCTCAGCGCTGTCAGCACCAAGGGTAAAGACCTTGCAGGAGATCTTTTACCCTTCTGAATGTCCCTGTACGGAGACATTGGGGCTTCATGCCTCTTCGCATGAGAGGGTGAAGCCGTGCTCCTGGTCGGTTCTGACTTGGCAGGGGAGAGTGAGGGAGAGGGTTTACTACACTTCTCCATAGGCGGCTGCAGAGCTTTCTCCATCAGGAGCATTTTTAGGCGCAAGTCTCTGTCATGCAGAGCTCTTGTTTTCAGGTTGGTACAGTGGAGACACTTGGCAGGAACGTGTGTCTCGCCAAGGCATTTTACACAGAGGGAACGCCTGTCAGACCGCAGCATAAGCTCCTTACTGGAGTTGCGTTTTTTAAAGCCTGGGGACCCTGGCATCATGGAAGTGTGACTGCACGGGGGGGAAGTCTCAATGGAGACTTACGTGAGGGGAAAAAAAATTTTTTAAACTAACGAACTATTCTAAAGGAAAGGGAGAAAACTGGGATATGTCTGGCTAACTATTTCGATCTACTTATTTCTTTCAGAGACCAGGGAAGAGGTTAGCACTGCCCCAAGTCCCGTCTTCAGCTGACGACAGTTGAGAAGGAACTGAGGGGGGTGTGGGACACTCAGGTTCAGGCAGACCCTAACACCACCGCGAGACAGCAGCTGAGTGCGTGCGTCCCGACCAGGCACTGCTACTGAAGATCTCCGATCAACGGTGCCGGGACGCACTGTCACCTGGAGTGGAGTACCCCCAGAGACAGCACTCAAAGAAGAAAAGTTATCAATGGGCTGAAGAGCAACTTACCTGGGAAATGTTATAAGAGCTTAATATCTATAAGTTATAGTTTATATAAGTTATATATAATATGTATATGTTAGAGCTTAGGTAAACAATAACAAAGTGGTTATCATGATAGCAGTCTACAATACTTGAAAGATGTACAAAGCGATAAGTGAAAGCAATAGTTTAGGGTGGTACAATGTGGTAGGAGTAATGGGATACAATTAAGAAAGGAAAATGTAGGTGCGATAGAATGAAAAACTATCTGGCAATATATTATACTAGTCTATGGCAGGGGTTCTCAACCTTTTTCTTTCTGAACCCCCCACCCCACAACATGCTATAAAAACTCCAGGGCCCAGAGGGATGCGGGGGACCTGGGGCTCCATTGGTTTGGTGGGGCCAGGGACCTTGGGCATAGGCATAGTTTGACTTCTGTGGCGGGGGGCAGGGCCTAGCGAGGCTCGGGCCAGTTCTTCATGGTGTGGCCAAGGGAGGGAGAACCACCTCCACCCCCTGACTCATCTCAGCAGACCACCCAGCCTGTCTGAGTTGGGGCGGGGGGGAAGGCAACCAAAAATTATAACAAAGTGGGGGTGGAGCTCAGCTCAAAAAATGTTAAAACCACTCAGGGTGCAAGCAGGGGGTAGCTAGGGGCTGTGTGCAGGGTGGGGTGTATCTCAGGGTGCAGGGAGGGAGTAGCTAGGGGCTGGGTGCAGGTAGGGGATAGCTCAGGGTGCAGGGACAGGGGCAGCAAGGGGCTGTGTGCTGGGAGGCTCTTGACAGTCACAAGTCCCCGAGGGCTCTGCCTGCCCCAGAGCCAGGTCCCCTATCCCGGCGGCTCTTGCCGGCTGCACAAGCAGTCAAAGGGGTCTGGGAGCTGAGAAGCAGCTACAACCCCGGGCAACAGCAGGAGATGGGGAAGCGCCACAGCTCCCTGCTCCATGGCAGCAGTCAGAGCAGCAGCCACCCCACACTGCCTGGCTCCAGCTTCCCACCTCCATCCTGGCCAGGGAGCAGGGCCTGGTGGGGAGGGGAAGCTGGAGAGAGAAGGCAGTGGGGCTTGGGACTTTAGCCCCACGGGGGCATAGGGGCTCGCAGTTCCGGCTTTAACCCCACTGGGGGCACAGGGCTCATGGCTTTGGGCTTCATCCCCACAGCTCCCAGTTTTAACTCTGCTGGGAGCATAGGGCTCGTGGCTCCTGAGTTCAGCCCCACCGCTCCCGGCTTCAGTCCCGTAGGGACATCAGTGCTCAGGGCTTCAGCTCCACGGGGGCAGCTGGGGCTTGGGGCTTCAGCCCCACGGCTCCTGAGTTCAGCCCCACCGTGCCTGGCTTCAGTCCCGCAGGGACATCAGTGCTCAGGGCTTCAGCCCCGCAGCTCCCAGCTTCAGCCCTGCAGGGGCAACATGGCTCGGGGCTTCAGTTCCGTGGCGGTAGCCGGGGCTCAGGGCTTCAGCCTGTGCCCTCCTCCTCCTCCCCCAATGGGGGCAGCTGCGGCTCAGGGCTTCAACCCCACGGCTCCCAACTTCAGCCCCGTAGAGGCACCAGGACTTGTGGCTCCCGGCTTCAGGCCCATGGGGGGCACCGGCTCAGGACTTCAGGCTTCAGCCACAGATGTCACATACCCCCTGAAATGGCTTGCAGACCCCCAGGGGGCCACGGACCCCCAGTTGAGAACTGCTGGTCTATGGAATAGTGTCCTAAGGGAAAGGAGGAGTATGCCTTGTCACTTGAGATATTTAAAACTAACCTGGACAAAACACTAGAAAACATATTGTAGGGAATGAGTCTGCATTGGTGGGTCAATAAACAAGATGATCTCATCTTGGTTTCACCTCTAACTTCTTTGAAATAGAAAAGCATATTAAAAATAAACTGCTATTGCTGAGCGTTTCAAAGCATCTTTTGTAGAATTTTTGGGTTCAATTCTCCTCTTATAAGTGTTATGCTGCTGTAGCTCACTGATTGCAGGGAAGGTACTCCTAATTTACACCAGTGTGAGAGATTAATCACATCCAATGTATTTAAAATAATTTCATATGTGCATAAAAAAGTAATAAGTAGAATGTTACGTTTCTTTTGGAAACAGACAATAGTGCCAAAGTAATACAAAAAAATAAAAATAATAATCCACTATTTTAAAAAATATCATACTCTGAGGTCATAACATATTATCACATGGAATATTAGATTCTATATAAGCACTGATTTTACATTGCAAAACTGAAGAAAAAGAGAGCAGAAAACAATACAGCATTGTATCTTACTCCATGATTAATGGACCCCTGAGACAGAGATCTGACTTTTGATAGGAAGCATTAAAAAGTCAAGGTTCTAACGCTGATGGATACAATCTGGGGCAATTAAGATTGTGCTCTCCCTATCCAATTTTATTTTCCTAAGTAAGTGAGGTACTGGAGGGAGCAGTATATAGTAGGATGTCACTGCAGCACAGGGAAAATACAACAGACCTAATCCAGCTGCAAAACCCTGGTGGATCAGCATATTTTACTGTGCCAACCATGTCCATTGTAGGCATGTTCTGGGGGGTGTGGCTGGGCTGGAACACCCCAGTCTAGAGACCACTCTGGTAGACCCTGTGTGTGACTGAGTCACTTTGCCTGTCAATTGAGGACTCCAGGTATATGTTTTGCTTTGATGCAAGATAAATTCTGCTCCTCTTAATCTAACAGGACTGAGCCTTCTCTAGTCAAGGATTTGGTCTTGTTTAGTCCTTGCTTGCTGTACTGTCAGAATGAACTAAAACTGGCTTTCCTTGGTTGTGTGACTCTGAAGCTTTACAAGGGTCTTAAGGCTGAGAATTGGAGACAGTTGATATATGATCTCTTCACTTGTCCTGACGTGATTCTGGGCTGATCAGTGCTAAAGTGTGGTGCCTCAGCAGAGAGCAAAGCCCTTGCAGGGACATTCTCTTAAGGACTAGCTGGGGTCTGTTACTAGGCTAGAGGAATCCCCAGCTTTCTTCAGAGTCCTCCCATGAAGACCCACTCCCTGCCTGGCAGAGACCAAGCTGAAGGGAGAAAAAGACGATGGCAAAAAATCTGATTAAAAGAGCATTCAGAGAGAGAGAGCTGCTGAGGAAACCTCTGCCTCTGAGCACAGCACTAGAAACCTGGGACATAATCTCAGTTCAGCTCAGTAGGTGCTGACAGGCAGAAATCTGTGGGGAGCAGATACCCCTTGCCTCCCTCTGAGACCTGGAAACAGGAGAAACCAGCAGTTCCATATCTCATGAAGCAGCAGATTTCCATGACAAAGAACCATCAAGACTGAGCTTGATAAGTTTACGGATAGGATGGTATGACGAGACTGCCTACAATGGCATCTGCAACAGCTAGTAGCAAATATATCCAGTGACCAGAGATGGAACACTAGATGGGAAGAGCTGACTTACTACAGAGAATTGTTTCCTAGGTGTCTGGCTGGTGGGTCTTGCCACCATGCTCATGGTCCAACTGATCACCATATTTGGGGCAGGAAAGGAATTTCCCCCAGGTCAGACTGGCAGAGACCCTGGGGGGGCTTTGTTGTTTTTTTTTGTTTTTGTTTTTTTTGCCTTCCTCTGCAGCACAGGGCCTGGGTCACTTACAGGTTTAAACTAGAGTAAATGGTGGATTTTCTGTAACTTGATGTCTTTAAATCATGATTTGAGGACTTCAGTAGCTCAGCCAGAGGTTATGGGTTTACTACAAGAGTGGGTGGGTGAGATTCTATGGCCTGCAGGAAGTCAGACAAAATGATTGCAATGGTATCTTCTGGCCTTAAAGTCTATGAGTCTATGTATCTATCTCTTTAGTTAATTGAGCACACTTAACATGGAAATCAGTGGACGTAAACATGGAACTACATGCCATTTTTATAGCGTCACCTTTAAGAGTAGAGGTTCATTTAACAATCTCTTCAATATCTTGATAAATGAGAAAGCAAACCTCCTGTCTAGCTAAAGCACTGTAAATACTTTTTATTGTAGCCCCAAGCCTGCCTAGTCCTGTGCATAAAAACAGAATACAGAAAATTAGGTGAATGAGGTTCTTTAAAGCTTCTTGGACAAACTGTTTGGTCTGATTCGGAGTGATGGGGGAGTTGCAGACAGGAGGGACATAAGAGGAACTCTTCCTCTCCCTGCCCTCATTAAAAGGCCCACAAAACCCCACTTCTCCTCAAGGGAAGTCCCATAAGGAGAATGGGCATAAGCAGTGCAATGTGAAGAGCACTGCATCTTGTCTGTTGGAGCCCCTAGCTGGTGAGGGCAATGGACAGGCTAAGCACAAGGTTAGAATGGAAAAGTTCAGGGAAAGTAAAATTTGACATGAAGGAATTGAGAAGGACTGCACTTGAACTGGATGCCAAAATATGCTTTATCTTGACTGGATGCAATACCTGAGTGAGGAAATGAAGGGAGCCATGAGATGAAAAATACTATATTTAGATATTTTGTTTTAACATGAATTTGTAATTTTAAAGCCTACCCTTTAAATTTTGTTTACGATATGATATCATAAGCTACTTTAAAAAAATATCAACCAAACAAAGAAAACAACCCCTCTGTTCACCTTCAAATTTCCAATGAGACAGCATACTTTTACCTTTGGCTTTTTTCGAGCGGGTGGTGGAGATCTCTTAACTGCATTTCTTCTTTTTATCTGAGGAGATTTTGGTGGTAAGAGAGTGCATTCTTCAGCTTCATCATCTTCAGACTGCTCTACCTCTTCTACAAATTCCCCTATCTTACCATGGCTATCAAGACCTCTCCTGAGAACAGTTTCTTCGAGTGTTCCAACTTTCTTATTTTTTACCAATATTTTGAATTTTAATAACTGTGGAAAGAGGTCAAACAGTAGAAAGCATAATAATACATTTAGTAATACATTTTCATATCAAAATATTGCAACACCTATTCTCAAAATGTACTTTATAGATGTAATTGGTTTTAGAATTATGGGTGCTGAAGTAGGTGGGGTGATGTTCACAAACAAGTACTCTCGAGTAATGGACAACTAAATATTTTACCAACCAAATTACTTTTCATGACAATGTAAGTGTTAGAGAACGAAAAAAAATGAGCATAACAGACTACTCCATATAAAAAGCAGAAGAAAGGTAACAATACAAATGAAGTTTTCCATCATGCAAAACACACCAATGCTGGAGCAAGGAGCAAGAGTGTTGTAAGAAGAGAAGTGGGTATTCAGCACCCATCTACCAAAAGAATGTGATTACCATATAGAAAGGCAAGCAAGAAATTGTTGCTCCATATTGGTGCTAGGTACGAGTCAGTGAGAATGTACTGGCTGAATGCCAATGGCTGCACAATAGGTGTGTACACACATAGGTGAACGTAGATGGCATTGGCATTGTTTATTAAGCATTGCCTTGTTTTTTATAAACACGAATGCACACACATATGAGAACAATGCTTGTTTTGATAGCTATCTGACTACACCTATGGAAGTGGTTCTAGCTAAGGAAGGCAGGAATTTTGGTGCCCTATATGCATAGTACACTGCTGCCCTGTATACCAAGCTATGATCCTACCATTACTTATTTTTATATGTATATAAACACAGTAGGGCCTTTTTTTTATCCTATATCTTCAATAATGTTAACTTAATAGAGCTCAGAGTCTTGATACTTAGAGCCCAGCAAACCTGCGTATCTGCTTTATATGTGCGGACCATGTTGTGGATTACGGATCGGATGCTGATACAAATTTAAGGATCTATTGGTACCTAAGGAAAGTGTCATTTTTTAAAGTATACAGTACCTAAAAAATTGATAGCTTTATTATTCTTGACAGAAAAAATAGACAAAACTTCAAATTACAGAATTTCTACAGATATACAAAATATACTCAGTCAAGTTTCCAATGATAATCATTATCAGACAGCAAAAATGGTCTTACTGAACTATTATTTTGTAAGCAGAATGACATTCATTTCTAGGTAAATGACAGCATCTTACTTGATCAGCATGCCAAACTAAAAAATGTAAATTATCAAAAGTCTTTACACGCCTTAGTGATTGTTATACATTTCCCTTGTTGCTTTGCTAAAATTACTGTACAGTGTTTAAAAGAACTAATTTTGATACAATAGTATCAATTAGTGGGTATGAAGAGTAATTCTGCAGTTAAAAACAGGCAACTATTTCATATAATAATAATAAAGAATGCTGTAGAACAATGTTACAAGCATGTTTCTTTTAAGTAAATAAGTAATATATAAACAAAGTAGTGAATGTGAGAAGGCTGTAGCACCACATCTTCAGACAACCATGAACCAGAACATTTGCATAAATTAACATTTGCATATTAAATGAAAGATGGAAGTTTGGCAAGGGCACTAGAGTTATCCCAAGGGCTCTTTCTTTATGTTTGGCTTCTTTTCCCAGTAAATGTTCATTAGCTGAGTGAAGAATGCAGTATTATGTTGCTAATATGATCACAGTTTACATAATAGATACAAAGTACTTATGAAATTACATTTAGGGACAGGTTTCCAAAGCACTCAGATCCACAACTGGAGCCAGAGTTTCCAAATAACATGGCTCCCATTTAAGCACTGAAATGAACTACTCTGATTTTCAAAAGCGCTTAGCACCCAGAGGCTCCCACTCAGTACAGAAATCACAAGCCATCCCATCCCATCCCTGCCCTCTAGCCGGCAGTCTTCAGAGGGGAATGTTGCTGTTCATAGGTCATGTGGCAAACAAGAAAAGAAGTGGTACTGCTAAGCACTGAGAATGGAGTGAAGATCAAAGATACCCTAGGCATGGCCCAACACCTAAATGAATAGTTTGCCTCAGTTTTTAATAAGGGTAAAGAGGAGTTTAGTGGTAGTGGCAGGGTGGTTAATGGAAATGAGGATATGGAAGTAGTAATTACCACATCCAAGGTAGAAGTCAAACAGTTTAATTGGACTAAATTGGGGGACCCGTATAGTCTCCATCCAAGAATATTAAAGGAACTGGCACATGAAATTGCAAACCCAATAGCAAAGATTTTTAATTAATCTGTAAAGTGAAGGGTAGTACATGCAACTGGGGAATAGCTAATATAGTACCTATTTTTAAGAAAGGGAAAATATAATCTGGGAACCTACAGGTCTGTAATTTGACCTCAATTCTATGCAAGGTCGTAGATCTAATTTTGAAAGAGAAAGTAGTTAAGGACATAGAAGTAAATGGTAATTGGGATAAAATACAACGTGGTTTTACAAAAGGTAGATCATACCAGACCAAACTGATCACTTTCTTTGAGACGATAACAGATTTGTTTTAGACAAAGGAAATTTTGGTAAGGCATTTAATACAGTTCCACATGGGAAATTATTGGAGGAGATGGGGATTAATATGAGAACTGAAAGTTGGATAAGGATCTAGTTAAACTGGAGAGTATAATCGGTCACATTGAAAGGTAAACTGTCAGGCTGGAGGGCAGTTACAGTGTAGTTTCTCAGGGATTGGTCTTGGGATCAATCTTATTTAACCTTTTTTATTAATTATATTGGCACAAAAAGTGAGAGTATGCTAATAAAATTTGCAGATGACACAAAGTTGGATGAAGACCGGAATATCATACAAGAAGTTCTGGACAACACTGAAAACTGGAGTAATAGAAATGGGCTGAAATTTAATAGTGCAAATTCATACACAAGGACTAACAACAATTTTTGCAATAACATGGGGATGTGTCAGTTGAAAGTGACAGAAAAGGAGAAAGACCAGGATGTATCGGTTGACTATGAGCTGTCATGAAAAATGCTAGTCCTGGGATGCACCAGGAGAGGTACTTCCAGTTTAGATAGAGAAGTGTTAGCATCATTATACCAGGCACGAGCGAAACCTCATCTGGAATACTGTATGCAGTTCTGGTCTCCCATGTTTAAGAAAGATGAATTCAAACTGGAATAGATGCAAAGAAGGGCTAATAGAATGATCAGAGGAATGGAAAACCTACGTTATGAGAGGAGACTCAAAGAGCTTAGCTTGTTTAACCTAAACAAATGACAGCTGATGGGAGATATGATCGCTCTCTGTAAATGCATCAGAGGAATAAATACCAGAGACGGGGAGGAGTTGTTTAGGTTAAGTGCCAATGTTGACATGAACAAATGGCTATAAACTGCCCCTCAACAAGTTTAGACTTGAAATCAGACAAAAGTTTCTAACCATCAGAGGAGGGAAGTTCTAGAACAGCCTTTCGAGGTGAGCAGTGGGAGCAAAAAAACCTAATTGGCTTCAAGAGTGAACATGATAAGTTTATAGAGAGGATGTATGATAGGACTGTCTACAATGGGATGTAACCCGTCTGTGACTGTAGATAGCAAATATCCCCAATGGCCAGTGATGGGACACTAGATGACGAGGGCTCTGAGTTACTATAGAAAGACTCCATACGTTTTCTCACAACAGCACCACAGAGCCTAATCTTCATTTAAGGCCATGACTACATTAGTGAGCTCACAGCGGCAGAGCTGCATCAATGCAGCTGTGCTGCTATAAGATGGCTCATGTAGCTGCTCTCCTCTCGACATAATAAAGCCACCTCAACAAGCGGCTCTATGTCGGTGGGAGAAGCTTATGTCATTCAGGGAGTGTTTTTTCACACCCCTGAGTGACATAAGTGGTAGTGTAGACATGTCCTTAGAGACGATAACATCCATATAATCTCTACAGTAAAATGGTCATCTTATAACAGTTATTATCTTTATCTCTGTATATAGTGAATTGATACAGAGCAACAGGATTTAGTTAACCCCTGGACCATGAGAGTCACATAACTACATCATGTGTTTCACATGAGGTAGCAAAGAATTCAGGATTTATATTAATTTTGGTCTGTGAAGGTTGTGAAAACATATAAATACTTACACATTACATAACAGATAATAGAATTTACCTGTGATTCAAATAGTGTATTATTAAGATACCCATTAAGAAATACAAAGTGTGCATAAAAAGAAACAACGTTTACACAAAATATAGCATTTATGGTAGCAAATACTAGAGTTATAATTAAGGTAGAAACGGGCATTCCATTCTAAATTCCAATTTTCAGTTGCTGACACTATCCTTTTCAACAGGGGCCTTTTGTTTGTAGGATCAAATTGTCAGAGTGCCAGTGGAAGAGATAGCACATTCTTAATGTTTACCATCCATGCTCTAGTGTAAGGATTGATGCAGTCTTCCTAGAGTGGTAACTCAGAATACAGGTGCACTTCAACACTGCCTAAATCACTAATGGATGAGCCTTGTTTCTTTAAATACCTTTTTTTTTTTTTAGCAGAATTTGAATGTGCGTAGTGTTGCTGATATTTCTGCAGAGTTCTGAATCTTTTACCATATATTAGTATTTCTAGATATTTAAAAACAGTTGTATGCACTTTTGGTCATCTGTTTGTTCAAATGTTTATAAAAGGGATTTCACTTCATAGATCCAAAAGGGAATTGTCATGTTGTATTTATTGATATTGTACTCGTTTACTGCACCTTGTATATAACCTTGCTTTAAGTAGAAAAAATGAACCCAAACTTAAACTTTGGTGTTGCGACTAGTGGCTTCATAATAACAGAGGGTCATATTGTGCCATCACATTTTAAGCAGAAGGCAATAGAGGTTTGTTTATAGACTGATGGCACAATATGGCCCAGAATTAAGAAGCTCTTTTCCATAGGCACACGTACTCTGAAATATCTTGTTAGGATGATAGTTTCATCTTATCAAAGATAAATTATGACATTCATGTTGGTTTCAGATAGAGCTACAGAGGGTCTGTGGGGTCAAAAAGAGATTTTGGTACAGTATTTTGCAAGACCACCACAAACTACTAAAACCAGAATCATCAATTGCAAAATATATGACCTTTTAAATCTAAGTTTCATGTCAAGTCTTCATACTGGGGGGAAAAGAAACAACAATACAAAGAAGTGGTAAAAATGGAGTAATGTATATGTAGTTTGAGTACTTTATTTGGATTATCCTTACATAAATACTTCATGTGCAGACCTTCAGTTTCATGTTTGAAACTATACAATAAGATTATCTACTATGTTTTAAATATTTTAAAAGTATAAAATTTACAACAATAATGATACAGGCTGTGAAATAGGGATACCAATACTAATTTAGAAATCCTTGGTCAATAAAAATATATTTAAAGCCCCACTTTTCTACCAGGATATGTGCCATTAATTCTGTGCACATTAAACAAAAAGCCAGTTGACACTACTTTTCTACAATTTACTCCATAATACTTAGAATTCATCAACATAAGATTATTTGCCACACAACAAAATTCTTGCCTATTATATGCTGGAGGGATTTTGAGACTAGCACTAATTTAAATCTCCAGACACAATAGATTAGAAAACATTATTTAAATAAGTAAATCAGCAAAAATAGCTCCTGTAGTAAAATGTACTTTAATTCGGGTGATGCTGAGCCCAAAGTATGATGCTCAACATGCCAAAACACCTAAAGTACCACAAGACTCAGCACGAAGTCCCAGGCACACTGGCAAAGATAAGATCCTGCCTTCCTGATTGTCACAGGTTCAGAAAGGTCAAAAGTCAGATCACAGAAAGATGGAAGACAAATCCTGGAGCTGTAAAAGAGGACTGAGAGTAGGGGAAGGAGGAATGTGAACATTTCTTTGGTTTTGAAAATCTTCATGCATATCCCTAGATTTTTAACCTAGTATACCGCCTTTTATTTTAAAAAAGGGAAGAAATCCTCTGCCTCCAAGGGATCTTTACAATTGGCTGACACTAACTCCTTTCCTTCACATTTCACAAATTGTTAGGAAACAGAGAAAAGTAAAAGGTCTGGAGAGTGAGAAAAAATAGGTGCTTCGGAAAAAATAAAATAAAGCCCTGAAAATCTAAATTAATAATGCAGTTTAAAAATGGAAATTTTCTAATTCAAGCATCACTTTAATCACTTCAATATTGATTAAAGGTGAAGAAAAAGCTTCTTCTGGAAAATTGCAACATATGGGAACAGTTAAGCTACCCCTTCATAAAAGTCAGCATAAATATAAACAAGACATCAGAATTATGGTGCAGGAATGGCCCTTTTAAAAATATTAATGTGGAGCAAAGGAAGGCCTGGGAAATGGCAGAGGCAAGCGTTGGGAGAGAGGAAATGGTCCTGGGGAAGGATAATTTAATCTCTGAGGGCGGGGGGAAAGTTTACTATTTCTGTAAGGGCCTTGGACTAGAAGCCTTGTGGTGTAGGGGAGGACAAGGCTCCCCCTCCATCCCATACAATCAATCAATAAACCAATCAAGAGACACCCAAGGAAGACTGGCACAAAAGATTCCTGTTCTCACTGTGAAATAGTAAATAAATAGAGAGGGTCTGTTTGCCAGTGGACAGGCAACCCTCATTACCCAGGGTTTTCAGAACCCAAAGCAGTGGTAACTTAACTGTTTCTCTCCAGGCAGTGTCAGGGATAAATCAATGGGGACACAGCTCCTCAGTCTAATAAATGATTGGCACAAACAAGTGTGCTTTTACCTAAAACCCCTTTTTTTATTAGGTCTTAAGCACACACACATATATACTGTATCAGTAGGATTAGAGCAATCCAAACATTGTTACATCCGAAGAGGTGGATTGTAGACCATGAAAGCTTATGCTGAAATAAATGTGTTAGTCTCTAAGGTGCCACAAGTATTCCTTTTCTTTTTCCAAACATTTATATTTACCTAAAGTCTGAAATGGTTTTGAGGAATCAGCAACCAGCCTTCCGGGGGCCCCTCTTCTGTCCAGCTGCTGGGGAGTTTAGGTGCCAGGTCCTTGCCCCCCCAAAAAAGCTTCTTTGGACTTCTCCAAAGCATATTTTCTAACTAAACTCTATAGATTTTCTCCAGACAAAGCATATAACTCTAATAGCCCCTAATAAGCTAACCATTTCCCTAGCAACAGCCAATAACAATTCATTATTCTCCTTATCAGCAAAGCAGCTTCAGCAAAAAAACTTACAAACACAGACAACCAGAATCAAGGTCAGTTTTCCACATTTCCCCTTCTTCTCATGAATCTGTCCTTTCACTTTATCTATCCCAGTCAGTAGAACTGCAGCTTGCAGTTGTTTTTGTTCTGTCTGCCTAAGCAAGGCCAAATTATTCCTATGTGGTGTCCTCGCTTCCAGTTTAGTGGGGGCTAAGTGCACAAGATGGCTGTGAGTTATGTCAAATCCAGTTCTCTTACAACACCCTCCTCCTCCCCAAAGGAAAGGGGTGATGCAGCATCACCTTTCCAGGCTGTAGAAGAGGGATGGAAAGCCACTACACAACCCCATCCAGGAAACTCTAGAAGGATGGACTTTTACTATTAAGGTTTTGTGCTTTAGATCACTTTATTCTGAAAGATGTTTGTGGTCAGTTCAACTGGAGCTGGACCACGGAAATGTTAAGAGATTGCTGAGAAAGAAAGGGAAACTGTGACGCAGGGCAGTAACCTTGTCACAATCTGTATATCTTTATTATGAAGCAGATTTGCATAATAATAGGGGGAAATGGTTAAGATCTCCATATGTCTTTTGGATAATGTCTTTGTTAGAATGCACAGGAGATCAGCTATTGGAAGTTTTTTCAGAAGATTAAAACAGACATATTCCCAATGGTACCATTTTTAATTGTACTTATGTACCAAATGGAACTGGAGAGAGAGAGAGAGAGAGAGAGACTTATTTTAATCAAAGCTCCTGGGAAACAGTGCCATGATTTTTATCTTGTTTTTACCATACTTGGTATCTAGATTTTAAGGAAGAAAGGACATACATATGAATATACTGGAAACATTCTCTGTAAATTTACTTTTACTGCATTTGTAGAGTTTAAAAAAAATAATTGAAAATAAGCCTACTGTGAATATTCCTAGTTCTAGCTTTTTGTTCCTACTGTGAGGTTGGTCAGCAGTGGCAAACTCATTCTTGAGTTGTTGCTGCCATGGCAACAGGCAGTGACTATGCTCCTCCTCCTCCTCACTCTATGCCTGACATTCAAGTCCCAATCTCAGCTAGATACTAGGAAATATGAATTGCCACCTCTTTCTGGGTCAATGAAATAAAGGTGTACAGCTGAGTATTGTTGCAATATGGCTGATATTGTAGCCAAAAACATCTTACTATCTCCTTAAATGCCAAATATACTAGGGGTTTTGGGGGGGAAGGAAGGGAGGTAGTAAGAACAGATTGCAGTAGTACCCAGCAGTAGAGAGTTGTTGAAATAGATGAACATTCCCTAGTACTACCCTCTAGGCCATCTCCAGGAGAAGAATAGAGCCAATTCTTGGGGGGAGGGATAGCTCAGTGGTTTGAGCACTGGCCTGCTAAACCCAGGGTTGTGAGTTCAATCCTTGAGGGGGCCATTTGGGGTTATGGGGCAAAAATTGGGGATTGGTCCTGCTTTGAGCAGGGGGTTGGACTAGATGACCTCCTAAGGTCCCTTCCAACCCTGATATTCTATGATTCAATCTAATATTACTCAGTCTGCCTGTGCTAGGGTCTGTAAAGATGTCAATAACAGCTATTGCCTGCTGAGTGATCTACATAAAATCAGCATGGATGATTAATATTTCCATCACTAAAAGGTTTCCATCAACCATTAAGTCTTCATACTATACTCTGATCTAAAATCAAAATGACAGGGATCAAAAAAGAGTGACATCTCCAGATAGTATCAGAGGTATTTCTGTACAATCTTTCCATTATTAGAGTCAGGGCAATGATCAACAAGATTACCACAGTTTAAGTGACTTCTTCTTGAGCCAGGGACTAGTCATTGCTCCTTGAAAAGCTCCCAGCACCCTGCCCTCTCAATATGAGCAGATGGGAATAATGGTTCTAATAAAAACTGAAATGTCATTCTAGTATCTGTGTAAATTAAATAAGACACAAAACATTACATGCTTTTTTCATTCTCTCTTTTCCAAACTGAATTACAATCATTGTTTGCCAATTCATAAACAGTTGTTCTTCTGTATCAATAGCACCAACGGGAAACATGTAATAGAAGAGAGCTCTACCACACAAGAGCCTGCTGTTAACTTTGCTTTGGTATGTATACTGATTTTTAAACATTGGAGCTCTCTTCATCGACAATGAAATCAAGCCCCACACAGTGGGGTAAGGCAGGCTAACTATTCAGTCTGACCACAACAGTGGGGTCTAAACAATGTTTGGGAAGAGCCTCAAAGTTTTATTTTTCTATTTACAATCTCAAAAATAAGAAAACGCAAATCACTGCATTCAGTCTTCTTCTAAATTTCCTGCATGCTTGCTTAAACTCCAACTGAGGTCTTTCCCATGCAGCTAGAATGCTTCAGTGTGTCATCCTAGGGTGTGGAGTGAAGCGGAGGAAGCATCAGTAAGCTGCCTCAGTGTCTTGACAGTAGGAAGGTAAAGATGACAAAATGAAGGAGGATGGGGGTCAAAGGTTTCAGGGATGCTACTGTGGAGGTATTTGGAAGCAGAGGAAGACTACATAAGCCACTCCAGGACACTATGCCCAAACAATCCCCAACACTCCAGATTTCCATTCTCCTCCCCAATAACTGCCCCTCTCATGCTCATTCAATCACTGAAACATAGTAAAGTAAGGCTATTGTAATTTACATACAGTAACTCCTCACTTAACGTCATCCCGGTTAATGTTTCGTTGTTATGTTGCTGATCAATTAGGGAACATGCTCGTTTAAAGTTGCGCAATGCTCCCTTATAATGTTGTTTGGCAACTGCCTGCTTTGTCCACTGCTTGCAGAAAGAGCAGCCCATTGCAGCTAGCTGGTGGGGGCTTGGAAACAGGGTGGACCGGCAGCCCAACTATCAGCTCCCCTAAGTTCCCTGTGCAGCAGCCGCCCAGCAGGCTATCAATTGCCAGCAGTTCAGCTGTCCCTCTCCCCACTGCCATGTGCTGCTCCTGCCCTCTGCCTTGGAGCTGCTCTCAGGAGTCTCCTGCTTGCTGTGCAGGTAGGGGGAAGAGGGGTGCTAATGTCAGGGTGTCCCCCTCTCCTCCACTCCTTTACCCCATCTCTACAAAATGGTGGGAGGGGGAACACGACAGGGCTCAGGACGGAGGGCACTTTCTGGCAGCAGCTGCTGTCTCAACTTGCTGATCTACTTTAAAAGTCAGTGTACTTAGAGTGGGTCAGTGTACTTAAAGGGGCAATGTGCATCTCTCTCACACACACACAGGGTGTGAGTCTGTCTCTCCCTCTCTCTCACATACACACACACACACACACACACACACGGTGTGTGTCTCTGTCTCTCTCACACACACACATGGTGTGTGTCTCTCTCTCTCTGCCATGCTGTCTCCCCTCCCTCCATTTGTGCTGCCTTGTAGAGTGTGAGGCTACATTAAAAACAATGTGTTAACCCTTGAGGGCTCAGCCGAGTGCTAGTTCATCATTTAGCAGTAAGGCATTCCCTGGGAAATATCCCACCCTCTTCCACCCTCTGACTTCACCACCTCAACCAAGCTTCACAATCATCATTGCTGTGTACAGTATTAAATTGTTTGTTTAAAACTTATACTGTGTATAGGGGTGTGTGTGTGTGTGTGTGTGTATTTGCGTGTGTGTGTCTATCTATCTATCTATCTATCTATCTAATCTATCTATCCACACTTTTGTCTGGCAAAAAAAAATTTCCCTGGAACCTAAGCCCCCCTATTTACATCAGTTTTTATGGGGAAATTGGATTCGCTTAACATTGTTTCATTTAAAGTAGCATTTTTCAGGAACACAACTACAACATTAAGTGAGGAATTACTGTATTTTTATATTTTAGTATTTCATTAATAGTTGATGTAAATGAATAGTGTCTCTAGCACACATGGAAGTGGGGACCCAGCTCATTTAGTTTGACAGAAATAGACACAATGATAAAAAGTCTGAGAAACACTGGAATAAGGTACTGTTTTTAATCAATATCTAGAAAAGAATTTGAGAAACTACACAATATGTGAAGTGCTAACGGAGGAAGGAAGATAGCTAACACTTTAGATTAAATAAATGCATATTTATGTATTGACCTTGCTGATTAGAACTTTAAAAAAGAAATCGTAAGACCTTGTAACCTGGTCAAACTAAACCATCATGACTGTTTCCTTGCAAACAACATTACTCTTCTTGCCAGTTTTTTCTTTGTTTCACAAAATATTAAATGAAAAAGGCAAGTTTATATATTCATATACATGGGTTATACAGAGTATTTACAAGAAAGGGGATGGAACTCAAAGCATCCCATCCATACGGTATGCAGCTAAAACTATAAAGATAACTACATTAACACATTTGTTATGAATTTAACAGTTAATATTTCTAAACTGTACTAGTAACTGAAAAGTATTCTGAAAGGAAAGGAGTGGGTACCCATTTGATGGGGGGTGGGAACCTATAGCAAACATTTCAAACTTAATTGTCAAGTATATTGGACAGAACTCATCATCAATGTAAGTCCAATGACTTCAACTAAGCCATTTCAAGGATGATTTTTTCCCATTGTGTTTAGTCCAGTATTCATATCAAAGCAGTTATTACAAATTTTAATTATCACTACATTTTAAACAATTCATTTAAAATAAATATTTTATACCTTAGAAAATGAAAGACTGCAATGTTTGAAGAGTATCTTTGCTCAATCATGCAAATTAACAACTCTCGTCTAAGTTCTCTCCTTTACCATGATAACTCTCTAAGCTATAACAGCTGGCTATAGATTCCTAAGGATCAGACATCAGGTGAGAGCTGGAATAATGGAACAGAGCTCTGCTCCAGTCCACCATCTAGTTCCCCAACACACCTAGAAAGGGGAGTGGGTAAGGAGTTGGTCTAGGAACCAGCTACATTGATTTACCCCAGTTGAGGTAATTCTCCACTGAGGTAATTTGAAATTGAGGGGTTGTGGTCAGATCACATCCCCAACTGGAGCTGAGAATCTGGCCCACTTACATTATTCTGCATTTATAAAGCATGTTGGAGCCTGGATACGTAGTTTCAAAGCCTTAAAGAGAATGATTCCATGTCTATTGAAGTCAATGGAAAGGCTTTTTAACAGGCCCAAAGGGTGGTTCTAGTTTCAAAAAAATATATCTAAAAATGCGTTTATTATTCAGCAGATTTGCTCCCTGTCCACATTCAGAGCCATAGCTAATGAGTTTAGTGACTAAGTAACTTTTTACTGCTTTTTCCATGTTAACTCCACTGAACCAACCCAGCTAAATGAGAATGAGCTGATTTTAGTCCTACTTGTTCACCATCATCAGAATTATGTATTATGTTCCATCTGTGTGAACCAATTACAGGCATTGGAATTGCTCAGGTGTCACTGAGGACAGAATTTGAAGAAAATGGGATTACAAAGGAGAAATTTTGGGCCTAATTTGACATGAAATTTTTTTACTACTTTTGATGATGGACAGAAAAGAAAGAACTCAGGTTGACTCCTAAATCAAAGGTTGAGTCTGAAAATTCTAGCATTTTGGGGGGAGAGGGGGAATCTTTTTATTTGGAAACTAACATAGTTGATAAGGAAACATTTGAGAAAATAAATGTGGAACCCCATAATGTCATATTCAGACAGTAGCTTTATAGAGTTGGAAAAAGAAAGAAAACTCCCTACAACACACAGTAATCAGTCTATGGAGGGCACTCAATATAGACTTCTTTATTTTACAGGCCCTTTAATTAGGGTGACCAGATGTCCCGTTTTTAAAGGCACAGTCCCGTTTTGGGGGACTTTTTCTTACATAGGCACCTATTACCCTCCACCCCCATCCCATTTTTTCACAGTTGCTGTCTGGTCACCCTATCTTTAACTGAGTCAATATTTGCTGTAGAGGACATAGAATTCTTAGACACCACCAAGGTTGATAAATGCAGCTTGTTCATAGAGAGACTCTGAGGCAGCCTAGATCACCCAATGTAAATTGTGCTTTTTTTCTATGGCATGATTTTCAAAGGTTCAAAATCAAATGCAGACAAGACTAGTATGATGGTAAGCCTGCAGCAAATACTAAGGTCAAATTTATAAACATTTTGGCTTATTTATTGTTTTACATTTATTGAATAAATACCTACCATAACATTGTTTATAAAAGCATACATACTATCTATGTCCTTTCTTTTTGGAAAACCTTTTCAAACTATTTTGCAACCAAAAATTGCTTTCTTTGTGGCAATCTTATTTTTTTTTTATCCCTTAGGACAATGATTCTCAACCTTTTCAGGTAGGTGACTCCACTATTTAAAGTAAAAAGTAAAAAAAATTACACCACACGCTTACATTTCCTATAAAAATAAGAGTAAAAAACATATAAATTATAAGCCTATATCATGCATTTGTGTGTTTGTGTTTCAAGAGATTAACAGATAATACTTGATCTCAAATGGCAAGGGTGTACAGGGAGTAGAGGAGCAAGAATTTCTTTGCTTGAGAGCACAATAAAATTTTCAATGCCTTGTGACCCTTCCTCCTCCTCCCAATTGTGTTTTGTGACCCACCCTAGGTGTCACAATCCACCAGTTGACAAACATTGCCTTAGGTCAAGCAAACTGAGAATGGTTTTGTGGTTAGGGCACTGAGCTCAGAATCAAGAGGGATTCAGTTCCTGGATGTAGCACAGATTTCTTGTATAAACTTGGACAAATCACTTAATCTCTCTGTGCATATATTCCCAATCTGTAAAATGAGCATAATAATACTCCCTTTCTCTCATTGTCTTGTCTATTTAGATTGTAAACTCTTCAGGGAAGGGACTGTTTCTTATTATGGGCCAGATTGTCATAGCCTTACTCATATTGAATTGTAACTTACTTAACAAAAAGTCTCATTGCTTTCAGTGGAAATACTCATGATATAGCAATGTGAGTATGGGCTCCACAATCTGGCCCTATGTGTTTTATACAGTGCCCAGCACAATAGGACCTTAATCTTGGCTAGCGCCTCTAGCTGCTTCCATAAGACAAGTAATGATAATAATGCGGCACATGACAGCAGCTGCCGGCCATGTCCGAATTTTTAAAATAAACTGTTAGCAACAAGTTTTCACTCTCTAGATTTGCATATAAAATAAAAGACTGAATGTGTTCAAAGCCTAAGGAAAATGTTAAATCATGACTTTATGAACTGGAAGATCCAAGACTTTGCAGAATACTGGATTATTATGTTTTTTCAGCTATACATTTCAAGCTGTCATATGAAACACCATTTTCTTAACAAGGGCATATCAACCGGCATGATTTGGTTTTTATTTATTTTATTTTTTATTATTTCTATGGTGCGTAATTAATTCTGTTTTACCATCTGAAGCACAAAGATGTTTTAAACACCAAATGCGACCATTTCATAAATGCCTCAGGAGATTATCACAACAACTGCAGGAAACTAGAATGTTTTTCTTATCTTTCACAGAGAGAAAATTAACATTGTTACCTCAGGGGAAGGCAGATCTGTAGGAAACGTATCACCAATTATTGTAGTAAGAAGTTTGTCACCTAGAATAGTTTCTAAATAGTCTGCCATTACTTCCTGTTGCTTAGGGCTGCAGTGATTCTCCAAAGACAGTACAACAGGATAGTCAGATACCTAAAAATACAATTTCAAGGCCATAATAGTTAATAATTAAAAAACAGAACTACTAGATGCACAATATATCTTACAAAAAAGCATATGGGTATTTGTGTTTTCATTAATTTTAAAATATTCATAATAGTATTATTAGTTATTCCAGATTAATAACACAGCATCATTGAGCTCAGTAATATTTATGGAAGAGGAAAACTGGAATCTGGAAGAGTAATTTTCAAGTTCAAAGTTAATATCAGAAACAAAATCCAGAAACATAAGGGCCATTAGAAATGGGGATAGCTTTAAATGTAGACATAAACAGAGGAAAGACTTTGACAAGGGAAGCCAAATAAAGGTCAGTTAACCTGGTCACAGTATTTTATCAGGGAAATCTTCAATGACTATGTGCTGATCTTGGAAAACGGGGCATATTGAAGTTTATTTCTCCAGTGGTTAGTAGCCGACAACCAAGTTTACCGGAGTTGTATTATATGCCTATTAATGTTGGGTGTGGAGCGAGAAAAGAGCTATTAAATCAGCTAAGAATCTAAAAGATGGTAGCAGGAAACAGTATTCACTACACATATAATGGCAAAGAAATTCAGACTAATAAATTCAGGAGCTGCCAAGACAGCAACACACTGGCTACTGCCTGTTGCCGCCACAGAGCTTCTCAACCGATTAGAATATTGAGAAGCAAATAGTGATGATGTGAACCAGAAAAAAAAAATACCCAAGAAATATACTAAAGCATGGAAAATTATTTAGGTTAAATTCAGCAGAGGTTTTAAAAGCTGCTGACATCTAAAAACTTCAACATTCAATTTAGACATCAGTTTATTTCAGTGTTATATTTTCTATACAACTTATTCCTTCATTCCAGCATATTTGTAGAAAAATATTCTTCATTTCTTCAGGGCTAATAGTCACTACCCACCTAAAAAAATTATTCTCTTGAGACCAGCAAGTAATATCACAAGTTGCTCTGGGAATTATTAGAGAATGCTGGTAGATAGTTATTACTTAAAGTGAAGAGGAATGGACGAATTGCTTAGAACTAATGATCCTGTTTGAATGCAAATATTCTTAGTAATGAGAAACAAGGGGAAAGCAATACAAGGAAAACATCATAAACTGCTATTATCAGGTCCCTGCAGCCTAAAAAGAATCTTAATTTGTCCCAATCATTGGTATCTGGAAGATACACCTGACATCTTTTAATCATAACTATTTCACTAGCTTCGATCTTTTAAAGAGATAAAAATCATATTCTGTATGAAAAAAAAAGATGATGTTAAATGTAACACCTATAATTACTATAACTGAAAGAGACTAAACAATATTTCTCTAATTGTTCAGTTTTTCTTTCTATATTTGACATCATTTTGTGTTTAGTCAGTTTCCCGCTTTGATTGTGTGGGTTTTTTACAAACCAAGGAGGGAGAGAAAAATACTGTTAAAAAATAGAAAACTGTGATCAGAACCACAATAATTGACATGAGGACGCAGGGGCAGGTGTGGTTCAAGATACTACTTTTAATTTATGTTTTCTTAAACTGTCTAGATTTTAAGTTGAAACTGTTGGTTAAATATTGTTAGATGGCAAAGCATTCTGATAGTCTGATTATGGGCTGACATTTTATGTATTGCAGAGTTTTCAGTCCCGTTATACTGTTATACTGCCCACTGCAGCACTTTTTACTCATTCCTTACTCATCACAAAGCTCAAACACAAGCAAGGCAGAATGATAAATCTGCTGAAATTAATGGACAGTATCATAACAGAGATCACCACATGAAATGCTGAAACCATTCTCGCAGCTGATTGCAACTAACTTGTTCCTATTAAGTGAGACCTGCTTTGCAGTAATATGTAAGCTTCTGTATTTTGGCAAAAAATGAAACAACTGATAAAATATGTATAGCAGTGAAAGGACATAATTTTGTATTAAACATATTTTAAAAATCAGACACCTACTAACTTTTTTAAGACATTAGTACAGTTAGCTTTGAAAAGGCAATAGGTGTGGGTGTGTATGTATACACACCCAAACTAACACGCTTGGAGTTAGGTCAGTTTGGATTATATTTATTTTCAGTGTGTGTGTGTATTCTGTAGGTATACACACACACACACACACACACACACACACACACACACACACACACACACACACACACACACACACACTAAATATAATCCAAACCGGCCTAACTCAAAGATTTGTCATAAAGAGCCCTTCACTGGGAGTTTTGCCAGTCAGCAATATAGAAGAATGGGATAGTGCCAAAATAAGTTTAAATTCCACTTGTTCTGCTACAGATAGGCAGAAGGGACAATATTTTAATGAGTCATCTGACCGATAAGAAATTATAACTTTTTTCAGAGCTTGTTTTAAAATTGGCAGGAAATGATCAGAATGAAGAGGAAATGGAAAATGCAATAAGACTCAAACAATGTTCCAGTGTAATACTTTTGTTTCCTCCATATTGCAAGCTTCAACACCACCAAAGACAGAATTTTTGCCACAGAAGTATGAGCAAAGACATAAAAACACAAAAAAAGAGAGGAAACTTTACTGGATCAGATCTTGAAATCCTTACTCAGTGTATATTTAGTCCTTGCTCAAGCTAAATTTTCAATCACTTCAAATAAGAATTTTGCCTAAATATGCTGAAGAAGGTCTTCTGGATTCAGTCCACAAAGTTTAAATTACATTGAATTATCAACAAAACGAGACTGCCTTTCATTTAAAATGCTACAGAGTTAAGATCAGATACTGTAGATTTCTTTTATCTAGTTTGTGTGTACAGTACCCCTCACTCCAAGCACTATTCCATCTTATTTTTTCCAGAGCACTCTAAATTACAAGTGTGTTAACACTATCGTGTATTAACATTCATCACATTTCAACAAATATATGTACATACCGCAAAAGCATACTTATCTATCACCTCAATGACAGTTCTAAATGTAATTTTGCTTGTTAAAGTGTGACCATGATACACAATAGGATCATTTTGTGGTCCATCCCAGCAATCAATTTCCAAACAGCGACATCCTTTCATCAGAGCACTTTAAAAACAAGAAGAAAAAAAATAACAATGAAAAAAGGAGGTACCATATTCATAAGCATTTTGTTGCATTCCTGATTAAATCTGAGTAATTACAAAAATATTAACATACCTAAACTGTCATAAAAGAAAAGAAAATTCCTACAGAATGATATGGATATAAAATTGATGTATATTTTTTCTTATCTACCTTGGGCTTATAATAAGCCTTGTCAGAGCCTCTTGGGGGAAAAATAGATTCTATGAATATGAACCCTTAACAGATAAAAATATAGACAATGTTTTAGTTTAAGTAAAACATTTTCTTAAACAATGGCTATCTGCTTAAAATTTAAAACGTTTGAAGTTTTATTTATGTTAGGATTGTATATTTGAATAAACTCCAGCTAAGTTATTAACTCAACATATAAAAACACCAGTAATAAAGCTTACAATGGGCCAGAATATGCCTAGTCTTTACACAGATGAGGAGGGCATGAGGAGGCCTTCCCCTACCTCTATGCAAAGAGCCAGGCAGTGTTACAGTACCTGCATGCTGAGGAGTACAGAGGCTGCTTCCTCCCAACTTTCCCAAGAATGCACAGGGAAGAGAGGCAGGACCACAATCTATAGCAATGCCATGCAATAACCATATGATTCTGATTAAGGCATTTTAGGTTCTGTGGTCTAGATTAGATTAAACTAATTTGTAAACCCATTCGATTTTTGTCCCTTCATAGTTTCACTGCAAGGGAGAGGAAAGGTTGTTTGGGTGCCCTAACTGTGCACTTCCATATCTTAATATGTCTGGATTTCTTTTAAGTTTAACCATAAATCTGAATGTCTTTGGTTTATAATTTTTGATTTTGGGATAATTACACCATCCATGTAACGTATTTTACCGTAAAGTACTGATAAGTCTTCTTAAACTTAACTCCATCTTAATGTGATTTTTGTCTAGGAATTTCCTTATTTAATTGAAATAAAAATTCATACATGAACACTAGGTAAGAAACTGAAAGAAAATGCTGCCATGTGATATTTCTAATGATTTGAAGTTATGTAGCTTAATTAGTTTTTTAACATTTAACTTTTAGATTCAGAATCACAAGCATGTTCTGATTGCTTACCCCAGGGGTCTCCAAACTTTAGGAGATGAGGTCCACATTAGATTTTTGAAGGGGCTTCACGGGCTGGCTTTTAGGGAGTGCGGGGCCCTATTTCGACGGGGCCCTGCTGCCGAAATACCGCTGAGGTGGCAGCAGTGTTTGAGCTGCCGCCGAGGCAGCGGCAGCAATTGGTTGGGGGGCTGGACAAATTGAAGCCGCGGGCAGGATCCGGCCCTCGGGCCGTAGTTTGGAGACCCCTGGCTTACCCCATTCTGAAGCTGTGCAAAGCAGCCCAAGAAAACTGGTCAGCTAAGTTGTGCTTACAGGAATTTGGAAGACAGGAGTCCAACACTCTGGAGTGTTGGACTCCTGCCTTCCAAATTCCTGTATCCCTACATTCTGCTTTACAATCCCCAATTTCCCCCTTCTTTCTCTTCTTCTCATTCCAGTTTTCTCTTCTTCCTGAACCCACCGCATTCCCCTGCACAATTACAAAACAAATTCCTCCTTCTTCCTTCCTCCACAGTCCCCTGTGCTCATTCACCTCATATTTCCCTTCCTCCAGCATCTCCCACATTCCCCAGCATACTCTCTCGCCCGAAATCTTCCCTCTCCTCTCCATTCCCCTGCATGTGCACATATTTCCCCCACTTTACTGTGCTCACTACATTACCTTGCATAAGCACACATGCATGCATGCATACTCACATGCACCCACCCTGGGCATGCTGGAGTCCCCAGCCAATGTACCTGGCTTCTGCACTCCCATCCAGACTCCAGCTTGGGAAGTGGTGAGGAGGCATGGTCAGAGCATCCTGTCAATCTCTAGCTGGTGAATGGCTCATTTGGGTGCCATAACCAGCAGGTGTAGATTAGAACTGTTCTTCCAGTGTACACCAAGACGTAGACCTGCATAGAGATGGGCCCCTCACCACCTCAGCTGCATCCAGAATTTGATCACATATTTGTTTGAATTAATGGAATATTAATTATATATCTTCACTGATGTGGAGATTAAACACTGCAATGTAGTAACATATAGAACAATGTCCTGCAGATATCTTTATTTGCTGCAAGGGACAGTAGTATATGTGAGGCCAATGAAAAACTTTGGTTTGGATAGTTTTTAGAGTGTAGACAGATGGGGTGGCAAATATACCAAAATGTGTACACACCAAATAAAATGTCACCCTGTCATATTCAAATCATATTATTCTAGTTTTCATCATTGTTTTAAATAGAATCTTTTATTCCTTATTACTAAACACACTTTTGTGAAAGACTCAATAAATTGTAGCTTAAGCCACTTTGTAAAATAATTTGCTTACAATTAAAAAAAAATATTTCAGTACCTTGAATAACCCCAAAGGTGACTTGGCCCTATTAGTTGGTCAGATATGAGGTAGGTATTATGAGAAGATGAAATAAAATAATCACGTAATGGGTAGCTCATATTTTGGTAAACAATCGTGTGTTCTCTTTTATATATCAAACAGTCTTTTGAGTTCATGTATCTTAAAAATCCTTCAAACGACATCTGTTTTTTTCTCTGCACTAAAAGTGAAAATAAAGAAAGCAAAAAAATTACATTTGCAATAATGAATTTAAATAACATTTCTACCTATGTATTTTTCATGGCATTAATTTTTTTAATGATCTGCTCTGAATAAGTTAAAGGTCATATACCACAACTATTTCTTTCCGTTTTTAAATTAATCAGATATAATATAAAGACAGTCATCAAGTCCTGGAGTCAATGAAGTTCTAAATGATGAGAGAATGATTTGAATGAGATCTGATGTTATAATTCTTCTATGAACATCAAGAACCAAAGCTTTGTAAAATTCTCATTTTTCACATTTTTAAAAAATAGTACTCCATTAGAAAGAAAATGTTTACGGTTAATTTATTTTGGTGGGTAATATGTCCACCAATCCATAACAAGAGATTAATGTCCTTGTCTGTGAAGAGCCCAGGAACAGTTCTGCAAAGTGTCAGTCAGAGATGACTTGAAAGATAGTACTGCAGCTAAGAATTCCCACTAGAAGACTGCTCTTCCTTAATTGTGGAAAGAGAAATTAGTAAACTCTGATAAAACATTACAATACAGGGAAATGGATTAATATTCTCTTCACCAAACAATCTCAAATCATAACAATATTAAAGATTATCTATAAATCATGTTTACAAAATTCCCTCAATTGTTACAAAATGCGCTAACTGCTCCCCAATACCTAGGATAACAAGGGCATTCAACACATTATTTAAAACCGACTTCATGACAGGCAGTCTCATTAGAATGTCAACTTCTGCTCCAATGTAACACCTCAGCATGTTTTACGCTGGTGGCAAGTGATATTATTGCAAACCCAGAAGTCCACTAGACCAGTGTTTCTCAATGACCAGTCCGTGGACTGGTACCAGTCCCTGAGATCTCTCTAACACAGTTTAGGAAGGCAGAAAGCCAGTCCATGATATCAAAAAGGTAGAGAAACACTGCCACTAGACTATTAAATGTAGTCTGTTTTCAACTAGTCCGTGGTTTTGCAAACTTCTGATTGTAACCAACTGTGTTTTCATAGGACAAACTTGACTGACAATGTAATAGGATGATGAAAATATTTTAAAGTGGTGAACCTATATACACTCAATTGCAAAAAAATCATTTACCTGACCTCTTCAGGTTAGTTCCAGGCCCAGGAATAAAGAATCACCAGTATATAACTTCTTAGGGAAGCAATTCTCAAACTCTAATATGGATGATGATTAAAAGTATTCTATCAGAATAAGAATTCACTGTAATTATACTGATTAACGCTACAAAAGTGGAACACCAAGTATTTTTCAGTTGTAGGGCTTGTCTAGACTAGGAAAATGAGTAGTGTTTTAAAACGTGTTTACACTTTATAAATATTGCTTGGTGCTTCATATAGATTAAGAGATATGTACATAGGTGCTGGACCCAGAGGTGTAGGGGGTGCTGCCCCACCCCCTGGCTTGAAGTGGTTTCTATTATATACAGGGTTTAAAGTTTGGTTCAATGGCTCTCAGCACCCCCACTATAAAAATTGTTTGTAGCACCCCCGCTGATGTATAACATAATATTGTTCAGGCCTAGGATCTGTCAGATGTTCTGAGGCTACACAGGCCACTGAATGAGATGTATTAGATCTTCGAGTATGAGAATCTTTGAGGAAGGCCTTCAAGTAGTAGAAGTTGATGATCTGAGTAGGACTGGACAATGTAGAACCTAAGGAAAAACGTTTATTTTAAACTAAAAAAGCACTGAACTGCTTCTTTCTAAAACAGTTATTGCAGATGATTTTTATAGTTCAGGGAATTTTGTAAAAATAATTAGTTCCCTTTTAAGCAAAAGATAAATTAGAAGGCAAATCACAAAAATCCATCAATCTGTAATGAGTTAATTGTCTAGAAATGAATTAAGAGAAAGGCAAATCCAAAATATTTGAAATAATTGTATTTATTATACCAGTAGAGAGATACCACAGAACAGAGAATTTTTTCTCTAAATGCTGTGTCTGATGAAACTTGATGGACAGACTAAGAGTGCTCTGTCAAAGTGTTCTGCTTAAATACTGTCATATGACAATTTTGTTTGAGGAGCTAATTACGTCCTGCCAGGTGTTGGGCATCCTTAACTTTCATTAAAATCAGTGGCAATTGTAGACACTCAGCACATCAGTCAATTGGACTTTATATTGCCCAAGACATTATTAAGAGGTAGTTTGTGAAGTAAGTATTTATTTTGCCAGGTGGAGATTTATCTAAAGTCTTTCACATCTCTAAAATAGAAGTTGTAATTTCATGAAATCTCTTCTGATACGTTTTTGTCATATTTTCTCTTTAATGTTTTTATGTTATGGGAAACATCCCAATTTCACTGGGGCCTATATGGGATATCAAATTTGTTTGTAACCATTATTATGGCCGAACCATGATACAGTTACTATCTCTCAGCACTGACATATTGGTCCTATTCAATGTGTATGCCTTATATCTTCCAAGAGCATCCTAGTACTAGTACTAGCCCTCCTGAATGGAGAGAAGTGAGACACATACAGACATAAATTGGTTACTGGTATACTTGAACCAGCTCCCACACATGGGCAGGGAGACATTACAACCCCCTGAACTGGCTCCTGTATCTCTTGGAAACCAACTCCTCCACATTAAAACATTAATTAAAATAAGTAAAATGGTAAAATGCAAAAATAATTAATGAAATATGTTGCATGTGTTATTTGAACATTAGAATCCCTAATGTAGAATTTTAAAAATAAGGGCCACCATGACAATGTATCCCCATACAGGAAGGAGGGAAAGGGCTGGCTGGAACCCAGGAGAAAGTTCTACTATAAGATCGGATGTAATATGGCACTAGCATTTTCCCTGTTGACTACTCTTGTTTCTTCATACCCCTTTCCCATGGTGGTTGCCAATGTAGTTCCAATATTTTAAAAGGGTAAAAGGGATGATCTAGAGAACCGTAGACCAGTTAGCTTAATGTGGATCCCAGGTAAAATAGTGGAATGGGTAATTTTGGACTCTATCAATAAATAATTAGAGGCTAAAATATAATTAATGCTAGTCAGCATGATTTCATGGAAGGTAGCTTTTGTCAAGCAAACCTATTGCCTTTTTTTGCCAGGATTAAAAGCCTGGTTGATAATAGTAGCTGTGTTGTTATAGTATACTTGAATTTCTCCATGGCATTTGACCTAGTACCACATGACATTTTTATTAAAAAATTTGCATTGTAGGGAATTAACAGGGCGCACACACATTGGCTGGATTATGAACTGGTTTACAGACAGATCTTGACATGTAGTTGTTAATAGGGAGATACACATTTCTAGTAGGGTCCCCCAGGGATTAGCTCTTGATCCACTGCTATTTAATATTTTTATTAATAATCCAGACAATTTTATGAAACCTTTGGTAAAGTCTGGAGATGACACAAAGACTGGTGGGGTAGTAAATAATGAGGATGACAGGTTATTGTTACAGATTAATCTAGTCACCTTGTTAAATGGTCACAATCCAATAAAATGTGTTGTCATATAGACAAATGCAAGATAATACATCTGGGTATAAATAATGAAGGTTAAACCTACAGGATGGGAGACTGTGTCTTGGAAAGCAGTGACTCAGAAAAAGGGGCCATAATGATAATTGCTTCTACATGAGCTCTCAGTGCAATGCTGTGGCAGTAAGAGTTAATGTGATCCTTAGATGTACAAAAAGAGGACTGTCAAGTAGCTGTAAGGAAGTGAGCTTACCTATGAACACAGCATTGGTAAGACCAGTGTGTCCAGTTCTGGTGTCCACACTTCAGGGAGCATATGGAAATACTGGAGAAAGTTCAAAGGATGGCCAATGCCTGGAAAACAAGCCTCATGATGTGAGGCTTAAGTAGCTCAATTTATTCAAAAGAGACGGTCGAGAGGTGACTTGATCATTTTGCATAGGTGCATACAAATGGAAAAGATATCTGATAGTAAGGGGCTTTTCAATCTTGCCAACAAAGACATTACAAGAGTCAATGGGATGGAAGCTGAAGTTGAAAAAATTCAACCTTGAAAAATTATGAGGGTTATTAAACACTGGAACAATTTAAAGTGAAGGTGGTAGACTCATCATTACATGGGGTGTCTAAGATAAGAGTAGATATTTTTCTAATTATAAATTATAATTTTCTGAAAGATATGCTTTAATCTGTTTTGTGGGAGAAGTTCTATGGCCTGTGTATGCAGGGAGTTAGCTGGATGCTCAAGGTAGTCCCATCTGGCCCCTGAGTCTGTGAATCTATGGGTCCCCCTTTTAATTCCCTTCTTCCATGGGGTTTGGGAAGAATGGGATTGCCTATGTTGCCCTCCACCTGCTCATAACACTTGTAGTTCTATATTATTAGAGTGACTATAATCTAATCTCTTGCTTCATGGCTTAAAATGGATGTCTGTAGGGGTTAGGATGATTTTTTATTCTTGATACACATTTGTAATCTGGCAGGTGGGAGGGGGATAACCTTCCTCCGAAGCATCAGAAATCAGACACAGCTAGAGATTGGATACTGGTTGGGGTGGACTGAGGTTTAGAGGTGGTACAGAGAATCATCTGTTTTAGATGCCTAGTTGATGTGTTTTGCTTAGGGCTGTTGATTAATCGCAGTTAACTCATGCGATTAACTCAAAAAATTAATTGCAATTAAAAAAAAATCATGATTAATCACAGTTTTAATCACACTGTTAAACAATAGAATACCAACTGAAATTTATTACATTTGTTGTTTTTCTACATTTTCAAATATATTTACTTCAATTGCAATACAGGATACAAAGTGTACAGTACTCACTTTATATTATTATTTTTTATTACAAATATTAGCACTGTAAAAATGAGAAATAGTATTTTTCAATTCACCTCATACAAGTACTGTAGTGCAATCTCTTCATCACGAAAGTGCACCTTACAAATGTAGATATTTTTTGTTACATAACAGCACTCAAAAACAAAATAATGTAAAACTTTAGAGCCTACAAGTCCACTCAGTCCTACTTCTTTTTCAGCCAGTCGCTAAGACAAACAAGATAATGCTGCCCGCTTCTTAATTACAATGTCACATGAAAGCGAGAACAGGTGTTCGCATGGCATTTTTGTAGCCAGCATTGCAAGGTATTTACGTCAGATATGCTAAACATTCATATGCCCCTTCATACTTCAGCCACCATTCCAGAGGACATGCTTTCATACTGATGACATTAATTAAAAAAAATAATGTTAATTAAATTTGTGACAGAACTCCTTGGGGAGAGAATTGTATGTCTCCTGCTGTTTTACTCGCATTCTGACATATATTTCATGTTATAGCAGTCTCGGATGATGACTCAGCACATGTTGTTCATTTTAAGAATACTTTCACTGCAGATCTGACAAAACGCAAAGACGGTACGAATGTGAGATTTCTAAAGATAGTTACAACACTCGACCCAAGGTTTAAAAATCTGAAGTGCCTTCCAAAATCTGAGAGGGATGAGCTGTGGAACATGCTTTCAGAAGTTTTAATGGAGCAACACTCCGATGCAGAAACTACAGAACGCAAACCACCAAAAAAGAAAATCAGCCTTCTGCTGGTGTCGTCTGACTCAGATGATGAAAGTAAACATGCGTCGGTCTGCGCTGCTTTGGATCGTTATTGAGCAGAACCCGTCATCAGCATGGATGCATTTTCAGGAGCAGTGCCTGGTTGGGACGTGCGTGCGCAGTAGCTGTCTCCCAGTGCTGTTGGTGATTCAACCAGCACTCACACATCCCAACCCCCTCAGTTCCTTCTCTACCATAGAGTCCTTATTGCGAACTCTGAAGTAGAGGGGAGGAGGGTGAGTAGTGGAGCACCCAGAGGGACACACATATTGAAGAACCTCAGTTTCTGCACAAGGTGAGTAACCTTCTCTTCTTCTTCCAGTGCTCCACTATGAGTTCTCCACTTCAGGTGAATATAGAGCAGTGCCCTCATGAAGATGGAAAGAACTGGAGTTCATTGCTGAGGTTAGTACAGTGAGGCCTAGTCATGTATCCAAAATGGAATTGAAAGTTATTGCATAGTGGTTCATGAATGTGTATTCAGAGGCCCAGGTGGCCACCCTGCAGATGTCTAGAATGGGAACATTGTGCAGGAATGCTATGGAAGTAGCTAAAGCTCTCGTCGAGTGGGCTCTAATGCCCAGAGGGGCTTCAGTGTTATATAGTGAATAGGATGTATGTATATAGCTGGATATCCATTTGGATAATCTTTGAGTCAATATGGCAGAGTCTTTTCATTGTTCTGTTAGCACAACGAGTTTAGGAGATTTACAGAAGGGCTTCATTCTTAGGTAAAAAGCTAGGGCCCGGCACACATCCAATGTGTGCAGGATCACCTCTTGAGTGTTAGTGTGTGGTTTTGGGTGGAATGTAGGTAAGTGAATCGGTTGGTTGAGATGGAATGAAGACGGTATTTTGGGCTTAAATTTAGGATTTATTCCATCCTTAAAGAATACTGTGTATGGGGAGTGAGCAATGACAGACTACAGAACCCAAACCATCAAAAACGAAAATCAGCCTTCTGCTGGTGTCATCTGACTCAGATAATGAAAGTAAACATGCGTCGGTCTGAACTGCTTTGGATCGTTATTGAGCAGAACCCATCATCAGATACCAATCTGATAGCTTTCTTTGATAGGATAACGAGACTTGTGGATAAGGGAGAAGCGGTGGATGTGGTATACCTAGACTTTAGTAAGGCATTTGATACGGTCTCGCATGATATTCTTATCAATAAACTAGGGAAATACAACTTAGATGGGGCTACTATAAGGTGGGTGCACAACTGGCTGGATAACCATACTCAGAGAGTAGTTATTAATGGTTCCCAATCCTGCTGGAAAGGTATAACGAGTGGGGTTCCGCAAGGGTCTGTTTTGGGACCGGCTCTGTTTAATATCTTCATCAACGACTTGGATATTGGCATAGAAAGTACGCTTATTACATTTGCAGATGATACCAAACTGGGAGGGACTGCAACTGCTTTGGAGGATAGATAGGGTCATAATTCAAAATGATCTGGACAAATTGGAGAAATGGTCAGAGGTAAACAGGATGAAGTTTAATAAGGACAAATGCAAAGTGCTCCACTTAGGTAGGAACAATCCGTTTCACACGTACAGAATGGGAGGAGACTGTCTAGGAAGGAGTACAGCAGAAAGGGATCTAGGGGTTATAGTGGACCACAAGCTAAATATGAGTCAATAGTGTGATGCTGTTGCAAAAAAAGCAAACTTGATTCTGGGCTGCATTAACAGGTGTGTTGTGAGCAAGAGACGAGAAGTCATTCTTCCGCTCTACTCTGCGCTGGTTAGGCCTCAACTGGAGTATTGTGTCCAGTTCTGGGCACCGCATTTCAAGAAAGATGTGGAGAAATTGGAGAGGGTCCAGAGAAGAGCAACAAGAATGATTAAGGGTCTAGAGAACATGACCTATGAAGGAAGGCTGAAGGAATTGGGTTTGTTTAGTTTGGAAAAGAGAAGACTGAGAGGGGACATGATAGCGGTCTTCAGGTATCTAAAAGGGTGTCATAAGGAGGAGGGAGAAAACTTGTTCATCTTAGCCTCTAAGGATAGAACAAGAAGCAATGGGCTTAAACTGCAGCAAGGGAGGTTTAGGTTGGACATTAGGAAAAAGTTCCTAACTGTCAGGGTGGTTAAACACTGGAATAAACTGCCCAGGGAGGTTGTGGAATCTCCATCTCTGGAGATATTTAAGAGTAGGTTAGATAAATGTCTATCAGGGATGGTCTAGACAGTATTTGGTCCTGCCATGAGGGCAGGGGGCTGGACTCGATGACCTCTCGAGGTCCCTTCCAGCCCTAGAATCTATGAATCTATGAATCAGCATGGACCTATTTCACTAACTCTTCGTGCCGATGTAATGGTGACCAGGAATGCCACTTTCATAGATAAGTGAAGTAATGAGCATGTGGCTAAGGGTTCAAAAAGGGCCTTGGTTAGACTTTTAAGAACCAGATTTAAGTCCCACATGGGTGTGGGTTCCCGGATGTCTGGGTACATATTCTGTATGCCTGTTAGGAATCGCTTAGTAATTGGGTGGGCGAATACCGATGTCCCATGTACCTGCTGATGGAAGGCCGTGTTGGCTGCAAGGTGGACTCTAAGCGAGCTCGTAGCGAACCCTGAGTTCTTTAGGGATAATAAATAATCCATGATTAGTGGAAGCGGTGCCCAGCTTGCAACTATTTGTTTGTTTTGGCACCACAGGAAGAATCTTTTCCATTTTTGGAGGTAGATAGAGCATGTGCTGTGTTTTCTGCTATTTATTAATACTTGTTTTACCTGTTGTGAGCAGGTTAGTTTGTCAGGGTGGAACCATAAAGAAGCCATGCCTTAAGGTGAAGTCTCTCTGGGTCCGGATGGAGGACTTGGCTGTCATCCTGAGAGAGAAGATTCCATAGGCGAGGGAGAGTGAATGGTTTGCAGATCGCCATGCGTGACAGGTAAGGGAACCAAGTCTGTCTGGGCCATGTCGGTACTATGAGTATTATTTTGGCATTGTCTGTTGGTATTTTGTGTATCACTCTGGAGATCAGAGGTATCGGTGGGAATGAATATAGGAGAGGACCATTCCATTTGATGAGGAAAGCGTCCCCCAGGAATCGTGCTCCGAGTTCTACTTCTGAGCAAAACTTTGGGCTTTTCTTGTTTACTGATGTCACAAACAGATTTATGAGTGGTGATCCCCACATGTGAAATATGTGTTGTGTTATTTCGTTGTTCAGTTCCCATTTGTGCTCTTGGAAAAACTGTCTGCTTAAAGTGTCCACCATCATGTTCCGTCGGCCTGAAAGGTATACTGCTGTAACAGAGATGTTGTGTTTTATGCACCAGTTCCATAATTTTAAGGTCTTCATGCATAAAGAGTGGGAACGTGTTCCACCCTGGCGGTTTATATGGAACACACACGCAATGTTGTCCATCAGGATCCTTATCATTTTGCCTCATATAATGGGGCGGAAATGTAGGCATGCATTGCGAACTGCGTGTAATTCAAGCAAGTTGATGTGTGAGTGTGTTTCCATGGGGGACAACTTGCCTTGGGCTGTATGTTGGTTTAGGTGAGCTCCCCATCCAATCAGTGAGGCATCTGTTGTGATTGATGGAGGATCCTGCTCAAACGGGATGCCTGAGCACACGTTTATTGGGTTTGTCCACCATAGTACTGAATGTAGGACCTCTGGGGTCAGTTTGAGTCTTTTTTCTTGGCTGTGCTTTCATGGAATATATACCAAATTCAGCCATCCTTGAAAGCATCGCAGGTGTAATCTGCGAAAGTGTTGGCCCACCATATGTCCCAGGAGTTGCAGGCAGCTGCATACATACACCCATGGGCTGTCTGAGATCACCGATATGAGGGAAGTCAGCGCTGTGAATCGGGGCATCGGTAGCGATTCTTTGGTCTCTACTGAGTCCAGGTGCACTCCTAGAAGTTCAGTTGTTGTATTGAAGTTAGGATAGATTTATTTTTGTTTATTTGTAGCCCATGAGAGTGGATTGAGTGATGGTCTGTCAAGTAATGTGTAGTGTTTCCGTCCTGGTAGGACCTTTTAGTAGGCAATTGTCTAAGCATGGGAATATCATAGAATCATTGAATCATAGAATATCAGGGTTGGAAGGGACCTCAGGAGGTCATCTAGTCCAACCCCCTGCTCAAAGTAGGACCAATCCCCAACTAAATCATCCCAGACAGGGCTTTGTCAAGCCTGACCTTAAAAACCTCTAAGGAAAGAGATTCCACCACCTCCCTAGGTAACCCATTCCAGTGCTTCACCACCCTCCTAGTGAAAAAGTTTTTCCTAATATCCAACCTAAATCTCCCCCACTGCAACTTGAGACCATTACTCCTTGTTCTGTTATCTGCTACCACTGAGAACAGTCTAGATCCATCCTCTTTGGAACCCCCTTTCAGGTAGTTGAAAGCAGCTATCAAATCCCCCCTCATTCTTCTCTTCTGCAGACTAAATAATCCCAGTTCCCTCAGTCTGTCCTCATAAGTCATGTGCTCCATCCCCCTAATCATTGTTGTTGCCCTCCGCTGGACTCTTTCCAATTTCAATATTCCCTGTCTGCGTAGATGAGCAGCTACCACCGCTAGGGTTTTGGTAAAGACCTGTGGAGCTGTCAACAGTCCGAATGGCAGTACTCTGTATTGGAAGTGATCTTGTCCCACTGTGAATCGTAGGAATCATCTGTGAGAAGGATGGATGGTAATGTGAAAGTAAGCATCTTGTACATCGAGGGCTGAGAACCAGTCCCCCTCTTCCAGCACTGGGATGATCGAGTTCAGTGACCATTTTGAATCTGTGGCTGCGGACGCTTGTTAAACTGTCCTCGCCACAAGTTGACCTTCAGTTATGGTGGATTGGAATTGCTCCCTTTGGTCTTCTGGTATGTCTGCTACGAATTTCCTGAGTTTTAGTTTTTGGTAATTATCATGGTCATATTTCGCTAGTACTGCTGTGTAGTTGGACATGCAAAATTGAAGGGTCACTGATAAGTAGATTTTTCAGCCAAACAAATCCAATATCTTTGAGTCCTTGTCCTGTGGGGTGGATTTATAATGGGGTTGTTTCCCCTGTCAGTTCACCGCTTCCACCACACCGCTGAGGGTGTGAAAATAGGAAGTCCATACCCTTGTTGGGCACATAATACCCTTTTGAATGTAGGAGGTATGGTTGCTGGTGTTTGCCATACTAATTCTGCTGGTTCTAATAGGGCGCTATTAATTGGTAGCGCAATCTTAGTCAAGGATGCTGGGTGTAGTATTTTGAGCGCTGATGTTGGTTTTCAGTCACCTCTTCCAGGTGGATGTTCTGGCTTTATGCCACCCATTTGAATAACTCCTGAAATTGTTTTGAGTCATCTGCAATGGTGGGCGGGAGTGGCATGACTGCCTCATCCAGAGATGAAGATGAGTTGTGAGTTGGTGATTGTTCTTGGTTGTTGGAATCATCCAATTCCTCTACAGAATCTTCCTGTGTCTCCAAGGGCTCATTTGCAGTAGCTGTAGCAAAACATATCTGTCACCTCTGTGGTGTATGGGGTCTTTGGGCCTGAGCTTGGTAAACTGCCCATGGGTCCCACTGTGTCCATTGCATTGGGAATGGCATAGGGTGGCACATCCATGGGTTAGTCAGCCATGGGGGCATGTCACTGTATAGGCATTCCCTGGCACTTGTGCGCAATGGTGGTGGTTCAGTGCCCGATGAAGAGGAGTATCCGGAGTAGAAGACTGCCTCATCCATATCTGGTTTCTCGTCACTTGAGAATCTGGAGGCCTTTGGTGATTCCACTTGCACTGGTGCCATCAGCACCGGAGAACCGTCGGTGCCAAGTATCAGTGATCCTGAAGTGGAACACCTACAGGGACAGCACTCGAAGAAGAACTGCTTTATCTGGAAATGAGGAGATTGCTGGGAGGAGGAGAAACCTCTTCATCAGCTCCAGCTTCCTGCTCCTCAGAGGTTTCTTCCTGAAGAAGAAACCTGCTCCTCTAGGTTTCTTCCTAGAGAGGGAAGGTGTTGAAGGCTGTCTATCTCTGTGACACGTGGTGCTCACAGCCTTGGAGAATTGCTGGTAATATGCCGCCCAAGAGTTCTAGAATGGCCGAGGAGGTGATGCATAAGGCATAGATGGTGGCTAAGACAGTGCATCACGAGTGGTAATAGCTCCTTCAGAAACTTCTGGAAAGGGGCCTCTACAGGGATGAGGCAGAGACCCCTGTACCAATATTTGGGAGACCGAGGCAAGATCTTCATCAGAATCTTCTTCTTCCAATTCATTGTGAAAAGGTAGAGCCCGAGGAGAAATTGGAAGTGAAGCAATCAGTATTGGGAAAATTTCTGAAGATCCCGATGGTTTCGGTATCAAAAACACATTGGAGCCGTGCAGCGGTGATTTGGATATCTCAGATACAGCCACATCTTGGGGAAAATGAAACTCCTGCAGTACTGAGCATGCTGTCATTACCGAGTCCTTGGCCTACACCAAAGTAATAGTGGCTGAGTGAGCTGATGGCTATCCCAAGGGAAGTGCGGTCAGAGTGCGAGTGGCCTTCTTCAGTACTGAGTGAGCACAGGAAGAACTTTTCTTGCTGCCTCGGTCCGTGGCTTGAGACTTTGAAGTCTTTCAGTTTATCGGTGCCCTTAGTACCTGAGGAACCAGCAGCTTCGTGAGTACCAGATTGGAGAGAAGATGGTACTGAAGTCACTGGAGTCATTGGAGACTGCAATTTTTTTGAGGTAGATTCCCTACCTGGAGAACTCAAGGGACAGTCTTTGGAAGTTTTATGACAGGAATCTTCCTCTTAGATGCCCTTGAGGAGTGTGGCTCGGAGACAGTAGAAGCAGCAGACTTACTCAGAGACTGGCATACAAGGGGCTCCCTGGGTCAAAAGCAGGCACAGAAATTACACTTCTAGGCAATATGAGATTCCCTGAGGCAAAGCATGCACCGGGAGTGTCCGCTGCTCACCAGGATTACCACTTGGCATGACAGATAAAAAAAAAAGAAAAGATAACATTTGAAAGCAGGAGAACTAGGTATAACCTCCCAGTGAACTAGGACTATTTTATCTAATCTGTCTATCTGGATCAGATCCATACTCCACAGAGGCCCTGCTAGGGTTAATATAGGACTGAGGGGTCAATTAGGGTATCTGGCTGTACCTGGAGGGACAGCCAGGCTTCACTAAAGAAGAGGCTCATCTGAGCTGGAGTACGCTATATTATAAAGCCCGGAAGTTTACAGCAGAAGCAGGCTGCAGGGAGAGTGTCTGCAGTCATTCTCTGAGAGAAGAGAAGAAGGGAGGTGAAAACCCAGGAGGCAGAATAAGCACTGGAGTTCTAGCCCTAGGAGAATGGTCAACCCCAGAGGAGTTGTGAGGAAAGGAAACTGGAGAGGGCTAGGTAGGAATAAGCCCAGGGAAACAGCAGCAAGGGGTAGGACTGTGCAGACTTTGGCTGCTTGTTATATGGTCCCTGGGCTAGAACTCAGTGTACTGGTATGGCCTGGGTTCCCATACCAGCCACTAGGAAGTGGCAAAGATGCACTGGAGATGCCAACTGGACAGCTGGCTAGACTAGACTGTATTACTGTTGCGTGATTTAGGGTGTACTGATAATATACATGTAATTTATCAGTTTAATTTAATTTTATTTAATTAATAGTATGGGTTTTAGGCTTGCCAATCTGTTTGATCAGAAGATAAAAGTTCTTGTCCTGAATCAGGCTCCACAGAATTTACAAAGGACCCTCAGGGGTATGACAGGAAGCTCACACTGAGACAGATATAGCCTTAAAGACTTTTTATTAAAATCAATTAAGTAGTAAGTAAATGGTAAAATACCCAGAGTTACAAAGTTACAATTGCATTACTGCTATTCAAAAGATACATATGCTAATACAGTATTATATGCAACAAAGCTTTGTTTAATATACTTCTTCTAATATACACCCTTCCTTGATAACCTAGCTGTAAGAGACACAGGACCAGCCTTGCAGTTCAGGTTTCTCAATTCCTGAGTGAGGGATGCAGTGCTTAGAAAAAGCTAAGAACTATCAAAGCTGACTTAGGGTTTACTTGACAAACTTAAACATAAAATCAAAACCTAATAAACAAACTAAGAATAAAACTTAAGGAAACCAAGTTTAGCCTAGTTCCCTTCAAACTTAAAGTTTAAGAAGAACAAATATAGCCTACTAATAGTAGTAGCCATCGTAGTTAGATAGAATAGATAAAGTAAGTGAGAATGATAGTGAAGTGAAGAAGTGAAGCCCTCTAGCGAGGTGGGTCACCTCTTTTATGGGGCACAAGTGCCGGAAATCCTTCCTCCTGTGCCCAAATCTCATTCCTCACCCACAAATGTTAGGGTACGCTTACTCTATAGACTAGTAGGTTTGTACGTATTGATGACATGTACCTATGCACATAAATTTCCTTGTGGTGTACCTGTTATGTCTGTGGGTACCACAGGCGCCAACATCCGGTGGCGCCGGTGGGGGCTGACGCCCAGCGTCAGGGGCGGGGCCCTGCCCCCGATGCTGGGCCCCGCCCCCGACGCCGGGCGACGACGCCGGGCCCTGCCCCCGACGCCGACGCAACGTCGCCCGGCGTCGGGGGCGGGGCCCCGCAAGGTCTCCCGGTGCTGAGGTGAGCTTGCCGCGGGTCCCGGGACTGGCGGGGAGCTGGGCGCGGGCCCCAGGGATGGTGGGCAGCTGCCGGTGGGTGCTCTGCACCCACCAATTTTTCCCCGTGGGTGCTCCAGCCCCGGAGCACCCACGGAGTCGGCGCCTATGGTGGGTACAACATTAAAAAAAAAAACCCTATGCCATGCTCCATTGTCCATTGGTCTAGATAAAAGGTCATAGACAGAGGCGTGGGTACTTATCTATTTAGGTAACAAGATATAGGTCAATTTTACTTTTCTGGGTAAATGGTCTTAATATAGATGTGTTAACTTTGCCTTAGTTTAGCATACAGGATATGGCCTTTAGGTCTCTTGCGTTACAACCAAGCTTACTTTAATATAAATCTATAAACCTATTACAAATACTTAAACTATAAGGAAAATATATATATATATATATATATATATATATATATATATATATTGCATATACTGCATATATATATATATATATGCAAGCAAGCAGGTTAGTCCTATAGGCTACATTACCCCACAAGGGAGGACCATAGTGACCTGGCCGGAGGGCTGAGTCACAAAGAGGGAGCACCCTGAGTCCTGGAGAGGGGCCATGGTGCGAGGAAGGGGGTGTAAAGCTTGAGTAGAGCTAATCCCCAAATGTGACCACAAGGAGGTATCCCTAGCAGTGAGTGAATCCCATCTCACTACGTACGAATCTATACAAAATTTTAAAAGGTGTTTTTTTTAACTTCAAAGCTAAAGAGTACTATTACTTATTAACTAATTACTGGCTAATGCTAAGAATTACCATAATAACTATTAAAATAAAAACTAGGACACAGATGAGGTGAAACTCAATGCAGACAACTGCCAGAGCTCTCTCTCAGGCCAAGGTTGTTGAGAAGAAACTGAGAGTAAGTAGTTCACCCACACAGTGCTGTATAACAACAGCATGGGGCATGAGACTGTGTGGGCTGAATGGACACTGCTATGAGAAATCTCCAATCAAAGATGCAGGGGGCACAAGCATACCTAAAATGGAGCACACATGGGGACACTACTCAAAGAACTGTTATTCTCTGAGATGTGGGTGCACACATGTATTCCACTTATGTGTGCGCATGCTGAGCACACCAAAGCCAGAGAACTTTGCCTATCAGTACCTGTAGTGGCAGCATTCATGCCCTTTGAACCCTTAGCCCCTCCCCAGCTATTTAAAGGCAGGATCGCCCCGACCTCTCTCAATTCCTTTGCACCAAAGTTCAAGAACTGAGACTCCAGTGGAGAGGGGATGGAGGGAGGGTCATGGAATACATCTCTGCACCCACATCTTGAAGAATAACAGTTAAGGCACAGGTAAGTAACCATCTTTATTAAAGACCTGGATGTAGAAATAGAGAGCATACTGATCAAATTTGCAGATGACACAAAGCTGGGGGATGTGCAAATGCTTCGGAGGATAGAGCTAAAATTCAAAGGGAGCTCGATAAATTGGAGAACTGGGCTGTAGACAACAAAATTAAAGTACACAAAGACAAAGTTGAGGTTCTATACTTAGGGAAGAAAAAACAAATGCATAAATACTCAATGGGGGATAACTGGTGTGGCAGCAGCACTGCTGAGAAGGATCTGGGAGTTGTGGTGGATCACAACTTCAACATGAGTCAGCACTGCAATGCTGTTGCAAGAAAAGCAAATGCAATTTTGCGTTGCCATTAAGAGAGGGTATAGCACGCAAGTCACAGGAGGTGGTAGTACTGCTATACTCGGTGCTGGTTAAGCCTCAGCTGGAGTACTGTGTCCAATTTTGGTCACCGCTGTATAAAAAGGATATAGTGAAATTGGAAAGGATCCAGAGATAAGCGACTAAAATCATCAAAGGGATGGAATGTAAGATATATCAGCAAAGGCTGAAGGAATTGGGTGTGTTTAGTTTAGAAAAGAGACATGATAGCGGTCTTCAAATACTTGAAGGCTGCCATAAGAAAGATGGAGAAAATATGTTCTCTCTAGCTACAGAAGGCAGGACAAGAGGCAATGGGTTCAAACTACAGCATAGCAGATTTAGATTAAATATCAGGAAAAACTTCCTAACTTTAAGAACAATAGGAGAATGGAACAGACTGCCTAGGGAGGTCATGGAAGCACCTTCACTGAACGTTTTCAAAAGGAGGCTGGATAGCCATCTGTCTTGGATGGTTTAGACACAAACCTGCAGTTTGGAAAGGGGTTAGACTAGATGACCTTTGTGGTCCCCTAGTTGCATAGTTATGGTTGCATAATTCTATGATCTTTTCTCTTTTGAGTGGTTGCAGATGTGTACGCCACTCAGGTGACTCACAAGCGGTATCAGAAAGAGGTGGGGCTTGGAGTCTACTTAAGGAGTGACTGCAAGACTGCCTTCTCAAAATTTGTGTTTGATCTGGACACAGATGTAATAGCATAATGCTTTGTAAAAGTATGTATGGAAGACCAAGTAGCAGCCCTGGAAATGTCCAATATCAAAATATCCCAGAGAAATGTAATTGATGTCACTTGGGACCCCATTGAAAGAGCTTTCAACCTTTTTGGAGGCAAAATCTGAGCTATCTCATAAGCATTCGTAATGCAAGATGTTATTCACTTGGAAATCATCTGCACAGAGACTGCTTGACCTTTTATGCGATCTGCAAAGAAAACAAAAAGATGTGATGAACAAAGTGGCTTAGTTCTTTCCAAGTAAAACCTCAAGCATTGTCTCACATCCAAGAAATGAAGACACTGTTCATAAGCATCTGAATGATGGTTGAAAAAAATATAGCTAAGTAAATTGTCGGGTTATGATGAAATTGTGACACCACTTTAGACAGAAACTTAGGATGAGGTCTCAAGGTAACCTTGTCCTTGAAAAACTGGGTGTAAGAAGGGTCCATCATCAGGGCCTACTACTCTTTTCACAGAAATTATGGCCACAATAAATGTTATCTTTTGGCATAGGAGTGACAGAGAACAAGTTGCCAAGGACTCAAACGGAGGACCCATGATGGTGGCCAACACCATGTTAAGGTCCCACTGAGGAATCACTTCCTTCACCAGTGGAAAGAGATGAGTGACTCATTTCAGAAACCTGACTACCATGGCATTCAAAAAAACAGATGTCCCTTGCACTGGAACATGAACCACTTAAATTACTGCTAAGTGGACCCTCAGTGAACCAAGAGACAGACCAAATGACTGAAGGTGTAACAGGTACTCCAGGATGTCTGAATGCAAGATTGCATCAGTTGAATCCCCCGGGATAGGGACCAAATTGAAAAATATTTCCACTTACCCAAATAGGTAGCCCTAATAGAAGGCTGTTAAGTAGAACCTGTGGAACAGCTGCTCCTCTTCCTTATCTAACCATATAGAATCCATGCTGTGAGGTGCAAACTGCTCAGCGCTGGATGAGAAAGCTGACCGCAAAACTGAGACAGTATATAGGGACAACAAGAAATAGGAATATGTGCAAACAGACTGAGGAGGTAGGAAAACCAACATTGTCTCAGCCAAGCTGGTGTGATGATAATCAGTCTGGCATAATCTATCCTCAGCTTGAAGATTACCTGAAAAATGAGTGGCATCAGAGGGAAGGCATACAATAGTGCCAATCCCCAATTAAGAGAAAAGGCTTTGGATAAGGAACCCAGTCTGAGACCCGCTCAAAAGCAAACTTGATGGCACTTCTTATTGTCCTTTGTTGCAAACATGTCAATAGCAGGAATGCCCCATTCTCCGAATATGGACTTCAGCACACTGATCTTCAAAAAGCACTTGTGATTCTGGAAGAAATTCCTGCTGAGACAATCAGTCAAATGATTCTGGGCCCCTGGTAAATGAGCAGCTGTGGGAATGATGTTCTCTTGGATTCATAATGCCAGAACTTTATTGCCTCTTGACAAAGCTGATTGGAGTGAACTCCTACTTGTTTGTTCATATAATACATTGCAGTGGTCTTGTCAGTGAGTATGTGAATCACTGCACCCCTGACCTGCACTCAAATACCTTACATGCATTGCATATGGCCTGAAGCTCCAGAACATTGATATGAAGAAATGCTTCCTGATCCATCCACAAATTTTGTACCTTCAGTTCCCCCAGATGTGCTCCCCATCCAGTTGTGGAAATATCCGTAACTATGATCCTGTCTGGTGTGGAACAAGCAAAGAGAAGACCCTGGCATACATGTCTCTGAACTGTCCACCACTGAAGGGATTCCAGAATCACTGGAGGCTTTCAAATGCCTGACAATTTGGGTAGTAGACCAGCTTCAACCACTCTTGAAGAAGAAGGAGGTGCAATCTTCGATTCTGAATCGCATAAGTGTGTGGCCATATGGCCTAACAACTTCAGGCATGCTCAGATCGTAGTAGATGGCTGAGAGCGGAGAGACAGAAACAGGTGACAAATTGCCTGAAATCACTTGTTCAGTAGGAATGCCCTCAAGCTCTAGAATGTAGTAGGCTCCAATGAACTAATTTTTTTTTAGTTAGTATTAATGTCAACTTCCCCTTGTTCAAGATCAGATCCAGGTGATCAAAAAGGCATAGTGTGAACTGAACATGCAAGAGGACTGGTTCTCTTGAATTACCCCTCACTGATCAATCATCCAGGTATGGAAAGACATGAATTCCTCTTTTCCTGAGAATTCAGTCACTACCGCCAAGCTTTTGGTAAAAACACGAGGCGCTACGGTCAGGCCACAGAGAAGCACAGTGATAATGATGACCTGTCACAACAAATCTCAGAAACTTCCTGTGACTTGGGAAAATTGCCACATGGAAGTAAGCATCCTGAAGATACAGGGCAGCAAACCCAGTCATTGTGATTTAACGTAGGAAGAATTGTTGCTAGAGCAACCATACAGGATCTCATGCATTTTATGTATTTGTTGAGACCCCAGAGGTTCAGAATAGGTCTCATCCCTCCTCTGGATTTCGGGCCAGGAAATATTGGGAATAGAATCCTTTTCCCAGATGCTGCTGGAATACCTCCTCCATAGCTCCCAAATCTCACAAAGTCTGGACTTCCTGAAGGAGCAGTGGCTCATGAGAAGGATCCCTGAAGAAGGACAGGGCAGGGGTGGGGGGTGTTGTATTAATTTAGATGGAATATAGAGGCCGAAAAACGCTAACATAACCCAATCACTGTCCAACATTCAACAGTGTTAAACAAGGTCTGGGGTTTAGTATACAGAAATTGTGGCCTACCACAGCAAACACATCATTAAACATTCTTTTAGCCTTAAAGGAGGAAAAACAATAAAAACATTTGAAATGTAAAGTAATAAATCAGTCTTTCATTTTAATAACATCTCTTTCCCTTTACCTGGGGAGAATTTTTAGAAGGAAACATCCCCTTGTCTTACATTCTCTTAGATAGTATCAAAGATGGTGATAACTGTCCTTTTGGGGAAATTAGACTGTGACGGGTTCCCCCCTGGATGTCACCTGGAACTGGGGTACCACTGAGCCCTCTGACCACTGAGCCACCCAGCTGCAGTTACACGCGGGCTCTCTAACCATCAGCCTCCCAGTCTGGGACCCCAGAGCAGTACCATCCTGCCATTGTCAAATCTGGCAAGTATATGGCTTCAATGTGAAGAGGACAATGCACACTTGTGGTAACCAAGCAGAGATTTTCCCCAAGCACTCCAGTTAAAGCTCATTGGTTTAGATTAAAACATAAAATAAGTTTATTAACTACAAAAGTATAGATTTTAAGTGATAAGTGATAGTAACCAGATCAAAGCAGATTACGTAGTAAATAAACAAAATCACCAACTGAGTTTACCATACTAGATAGGTAGTATATGAATTAGCAAATTTTCACCCTGAGTGATAAACAGGCTGGCAGATTCTTAAGCTACAAGCTGCCTTGGCTTTGCAGCTTGGGTTTCCCAGGTTTTCATATAGAGGCTAGAAATCCCTTTAGCCTGGGACCATCACTTCCTCCCAGCTCAGACTTTGTTCCTCAGGAGTTTCCAGGTGTGTTGTTGTAGGAAGAATGAGGTACCATCATGATGTCATTTTCCCCCTTTTATATCTTCTTCCCACTTGCTGGAAAGCTCTGTTGCTGTGGCCTGGGTCCAACAGTTCCCATTGTGTAGTGCTACGTCTGAGAGGTTTCTATTGTACAGAATTCCTGGGGTAATCCTTGTGCTTGTGTGCATTTTCTCAATAAGCCATTAACATTGTTTGGCTTTTTTACTGTTGTACCTGAAAGGCTGCTTGTGAGTGTTTTCAACCTCACAACGTTTTTTAGTAACACATACATAGCCAAACTTCATAACTTGACATACGACTATAGCACATACAATCCAACAAGATATTAATGTCTAGCAGATCAAGACTTTTAGAATGATACCTCAGAAGGCATACTTTGTACAAAACATACCCTAATTACATGACAGTGGTGAATATTGGGGTGCCAGGGTATCACACTAAGTTAATTGAGATGGGCTAGACCTGTTGTTGTTGCTGTTACAGTCTGATCCTATTTCATCCCAGGTGGTGTTTCAGATTCAGCTGGAACTGGGAGAGGTGGTAATGTTATCCGGGTTCCTCTCTCTAGCCTGGTTTCATCAGGACATCTCTCAGGATTAGCATGATGAAGGTCTGGAGTCCCAGGAAATGGTGGGGGTGTTATGAGAGAACTGGAATTAACATAATTGGCAGCCATCTTGTGCACTTAACCCCATAAGCTGTAAGCAAAGACCCCCATATAGGAATAATTTGGCCTTGCTTAGGCAGACAAAACAACTGCAGCATGTTATTAACAAGGACAGATTTGTGCAAAGGAAGGGAGGAGCGATATAAATAGGTGACCTTGGGTCTGAGTGCCTATGTTTGTTAAGTTTCTTGCAGGAAGAGACTTTGCTGACAAGCTAAGAGACTGACCCCTAGCTCCCCAGTGGCTAGGAGCAAGCTGACCACCAGAACCCTGCTGCTGAATCACTCGATACCACCTCAGACTTTGGGTAACTATATCTATCTGGGGTGCTTCTAGACTATTTCTAGGTTTTGATGTGTGCTTTAGACTCAATAAAAAACAAGACTTTTGGGGTGAAAGCACTCTTGTGTGTAACAAACATTTATCAGATGGAGGTGCTGTGTCCCCCACTGATTTATTTCCTGACACCGCTTGAAAAACAGAGACTAGTTACCACAGCTTTGGGTACAGATAACTCCAGGTAACAGATTTGTGTGCCAGTTGGTGGAGTTGGTGGAGAGGAAGGGGACGATTGGTACACACAGTTAGCTGCAATAGGGACTAGAGGACAGCGGGACAGGGTAGCAATCTGTAATTCCCATGTCATAGTCTGCAAGTCAATTTATGGATACATTCTGTTACCGGGATTCAGGCTGGTAGCCTGGTCAAGTAAGAAAATATGTCAGAAGAAAAGGTTATATCTGGAAAGATGGAAATGGTTTTGGGTAACAGCTTGACGGATTTTGTACAGGAATATGGTAATGGTCTTTGGAAACCTGAAGCCTTCACCAGCCCCAGGGCTTTCCTGCAGCTCTGTAAGCAGATGATAGCAATGGTAGTACATAAAAAGATCAGTTAAAGGCAAGAGTGGAGGAATTAGAGAAATATAAAGTTGAGACAGAAAAGGAAGCAGCTACCCTGACGTCTGAGTCAGACAGCCTCTGGGCTACAACTCTGACTCAGGCAGCACAGATAGTGGCAATGCAGAAGCAAGTGTGTGACAGTGAGAGAGTGAGTGAGAAGCTGGAGCAGGAAGTCTGTGAGTTGAAAATGCAGGCAGAAGAAAGTAAGGCAGTGGTTAGAGGCTTACTGAAGGATTCCCAGAATAAGACTCAGGCAGACCACGGGGAATGTAAGATACAGATCTGTGCTCTCTGAGTGGAGTTTGGAGGGCAGATGGGAATAGTGGCTGCAATCAAAGGGGCTCATAATCTAGGGGAGGAAGTTGGGCTGGAAGGAGGCCCTGATTTGAATCCTTCTTATTATGAGAGGGAAGACTCCAGGGTGTGTCCCCTGGGTCCTTTCTGGAACGCCCCATACAGGGCCGGCCCTAGCTTTTTGGCCGCCCCAAGCAAAAAAAAAACAACCCACAAGCGCCGCCCCCCCGCAACGCCGGCCAAAACACCCCCCCCCCAACAACGCCGCCCCGCCAAAACGCGAGGGGGGGGCCAGTGGGGAGGGCAGCATGCCCACCGCCCCGCTCCCCCTGCCAGTGGGGAGCACGGAATGCCTGCCACCCCACTGCCCCGGTGGGGAGCGGAGCACGCCTGCCGCCCCGCTGCCCCGGCTGGGGCGCCGGCGGGGAGCGGAGCACGCCTGCGGCCCCGCTCCCCCGGTGGGGCACCGGCGGGGAGCAGAGCACACCTGCCGCCCCGCTCCCCCGGCGGCAGGGGCGCCAGAGGAAGATTTTTTTTTTTTTAATTTACAAAAAAAACTAAACCTTGAGTGCCGCCCCCCTCCAGGTGCCACCCCAAGCACATGCTTGGTAGGCTGGTGCCTGGAGCCGGCCCTGGCCCCATACAGCCCCTTGCTCCAAACACCGGAAGAGCTTCAGAAGCCTCCACCTATAGCCCCCCTCATAAAGGAGGTTTATGGTTTATGTGAAATTTGCAGAGGGGCGTTCGGACAAAATTTACTAGTAGATTCAGGTGCTACTTATTCCCTGATTAGTACCCAGAATAAGAACCTGTTTGGATCTCTGGAAGGCGTTAAAACCTTACAGGGGTTTAATGAGGCAGAGAGTATTGTCCCCTTTGCAGAAAGATCGTGTATAGGGTGGGGAAAAGGGAAAATAAAGGGCAATTTTGCTTGATGGATTTAGGTGGTGAAGGAATTCTGGGAATTGATGCTTTGAGAGAATTGAGAGTGCTGGTTGACTTCACCAACAGGATTCTATGGGCAATGCCCCCTGGCATACCCTCGGAACCTCTGGAGATTTCAGCTATCTACTGTCGTGCAGCCCTTAAGGCATCTGAAAAACTGGAGTGGCCCAAATGGGCCACGGAAGTTCTAGCAATTGCAAAGAAACACTGGGAAGTGTGGGCTAAGAATAAAATAGAATATGGTAAAATTGATGCAGAAGTTCTAGTCACAGACCCTGATCCTGCCCCCCAGAAGCAGTATATTTATCCAAATGAGGCAGAAGCCAGCCTAAAAGAAACAACTGGTGAGATTTTAAGCCAAGGAGTCACAAGTGGCACAACTAAGCCCCAATAACACCGCACTATAGCCAATTTTTAAAAGTGACAGCAAGATCTGAAGGCTTATTGTGGATTTTTGCCCCATTAATTGTGTGACTCCACTGATGGCCTCTGTAGTGGCTAAGTATCAGGAGGCGATGGTCTCCACTGTCGGAGGGGCCCAGTGGTTTTCCATTTTAGATGTGGCCAATGCTTTCTTTGCTATCTCTTTACATTGGGATAGTTATGATAAGGTTTTTTTTTATTTTTTAAGGGAATTACCCCAGCCAGTCCTAGTAAATCAGAGCTGATAAATTTGCTGAGCCCTAAGTGGATGCTCAAAGCACAGTTGGGAGCCCAAGAGCCCCCAGCTTGGTGAGAAATGACTTGGACATGGATGAGTCTACGTAACTGCTGTTAAAATTTAGTTTAGATGTATAATAGTGCCTCTCGCTATATAGTGAGGGGAAAGTTTTGTTCTGTATTTCAGATTACTAACAGCGTGGATGTTGGAAGATACTGGAGATGATGCACTCCTGTGTGCTGCTTTTGCTGGTATCTGGATCGCAAGCCTATTCCTCTGGTTATTTGCATTGAGAACCTGTTGTGTTCAAGGCGTAGCGAAACTTCCCGTGGATGGCAGTAGAGTATAAAGCGAGTGGCTCCACAATAGACATCATTGTGGGACTTCAAAAAATCTCTGTGAAAACTGAGTATGTCATATAGTGGGCCAATGAGAATGTCAAATGGGAATACCAATTTGAACGCCTGCCACACAACAATACTGCCTCTTCCACCCCCAGCACAAAACCAAAATATTAACATGAAAGTCATTATTTGGAAGAACCCCACGCAGACTGAGAAAGATCTGCACAGTGATGGAACCCATGGATTATAGAGTATAAGTAATAAAAGATGCCCAGGAATGAAAAATAGTAGAATTGAGAGCCTGCTTAGAAGAACCTGGAATTAGATATGAATGCAATAAAAATGCCTTGCAGCCATAGGATGTGTGCTTAGAAATAATAGATGGAAAATGCCATTAAACTATTAACCCATTTGCAAGTGGGTAATAATTGCGTACATTTTAGAAGCTGGTGCCCTATACTCAGTGGCCAGTAGGTATTAGGCCAGGGCCTCTATCCCTACTGCGGGAATGGTGCCAATCTCAGTAGTGATGGTGATCCTAGGATCTTCTGAGAAAAATGTTTTGAAGGCAAGGGAAAAGAGGAAGATGTCCCCGCACTCGATCTCAGTGAGCCCTGGAAGTAGTCTGGTGGTAGCAGAAGAGCCACCCTGACAAGGCAATCAAACAACCAGCCTCATCTGAAAAACAATACGGAGATGGCAGGGGTACCAAGGATGAATGGGCAGCTGGTGCTTCAGTTCCAAAAGAGACATCACAGTCCCACTTGATACCGGAGCAAACAATGAACGTGGAACCAAGGTCAGTACTGATCCCGAAGATGAGGGCTGAAGCAAAGACAACATCAGTGCCAAAGACAGCACCTGCACTGATGGGCCCCTTGGTACCAAAAAGGATGTTGACCACAACTCTGACTCTTAGGCAGAGAGGAATATGGTGACAATGAACAAGACAGCTCTGCAAGCAGACCAGATGGTGCTGAGGGCACTGCAGAAGAAGCTGAATGCTCCTAAATTATTGGGGAATCAGGAACAGAGGGGCAGAGCAGGTCTGATGCCACCTGGCATGCCAATGGTATAGAGACAGTCAGTACCAGTGCTGATGTTGTCAGTACCAGAGTCAACAGTACAGTGTTCAACTGATCTTGGCACAGTACCAGGGAGTGGTTAAATGGGTTATCATGGATACCGGAAAAATCATGGTGTCAGTCAGCACTGCTCTTAGAAGACAAAGAGTAATCTCTCTGTGTCCTGGAATGGTCTAGGTCCATCTTGTGGGATCTCTTCCTTGGAGGGCCAGAGGACGGAAAATGATCCCTCTACCTCATTGGGGAAGCACCAGACCTCACGCTGGGAGCAACATTCCGCATTGGCTCTGAAAGACACTGCAGGGCTTGAGGATATGTAGAGGTCTCTGGTGCCAAGGTGGGCCTCCTGGCCTGCTCTTGAAGATGCTGTTTCACATGCAAGTCCCTCACTACCTGCAGTCTCTTTTTAAACTTGCAGATGAAGCAAGTTTCTTTAATGTGCCTTCTCCCAGGCACAACAAACACCACATGTGGGGATCACTATTGGGAATGTTTAAACCCTGGTGAAGGCATCACCCAGGGTGACTATCTGTCCATCCTCACTAACTACTATAAGTTACACCTAAGGGAGTACTAAACTATACTAATTATATACAACAAAGTCCCCAAAAAACTGAGATGAACAAGCGTGAGATAAACTACCGCACTGAATGCTCTGACTCCAGCTGCAGGCAGTGAGAAGAAACTGATTGGGGGGGGGGGGGCGGGGGATCAGGGCAGCACCATCCTTAAATAGCTTGGGAAGAGGCTAAGGGGCCAGAGGGGATGAGTGCCACCCCTACAGGTACTGCTAGGCAAAGCTCTCCAGCTTCGGTTTGCTCGGCACATGCACACTTGAGTGGAATACACATCTGCAAATACTTGAAGAACATTATGGTTTTCTGTTTTTTTAGACATCACAAAACAGTATAAATATAAGATCTTTTCTGGTTCTGAGTCATATGTGTGTCTTCCACCCTAAGAGGCAAGCATTGACTGCTTCCTTGAAATTGCTTCCATCTTCGTCTGAATAAGATACCAGAAACTGGATATGAATAGAAGGGAAGACTTCATTTCCAGGAATAATCTGATTTCTATTATCTTCCTGAGCCCTCCTGTCATGTACAGATTTTTTCCGCTTCTATATTAGAAGAAAGTAATGTTAATACGTTTTAGACTCTCTCTGATGGTATGGCAGATATTGCTTTTGTATCCTTGTAGAAGTAGAGCTTTTGTCATATCTGAATTTTCCTTTTTTATTGTTTCAAAATCATCCTGTGAAAACCAGTATCTCTCTTCTGAAATTCTGTCTAGGAATAAGGGGGAAAGAAATCACTTCCAAGTCTATGCTGTTTTAAATTCCTCTGGAGTTTTGAGGATGGAAAAGTATGCTTTTCTCCCTTAGCTACTTCTCCAAGTCTTATTCAAAAGTCTCCCAAATAACACTTTGCCTATAAACGTTGCAGAAGGCAGGAACTGTGATGGTTAGCTAGATGTCCTCTAATATCTCAGCAATATGTTTCTCCCTGCTGACTGTATTCAAGGTCACAGTCCTTTAAAGAAAATCTGGGCATATCAAAAGATGTAACTGGCAAAAAGGAAAATGTGTAATTTGTATTTTGTTCACCATTAATTGTAATGATTTATCCTTTGCAGTGGGAATGCTCTGATATCATTGCTCTATAAATGAACATGATAGATGTTTAGAAGGTTGTCACCAAGGCCTCAGAGTTCCTTCTCGAGGAAAGCCTCAATCTTTTTCTCCCCTGGGATCCTTGTACAAATAGCTAGCATGGCCACCAATCTATTTGCATTACAGATAGATATTTAGGGATGCGGGGGGACTTTCTCTTGGAATTTTGTAAATTTTCATACATTATTCCTAGGTCTGCCCTTACTAGGATGTTTCTATTCAACAATATCTTGTTTCTTTCAAGAATGCAATAAGATGTTGAAATCACTTCTGTCCAAAAAAATTATTATTTTTCTTTTTCTGTCTCCTAATCAATGTAAACAGCCAGAATGCTAACTGTTCTCTCTGTCACAGATTCAGACATGTCTAAGGGGAATGTTTTGTCCTGACTTTCCAGATCTTATTATGTGTTTCCCTCATTTGACAGTTTGGAAGACTCTGATAATTACATTATATCTATGCCTTTTTGGTTTTGTTTCCTTGTGCTTCTTTGCTGTGATTTGTTTTTGGGGTTTTGTTTTGTTTTTGAGTGGGGGTGGGTTGGTTAGTTGGTTGAGTTGAGGGTTTTGTTTGTTTAGTTCTTGATAGCATTTTTGTTTCCTTGAAACTAAGGCTACGTCTACACTACCCACCCTATTCGGCGGGTAGCTATCGATGTTCTGGGATCGATTTATCGCATCTCGTCTAGATGCGATAAACCGATCCCAGAGCCGCTCCCCGTCGACACCGGAACTCCAGCTCCGCGAGCGGAAGCAGCACTGTCGACGGGGGAGCCTGCCTGCTGCGGTGTGGACCGGGGTAAGTACCTTTTGAAATCGATCTAAGATGTTCGACTTCAGCTACGTTATTCACGTAGCTGAAGTTGCGTATCTTAGATCGATCCCTCCCCCTCCCCCCCCCCCAAGTGTGGACCAGCCCTAAGACAGCTTTCAAAAGGAAGGAGTGTCGAAAATGACTCTAGGGGGCTCTTTTACCATGGAGAATCATTTAGCCTGTGTAGTATGTTTATTGCCCTGCTTGAGACAGAAAAATTGGAACAGTTGCCTTCGGTGCACAGGGCAGAGAGTAGTCATCTCATAATCTCCAGAGAAAAAGCTGGGACTATAATCCTTACACCTGCATACATGAACTGACTTTTTTCTCTTCCTTACAGAAGGTTGGTAGATCAGCACTGTTAACATCACATTCTGAGTTAAGGTGGTGTTTGTTTTGTTTTTTGCATTCCAGATATGTTTCTCTGGCTGAAAAAAGTACACAGCACCGTGGTATCTCTCAGAACTTTTTCTATCAAATTGCATTAAACGTATTGTTAACCAACATTAGCTAGACTGATGTATTTTTCTGAATCTCTGTAGCCAGCAACTTCAGAAGTTTATCACTTAACACTGGGAGTGTGCCAAAACTGCCATTCATCTGGATGGAGTAGCTTTTGTCAGGAATTCTAGGTGGACTGACAAATACTTTAAAGAATCCTTTCAATCTCTTTAAAGAGAAGAATGTTACCCTCTTTACTACGCTAATCCATAAGAAGCAGATTTTAAATAAATAATTACTGAAAGTAATAACTAATATTTGAAAGATTAAAATACTATCAAACTAAATCTCCAGAAAATTGTATTCTAAAAGCAAAGTATAAATGTAATACTTGTTTCCACCACTTCAGTAAAATAGTTTTTACTTTCTTTGTTGTTGTTGTTTTCCGATCAAAAAAAAGAAGCAACAAGCAATAAGCCAAACAAGCAGCAAGCTACAAGCCTAAAACTAGCCAGCAAACAACTCACAAGCCAATCAAGCCAAAGACAAGCCCAACTTCAGCATATTTTTCATGAGTTTGGCATGTCTGATTCATAGATCTACATCTTATCCCTCAAATCCCATCCAAGCAAATGCTGGAGAAAGGATCATACAAGAAAAATACAGAGCTTAAAGGTATGTGGAACTCATTAACTTAGTATTAAAGATATTTTCTTTAATCTCACTTTAGGATTCAAGACTTCTGATTTAAATTTATAACAATAAATGAGAGATAACAGAAGGCTTGTATAGGACAGAGGTCAAATTTGGAAGTTAAATAAGGGACAGCTGTCAGGTATGAGTCTCAAATTCATGATGGAGCCCTTCCCAAAACTGGAAAGTCTTAGCACACAATATAACTTATTCATACAGTATATTAATGTCTGAAATTTGAATAGTGACAGTAAATTTGAGAACTTATTCCACACTGTTAATGGAACAAACCACACATATGAGCTCCCTCATACGATTGGCAAATTTACAGTTATCTGGTTACAAATGTTTAAAAAGTCTCTTACCTTCACAGATATTAAGATTCATAGATTTTTTATGTAGTGTACATATATAAAACCTGGTCACTATTCGCTGTTTTCACCTTAACATATCAATGCTATCAAGCTTATCAGAAAATGGCTATTACTAATGGTGAACCAGTCAATCAAGTGTCAAAATCTGCCCTCTTCACTCACTCACTGCAATATATAAGGTTAGGTTGACACAGGATTCCAACAGATCATCCTGATTAAGAATATTCTATACAAAATTCAGAATGACACTTGCACAAAATGGACTAATAATATACTACACGTCAGCTATCATGTCAATCATGTTTGGAATTTTCCACTAAATACTTTTGAGTGGGATTATCTGTTGATTTACAGAAGCATGAGCCACAGTGGTGTTCATTAAATAATATTATTTCCAATTATTAAGACAATTTCCTCACAGATGAACAAACAAGTATTTGGTTTAGTATTTAAAATTAAAACTAAAACTAGACATTACAAGGATAAAACACAAGGTTCTTGGGTAGTCAGACCAGACTATTATTAATACTTTTTTACCATATTATTCAGTAAAAATAGTTTTACAAAAATAATAAAACACTTTTATACAGGTTTACTTGGTATAATATTAACACATTACATCTCAGACAATGTAGGGTGACTAACTTCAATATAAGATTTCTATCTTGAAATAAAACCTCAGAAGGGCATGGGTTGCATGCCGAGCTTTTACAGCTCTTATTGGACAGTGAGAAATGTTTAATAAAGCATCAAAAATCCCTCAGTTTCTTGTATTATCAGGAAGGCCAAAAGAGGGTTCTATGCCAACAAGACTATGAGAATGGAGTCAAGCTTCATATTGCCCCATCTGGGAAAATTCTCTCCCCCCTGGAGCTTTGGTTTTCCCTCAGCTTGCTGTCAGCAGTGCCTCAGGTTGGGAAGCAACAGCTCAGAGAACCTACAGTAGCTGGAAGTAGGGCAGAACCAACACAGAGCCTAGAGTTGCTCCAAGTTGAAAAGGCCAGCTGGCCCATAAGCAAAGGAAGTCACGCAAGAAGGGAGCAGGACTCTTGGCCTGATAAGAGGGTGGAAGAGAGCTCTCTCAACAGTTCTGGAAAGTGGGAGGGTTCAGAGACTATAGTTCATATGTAGTATATAAACTTCACTCAGCTCATAAGTTTCATTCTTATAATACAAGAATAAAAGTTCTGATGCACAGTCTAGTAGCTCTGTCTTTTTGCAAATGAAGCCACCAAGATATCTTAATGTGGAAAGACAATCAAATGTTAACGTTATTATAATAGGACAACTACTTCATTTTGAGGGACCTGTGTTTTGTGACTTCTTGCTTTATATTTGTTAATGGTGTACAGGTTCCAATTCTAGATCACTGTGACAGACACTGCCCTTCAGGCTGGAAGAACTATCACCTAACATATGGCAGCCCACCCAGGTTAATTTCAAGATGCATGGCTGAACTTCAGCTCCCAAAAAGAGCTGTAATTAGCCCCTGTTGCTTTTTCTCAGCTGAGTTGCAAATTTTGCCTCTTGTCACACAGCGCAATGAAGCTCAGCAGAGAAGCTACATCACTTAAGGCAGCCTTCACTTTCTAAAGTGTAGCAGAAGTAGTTGGGCTATTACACGCAAAACAAATCCATGGTCTTTCCAGATGCTATACCCAGGGCAGTGAGGTAGCAGTCACAAAGGGAGATCAGGGACCCCTGAAGATCTTCCATCTCCACATAAGAACTTCATTCATCTCTGAGCAAGTTGAGCTGCAGTGGGAAGAGCCAATGGGATATATGATCCTTAAAAATTCTCTTTTCCCTTTATTTCCAGTGGATGAATCAAACTGGAGAGGAAGAAAAACTGGGCAGAGGAGAATACCAAGGAATAGGGGACATTTAGAAAATAATAGAAAAAGGAAAAACAAAATGGAATTAAGAAAAGAATGAAGTCAGGACATAAAAGAGGAAGAAAAGGGAATGGAGAAAAGTAATATAAGACAACTTTTAGGCTAGTACATTTATTTGTAATATATTTGTAGTATACCTACATATAATTTTTGACAAATTAAAAACCAAGTAATAAAAAAGGATCTGCCCATGAGTAAAACTATCCCCAAGCCTCAGTCCAACCACTCCTTGATAGCCTAAGAGACAAGAAAAGAGTTATGAAATCATGCAGAAGATAGGTATGATTGAAAATAATTTGATAACAGTTACTTTACACAGGTGTAACTAAGGACAGTTTTTCACCAGCAGAATCTTTATTACTAATGGTGATGCATGAGCCAGAAAGAACCTAGCCTGAGCTTAAAATTCCAGGCTGAGTTTGCATTGCTGGCTTTTTAAACTACCTTCTTACTTTACATGTAATTGAGAAAATTTAATCTGGAGTCACTGAGGCATGATAAATGTGGTATCCATGATGTCATATTTACAAAACTATTTTTCAGAGTAAAAGTGCACTTTAAGAGATCCACTGTTAGAAAATAAAATGTGTCCTGCTATATTAATTGTTCATTTTCTTCCAACTACCCATGATGGAATAGCCTCTAATTTTTTTTAAAAAACTTATTCTTTAAAATAAATTTCACACCATAGCAATTAAAGTGGAAGAGCCTTTATATTGTAGTTTATATTGCACAAGAGATCAATTCTCTTCCAGAAAGAGATCGGAGATGTTCAGCTAGCTGAACAATCCAACTGTTTAAGCATTCTTGGGTGCTTTTAAAATAAAATTGGTTAAGAATGTTGATGGTGTCCGTAGCCTCTGTTTTCCAGAAGCTGGGAGTGGGTAACAGGGGATGGATCACAGGATGATTACCTGTTCTGTTCTTTCCCTCTGGGGCACCTGGCATAAGCCACTGTTGGAAGACAGGATACGGCTAGATGGAACTTTGGTCTGACCCAGTATGGCCGTTCTTATGATCCATTTTGCACTCAGAATACTAGCAGTTCTCCTAATGGAATGTCCCATAAGGAGAGTTCAAATAGGTGTATTATCAACATTTGTTTCTACTTAAAAACAAGTTTAATACAATGCAAACAATGTAATTATTAACTAATTTTTATTGTTAGGGCTATGTTTTATAGCATAAGTGGTTTATATTCAGGGCTGTATGTTTTCCATGGCCATAGTATTTGCTGTGGAATTCCCCTTCCCTCAGAATTATGCTTCAGAATCTAAGCTTTGATTTTTTTAAAATTAATATATATTTCTAGTTGTCATGGTTGCAAAGTAACTCTTGAAAATGTGAACTAAGTATACACCAATGCTGTGTTATTTTACTGAGTTTGCACAGTCTGGACCCTTAATGCAGAATTTAGATTCAGCTTATTGCACAGTATACGGCGTCTTGATTGTATCAATTTTTGCTTAGTTCCCAACAGCACTCTTAACAACTTAACTTTGTGAGTCTTATGTGTAAATTACCTTACAACATTCAAACCACAGAAGTACCCATTCCAAAAGTATGACTGTCACTACTTGAAAGAAATGAAGATACTTATTAGTCGTTTAAAAACACACATTCAGACTTGAATAGTGACATGGTTGAAGTAATGTATCAAAAGCTAGTACTATTCGGAGACATGTAAGCTATGTCCTATCTTGTACTGCACTGATAACAATATACTAATAAAAGCCAACTTACAAGTAACATAACAAAATCAAACTCTTTTATTAAGGAGGTCACAAAAATTATCTTCATTTTAATGTGGTTGTGAAAAAGATCTCTTAAGCTAAAGTAAGTTACATATAATTTAGTTCTGATATGATTTATTCTTGTTTTAATAATTATTGTCCTTAGTCTTCAAGTTTCAACACGACGAATTAAAGAAATGTCTCCAGCTACAAAATAAGTAATGATTCACGACTTCGTTTTACTTTTGCACATTTCAAATACATTTTTAAAATATTTATTTTTCTATCGTTATCTAATGTTGAAGAGCAATATCATATGATGGAGAGGATATTTGCCTAAGGACATACAGTTTTCATTTTTCACCTCTTTAGCACATGATTCAAATTCATCTTGCTTAATAAAGCAACATGAGTTTTGATAGATTAGTTCAATCAACAATAAGTGACAGTTTGACAGCCCAGCAAAGCAAGAGCCATGTCACATTTCTCAGGGACCTAACAAAATATTCAGGCCTTTAACTAGCCATATTTTTCATGATCTTACATAAAATGTTTCTACACATGAGACCCTATACAACTTTTGGACCGGACCAGGGTACAATATTGGAGTTTGAACACCTACCTATAGAAAATTGTATGTGCTACATTTGAGCCATATCCTGTATAAATGTATGGTGAATGTATTAAAGATTTCTTGTAATAATATATCCATAGTAGTTTAAGGATCTGAATTTGAAAAACAACTAATATTCTGTCCACGTGCTTACTAACAGGTCTCAAATTCTCTCTTACTTTATTTAGGAACGCAGATACTTATCTTACACAGTTTACAGCTTTTTCATATGTTTCGTAATACTTTTATAGTCAGATAAATATTCAAAAATAAATATACATACATACATAAATAGTAACACAGTACAATAAAATCTGAAAATCCAACATTTATATTATGTTAAAAATATAGTGTACCTTCTTCAATGGGTTCATACTTTGCAATGAGTTCAGAGGCAATTGCTTCATCAGCATCAATTACAAATTGTTCTTTTTTGAGAAACTCAATCAGGTTTGTTTCAGGTAGAATTTTGCGGTTCGGAGAATAACTGCAGAAAAGTTCATGTATTTCAGTTCTGTGTGCAAGGGTTCGATAAATTGCCCTGAATTCTTCGATAGTAATAGTTCCAGTCTTCCGCTGATTACTTGTTTTCTGAAAACAAAAACGATTGAGTACAAACATACATTAAAAACACGGCATTAAAATGTAAAAATGTATTATTAGAGCCATTATATCAGTTAAAACGTTGAGCCATGTTTCTTCAGTACATGATCATGATCCAATACTATTCTATTCTAACAGGTGATGCAGATAGTAAATCTTAGAATTTGGCCTTGCCTCTTAAAAATGTCTATTATGTTAAGTAATTACATTTAAATTGTATTGCACAACAAAGCTGCATATTGTCAACTGCAGAATATTTGTGTATATTTTATGTATCAGATTAGAATGCATGAATTCAAAACAAAATCTTGTACTGAAATATGTATTTTAATTTCTTAAAACTGTACCACAAAGAAAGGTTATCATGATAGTGAAAAAGTAAATATATTCTTACACATCAGCAGTTATTATTTTAAATAATTTTGTAAATACTGTAAGGCTCTATTTTAAAATTAGGAAGAGTACGCATTCCTCAAACAAGTGAATTAAGAATGACCAAATTATCATAAGATCAAAGTCCTATGGCAGGTCACATATAAGATTTTTTTTCAAGTTTAAACATATGACTTTGCTCAACTTTTAAGAGACTAAGATCAGTTAAGCTCTGACCAACTATTCATACATTTAGAATTTCTAAATTATACACTTGTTTTTTGTAAATGGAGCTTATTAAATGTTAGAATATGGATTCATTTCAATGTTTGATTATCAAAAGCCACGAGAAAATAAGAAGGGTGAAAAAAGAGGAAGAAATAAATTAGAATGAGGGTAACTGAGTATCTCTGGCATACACATTTTTCAAAGACTCACCAAAATAATTTATCTTTTAAAATTTTCTTAATAATATATGGAATTCAGTTTTCCCAGTGTAAATTTTTTTCTCTTTAATTTTTTTAATGTGCTAGCCCTTGTGACTGAACAAGCTCTGTTTATTTGCAAAACAAACACAGCACAGTAAATTTAAATAAAAACTTCATTGCACCACCAATGTGCTTCAACTCTTCTACAAGGATCACAACCGTAGTTGAGATAAATTTAGTATTATTCAGTTCTTAAGCCCTGAGACTACCATGGAGGATAGCAATTAGTGCCTAATATTATGTCATCCATGGTGGATAGTGCCCAGTAAAAACTGGCCTGACAAGGAAAATGACCAATTATCACTTGATAAAGATTTTTGTTCACTACCAATCTGGGATGGATTTGGAACAATGTCCTAGAGATGAAAGATTCAATATTACATTACTAGTTCCCTCCTGAGCAATCTAGTCATTAGTGAAATAGATTTCTAAAAGTGTAAACAGGAATAAAACTAAAAATTGTATTAAGTAACCAAAATCAATGCAACAGAAAAGTATTTTGGGGGCTTCTACCAATAATCTATTAATTCCTTTCCAAACTAGTATCTAATTACTGATTGCTTGAATGATGACTGTTCAAGAGAAATTTAGTATCAGATTTACTAAAATCAATAATGAAGAAAACTTGGTACGAGAAGCTAATCATAAATTTTTAGTACTGACTGAGAAATCGCAACCTCCCAGCTCCACGGAAGCATTTGGAAACTACAGTAATGGGGGCTATATAAGTACAGATTTATATTAGAGACACAAGGTGGATGAGGTAACATCTTTTACTGGATAAATTTCTGTTGGTGAAAGAGACACAAGCTATCAAACTTACAAAGAGCTCTTCTTCAGGTCTGTGTAAGCTCAAAAGCATGTCTCTTTCACCAACAAAAGTTGGTCCAATAAAAGATACTGCCTCACCCAACATATCTCCCTAATATCCTGGGACCGACATGGCTACAACAGCACTGCAATCTATAGATTTCTCTGTGTGTCTCTAGTTCCTTATCATATCTTTAGTTTTATTAATGCACCTCAGCTCTTTGCTATTCAGAAAATGTAGTAAGTTTAACAAAAGGCTTTCCTGTTGAAATGAAAGCTTCAGAAAATGTATTATTCTTTAACAAACCTTAATCTCCCCATTTCTTCTGATTTTACCTAAAGTAATACGACAGAAAAAGAAATTTAAATTTAAAAAAAGGGAAGAAAAAGAAAAGCAGTACGTTGGTAAAACACTTGCATACGTGTCTCTCATACAGAATGTTTAGTCATAGCCCTTCAACTCTCTCTTAAAGAACAATGAATTTGTAATAGTACTGTATCCAATGAGATCATTCCTATTCTACATAGGCCACTCCTTCAAGTAATTATTATTTTTTTAGTCTACAGTCATTCACCAAAAAATTCTCACCAAAAATAACATAATAGAAAGCCCATAAAAACAATAAACGCAAAATTTGCTAACTCTCAAGAGGGTCCAAAGGGTCAGCAGACTCAGGCTTTGTCAGACTGCTGCAGGAAGTAAATTCCAGAGTTGAGGGTCCTCCTTCAACAATGCTGTGTCATCAGCCTTGGTGTTTAAATTTGGAGAGCCTTATCTTGAAACACCTTAGTTAACCTGAACTGTCATGGTGGTGTTATGATTTGAAAAGTCAGTCTTCAGGTAGCCAGAATCCAAGCCACATATGGCCTCATACAACAAAGTCAACACCTTAAAATAAATTAAATGAATGCAACACCAGAAGTGTCTCATAAACACAAAGTTATCACAAATGTACACCAATATTGCCATGAATTTTCTGTTCCACAAAATATCCACTTTATAAAAAGAACAGTCACATTATTTCTAGAAAATTTTTCAGAGTAGGAAAGCATAGGAATAGGAAGAGATTTTTTTTTCAATACAATAGTTTACCAGTGTTGATCATCCTACAACAGAATCAAGTCAACCTTTTTGGAATTCGATATTATCTACCATTCTACAAAGAAATCTACCTGCCAGGCTTTCAGTGCTATTTTAAAACTAGAGACATGTAAATGCTATTTTAAAACTATGCACATTCCAATTGAAACCATTATTATTCTTGTAATAATAATGAACACAAATTTGATTGATAGTTGTTGAAGTTGACTCTGAGATCCTATTGGTTAACTATCTTTTGACAATTATTAGCGTGTTTGAAATCCAAACACTGCAGTAAACCCTTTGCCAACTGGTGGTTGATTAGTGGCCTGTGTTAAATTAATTTAGTAGTTAATCCAGTTCCTTGTAGTAAGATATAAACATTACAAAACCAATACTCTTCTTAGTTTCATTAGAATTGGTGGAGATTGAATTCTCCTCCTACCACCTAGGGATGATCTATCCCAAAACATGTTGGGGAGGCAGTAAGAAAGAGATTGCATTGATAGATCCTATGACATATCCATGCTACAGATAAACACCAGACTTTTGTCCACTCAGCCGTTAATTTGGCACATTTAACAAAAATGTCAAAAAAACAACAACAACCAAACAGCCCCTTAGGTGTCTGGTCATTCTGAATATACTTATATCAATACATGGCTATTTTCTCACCTTAAAGACATATTTTACATGAACATAATCAAAAGGGATGTTTAGCTTAACAAGTAATTTCAACGTCTTGTCTAAATTAATCTTTCCGCTTCTGAACTCATCCTGAATGATGGACAAAAACCATGTACGGAAAAACAGGTTAAGGAAATGTATAATGCATTTAATTCGCTTTTTTATGGGAAAATGTATTTGATTCTTAAGCCAAACATATTAATGATTTTTCTACCATTATACTTTCTCTATCTCTGGTTCCAAATAATTAACTGAAAAATATTTCTGTTATTTATTTTACTACAATGCTGGGCTAATGGGGTGCTGGAGGAGGAAGAGCCGCCTACAGGGAAGAAAGGCGAAAAGGAATAAGATGAAATGGCGAAAAGGAACAAGAAAGACGATAAATAAGAACATAAGAACATAAGAAAGGCCGTACTGGGTCAGACCAAAGGTCCATCCAGCCCAGTATCCTGTCCACCGACAGTGGCCAATGCCAGGTGACCCAGAGTGAGTGGACCTAACAGGTAATGATCAAGTGATCTCTCTCCTGCCATCCATCACCCCCCTCTGACAAACAGAGGCTAAGGACACCATTTCTTACCCCTTCTGGCTAATAGCCCTTAATGGACTTAACCTCCATGAATTTATCCAGTTCTCTTTTAAACCCTGTTATAGTCCTAGCCTTCACAGCCTCCTCAGGCAAGGAGCTCCACAGGTTGACTGTGCGCTGTGTGAAGAAGAACTTCCTTTTATTAGTTTTAAACCTGCTGCCCACTAATTTCATTGGGTGGCCCCTAGTTCTTCTATTATGGGAACAAGTAAATAACTTTTCCTTATTCACTTCCTCCACACCACTCATAATTGTATATACCTCTATCATATCCCCTCCTAGTCTCCTCTTTTCCAAGCTAAAAAGTCCTAGCCTCTTTAAATGGGAACAGATGAGTTAAGACATCCAATGGTAGTAAACGTGAAAAGAAATAAGGGTTTAGTGGGGGTAAAGAGTAAGGGGGGGTGGAGGATTCATGGGTTAAAGAAAATAGGGTAGTGGAGGAAAGCAATAAAAAGGGTAGAAGAGGTGCAGGAGTGTGACCGGGCTAATGTGGACAGGGAGCTCACAGGGTTGAGTGGCAATGAAGACGATTTGGGTTATTGATGAAGGTGGCTAGAAGAGCTGAATGGGTTTTCAAAGCAGTGTCAGAGGAGGGAGGGGTGTCGGTGGGCACTGGCCTTGCACGGTGCGTATGGGGAGGTCACTGGCATCTGGGGGAGGGGGGGGGGGGGTCTCTAGTGTGGGGGCGGGGGGACCTGGCCGGGGAGAGCGTCCCTCCACGCGGGGGAGGGGGGAGTCTTCTCTATTAGGGATGTGCCCAGTGCACTTGGGAGGGGAGGGGGCGTCTGCCCCGCCCTGCCCGCGCGGCGGCGGCGGCGGCGGCGGCTCGATGATCAGGATATTTGGCCTCCATGGTGGACTCCGCATCGCCCTGCGCCTCTCCGGGGTCTGGTCACTCCGATGGTGTCAGCAGCGGCTCGCAGCGCGGCATCACCCCGGCCCGGCTCCTCTCAGGCCCCCGCCTCCCCCACCGCGCGGGGATCCCGCCCCTTCCCGACCAACCGCCCTCGCCGCTGCCCCGGGGGGAAGAGAGAACCCGTCGGCGCCTGAGCGGCGGCCGGCACGCGGGGCCTGTGACGCCACAAACGGCCCGGCAGGCGTGGGACACACCCCCTCCTCCTCCTCGCCCTCCCGCGGCCACGCGCCGGCCCCGCTTCTTCCGGCCCCTCCCATCGCGTGGCCGGCGGGAGAGACCCGCTCCCGGCCGGGCCCCCGGCTGAAGATGATTCACCTGTCCCCTTGCTCACACGGTACCCTGGCAACTGGACGCAACTGGGCCAATTCAGCTGCCGTAGTGGGATCCCAGCCCAGGGTCTAGACCCCGCCAGAGAGGAGGGTTCCCTCACGTGTTGCCCCGTGGCCCGGTCTTCTGAAGGTTCCCTGCAGGGCCCTTCCTCCCTCTTTGGCCCATGGCTAGATCGTGCAGTGCCCGGCTCCTCACCCCACCAGAAGCCCCAGTCCCGCCCTGGGGATTTATCCCCGCGTCCCCGAGCCCGCTTCCACCTATCCCCACGAACCAGCTGGCTATTCCCAGGGTCATTTGCAGCCCTTACCGCCCCCAGCCTTCAAGTTCCTGACAGAGTCACTGTTGCGTTCTGCCCTTCATGTGCTCTAAATCAGGGGTTTCCAAAGGGTGGAACATGACCCCCGGGGCCAGGGGTGGTAGGTGATCCCGGGCTAGTATGTGCCCTTGATGTTCCATCCGCTCGTGTCACAGCGATTCTCTAAGAAGGTGGTAGGTGAACTAATAAAGCTTTGGGAGCCGCTGCTCTAGATCTATCCCAAGTTCTTTCCACCTGTTCTGGCTTCAGCTGCTTTAGCTTTTTTAGGGCCATTTCAGAAAACGGTTACATCATCAAAAGTTCTTGAGCTTTCCATGGTGGTGATTTTTATTGTTACGATGTCAATTATTTTCCAGTCTTTTTATTTCATGGTTGCTTTATCAAAAGCGTTGCATCTTCTCTGAGTATGTTTCTGGTTATTTAAAACATTCATGTTGAAGCTCTCCAAAGTTGAGTGTTCATTCTGGTATCCTAAATTGTGGATCCCTAGCCGCCAACCATCTTCCATGTGACAACATAAACATGTCCATAGTTTAAGAGAATTAGTTTTTCATGTGCTACCAGAAAATATTTTCCACTGTGACAATTTTTCCAAAAGCTCTAGCTCTATTGAATCATTTTCTTGTGATCTCACTAATATTTCTAGATCTTTCCAGATACAACTTTAGAGCACACAAAAAAGTTCTGGATGTTACCAAGAAACTTTTTTGCTGTGACATCCTCAGGTGTTCTAAAATATTTGTAATAACAATTTCCGTTAGCATATTGTTCATGCTTTCATTTCAGGTTCACCATCACAGAAATAAACCACAATGTCCAACAAATGTGATTTGTCTAAGGAAGAGAAAGTGTGGGTCATATGCCGTCTTCTGTATCAGGCACCTCCAGGCGAATTCTACAGTGTTTTTGAAGATCTCCGTATTCTGGTCCAGGATGATGACCTGATGAGGCAAGAGGCTGCCCAGGTCTGTGCCCATCACAATAAGAACAATTTCACCTTAGTCAGAATAGAAGGAACCAATGTGCTGGTGACTCGCTACAATGACCTAGGAGGAAATCGCTTTTTTGACCCTAAAAATAAATTTTCTTTCAAATTTGATCACTTGAGTGGAATATCAACCAAATTTCAGCTCCATAGGGTAGCATGGGATGAGACAGAGTTATGGAGAACAGCCCTAAATAGTGCTTTAAAGGCATACGTGAATAGTCACTTTACTTCAGGGGACTGCAGTGTGTTTAGAAAAACATTGAAAAACAGGCAGGTATTTGTGGTCTGTATTGCGGGTCATCAGTACAAACCGTTGGGTTTCTGGAATGCCCTTTGGAAAGGTGAATGGACTTTTTCCCAGATTCCAGTTATTACTCATGTTACAGGGACCATTCATATGCAAGTACACTACTTTAAAGATGCTAACCTCCACATGACAGTCTGCAAGACTGTTGAAGAGATCTTGCATGTAATTGACCCAGCCCAGTTGGCCATAGATTTTGTAAAACTCATCGAAACTGAAGACAACAAATTTCACATTGCCCTGCTGGAAAACTTCCAAGCTTTGACAGATGAAATCTGGAGAAAAATTCTACGAAGACAGCTCCCAGTCACTCGCACTATCATTAACTGGAGTAAACTGCTGACCAATCAGAGCATGAAAGCCAATATCTCCAGTCGTGAGATGCCACTGAGTTTACTGAAGTGCACTATTTGAGTAAAATATAGCCCAATTAAAACTAACGATCACTGTGGAAAGTGGATTTATTTATTCATTTGACTTATTTCTGGATGGCTATGGGGAATATAGAGCCTTTTACCACAAGGTTGCCATTTTGAATCTAATCCAGTTCAGTAATGACTAAAAGTTATTACTGTTTGATGTTTTTCTTGATGCAGGGATTTTCTAGCCTTTTTCTGATTCAGCTGGCACTGGTCACTGTCAGAGATAGGATAGTATCAGAGGGGTGGCTGTGTTAGTCTGTATCCACAAAAACAACGAGGAGTCCGGTAGCTTAAAGACTAACAGATTTATTTGGGCATAAGCTTTCGTGGGTAAAAAACCCCACTTCTTCAGATGCATGGAGTGAAAATTACAGATGCAGACATAAATATACTGATACATGAAGAGAGGAGAGTTACCTTACAAGAGGAGAACCAGTAGGGAGTTACCTTACAAGTGGAGAACACTGGTTCTCCACTTGTAAGGTAACTCCCTTCTCTTCATGTGTCAGTATATTTATGCCTGCATCTGTAATTTTCACTCCATGCATCTGAAGAAGTGGGGGGTTTTACCCACGAAACGTTATGCCTAAATAAATCTGTTAGTCTTTAAGGTGCCAGAGATAGGATACTGCCTAGATGGACCACTTGTCTGATCCAATATGGAAAGACATATTTCTATGTATTTTTCACCTGTTTTAAATTGACTTACATTTTTAAATAAAAATAATTTAATCTCACATTTTATGATAACTTTCATTTTGGGGCAATGCTTGTTTAATAAGGATATTAAGGGACAAATATGAGATTTTCAGAATAGCATTGAAACCTAAGAAGTTCAACCTTCAACTTTTGTTCATATATATCAATATTTATCTAGAGAAAAGATATTCATAATGCAGTCACATAAACTAAGGGAGACATGGAAACAGGAGGCATAAATCTATTACAGCCAGGGTTGGAACTATGCCAGGTCCCACCAGGGATGTGTCCTAGTAGCTCAAGAAGAAACTTTACTACCTGTCATTATGGGATAGCAGAATACATGAAACTGGCACCTCCTCTCTAAGTTTTGACAATTGAATTATAACTAGGGCTGTCAAGTGATTAAAAATATTAATAGCAATTAATCGTGCTATTAAAAAAATGTATTGCAATTAATTGCGCTGTTAATAATAGAATGCCATTTATTTAAATATTTTTGAATGTTTTCTTCATTTTCAAATATTGATTTCAATTACAACACAGAATACAAAGTACAGTGCTCAATTTATATTTATTTTTATTACAAATATTTGCACTGTAAAAAACAAAAGAAATAGTATTTTTCAATTCACCTAATACAAGTACTGTAGTGCAATCTCTTTATCATGAAAGTTGAACTTATAAATGTAGAATTATGTACAAAAAAATAACTGCATTCAAAAATAAAACAATGTGAAACTTTAGAGCCTACAAGTCCACTCAGTCCTACTTCAGACAATTGCTCAGACAAACAAGTTTGGTTGCAATTTGCAGGAGATAATGTTGCCCGCTTCTTGTTTATAATGTCACCTGAAAGTGAGAACAGGCGTTCACATGGCACGGTTGTAGCCGGCATCGCAAGATATTTACGTGCCAAATGCGCTAAAGATTCATATGTCCCTTCGTGCTTCAACCATCCTGATGATGGCTTCTGATTGATAACGATCCAAAGGAGAGCAGACTGACACATGTTCATTTTCATCATCTGAGTCAGATGCCACCAGCAGAAGGTTGATTTTCTTTTTTGATGGTTCGGGCTGTGTAGTTTCCGCATCGGAGTGTTGCTCTTTTAAGACTTCTGAAAGCATGCTCCACACCTTGTCCCTCTCAGATTTTGGATGGCACTTCAGATTCTTAAACCTTAGGTCGAGTGCTGTAGCTGTTTTGGGAAATCTCACATCGGTACCTTTTTTGCATTTTGTCAAATCTGCTGTGAAAGTGTTCTTAAAACGAACATGTGCTGGGTCATCATCCAAGACTGCTATAACATGAAATATATAGCAGAATGCGGGTAAAACAGAACAGGAGACATACAATTCTCCCCAAAGTGTTCAGTCACAAATTTAATTAACACATTATTTTTATAACAAGCATTATCAGCATGGAAGCATGTCCTCTTGAATGGTGGCTGAAGCATGAAGGGGCATACGAATGTTTAGCATATCTGGCACATAAATACCTTGCAACGCCAGCTACAAAAGTGCCACGCGAACACATTCTCACTGTCAGGTGACATTGTAAATAAGAAGCAGGCAGCAGTATCTCCCGTAAATGTAAACAAACTTGTTTGTCTTAGCGATTGGCTGAACAAAAAGTAGGACTAAGTGGACTTGTAGGCTCTAAAGTTTTACATTGTTTTGTTTTTGAGTGCAGTTATGTAACAAAAAAATTCTACATTTGCAAGTTACACTTTCACGATAAAGAGCTTGCACTATAGTACTTGTATGAGGTGAATTGAAAAATACCATATCTTTTGTTTATCATTTTACAATGCAAATATGTGTAATCAAAAATAATAATATAAAATTAACACTGTACATTTTGTATTCTGTGTTGTAATAGAAATCAATATATTTGAAAATGTAGAAAAACATCCAAAATATTTAATAAATGTCAATTGGTATTCTATTATTTAACAGTGTGATTAATCACGATTAATTTTTTTGAGTTAACCGCGTGAGTTAACTGTGATTAATTGACAGTCTTAATTATAGCTGATTACTAAAAATAATGAGTGACTTATCCACATCTGATTTCATACTAGCTGTGGGCAGCTTACCATCATCAGAGGGTATGGTCCCACCAACACCAAGGGTAATAATGCTGGTGCAGATAATTTACCAGCAACTGCAGTCAGTCTTTAATGAAACTCTGAGAAGAGATATCATTGTCATTGTGGACAACTTTAAAGTGCAGGCAGGAAAGTATAATGACATCTGGGGAAGTTGGTATCAGGCAGATGGACAGGAATGGGCAGCGACTGCTGGAATTTGCAGCTGCCAATGACGTGATCACTGACCTTCTCTTTCATCACTCAAAGATTCATAAGCAGACCTGATGGTGTCACCAGCACTATTATTGAGCATATCCTTATTAATAGTCATTGGCAGTCATGGATGTGCGAGTTCACAGAGATGCTCAACTTCAGACTGACCATTGGCATCTGACGACAAAAGTGTACTTCTGACTTCAAAGAAGAGACAACCAGTTAATGGGCTGAAATTTGTCCAGTTCAACGAAAAGATCTTAATACAACAAACTATCAGATGGCTTTCTGTTCTGAACTGTAAGGCCATCGAAGCACTAAAGAATGAAATGTCACTCTTTCTGTCATCTGATAAGGAATGGTATTGTTTCAAGTCATCAGTGCTGACCACGGCCAGCTCAGTGCTGGAGCCTCAGCCCTTCAGACATTATCCAGAGATCAGTGAAGAGACACTGGTGTTACAAGGTTTTTAACCCCCTCCCGCTTCTATCGTCGGGGCTTGATAGGAAAACTGAAACACAGGTAAGGTGTATACACAAACGATTTATTAAAAACAAGGACCCCCAAAACACTAAGCGTATAAACAAACCACTCGGTCATCAAACCAACAAAGGCCTTAAGCATGGAACCCAAAAGGTATACAACGGGGTAAAGATATAACAAAGATTAACTACATCACCATGGGATACCACGGAGGCAGGAATCGAGGACACAGGATACACTAGGATGGGTCTTCAGATGAAACACAAGTAAGGTGATCATCAGGTTTTCCGATGCTTTACGGTCGTCCTGTGTGGGTATATGCGAACGCTGTTCTGACTGGATGTAATGTCAGTTGCGTGGGAGGAATGCAGATAGACACTGGACTGTCACAGCAATGACTTGGCTACCTCTAAGGCAGACAGCACCAGAGGGGCATGCTGCTCAGCCTTAAATAAGTTCCTGTTGCGAGGCAGACTAGAAGGTCAGGTGACCCCTATCTTTCCCGCCTTTGCAAGAAAAGGCGCCAAATAGGCATCAAGAAGGACACCAAGTATGAAGGAACAACAACAACTCCATGAATCCAAGATGGCTAACTGAGGGAAAAATTGTAAAACCGAAAAATTCCCTACACTGGAGCTAAGAAAAAAGCAAGGCTACAATTTGAGTATTCAATGACATGTTTGTTGAGAGCAAAGGAAAAGCTGAATGGGTTTGACTTCAGCATGTCATCAAGTCATTGTGTGACAAAGATAAGTAATCCTGATGTTTGTCTCAGGAAGTGAGTTTAGAAAGACTGCTGCTTAGCACAATTGCTGCACTCTCTATTCAGTTTTGTGGTGTTTATAGGGGAAGGTGGCATCAGGTTGTCCAGTAAAGAATTAGGATGGCAGTGTAGCAAGACGGAGTGGCCTCCCTCTGCTGCTGACAGGGAGGAACCACTCCCCACCCCCTGGTGAATGAAGCCAAGCCAGGCCTGGCCCTTCTGTCAGAAGCAGAGGGATGGAGCAGGAAGTATGAGGCGGGGCCTCCAGCTCAGTTGAGAGGGAGCCAGGGAAGGAATCAAATGCTGGTGTCTTGCTGCTGGCCCCTGAACCAGGGACAGAGCTGCGTCAATCCCTGCCTCCTCAGGAATACTTGGAGGAGCTGCTGCCAGGTGAATACCCCGAGGAACTGCTGGCTGCCGAGTACCCAGAGGAGCCTGAGGGTCCATGAGCAACAAAGCCCTATGAACAGGCAGGGGTAGGAAGTAGCCCAGGGAAACCAGACACTAGTCCGGTTGTGTTGCTGAAATCATGATCAACATGTTTCAGCAGGATCCCCACTGATCCAGTGACAGGATTCCCAGCCACTGTTAGGGTCCTGTGCTGGGACACATTGGAGTAGGGTGGGCCTGGGTCCCCCTGCTGCCAACCCCCATCAGCCTAACCACCTTAGGCCGAATGGTCTGTGCTTGCCTGCCTTTGCACTGCCCTGGCCACGGAGCCAGGCCATAGACTGTTTGCTGTCTACCCAGCCAGGGATCCGGGCCACAGCCTGCCTTGGGTGTCTGTTGCAGCCAGGGAACCTAAGCCTGATTGTTATTGGTTCTGTCTACTGTTGATCAGCTCTCAGCCGCTTGGTGGCATAGCGAGGCGGAGTGGCCTCCCTCTGACGCTAACTGGAAGGAACCACTCCAAGCCACTACAGGCAGCATCAGCCAGAGTCTGCAAGATCAGTTGGGAAGATCATTTCAAGATAATCCTCAATTGTCCATCACCTGCAGTTCCCCTTCCATTTGAAGAGGGGCAGGAAGTTCTGGTAGAGCCACCTTCCTCAAGCAAGAAGAGATCCAGATCACAGTCCATAAACAGAAGTCTGAGGAGGCTCCAGGAGTTTGTAACATTACTCTTGAGTTCCTGAAGACAGCTCAGAGTATTGTTGTACTGTGACTGTCAAGCTGTCCCAGACCATCTGGAGTACTAGTATCAGCTCTGATGACTGGAAGAAGGGGTTCAAAAAGACTGTTCAAAAGACTGAATGTAGCAACTGTAGAGGTATTATGCTATTGTCGGTCCCTGGGAAAGTCTTCACTTCCATGGTAGTGTTCCAAATCAATGATGCATTTTGTGGCAAAAGCCAGGATTCTCGGTGTGTCTTTAGACCTAGTCATTCCACTATCAATTAGCTCTTTACCTTGAGAGAGATTTTTGAGAAGTTGGCTGAATTTCATAAGTCATGTGAACACTTTTCATAGATTTCCATCCAGCCTTTGAGTCAGTGCATCAAGCAAGTTTATGGGATCTGATGCTGCATCTTCGCATCTCAGAAAGATAGCGTCATTGATAAAAGAGCCCTATGGAATGGAAAGTGGTGTTGGATTCAATGGCATATACACAACCTAGTTTCCTATCTCCATGGGAGTTTGGCACAGGCTGTCACCAGCATTGTTCAATATCGGCATTGACTGCTTGATAGATAAGCTTGGGGAAGGATCTGTTGGTGTCATTGAACTGAACATCATTCTGCTTCAATATTTTGAATTCGCAGATGTCTTATTGCCTCAGTTTGGTGAATTGCTATAGCTGATGGCTGATCTGGTTAGGCAATAAGCAGCATACATAGTACTGTTTATTAATCTAGGTAAAACTAGGTCCCTGGCCATTATTGTCAAACAAACTCCAACTCCAGATTACAACCAGTTCCAGTATTAACCTGTATGGATGGGACATTGAGGAGCCGCCAGATATTTGGGCAGCATCATAGACATTGCTGGAGGATTGCTGCTGTCATGTTTCAGGTTCTTCAGCCTGACGTCGTGGGGACGTCGTGACATGAAGCTGGCTACCAAACTGTGGATGTACAGAATCACCATTATACCAACTCTGTCACATGGAAGTGAAAAGTGGGCATTGAGGAAAGCTGAAGAACACTGAATTGACAACTTCATATCAAATAGCAGGACAAGGTCAGAAATAAGATATTCTAACTGAATCCAGCAACTTCCTCCATCAGCACTGGTTTGGTTTCAGCAACTTTCTTAGTATGAACATATTACAAGAATGGAAGGCAATGAATTTTGAAGCATGCATACCAAAAAATGCTGCTACATGGCTGGTGGTCACAGGGGTACCTTGAGCTTTGGTGGTATGACCAGATTGCCAGAGGTAGACATAAACTGAATATACAATCAGAACATCTTAGGCACTTTGATCGCACTTGATTGGCAAAGAGGCCATGTCTCTTTGGGATTTGCACTGATGATGAATAAAATAAAATACAGTAAAATGACAGAGGAACATGTTATACCAATAAAATAAAAACCAGCAGGATCTTTTTAAAGGGGATAAGACAAAATGTCACATTTATTGTGAATACAAAAAGAATCATAGTAAGCAGTCAGTTATAGCTATAACATTTCATTCAGTTTCACATTCATTCACACACACACACACAGGTTCTGCATAGATGTCATAGTTACCAGCCTAGAAGTTGCTCATGCCAAGTTACTGGCCAGGTAACCTGGGCATGAGGGTGGAGCCGAGTCCTTGTCAGATTCAGCAGATGCTCCTGGAGGGTGGTTGCAGAACCTATGTCAGTCTATGGGAATTGCTTCATCATGCTGTTGCTGAATCAATCAGCAGATGGCACATTCCTGGTGGCTCCACGCTGTCCAAAGTTTGTTATCTTGTTTTTCCCATCCTTTGAGATGGTCAGGTGGGATCCCAGTTTACCCTCCGGGGGTTGTCTGGTCGTTCCCACTTGATGCCGCCTTCAGCCGATGGTCACTGAATTCCTAGGCTGGCATCTCCCTGCTCATTCATTCATGTACACCAAGCATTCATCAGCAGACATACTGTCTTCAACACTTTCGGGGTGTGTACTAATTTATTTGAGACTCCCTGCCCTTTAATCAAAGAGGGTGGGGGTCTTTCTATGCTGTTTCTAGGTACAAAGCATGCATAAAGAACAAAGTCAAATAACTTGTTTGCAAGTTTCTCATAGCAATACAGTATCTTTCTGAGAACAGATACAATCAATGGTTTACACAGACAGTAGCTTGTAAGTTTAACAAGGGATCCAAGAGATCTTTTACTTGGTAATGCTATGAGGTTTAAATTGTGGGGGACAAATTATGGGGAGTTACTTTCACTTGGGGAATCACTTTCAGTACCTTCTTTAATATCCCTACAAACAGAGTTTAATCACAGCTAAATGATGTGCAAGTAGACTAGAGAATTTGTTATGTACTATTGTCATTACTGCAATAGCGTCCAGCGATGTCAGTGAAGACCAGGACCCCATTATGTGATAGGCATTGTAAAAACATAAAATAAAAGCGAGTCCCTGCCTCAGGGACCTTACAGTCATCATAGGGGCAAGATGCGACAAGTGGGTAATGGTCACAGTTGACAAGGCAGAGGAGGAATAGAATACAAAGATAATTAAATGGAACCCAAGGTTGCATAGATTTATAGTGGCCCCATATTCTAGCAATAAGAATATTTACCTTTTTTGTCTTGTTTATTTTTAAATATAGCTATTCTTCTATTCCAACACCTTTAATTACTCTAAATTAGATTCCTACTCAATAGCTATTCCTTGTATTTAAACATACCTCTTCAATTAGAGTTTTAATGGAAATAGAAAGCTAAACTTGTAGTACTGCATTAAATCTAGTTAAAATGTTGATGTAAGTATAAAAATATAATACACAACTGGAAGACTTGTTATTTTAAATTACATATATATTCATATTTATTTTAAGCACCAATACAATGGATTTTGGCTTCACTGATCACAGCTTGTAGTGATCATGTAGCAATGTGGATTAACTCTTACTTTCCAAAGCCATTTTCTGTTGGAACTGATGTGTTTGCCCCTCTCTTATACTAATCAATGGGATTTTCAATAGCAAGGCTCATATTTGACATGATTACTTTGATTTTATATGATGTTTTAAAACATAGAAAGGACTTTGCATCCTTCTGAGTGCCACTCAGCCATAGGAAAGATTGTTACAGTTTCTGGAAGCACACGTTAGAGCCAATTATAATTTGACTAACCTGTCATAGTACTAAGTTGCCTCCTAGAACTTACCATGTCATTACAAAAATAAAGATTTTGCTTCCACACACATGCCTGTTTGGGGAAATTTCTTATTTTATGTATCTGAATACAGTGATCATCCAGATATAACAGTAATAAGTGGGTGCTTATCAAATAGATATAAACAACATGATAATTCTGCAGCAAAATTGTTGTTGTTATACAATGTTAAATGTATATTTGTTAATTTCTTTAGATTCATAAGGCCATAAGGGATGCATTTTTTTGTACTTTAGGAACAATTAGTTAAAAGTATGGTTAACATGATGCAAAGGATTGTAAAAGACATAAATGCAAAGATTCTTGGTACAGAAGAAGAACAAAGCATACGAATACCCCAAAGCAGCAAACAACTTTCATAAACTTGAAAATAATTTGGAAAAGTTGCATGATTGGCACTGATACAGAAAAAAAAGGATTTTTTAACACAGGTATCATGTCTGTCCTCCTTTATGGAGCCGAGTCATCACTTTTATTTTAGGATTTCCATAACAAGATCAATGAATTCCAAAGTAAATGTCTGTGAAAGATCTTCAGAGTCTATTGGAAAGAGTTTCTTCCAACATCAGAAATTCTAAGTAAAGCAAACCAACCTAAAGTATCAAACATGGTAAGAAGATGACAGTGGACATATTTTGGACATGCTTTAAGAATACCAATATGACTTCCATGTCAAGTGATAATATGGACAACACTTGGAAAGAGAAAATTAGGATGACTTGGAGAAACACTACTCAGAACAACAGAGAAAGAAGCCAAATCCACCAACATGACACTCAGAAGTCTGAACAGACCAGCACAAGACTGAAATAAATAGTGGAAATTGGTGCACACACCAGGCAGCTGAGAGTGCAGGAGGATAAAGAAGAAGAAAGGATTGTATAATGTTACAAAAATATCGCAATATAGCTGTAAATGAATTAAATATTTAAACAGATACAGTACAGACCCGTTTACGTGCGGATGTCAGGTGTCAAGCCGTCACGACCACATGTTAACAGACCGCGGGTTATGAGCGTCCCAAATACTGCAGGCCTATCTGTTAACGGTGCACTGCACCCAGAAGTATACATGCATTCTGAAATTGGTGACAAAATATGTTGCATAAATTTACATGGCATCAGACATTGATATCAAAAATACAGAAATCTGATCTTGCATTGTGAAAACAGTGCACTTATTGAAACACAAATATTGAATATGAATTAGCATAAAAGGAATCACAGAAAATGACTATGCAGCTACATTACATTATAGATGTTCAGTTTTCATATTTCCCCCATCATGAAAGTCACTCTGAGACAAAAATGTATGAAATTTTGCAATAGCTATTCTTCTGTAAGATGAACCTCTCTCCTAATTAGAGTACAATTTCTCTTTTGGCAAAAACACAGCAAGAACACAATAAAAATACCTAATAATATAGGGCCATACAATGCACTCCAGATCACATCTAGATCTCATCCTTCCTCTGCAATCTCCCTTCCTTCTATTGCTCTGCAGCAGGCCTTTCGTGAGGTCAGGATCTGCCTGGAAGGAGAGTACAGGTTTTGGTTAGTTGGGGAATGGAGACCTTGTTTTGGGTGGAGTTGGTGACAAAAGAAAATGCATGTTCTTCCTTCCTTCTCCAGCCTGGAAAAGGTACACTTACATAACTTCTTTCACCACTGAAATGCAGTCATCTCTGATGTGCCATGCTTGTAAGTATTCTGTATCCGCATCACTAACCTGTTTTTAAGAGGGGAAAGGGAGAATAAGGCAACGGAAATTACAGAAGAGATTTAGGTAGCAAACTATAAATTGGTGTAAAGTCAGCACACACATTTTTACATAAGAAAAGTGCCAGGAGATCTTTTAATGACCACAGATGTTAAGGTTAGGTTCTCATTTTCATATTTCATTCAAATTATGTCCCTTTCAGCAGCACTGTGCTCCATAACATGATGTTGGAATATCGGTTCCGTGATGGCTCTGAGAGAAAGTGACATTTACTGAACCTCGATCACCACCTCCAGCAGCATGCAGAGTTTTCTTGAAGATCTCACATGCAATAGCTTAAACTTTATAACAATGCCTTTTGAAGAGCTCAAGACTCAGAAAATGTTCTTTCCAATGTTGGATTTATGTTATGGATGTACCTAACTAGTTCAACAATGAGTTTCAGTATTTCTCATGCTGGGAGGGTAGCAGACACTAAACTGGGCCACGTTGGATCTGGAAGCTAAGTTCCATTAGTCATCTCTTCAGCTATCATCTGAACAGAAGCACCTTTTAAAAATTGTCCAATGTTTGCAAATATGGGAAATGAGGGTATTCATGGTAGCTGTCACATATCAAAGTAATTTCTCTCCTCAGATTCCTATCTACTTGTTTTCTTATGAATATTATAGGGGACAAAACTACAAGTATAAGTTGAGGTTTTTTCTCATGCCTATTTTATTTTTTTGAAAGCAGCATTTTCCCACTATGTTGATTACATCATGGGAAACAAAACCAAAAATGACAGATGACTTGTGTGTACAAGACATTTTACTGAAACTTGAATCATTGTTTATTCTTAAGAGGTCATGGCTAGCCTGAGGAGGCTTGGTCTTAATTCATGCATCCAACAACAGCAGTTCAAGAGGGGTAAAATAGCACGCAGTGCCCCTTAGTTTATCATCAAGCATATCTTTGAGCTACTGAAGAACTGTTCTGTGCCTTTAAGAATATAGTCAAATTCAAGCATCTTCCTATATGATACTTCCATGAACTGCTTTTTCCTTTCCATTCTCTTTGATTGTTACTCTGAGTATTCACCTCAAAGGAAAACAACACTCATCAAACATAGGGTAGTGTTCTGAATATTTACATGGTGAGGAGCAATTCTCACCACTTTTAAAATGTGAAATGCATTTAAACTTAAAGGCCTAGTTTTTCTCCCCTAATGCTTGCAACCTCATTGAAGTCAGAAGGGTTGCACAAATATAACTGCCTGACAGATTTGGCCCAGATCTTTTATGGCCATTAGTAACTATGCATCTACAGTTATTTGGCACCATCCTGGTGAAAAATACCATTTTTTATGACACCAACAGCATTGGAGCTCAGTTTGAGACTAGTTATATAGTTTCCAACCTGAATTAATATTGGAAGAATATCAACATTTAATTGAAACATATTTCACAGCTTTGGCTTTCAGATTGCTGTGCTGAACAAAATAAGTGCAGCTTTCTTTTTAGCTTCATAATGGGTAGATGAGCCTTTTAAAGGAAACAAAGAGTGAAGTTATCTGATGGCACCATATACTGTAGTAATGGGGGTGCTGTAAGTACCTAAGGTAGATAGGGAGCAACCAGAAGGGAGCAGGGCCTCTTCATAACATCTCATCGCTAGCCCCACCTGAAACTCAATGCATGATCAATACAAGTTGACCTAACAGGAGGAATTAAAAATGGGAAAATATCTGTTAGCTTGTAATTTAAGGCTGTTAGGCTGATGAAATTTGTGCTTGGGTGCCCATACCTCATGCCAACAAGGGACAGAAGGGGTTATTGGATGTCACAATGGGGCCCAATCCTGCTCACTGGATGAAGTCTGTTGTGATTGATTCCAACCCTGAATCCCATGTGCTTCTAAGTCTCAAGAGCCTGGATAGTGACTGTTCACTGTTCCTAGCTCTGGGTCTCTCAGACACATTCCCTTGTGCAGATCCCATGTTGACATACTTCTTGGGCAATGGGACTCTGCAATCCAGCTGCCTAGACTCCAGAACCAGTGCCACAGCCCTACCAAGCCCCCTGTTGCTTAGACACATTTCCCCGGAATACACCTGGTTGTGGGAGCTCTGATATTCTAGTTACACTCTTCAGGGACAATGTAGCAGTAATGTAAGGAATACAGACTGGTCAAATAAATCTTTTAACCACAGATACTTTGCTCTTAAAAAAACCATGAGAGAATTACAGATCTATGGAAAAGAACAAAGTCTTGAACATAATACCCTTCAATCTGATTTCACCACACCTGTGGTTTGGTCCAAGTCCTTTGGACAGGCAGCTCTTTCTGTGTGCTTGGTCTGGACTTCTGACATTGGTTGGCCTGTCTTATTTAGAGTGGGCACCCCTTTTAAATCATATTCTAATCCCCTGTTCGCTCTGTGGTATAATCTAGGGGGAAGTCCAGTCTCCAGTCCCTTCTCCCCCTGCCCAGTACTACAGTATAAAAAATCAAACCAGTCAAAAACCCATTATTCCAGCAGGGAAGAGTCATTAAATATTGATGGCCTTTGAGTGCTCTGTCACAATTTCTCAAATATAGTCTATCCACCAGGTGACAAGTATCTGCTAGAAAATGGAAGCACTAATCAATACTGAAGGTTACATTCAAAATGGAGGTTGTAATACAACAGAGTATTCACCAAACAAAATGGAGCGTATGTTTAGATCCCAACATACCCCTGGTCTGCCACACTGACCATCCCTGAACCTGAGGAAGAATACTTACCTAGCCCCAAAGGGTGTGCATAAGTTCTTTGTCTTTGAGAGAGGGGCTGCCTTCTGGGACTCATTAGACAGGAGGACTTTCATAGGTCATGTTTGGGTTGTGGGTAGAGTCCTTGGTTTTAAGTAGGAACAAATGCTACTTGGACTGAGGGGGCCTCTGCTTACAGACCTGAGGTGCATGCAGGGTTAGATGCTCTGAATTCACTTTGGACTCTAGATACAGTTAGTACTTTATCCCCTGGTGAGCTAACCACTTCTAGGAATTAGGAATAAAAACCCTGTTTTATGCCTATAGCTGCTGTGTCTTGCTGCATGAATCCTGAAGTTGGCTGGACTCCAGTGACCTTGCAGGGGTTGCCACAGATCACTTTAAAGATCATAAAAAGAAGAAACTTTAAGAGTTATGTGGTATCAAAAAGATGACAAGGTATAGTCACCCTGCTTAACGGAATAATCTTAATTATAAATACATTTTGTCATAAATTCTCCCAGTCTCTTTCTTGTTTTATAGCATTTTATAGGTGTGGGAAGAATTTTTTTGTCTCTTTAATAATGTATTTGAGCTACTAGTAGAATATTCTTCACTAGCCCCTCTGATTATGGAATTATACAAAGGGAATTTTCTAAAGAAAAAACATCATTAAAATATTTTTGCCACTTGGCTTTACATAGTATTAATCTTACTTATGAACTTTATTTCATAAAAGACCTTAAATTCCCATCCTTTATTTAATTATATTCTCAATTGAGAGCTGATATGAAAAGCACCGTTTATTTCAAGTATTATTCATACTTGTACTGATAATGAGTTAATGCCTGAAGTCCATCTGTACAAAAGTCTCCATCTTGTTCATCATTTTTGCATGCCCATAAAAAAATACGATAGCTTAAGGTGCTACATACATTCAGTGCCATTGCTTTCCGTATATAACATCTGCATGCAAATGTATTCTGTTGTTCTTTCTTAAATAATTAACTTTATCTGCTAATATATTCTTACCTAATCCAATTCCTTTAGAAATTATAATTGTGTGTGCAGTACATATTCATCTGAGCATCTATACTTCCCTTTTTTCCCTCTCTCTCTCTCTCTCTCTAAAGGTCAGTTTGGAGACACATTAACAAAATGCTTCTTGCAATCTATAAACCCTGTAAAGGACAAGCTGTTATTTCAGCCTCTGGGCTGTAGTCCCATAATCCATTACAAAATATAGATTTAGAAGAACCCAACAAAGAGCATAATCAACTTTTTGATATTCTATGTATAAGAATTTTTTCCATTATCAAAGTTAAATAGCCAGTAGACTGGTGATATAGAACATGACACAGACACTGACTAACATGCAGGATTTTTTCTTAACAAATTAATTTGTTTGGGTTCTGTTTCTCTACTTAGCAAGATAGAGCATATTTGGGAGGGAGGATGAGATTTAAAATATGTAGGCTCCCCATCTGCCTTCAGTTGTTCACAGGTTCCACTACTTAAACCCCCACTCAAGCAAAGCATTTAATTAGACACTTAATTTTAAGTGGTGTTCCCATTGGGTGTAGTCCTATGAGATAATTATAATACTACAGGTGGGTAAATTGATACTTACCCAGACTAAAGGCCTGATCCAAAGTAGATTAAAGTCACCAGAAAGACTCTCATTGACGACAATGGGCTTTGGATCAAGCGCTGAGTAGGGTTAATGGGAATCTACCAGTCCCCTGCTCTAACCCTTCCCATCAGTTAATTAATTTGAAATATCACATTGCATTTTGTCAGTTTTATTCATATAATCTATGAAACGTGCTAAATTGTATGCAATGTGATACTTTTCTTCTGAGTTATATCACATCTTAATTCTGTACAACATTCTGTAATATTAAGTTTTGCACTCATATCCTGGGTTTGGGGGATTTTTGTTTATTTTTATAATGAATATTTTGATAATGCATAAAATTAATTTTAATGTATTAGAATTCACTTATCAACATGATAAATGGCATATCCACTCAACTGGGATAATTGCAAAGGAGCTGATTCAGTGTGATACATTTAGAGTTCTCTAATTAAATGGATCAATGGTATAACAATCCTATTTAAAGGTATACCTTGTCTATACCATCTGCGGACTGCTCAACAGGTACATATTGAATTTTGGAAGCACAGATGAGGCAGTCCTACATTATTATAGTTTTAAATGTTTCACTATTTCATATTATGCTTATTTTAAAAGTAACTAATGAAACAGTATCTACCAGACAGTGTATCCCTGCGAGCCTCTGGCAATTGGGACAAATGTTTCATTGTTATACTTCTTTTCCCACTATGGAATGCAAATTAACCTTTATCTGCAAAGATTTTAGAAAATCCAGAACAAACAACTTTAAGACTATAATGAATGTCCCTAAATAACAAGGGACCCTGCTTCACATTAACAGCTGAGACCCTGATCCTGCAACTGTTCCACTGAAGAGCTCCAATTTCAATGGGAGCTTCCTGCACAGAACTGTTGCAGGTCTGGGCCCCTCATAGGCAAGCAGCAGACACCACCGATTTGGTTGAGTTACTGTACCCTCTCTACACACATGCACTTCATACATAATTTGAAAGCTTATTATGTATACTTTAAAATACGTTAGGAGGTGGAGCAGTCATGTGGTGCCATTACCATAGAAACAAAGATAAACAGTGATACACTCAACACATTAAACAATCACTTTGAAATATATTGGTTTAATGACTCTTGTATTATTTCAAGACATAAAACTGGATTTCTTTGTGACCTCAGAGTATCACACCAGCAGTCTAAAGGGTAGAACAAAATCTAATAATTTGTACAGTCATTGAAATGTAATAGCACTGGTGACATTTCTAGTCATCACCATCGTGTTCATCATTATGATGTCTGTTGAGAGTGCCTGGGTTACCACGGTCTTCATTGCCTTGGTACGTACACAGTTCTGTGCAGAGAAGATTGTTCTGACTACAGACACAGTTGATTATGCAGTGACCACTACTGGTACAAGCATAAATAAGGTCATGTAGAATCTCAGATGCCATTGGGCCCTTAAAGAATACAAGAAGTTCATCATCCACATTTCTTCATCCATGTTGCAATGGCGATCCAATAACTGGCTTACCTATGTGTGAAGACATTCAAATCTTTGTTTGTAAATATGCTCTTTTGATATGCTCTCCAAAACTGTCCTCACGTGGCGGAGCTTTGGCCACTGACTTGGTCCTTTGTAATGGCTAGACTGAGGCACAAGCAACAGGTCTATGTAGATCTCCTTTTCTTTCTCGCTCTGGTCATACAGCACTGCTACCAATTTCCTTGCTGCAGAAATTGCAGATTGTCCATTACTCTCTTCTTCCAATTTGCCAGTTACTCTGAATTGGTAAACTCCCTTTGTTTTGACAACATTAAACATTGATTTTTCTTCAATACCAAATAAGGATGGCACTGTCATATCCTGTTAATGCGTTTACAGCAGAAAGTATATTACAGAAGTCTGGAGTGAGTGCCTCACAAATTGCATGCACAGGTATGAAGTGACGCTTGTCAGCTGTGCTAGTCATGGTGCCTGTTTCAATCTACATGTTATCTGTATGTTCCATTACTGGAAAGAAGCCAACAACAAGGACCAAAACATCTGTATCAAGGGACATAATTACTATGGTTCCTTTGACACCAAGAGACCCAAAAGCCATATTGGCACACACAGCATATAGAAGCAACCCTCTTCTTGAGTACTGTACAAATCTTGGACTTCTTCAACGCTTCTACTAATGATAGCATTGGAAAAGCCTGCAGCAAGAAGGAGTATTTATGTTGGGTGTGTGCCGACACTCTCAGGTGTATTTTGAACCATATATTCACAGAGGAATTTTATAAGTTACTGCTTGTTGGATGCCACGCATATGCAGTGGGTATAATAGGCCAGGGGAGGCTGTCCTGCCACTGAAAGCCTGGGCCATGGTGGCCCTGCCTGCACTCCGCCTCTTACCATCACTGCTCCACCCCTTCATGGAGGCCCCCACTGCCTGCCGCTGCCTGGTGTGTCCCTCCTCTCCTCCACTCCATTCCCCATCTCTGGAGGCCCGCACTGCCCTGTATCCCTCCTCTCCTCCACCTCCTCCCCTGCAAGGTCCCCGCCACTCGCTGCGTCCCTCCTCTCCTTCACCTCCTCCCCCACAAGGTCCCACTGCTTGCCACTCACCACGTCCTTGTGTGCAGTGGGGGCCTTTCAGGGGAAGGGGGTGTTTGGAGGAGAGGAGGGATGTGGAGAGCACAAGCAGCAGGGGCCTCACGGCGGAGTCGGGGTGGAGGAGAGGAGGGATGCTGGGAGCGGCAGGTGGTGGGGGCCTCGCAGGGGAAGAGGGTGGAGGAGAGGAGAGTCACAGGGAGCAGCAGGCAGTAGGAGCCTCGCAGGGGAGAAGGGAAAGGAAGAATGCGGTGAGCGGCGGAAGAGAGGACAAGCGGGGAGGGAGACAAGCAGGACCTAGGGCAGAGAAGGGATGGGGACTGGGGCAGAGCAGGGGTGGAATGTGAGCAGGGCCATGGGCGAAAGAGGAGGGACAGGGAGCAAGCCTCCAACAGGGAAGCTTCACCTGCTGCCCATTGTGCCATGTTTAGAAACTTTTTCTATGGGGGCAAAGGTCATCCACAAATCATTGGGTATTTCTTGCATCCAACTGTAGATCCTGTGTGCCATTATCCTTCTGCAGTTTTGACAGGTACCACAACAATAACTCTGTGAAAGTCTTCGATTAGCTTTGTCAAGTCTTTTTAGGACCTGCCTCAAGTACTCAGCAGCCAATTCACTGAATGTGTGAAATTTGTCTCCAACAATCATTTGTGTTGACAGCCTTGGCATCTCTGATGTACACTGCAGTTTCTTTGTTGTATGCTCTTAGCTCATGCATTCTTTCATCTTGAGCCTCCAGCTGATGTCCTAATTTAGTTTTGTCTGATCTTCTCATTGTTCCATCAGCATGGATGAAGGACATAGTCACCCAATATGACCTCTGCCTAAGGAACAGTTACCACTGAATCATCATCTCCACATCATTCTACAGAAAATAATTTCTGAACTGATAGCTGCTGTGATTGTCTCTCTCTTGTCAGACTTAAATTTGGTATTTTTGGTCATGTCAGCAAATGTTTTGCTTGACTGGACTGAGAAAGCTACGTGTCCCATCAAAATCAAGTGTACCTCTCACAAATCTCTCCATTTGTTCTTCACCAACAGTGCCGTCCAATAGAAATGTTAATAAGCACCTCTGGACATCAGTCAGGGTCAAATGGGTTTGATGACATGGCTGGTAAATGCTGTAACATGGTCTTCATCCCTCTTCAGTGCAGATGCCAGGACTTGTTTGTGGACTTGTCTTTACTACTTCTTGTTAGGATACTTCTTTTTCTTAGAGCTTTTGCATATTCACTCAGGACATGTCTTGTGAGGTCCATCTGACAAAGGCTGGCTTCTTTCTTGTCAGTCCTAGAATCCGACTGCTCCTATGCACTCTGCAGTTGAGAGGCACCTTTGAATGTCTTCTGAAGGATGATACTCATTCCTTGCTGAATTATATACCTCTTTATCTATCAACAAAAGGACAAACTCCTGGACCTCTGTAAACTAGGGGCTGACCTCTGTAAACTACAATAACCTGACTTTGGATAATATTCTGAGGTTTTCATTTTGGCTGTTTCTGACTGAAAGATTGAAGCAGCATTATATAAAACCACTTATTCATTTGAAAGTGGTTCATCAGGCTCACTTGCCAGAAGAACATCCACAAAATGTTTAGATGACTTAAGTTCCTGCTTCAGATTACTAGCAGCTTGGATAGCATCAGCTAATGTTATTGACCTGCACAGAATAAAGGTAGACTTGCCTTGTCCATGCTGTGCATGGAATGAAATTGCAGAACCATAGCATTTTTCTAATCGTGCCTGTAATTTGCTACTGGAATAGTGTGCAGTTTCTACATCTGAGGGAAGAAGGGCTTTATATCTTTGTAGTAGCCTGGAGAGGAGAAGAGCCTTCTTGTACACAAGATCATTGTCTGTCTCTTCAATCAGCTGATAAAAGGCGGTGTCATTAAGTGACTATATTGTTGCAATGTACCTAGATGGTTTTGCTATAAGACTGATTTTACTCAAATAGAAAGAAAGGCATGTTGAATGATAAACTCCATCCTTAGCAATCAAGTCTTCCACAGATGTTCTGCACAACGTTGTCATCTTCTTTTTGACGTGCTGCCTCCCTTAAAGTGGTTGCTCTCTCAAATCGTTCTATTTTATGAAGTTTCTTGTCTTGTGTGTATTTTTTCCTCAAGCAACCAACGCAACAGGACCAATTGCTAAAGGACATGTTTGCTCTGGTGGCTATAGAAGCAGGTGAACATGCTGTTCTCTAATCAGACTCAAAGTCTGTTTTCTTTCCTGGGTTCAGTGCAACTGTGACATGTGCCAAATTGGACTTGCTTGTGTATTTCTGAAAGTAACCCGTGACAGAATATTGGTGGCACATCATCTAGAAAACTCATCCAGCTGCCAATATTATACAATTAATCACTCCTGGCTTTTGCAGAATTCTGTGCAGCAATGGTGGCTTTTGACAGTTTTCTTGAAAATCAACACATTTTTCAAAGTTTGTGGAGAGTCTTTTTCTCTTTCATACAAGTTTTAAGGGGCTTGAATGTTCTATGTCTTCATAAACCCTGTTGAGGTGAAATTCCCAAAGTATTTTGTTAGCATTACCACCACCCATCACCACTATTTTTCATTTTGTACAAGTATACAGACTTGTGCTAAATTAGATATAAATTAGATCTATATGTCAGTATGAAAATTGCCATTTTTGTTTAGTGAGCACTTTGACTGAAGCCCAAAAGGAAGCTGTGTATTGTCATCACTAACAGTGACCTGTGCATAAGAGCTGCTGAATTAAAAAGCAAGTTTCTAGAATATTTCAAAGGCTAGTGCTGCATGCACAGGCAATTACAAATTAAAACCTTCTATAAGACAGACTAAATGCTACATTGTACGCAGAAAAGCTTACAAATGGAGAAGCATTACATTAGGAATTCATGTATGTTTATATCTACCCACTATGCAGTTCAAACTGTGGTCATGCAATCTGCTGCTGTTAGTGCACAGCCTTCAGTGTTAGGCTGATCTTGGTCTGAAAATTTCAACTGAAAATATAGAAAACTGTGAAAATAATTTGTGAGACACTGACAATTAAGAATATGCAATGTGAAAACATTTCATGTTAATATATTGCAAAGTGATATTTGCCATTTTTGCTACAGCTTCATCATTTCTGGGGAAAAAAATAATTTGCCCATGCAAAACAGATACAAACCTTTTAATACATTGTTTTTTGGTAGTTTTAACAATGAACACCACATTAAAGTGTTAAAATTAACTTAAACAGTAAAAATTATAATCATAATTATATTGCAGTGTTTCTGAAACTGTGCAAAAGATGACACTTTCTCATTTTTAATACCATTGTTTCACCTCACTTACAGGCTTACAGCACCATTTGCAGCTCCGCATCATACCTCATCTAAATGTATATAATATAAGCTTTCAAGTGATATATGATGTGGGTGTGTGTAAGGTGGGTACAGTAAACTACAAAAATATGGCCCTTTTTGGAGAATTGCTGCGTGCCTATAATATTTATTCTCTGGGCAGACTCACATGATCACTCCATATGAGAAACTAACGTGCTAGAGGGATGATTTTGTAGCCTAATCCTATGGTTAGAAAAACTCCTACCATACACTCCCTGAAACAAGTTCATAACCTGGCTGAGAAACCCTTCATCACCTGAGCTAGGTAAACCAAGCAATTTAATCTCTGTGGCTCTTTTGAATATGTTCTTAGAAACCAAGGCCCTGTGTGATCATTTAGGGCTATCTTATGGTATTTAGTCAACGTGCTAAGGGTGGGTGTGGAGCTGTACCCCATCAGTGGAACCACATCGTTTGCTTCAAGGAGGTACAATGTTTTCTAGAGCAGGAGTTCTCAACCTTTTTCTTTCTGAGTCCCCCACCCCAACATGCTATAAAAACTCCATGGCTCACCTGTATCACAACAATTGTTTTTCTCCATATAAAAGCTGGCATTAAGGGGTAGGAAGCAGGGCAATTGCCCAGGGGCCCACGCCACAAGGGGCACCGTGAAACTAAGGTCTAGTCTACACTACCCGCCCGATTCGGCAGGTAGCGATCGATCTTCTGGGGATCGATTTATCGCGTCTCATCTAGACACGATAAATCGAACCCAGAAGTGCTCCCCGTCGACTCCGGTAATCCAGCTCGGCGTGAGGAGTAAGCGGAGTCGACGGGGGCGTGCCAGACTTTGACTTTACAGGGTCCACACCGCGAGGTAAGTCGAGGGAGGTACGTCGACTTCAGCTACGTTATTCACATAGCTGAAGTTGCGTACCTTACATCGATCCTCTCCCCTCCCCCCGCAGTGTAGACCAGCCCTAAGTTGTTCAGGCTTCAGCCCCAGATGCTAGAGCTCAGGGCCCCAGGCTGCAGTCCTGCATGGTGGGGCTTCAGCTTTCTGCCCTGGGCCCTAGCAAGTCTAACATCAGCCATGCTTGGTGGACCCCCTGAAACCAGCTCGCGGCCCCACAGGGGGCCCCAGACACTTAGTTGAGAACTACTGTTCTAGAGCTCTAAGGAGCCCTGTGGGAGTGCAGAGGGATGGTGCAGCATGCTATCCTCTCTACAGCTAGCCAGCTCTGTGAGCTAGTGCAGAGGGAGGGAAGTTCATGGCATAGCTCCTCCCCATCCCCTTTGGGGCAATTTGAGCCCCAGGATCACACAGAAGGAGCAAAGCCCTCTTGTCCCTGACACTTGCAAGGACCAATTCCTGTTCCCTAGACAGGAGCAAATAGATTAGAAGACCCCTCAAGATCCCATTTGTCTCCCAGCCCAATGTATAAAAGGCATGCCAGAAGCAGAGAACTTATGCAGATGGAGGATTCATGCACAATCATCTGAAGGATTGTGGAGATTTTTTCTAATATTGTTTAATATTGTTTTTAAAATGGCACTGAACTGACCATGAACAGTTCCAGCCTGCAGCAGGGTGTGTGACATCACAATATAGTGCATGTGGGGGAAAGGACATCATATGCAGCATGTGAACATCGGGCTGGGTGTCAGGACCGTAAAAGAAAAGGGGGGAAAGCTACATTGTTGACTGCCCCTCTTAAACAGAGCCATGCAAATAACTCTTTTTTCTGGTTTGCTGGTCATATCGGAAAAAAAATGAAAAATCATTTCAGGTTGAACTAAATTCTTTGATCAACCTGAAATGAAATATTTTGTATTCTTTTCAAGCTTTTAAAAACTTTTTTTAAAATTACAAAAAAAATTGAAGTGAATTTCAAAATGAAAAGTCATTTTGAATGGAAAAATCAAAAACATTTCATTTTAAAAATTAAAAAATCAGTTTTTTAATTTGTGTAGGATTTTTTAACCCTCAAATTGTTAGATCCCCTTTAAGAAAATCCTGTGGGTGCTTTTATAAATAAAGACATTAGCCTAAATGCCAAAAACACTTAGGGCTATATCCCAAAAAGGTGCTGAGCACCTGCAACTTGACCCCTCTATTGTAGGTAAGGTATACACATAGTATGGTATAACTAAGGATATGCCTGTCCCATTTCAAGGTCTAACTTCTTTTTGATGTTGATGAAATAGTTGTATAAACAAGGGAGTCTGAGAAGAAATAAAAAGAACTCAAAATGTCTATGATGAAAATTCCGTGTTCAAAAGTCACTTCGATGTTGCTTTCCATTTTATTAAAACTCAATTTTACATCAGAATCCTTGGTTTTACTTTCCATGTAGCAGTTCCTGTGTTTCATTTTCTTACATAAAGACCAAATTAATAATAATGTCATGCTATAAAAAAAGTCTCATCGGAAGACATCGTGATGAGTTAAGTAGAAAGGAAATTGCTGGGGGCAATAAGCTCTAGGTCAAAGGACAGTAGCTTGTAGCTTATTAGTATGATGAAGTGAAGTTTGAAATTATATTAAATGTTTGTTCAAGGCATAATTAGTAGAGAGTCTATGCATTTTCAAATACTTCATACAGAGCTGTAGAATCTGTTACCTCATATTATCAGCAGTGGAAAAGTTTCCTCTGATACAGATTTTGCCTCCCCAACAGGTAGGCAAACAATATAAAACCAGGTCTATGATTGGGCATTTGTTTGTTTTTTACTCCTTTTTTCCTCCTTCTTTAGTCTGGTTGCTGTGGAACACTGTCAGTGGTAGATCAGAATTTGTAAATAAATTTGGGCCCAAACTACTTTGCTTTTCAAGACACCCCAGACTTTGGGGAATTCAGAAAAACAAAACCTGAACTGACCTCACTGATTTTGGCTCCTGTATAGTCTACAGACAGCACTTTTATGTAGGGGCTCCATTAGTGCTGCCAGAAGTCAGACTCTGAGCATGTGTATGAGAAGGAGTGATTGGTAATCTTCTAGCTGTGCCTGGACCTATGAGTAAGAGCATTAGATCAAAGGGATTCAGTGACACTGGAGCCCTTTAGCTACTGCTCCACGTGCTCCCTCCTTGACACGTTTTACCCTTGCCAGATGGAGACAAAAAGAGAATGACCCCAGTCTCTTCTTTAGAAAAAAAATGGGGAGACAGCCATGGTCCTCACAGGCAAGTGAAAGAGAAAGAAGTCCCTATCACCCTTCCCACTGCGTAAAGAGAGAATAAGAGAAAAAATGAGAGGAAAAGATCCTTTGCTGCAAAGTGCAGGTGCATTTTCAGTGTTTTCACCTTCCTCTGAATCATCAGCTAATGTAAACCTTCATAGCTCTACTGGGTTCATTGAAGCTACCCTAATTTGCACCAGGCGAGGATACGGCCCCAGGTATTTACCAGTAGTAGGGGCAGGGCACTGGCCTTGATGGTGTTTGGAAGTCCTGTGGACAAAGTGTGATAGAAACACAGGGTTGTGTTGGTTTTGTGTGGAGCTGGGATAATGCTTTTTTGCCTCTGCACAATAAAGTATCTTCTACCCATTGGTATTAAGACCATCTAATATTACAGAAAATTAAGACTATGTATATTTAATGAAAAAATTGAGCCAAGAAAATTGATAGAGCAACTAATTATAAAACAGCCCTAAATTTACTAAAGGCTTTAATTCACAGGCAGGATGCAGGTTATAGTCCACTTTTTCATTCCATTTCTAATGCTGTATCATCAGAGATTTATCAAATGCTGATTTCAAATAATCCATATAAAGAACAAAGATGGAGTGAAAAAACATATTTTGAGGATTATTAAAAAATGAATGTGTCTAAGCAAGATGAAGCAGATGTACACATTTCAGCATAATCAAACATTTCCTTTGACAGAAAATTTAATAATCCAATAATCATTTACTGACGGCAATTTTTTTCCTGGCGCCAGAGAGATGTGCAAATACTCAGAGAAACTGATTTAGCTACTGTGACTAATATAATTATGGAACACTGAAGTTCTTGTAAGCACTGTTTCTTGGGACATGTTCATTTTTGCAAAATAAAAGTAACAGAATAGGTACTGTATTTTGAAAAAATAGCAAAACTATTGAAAATACTATCTGACTTCTAAAAACATTGGACCAGTTTCTGATGTCATTTACCTTGGTGTAAATCTATCTAAATCAACAGTTACTTTGCATATACATCTTTGTATTTTGTGATGAGAATTTAGTCCACAATTAATATGTTGGTTTTGCATACAATTATCTAATCTAGACAGTTGTACTTTTGTACCAGTAAGAATCAGATGAAAAGTTTGGAACTAGAAATCAAGTTGTGTAAAAAGCAGCTTTATAAATTGAGTACTTATATTTCAGTTGCCTGTTTTCATTTTTTGTTTTATTTTCCTTATTATTTACATTTAGGCTTGGGAGGATTAGATTTTTAACAGTAAATTTCAGGAAACTGTTTCACTGTACACACACAAACTGCCCCAAATATATATATCCATCAATAATAATCTAAATTTACTGATAGGCAAAGTAAGAAGTAAGCAGCTTGAGAACTTATTAGAGTTGGATTTAAGGATATTTACTTTGCATGTTTTGACATGAGATGTTGACAACTTGTTGTTTAACATTTATAAAGCTTTAACTTTTTGAATCTCGGCATCTACTGTGATTAAATAATTATTGTCTGACCCCTCCATAATTTCCTGGAACTGTGAAAATTTAGATAAATAAAAATAGAAAAACATGCTTTAAAATAAACATCAGTATTACTAGTCAAAATTATTTAAAAAATAAAAATTAAATTCTGCCAAGCCTATTTATATCAAAGCAACACTCAGAAGCCTTTAATCAAAATGAAGGTGAGAGCCAAATCATGTTATATGCTGTACATATTTGAAAGTAAGAGGCAGTCCCTGTCCCAAAGAATTTACACTCTAAGGGCTTGTTTACATACACATTTTGTACCTCTATAATGAAATTAGTTCAGACACCTACGTAAATTGAAGCAATACAAACCCCTTGTATGGACACAGTTATACCAGTAGTGCTTATACTAGAATAGTTTATTCCCATAAATTTCCAGAAATTGTATCAGTACAAGCACCTTTATGCCAGTATAACTGGGTGTATGCTAGGGGTCCACTTTAATTGTATGGGTATAAAAATCACATCCCTAATCAAAATAGTTACATCAGTACAAAACAGAGTGTAGACCGGGCTTAAATAGACAAAACAAACAACGTGAAGGAGAATGGAAGTATTATCTCCATTTTACAGATTAGAATTGAGACCAAGAGATTGTCACATAAAGTTTGTGGCAAAACCAGGAACTAGACCTAAATCCCATGAATTCCAGTCCAGTGCCTCAACACCAAGACCATCCACCCTTGTTTCAGTGTCATTTGCTCTTCTCATTAGGTTACTTATTATTTGGTTTGTTTGTTCACGTCAGTTGTGGTCCTTCTGCCTTTCCTGTATAGGCTGATAATAAGAGTTGTGTGTCACTGTAAGGGCTGGTCTACACTAGCCCCGAAGTTCGAAGTAAGATACGTGACTTCAGCTACGTAAATAACGTAGCTGAAGTCGAAGTATCTTATTTTGAACTTCAAAGTACTCACCCCTGGTCCACACCGCGGCGCGCAGGCTCCCCCGTCGACTCTGCCTGCTCTGTTCGTGGAGCAGGATTACCAGCATTGACAGGGGAGCACTTCCTGGTTCGATTTATCGCGTCTAGACAAGCCGCGATAAATCGAACCCAGAAGATCGATCCGACGCGTCCGACAGAGCTGGTAAGTGTAGACTAGCCTTAGGTGTTCCTTCTGAGATCTTGTGCTGGGACGGAAGGAGTTAAAAAACTATACCGCATGCTCCAACTGGAGACAGGATTGAAAAGGGAGCAACCTGGTTCAGAACGGGGAGGCTGGGGAAGAGTGCAGACCTACCCTGCAGGCTCCCGCAAAAGGAGTCAGAGATGCCTCCCTGAGACACCAAGAACTGTTGCTGAGCCCAGTTGAGGCTGATGATTTGGTTTCCATTTTATATTTTCTTTCTCCTCATCTGGGACTGGAAGCGGATAGGAAGCAACCCAGAGAAGGTGATGCAGAGGGTCCACAACCCTCCCAAGGGGTCAATGCTACTGACCCTCCTAGGGCCCTGGGTCAGAGCCTGGTGGAGTGGGTGGCTCCAGACTCCCCTACCACTTCCCTCCCCCAGGCTGAGTGGACACTAACTACTAGGCTACCTAGCCTACTACAGATCTTTTCTGTTCCAGTCCCTGGAGTGCACCTCTTTGAGGTGACAGGCCAGTGCCTCCACTTCTCTTTGGGTGGGATTCTGCAATCCAGCCTCTGCGGCTAGGTCTCTAAATTACACCCCATTGGTTGCCAACCATAGTACTTAGTAGGCCAAATGAACTTGGCATTCACATGTGGTCCCTTTGGGAGGCTGTGGACAGTAATAGTACGCAGTGGCAAAGAAGCAGTTTCTTCAGAAAAAAGCATAATTTATTTGCCAGAAGATGCACAACACTCAGAGAGATGGGATTTAAAACAACAGATACTTGTATGCCTACTGTTTTACCTAATCTTCTCATTCCCTCAAGACCTTACGTAGACATGCTTTAGCTTTGGTGTCTCTCATTCTCTTGGGGTCAAGGTATAGCCAACTTGCAATAGACCCTGACTCTCCCTCAGTCTATGTCAGGCTGCAGCAGCTGATAATTTCCCCCCTTCCTTTCTTCAGGGCAGATCTTTTAACTGATCGGGGTCTTTGTGATTTCCAGATTCTCAGCTTTTGTAAAACAGCTATGTAACCAAGGTTGGGGCTGAGGAGTCACCTCTTCACGGCTATTAACCTGGCTATTCTGTGTGAGTGTTTGTTGGGATGCTTCTTAGCTGCCATTCTGTTGCGTTTCCTGCTTGATTCCCCTGACAGCCTTATCTGAGCTAACTCCATAGCAAGTAAGCCATCAGCAACGATCACACAGAGGTATGCGTCATGGTCATAAAAATAATATAAATATTTCCCAGTTCTCGGCACCTGATGATGAAAACATTATCTTTGTTTCTGATTCAACTTTGTTCACATCCCAAGGTTCACTTTGAATTTCAAGTACTAAATTGACCCAAACTATTTTAAAGTGGAACAGTCTAAACTGCACAATCCTTTCACATCCAACTGTTCAATTCAATCAACAAAATTATTCAAAATTAACCTTCCTTGAAGTTCAAACTGCAAATATATCCTTTCAGTGGTTTGCTTAAATCTTTTATATGTGATGTTTTAAAATTTCTCCCATGGTATTAAACTCCAAAAACTACTACTACTTTCTGTCATGTTAGTTCTTGTCCAACAATAGTTTCAATAATGAAGAGAACCTCCTAGCCTTTTTAGGACAAGAAGCAATATGCTGTGGTAGAACATCTTACATAGATAGCTCAAAACACTTTATAAATCGAACAAATTATGCAAAAGTCAAGTCAAACTATATCTTTAACTTGGTTTTAAACTCTTGCAAGGACTAATAGTATCTAAACGTCATAAAAATAGGAGTATCACTTGCAATAGACCTTTCTTCTTTTTGATGTATGGGATGGACAACAGGCCCTTGGAGCTAGAACAAACATTGTCCCGAGAGAGAGGCTATACTGTGGCTGACATTAAAATATGCCTGTACAGGGTGGTTGGTTTTATGACTAACACATGGTACTGGGACTCAAAGGATCTAAAATATATTTTTAGCTCTACAACAGACTTCCTGTATGATCTTGGGCAAGTGACTTAATCTCATCCTCAAAGGTACTTAGGGTGCTAACTTCCACTTAAATCTATGGGCCCCTTTCAGGATCTGGACCCCTGTGCCTTATCTCAGGTTTTCCATCTGTAAAATGGGGGATGATAATACTTCCTGCCTCACAGGAGTGTGGTGAAGCTAAAGAAGATAATATTTTAACTGTAAAGCACCTTGAGATCTTCCAATGGAAGGCATGATAGGAGTATTACTATTTATATAAAATATCAACTTTTAATAACTGTTACTGGAAAGCAGTATCTTAGATAACAAAGTTATTTTCATGCTCTCGTAAACAGCTGGTGATGACACCTGGAGTTAAGGTTGCCCTATATTTCCCATTTTGAGAAGAGCCTGTTTTCAGTTGCTTAGAGCTTTGCCAAAATTTAACTATTTGGGTATCTTCCTTAGGCTGGATATTTTATTTTGGGGGGCAGGAGGGAGGGGAAGAGGGATTCCAGCAATAACAGTTCAGCTCTTTGTGAGAAAGAGATTAGGGGAAAATATGGGTTGTGTTTTGTGGTGTGGTGTTTTGGGTTTTTTTGCCCATGTTAAAAAAATTCTTAAAACCATTTAGTTGACAAGCTCTAGTACCACCATGCTTTGGAACAGTATCTGAAATTTGATTGGGAGGTTGTCATGGATGTGCTTATTGCTGTCCATGTGAAAATCTGCCAAAATTTAGCAGGAGTTATAAGCTTTTGAAAATCTCAATTTGCACATTCTTATTAGACACTTGTTTAGAGTTTGGCAGCTACATTCTCCAAAGATTTCTGCCCTGACTATGCTGCAGTCCAGGGATGCAGGAACTGATCAGGACTTTCTGTACAATTTTTCCTCTTGGCACTGCTGTTGAGCCAGGCACAGTAACTGAAAGGAGGGAAACTGTATAACCTCTGTTCTCAATGTTCTTACTGCCTGCCAGGACCCAGACAGTGTGGACAAGTAGGAAGCAGCCAGAGTAGAATACAGAAGGGTAAGGAACTGAGGGTGCGGCGAGCACCGGGAATCAGATTGGAACAAGGAGATTGGAAGAGGAACTAAGGTTATGGGGGAAGAGAGGGATGGGCGACTTGGTGCTAGAAGGAGACTGGGATGGGAGCCTAGGTGGCAAGGGGGGACTGGTACTAGAACAAGGAGACAGGAAGAGGGGGAATGGGAATGGGATGAGGACAGGCCGGCTGGGCCAGGGCAGGAGGGGGTCAGGATTCAGGGGAACAGGGGCAGAAGGATCTGTAACCACTAGAGCACATTCCCTTCAAAACTTGGAATAGAACGATTCCTTTGCTGTCAGCAAAAACCTGTAAAACCCACTGGCAAAATATGGGCAGTGTGTAAAGCATACTAGGGAACTTCCAGTGTACAGAAGCATGGTCCATGAGGACAGTTATTGCTTGTCATGCTGGAGTGCTGTAGATTTACACCCCCAGTTTGCCACACACTAATTGTTCATCTGTACAAGCCCTAAGACTGAAAAGTCAAGCCCTCAAAAGTTAGAAAATGCAAAAATTAATATTGCCGGTGAAACTTTAATTTGCTTCCTCTTCCTTGTGCCTGTGCATTAAGATATAATCTTTAACTACATGATCACATACTATTTTTTCCACAGGACCCCTGCCTCCTTCATTTTTTGCTTCTTTCCATTAGAGGGAAATGGATTTTAAATAGCAAAAGCAATCATTCATTTTTTTAAAGTAAAAATTTTGTGAGAGTGAAAGACTACCAGTTTTCCAGCATGTGGGGAAAGGGAAAGATTCCTCCCCAGCTGAACCAGGTTGAGGTTAAGCTGAAACTATGGTTGTGGAAAGTCAAAAAATAGAAGGTACAATTTAGTACCACTCTCTTCAGCTGTAAACTATCAGTGCCAATTCGCTAGTAATAAATATTCATCTTATATTTTTGCAAAATGCTCTCGTTTTGCATTTGTATGAGCTTCTGCAAACTCAGTTCTAGCATAATTTAACTATATTGCTATATATATAGCCAATGGCTTGTCTACACTTGCAACTTGTTAAGAATATTTAAGAGACCCACTAACCAAGCGTACCTAAATTTATTGTCTAAAGACAAAGCAGTACAATACAGGAACAAAAGAGTTAATGTTACCAATCCTCCCTGGGAAGCAGTTCAAACAGCATTCAGCTTACCTTACATAGAAGGTGTGCTCCAAAATATGCATTCAAAACCAGCCATATTTATAGCATGACTGTTTATGAGCTAAAGGCATTCAATATGTCACCCAAGACTAAAATGTACCCATTTGCTTTTTATCTTGTTTTTCTGGTACCACGGTGTACCTTTCCTTCTATCTGTTTTGGATACTACATTCCAAACCAGTTTCCCATGAGGGTACCTCCCAGTCTTGTACGAGGCAGAATATTCATGTATCTTTTCTTTGACAGGTTTCATATTTTTCCATGCCAGAGATGCCATTTGCTTTGCAAAGTGTATGGGATACTTAGCAAAGAGTGAACAAAATTGTTGGAAAAGCATAATACATTCAGTTAACATAACTTCCCAACACTTATATATAATATATTAATACTGTGCAAATTGTGTGTGTGTGTGTGTAACATATATGTGTTGGCTAACAACTGAACATTCTGGAATCAAAGTGGACCCGGATAAATCTTCAGTTCCTGATTCACACATGCTTTCAGCTCCTCAGCACTTAGATGTTTGTTCCCAATTTCAAGAAGAAGAACTAAGTTCCAGGAAATAAACTCTATTCCCATTTAAGTCAAAGGTCCCTGGTTCTGCAGAATACTCTGCTCATTCCTCAGAAAGACTCTACAAAACATTCAGAAATTCACGAGACGCCCTGTACATTTCAGTTCCCGGAAGGAAAACTCTGCAGTTTAAGGCCTTAGGTTTGCAGTTGGGTCTGCTAGTATGGACCCTTGCACTAGTGACTAGCAGATCTGCTTACGAGATCAGGGCCTAACCATGCAGAGGCTACTTTCATGTTACTATGGCTGCAGTTTTAGTTAAACCAGAAAAATTCGCATTTCATCTGGTAGTTAAAATCAAAACACATTGAGAATGAAATGTTTAATTAATGATTCTGAAGCGGATAGCTGCATATAAATATTGTATATATTGTGTGCAGTGTTATCTGCATGAGTATTTATATTTTTAAAAAATCTCCCCCGTCCCCTTCTTGAATTTATTCCTTTCATTACTTCTCCAGGAAGACAAAAGCTTTCTAGTTACTAGGGATACAATTTCTGAAAAAAATTCAGGGTAGAGGGGCACGAATGAGATCTTTAATCTTCTGATTTAGACAGGTTATTAGAGCAAAAGGAGGCCATCACTCCTCCTCCTATGCTTGTTATTAATTCCAAATCTGCTCATCTGAGCAAAATTAAGAAATATAGATAGCTTATGTGGCGCACATTAAACGCCGTGTAGGAGCCAGTGCAGGATAGCACACTCCCCAGGAGACACTGGAAGAAATTATGCCTTAGGGTAGAGTCAAACTTACTGCTGCTCAATGCAGAGAGCTGGAGCATACTCTATCCATTAGGCATGGGCACGTTATTTCCCTGGTGCACCAGCCCCACTCTGCAGGCTGGTGAGCAAGGGGAGGCAGGGACATGACTAGATCCTCTTTAACCTAAACAACTTCTTCTAAGACTATTGCTCCCCAGAGAGAGCAGAGTCTCTTCTCACAGGAAGTGCTAATGTAGTTCCCTGCAGTGTGGTGCTTTGTAATTAAGTAGAGAATTCATGTGTGCTTGAACAAGGCCCTGTCGCAATCCAGCCCTGAGAATTTAAGGTAAACACAACTCGGAACTAATTATCCACAGTTCTATGCTACCTTTACAGCCTGAAAACATGTTACCTGATTTTATTTGTTCTTTCTCTATTGAGGATCACTTGAGGTTTTGGTTGATTGGTTGTTCCAACAAAGCCCCTACTTCTACATAATGTAGGACAGATGTTTGTAACAATGTGACTGACAGCCATAATTAATTCTCATGTTCTCTCTAGGCTAAAATATTGAAACTTAGTTCACTCATTCACTGTGGGCCACAGAATACAGGTTGCGGGGGCGAGGTGGGATATTACAATGTGATATTTGGTCACTGAAAGGTCATCAGGGTATTTTTGTAAAGGATTTTAACAATCCCAATGTAATTTTGAACTACAGTCTTGAAGTTTGGTACACTCATTCCCTGTGGGATACAGAGCTAGGTGAAAGAGGGAATCCCAGTGTTGACCTTTCCATCAGATGTCACCCCAAATCTCTCTTTCTGGATGTAATCATTCAAGTGCCCCTTTAAGCTATAACCTTCAAAATGTGGAACACTCATTCATTATGGACTGCTGCTTACAAAATAGTAGTAGGTTTCAGTGTAGTAGCCGTGTTAGTCTGTGTCAGTAATAAATTGAATTTTCCCTTAGGTCACCAAAAGGTCAGTCTAACAGTTTATTAACATGGAGCATTCATGTTTGGTATTAGGCCTTCAATTTAGAGAAATTAGGGATATCTTAGGGGATCAGTTGTATTTAGCAAATTTAAACCAAGAACAGTGTTGAAGGTGAGTAAGTTTTGTAAAGGGTAGACTGCTGTCAACTAGCAATATTGTATTTTCTCTGGCCAAATTGCCTTTCTGGATTTCACAGCTATACAAAAAGCTGGGTGAAACTCAGAAGTTTTGTTTTGCAAGTGTTGAAAGTGAAAACTTTTTCTCTGCTTTTGACCCACAGTAGTTTATGTCCCTGAGCTTCACTTTGAGTTCCTAGTTCAAAGGAAACCAAAATGTTTTCAAAGTCAAACAATCAAAACTAGTTATGTTTGAATAGTTTGACTAAAATCACCAAAGTACTCAGAATCATCCCTTTTTAAAGATTGAACTGCATTTATGATCCAGCAGTTAATCACTGAAATTTTGTTTAAGTGAAAAGCTTTATCTTTTCCCTCCCTCCGTTGGGTGATCATCAGATGTTGTCAGACTGCTGTTTGTGATGCATTCCACATTTGAGCCTGGTTTGTTGTGATAAGTTACCAGGAAAAGCTCACACGTTGGAAGTCATATTTTTTGTTTCTCCTATATCCCTGACTAGTTGAGCATAACTCACATGATCAGAAGGACCAGCCCAGCTCAACAGAAGCTATTGTCATATGTTTTTTCAGAGATAAGTTGAATTTCTGTTGAGCTACCTGATCTAGCTGGAAAAATATAGGGGGGGAAATTCTTCTAATCATACTCCCTGTGTCTGTCTGACTCTGGCAGACAATGTCCTAGTACATTTATTGCTGTCTGTAATATATTTGGAAACTGTCTTAGACCTAATATAAGTTTCTCTAGATTTTACAGGAGTAAACTTATTGGTTTCACTGACTGAGTTCTCTGTATCAGCCTGAGGCCTATAGCATCTTGTTATTGAATAAAGGCATTCATACTGTCTTCTTCTCTAGCTCCCCAATTTGAGGGATGTTATCTTAGCGTTTTTATCATTGAATTGTCCCCCTCTTTTTACACCAGGATTTCTCCCTCAGATCTGAATTGTTTTGTGCCACAGGAATGAAGAGTAGTGTATAGGTATGTTAAAGAGAGATGGTGCGGGAGGGTTTGGGGCAAACACATTTTAACAGCTATCATGTCATTTCCCATATCAGGTCTGTCTCTCACATTTCTTGATCTTTTTATGTAGCTGAACAGTAGCTGTATTTGGCAGCAACTTTAAAAATAAAAAATCATCTTACCATTAGTGGGAGAGAGTGATCCTATTTATCCTTTGTTGCCAAACAGTAACTGTATATAGAAAAGCTTTTTGCTCTGCAGTAGTTGTAGTATAAGAATGTGGGTATTCTTATATCTAAAATTACATCCAGGTAGTGATAAGTGTCTCAGAGAGACAGGAAATTCAGTGTTATGGTTAAATGAGTGTGCTGGATAATACGTTTTCCACTTCCTGACCATAGTGTGTTGGCCCAGTATTTATGTTTTACTGATGGAAATACTGCATATGTTGAAAATTGTCAATGGAAAGTGTAGCTTTTGGATAGCACTATACTTGCAATCACAAAAAGAATGTTGTGCCATATAGTTTTCAAGTATAATTATTTATTATGATATATGAGTAAAGTGTCTGGTGTTTAACAGAACTTGATGGCTAAAGATAAATATCTTGACTCTTTATGGGTCTTTTTTAAGGTCATTGGCAATTAGTTTATGCCAAATTTGGGAGAATGCAACTGGCAACATCACCTGTATAATAAATATCTGCATGACTAAAAAATTCACTCCTCATTTGTTACCAATAGAGGTTTATTTGTTATTTTTAAAAGCCAGTGTTTTTACTTAGTTTTTGTTTTCTTTGTAGCACTCTTTGACTCATTTTGTACTGCTGGAAACTCAAGTAATCTATATACTCTGTCTCCAAAACTGTGCTCATTTCTGTTGACATTGCTTCCCTTATTTTTGGTCATCAAAATCATCAACCATCATTCAGATAAAATTTTCAAAAGTTTGGTTATCTCATTTTTTGGATGCCAAACCCTAAATAACCATAGCTTCCATTGACTTCAGTTTGAGTTGTGGGAGAACTGGTCAGATTCTGCTCTTACCTACCTATACTTTTATAAATCTGAAATAACTTCATTGACTTCAGCAGAGTGAATGAGATCAGAATCCAGCCTTAAGCCAAACACACAGGTTACATTAGGTGTATTGTATTACATTAGAAAACAGAAAAAAAATTAAAAATGGTTCCTCACTTTTTGCCCCCTGACAACACTGCAGTATTTTTCATAGCAATATTTATAGCTACAAATGCACAGTAAATACCAAAAATGCTAGTAATTTATATCTATGGGGTATCACTTTGACTTGCCTACCAATTGCTACAACTGAGTTCAAATTTTTTTTTCTGTTTGGTTGGCTGAAGCTCCTTACAGCTGAGAGATCCCTCAGCCTTATGTCACCTGTTGAAATCTCAGGGATGATTCAACACATTCCATGCATGACACAAATCATTCTTTTTCAATATGTCTGACTGTCAAGGTTATAATAATATTTCAGTTCAGTCACATCTGAAAACACTCTCAATCCTTGATTTAAACTACATTCTGTTTCAGAGATGGCCACACTTCAGTAGTAGGTGAGTATTGCTTCAATGAGGCCTCAGTAGAGTTGAGGGTGGTCAGCACTGTGACACTGCACCCCGTATTCTTCACAGTGATGTTATTATGATATGATTATGACATAGTTGCAATGTATTTTATGCAAGATAAGTCATGTGAGATGTCATTGGAAAGGTTATGATTTGCTGAATATGGTTATCCTATTTGTATGCATGTATCATTTTTTTATCTGACGTTATGACTATTGACTATGTATGTATTTCACATGTAGCTATTCCTGGGCAACGCCCACTAGACAAAAAGCTCTCAGTCTAGATGGCTGGCTGGGAAGGGCCCATTCAAGTTAATGAGCCATTAGAGAGAAAAATAGGCCTTAGGAGATCCTGGAGAGCTTTCCTGAGGATGCTACAGATGGCCTCCCCGTAATGGCTGCTGTGACACTACAGGGACATGTGACCAGGTCACCTGGTGCTGGACTCCATCTTGGGATGTATTTGAAACAAAGGGTTCCAGCCATATCCCAAAGCTATATAAGGCAGAAGAGTGACATCATTGTGGTTCTTCACTGACTCCCCTACCCAAGAAGACTCCTGGAAACACCTAAGGAACAAAGGCTGAACTAGGGGAAGTGCTGGACCCAGGCTAAAGGGAAATTTAGCCTGTGAATGGAACACTTGGGGATTCCAAGCTGTAAGCAAGTGCATCTTGCCCCTTAATAATCTGTAGCCTGCTTGTATCATCACTTAGGGTGAGAATTTGCTGTTCATATCCAATCTATGTAGTATACTAAGCTTAGTTTGAATTTTTTTTGTTTATTTGCTGGGTAATCTGCTTTGATCTGTTTGCTATCCCTTATAATCACTTAAAATCTATCTTTTGTAGTTAATAAACTTGGTTTTGCTTTATCTACAACCAGTGTGTGGGAGTCATAACTCGGGGCAGAAAGCTGCTATATATTCCTCTCCATATTGAGGGAGAGGCAAATTTCATGATCTTAGGGTGTACAGTTCTCTGTGCAGCGCAAGATAGTATAATTTCAGGTTTACACTCCAGAGGGAGTGCGTGCCTGAGTAGCTGGGAAGTATGGCTGGAGCCTTCCCATACAGCAGCTGGTCAGAGCATCTGCATATAACTGCTGCTGGATGTGTGCCTACCTATATTTGTTCTGGTCAAAGTGCAGGCTGGAGCTGGAAGAGAGTTTATCAGCTTGTCACAGCAGTACAGTGTAAAGGGGAGCCCAGGCTGGTGGGACGGGGGGCTCAGTGGTACCCCAGTTCCAGTTGGCACCCTGGGGGGAACCCGTCACAAGCACCTCCCAGGACCAGGTCCCCTAAGACTGGCTAAATTCTGCTCCCATTAACCCCTGTGAAATCCCATAGTCTTTAAAGTGTGCATAGAGTCAATTAAAGTTCTTTCGATGGGGGTCATAGAGGATCACAAGCTAAATATGAGTCAAACATGTAACACTGTTGCAAAAAAAGCAAACAGCATTCCGGGATGTATTAGGAGGAGTGTTGTATGCAAGACATGAGAAGTAATTCTTCTGCTCTACTCCGCAGTGATTAGGCCTCAACTGGAGTATTGTGTCCCGTTCTGTGAGCCACAATTTAGGAAAATTGTGAACAAATTAGATAATGTCCAGAGAAGAGCAACAAAAATGATGAAAGGTCTAGAAAACATGACCTATGAGGGAAGATTGAAAAAATTGGGTTTGTTTAGTCTGGAGAAGAGAAGCCTGGGAGGGGACATGATAACAGTTTTCAAGTACATAAAAGGTTATTACAAGGAGGAGGGAGAAAAATTGTTCTTCCTAACCTCTGAGGATAGGAGAAGAAGCAATGGGCTTAAATTGCAGCAAGGGAGGTTTAGGTTGGACATTAGGAAAAACTTCCTAATTGTCAGGGTAATTAAGCACTGGAATAAATTGCCTAAGTTGGTTGTGGAATCTCCATCATTGAAGATTTTTCAGAGCAGGTTAGACAAACACCTGTCAGGGATGGACTAGATAATACCATGAGTACAGGGGACTGGACTAGATGACCTCTCAAGATCCTTTCCAGTCCTATGATTCTATGAAATCCTTCAGGATGAAAGGTGCAATAGAAATATAAAATAATTGTATCACTTTTTTCATGTCAGTTAGTACAATTTATGTATGCACTGGGCACCCAAGGATATACTTTCATGTATGCGCCACACAGAGAGCAGTACAAGGAAGCTCCAGAATGCCAAACGCTTTCTAAGTGACAAGCTGATTTTATTGTGTTCTGCTTGGGAGGCTTTTTGTTAAGTCTATTTTTAATATTATATCCATTGGGGTTGCTTTCCAGAAAAGCTGATTCACTTTTAATTTTTAAACCTGAACTCTTATTTAAAAATCTTTAAATGTTTTAATTTGTGCTGATTGCCATCAGCGATACACAGCTGCTCTTAACCCTTTGTTCCTACCACAAACTACTGGCATCCAGAGCTATGTCCAAACTTCCCACATAACACATCTTGAAGTCTCAGCCTTGGACTCAGGAAAATCTCAGGGAGGCAAAGCAGTATGGAGAGATCAGCACCAATATCTTCTCTAGTACAACAAATATTACTCACTCTCTGGAAATTATTTTTTAGTTTAAGATAATGAATAATATGTTGTTTATAAAATATTAGCATCTACTAAGTGCCAAATGGTCGGTGCTGTACAAGACATAAGAGAAGACCCTATCCATGTTTGAAGGAGCTTACAATTTCAGTGGGTGTTTACAATGGGAAAAACATTGTCTCAGTCGATAAAAACACAAGAATGGTGTGCAGCGCTTGACCCATAACCATACATGACCTTCAGAGTATATCTAAAAGCCCATCTTTCTGAGCACATGTTTTGGGTGGGTTAAGTGATTATGTGGGAGTGCAGGGCTTTTGTTGAAATTTTGAGACATCCAGAAATTTTGTTCTGCAGTGTTTTCCAACTTGACTCATTGTTTTATGTGAGTGGGGTTTGCTGCTGTTTTGTTTTTTATTGTTATGAACTGTGTTTCTGATGATGGCAGAACACCTACAGCCTGGGAATAGGCTTGTTTTATTTTGTTTTAGCTTAAGTACCTAGAAGTAAATAATTCCCAATTATGGAATTCCCCCCTCATCCCTAAACAGATGAGTCTTTATGATTTATTTAATAACTATGACTATTTCTCAATAATCATACAGCATTCAAATTCCTATACCTGTACTTTATCTGAGGGCCATTAAAATCAACGCAAAGCAGAGGGATTTGTATACTCTTTTTTCTGTGTTGTGATGGAGTGCTGCACTCCATACAACCAAAACAAAACTTTGCTGTTTTAACTTCTGACTCCCTCTAACCAGTGGCTTTTCAACCAGACATACGCGTACCCCTGGAGGTACGCAGAGGTCTTCCAGGGGGTACATCAATTCATCTAGATATTTACCTAGTGTTACAACAGCCTACATAAAAAGCACCAGCAAATTCAGTACAAACTAACATTTTATATAGACAAAATGAGAAAATAAGCAAATTTTCTCAGTAATGGTGTGCTGTGACACTTTTGTATTTTTATGTCTGATTTTGTAAGCAAGTAGTTTTTAAATGAGGTGAAAGTTGGGGTATGCAAGACACATCTGACTCTTGAAAGGAGTACAGTAGTCTGGAAAGGTTGAGAACCACTGCTCTAAAGCCTTTCACTCAGCCTAGCACTAGATACTGTTGCACCTCGGCTGAGTTGTGGCCAATTTTGGCACTTTGCAGCAGGTAATTTGCCATTCTTGGAGAGAAACTGAGTCAGGTTACCATGTGATTTATTTGCTTATACAGTACTATGTACAAGGTCTTATCTACACACTGTAAACGAGCCATGTTACTCCCCAACAAAGATAAGCCCAACAGCACTCAAGCAATGTGATAAATCCCAGCTCAGTCACCATGAACCGTCACCAGGAACAGCTGCCCTTATACTGTTCAAATGCCATGGAACCTTCCCTTCCTGTATGCCCTCTCACTCGCCAGTCAAGAACGGAAGAGCAGCAGCAGATTCACCACACTGCCCCTGCTGACCTATTACCACTTAGACCTGGTCTACACTAGAAGTTTATGTCGAATTTAGCAGTGTTAAATCGAATTAACCCTGCACCCGTCCACACAACGAAGCTATTTATTTCGACATAAAGGGCTCTTTAAATCGATTTCTGTACTCCTCCCCGACGAGGGGAGTAGCGCTAAATTCGACATGGCCATGTCGAATTAGGGTTAGTGTGGACGGAATTCGACGCTAATAGCTCCGGGAGCTATCCCACAGTGCACCACTCTGTGGACACTCTGGACAGCAGTCCGAGCTCGGATGCTCTGCCCAGCCACACAGGAAAAGACCCGGGAACATTTGAATTCCTTTTCCTGTTTGGCCAGTTTGAATTGCATTTCCTGTTTGGACATCGTGGTGAGCTCAGCAGCACTGGCAACGATGCAGAGCTCTCCAGCAGAGGTGACCATGCAATCCCAGAATAGAAAGAGGGCTCCAGCATGGACTGATCGGGAAGTGTTAGATCTGATAGCTGTATGGGGAGATGAATCCGTACTATCAGAGCTACGGTCGAAAAAATGGAATGTGAAAATTTACGAAAAAAATCCAAGGCCATGATGGACAGAGGATACAGCCGGGATGCAACGCAGTGCCACGTGAAAATCAAGGCGCTGAGACAAGTGTACCAGAAGACGAAAGAGTCCAATGGGCGCTCCGGGTCTCAGCCCCAGACATGCCGTTTCTACGCGGCACTACATGCAATCCTAGGTGGGGCCGCCACCACTACCCCACCCCTGTCCGTGGACTCCGACGATGGGGTTTTATCAACGGCCACTTCCTCGGAGGTTTTCGCGGACAGGGAAGATGATGAAGGAGATGAGGAGGACGAGGCAGTCGACAGCGCTTTCAACGCTGATTTCCCCGCCAGCCAGGATCTCTTCATTACCCTGACAGAGATCCCCTACCAACCCTCCCAAGGCGGTAACCCGAACCGTGAATCAGTGGAAGGATCAGTAGGTGAGTGTTTTAAACATATCTTTTGAATAGAATAGACATGGTATTTTAGCAATGGGTTTTTAATGATTAATTTGACCTAGGCGCTCTAGCTGCATTCATGGCCAGTGCAGCTACTGGAAAAGTCTGTTAACATGTGTGGGGACAGAGCAGAAATCCTCCTGGGACATCTCCATGAAGCTCTCCTGGAGGTACTGTGAAAGCCTTTGCAGAAGGTTTCTGGGGAGAGCGGCCTTATTCCATCCTCCATGGTAGGAAACTTTACCACGCCAGGCCAGTAGCAGGTACTCCGGTATCATTGCCTGGCAAAGCATGGCGGCATACGGCCCCAGTGTTTGCTGGCATTCACGCAGCATAAGGTCTTTCTCTGTCTGCGTAATCCTCATCAGAGTGATATCAGTCATGGTGACCTGGTTGGAAGTAGGCGAATTTTTTTATGGGGACTGTTTGCCTGTTCCTTTAAAAAAATCTACCCGGCGGATTCCAGCCACGCGGTGGGGGCGAGGAGGGGGAACGTTCCTGCTGGCCGGTTCGCTGGCAACATGCAGGGATCGTTCCCGGAACAGCCACGCGGTGGGGGGGGAAGGGGGACAGTTCCTGCTGGCCGGTTCGCCGGCAGCATACAGGGATCGTTCCCGGTAACAGCCACGCGGTGGGGGGGGGGAAGGGGGACGTTCCTGCTGGGCAGTTTGCCGGCAGCATGCAGGGACCGTTCCCGGGAACAGCCAAGCGTTGAGGTGAAGGCTAAACCGACCATCCCAGAGAATGGGATGGCTGGTGTTACTGTGGTTTCTGCAGCTGCACGTTAACACGCACAGTGCGGCAGTAACTGGCCAACTCTAGGAGCTCTGCTTGGAACGGGAAAGGAGGGCGCTGCTGTAAGTTAAGCTTTCAGCAGCCAAAAGTCTACGGCTTACCATGACCGCCTGCTAGCCGAAATCCGTTGCCCGGCCCCGCTTGTGTGATCTGCACACCAAGACCCCAGGCACTCAATATAAAGAATAAAAATGCGACCTTGTACTGAAATCACATGTGATAGGTAGTGTGCATGGTCTTGTTCACAGGGAAAGACTATAATCATTGTTCTGGAAAATGTATCTTTGTAAAGAATTCACTCCCTTTTTTTCATCCCACTGCGGCGAGTGTCTCTCGGGTTCCTCCGGCATCTCCCTCCCAAAGGCTGGCACAGATAAGGCAGTGAAAGAAACGAACACGGGACGAGATGTTCTCCGAACTCATGCACTGCTCCTGCACTGAGGCAGCACAGCAGAGTCAGTGGAGAGAGAACATGTCGCAAGCATCCAGCAAATGGGAGGAGAGGACGGAAGCTCGTGAGGACAGGTGGCGGCTGGAAGACCGGCAGGTGACTGAGACGCTGCTTGGGGTAATGTGGGAGCAAACGGACACGCTCCAGCGCCTTGTAGATGTTCTGCAGGACCAGAGGCAGGAGGACAGAGCCCCGCTGCAGCAGATCTCTAACCGCCCTCCCCCGCCACAAAGTCCCATACCCCCCTCACCCAAAGTCCCAAAAAGGAGGGGTGGCAGGGTCCGTGGAAACAACCAGTCCACCCCTGCGGACTGCTCAAGTAGCAGAAGGCTCTCATTCCCCAAGTTTTGATGCGTCCTTTCCTTCCCTCCAACCGCACCCCACCCTAGCCTCCATCCCAGTTTCCTCCCTTTACTGAAAAATCCTTAATAAAAAAGATGGTTTTCTTGAACAATGTTTCCTTTATTTTCTTTTTAAAGGTGTGTTTGAAGGGAGGGAAGGGGGTTGGTAATTGGAGAGGATAGGCAATATTAACAGGGTAAAGAAACGGGGGCAGGTTCACCTCCTGTTTACACAAACGTAAGAGTCACTGGTTACCCTGGTCAGTCTGGAAGCTAGCTTTCAAAGCTTCCCGGATGCGCAGCGCGTCCCGCTGGGATCTTCTAATCGCCCGGGTGTCTGGCTGCGCGTAATCAGTGGCCAAGCAATTTGCCTCAACCTCCCACCCCACCATAAATATCTCCCCCTTGGTCTCACAGAGACTGTGGAGCACACAGCAAGCTGCAATAGCAATGGGAATATTTGTTTCGCTGAGATCTGAGCGAGTAAGTAAGCTTCTCCAGTGAGCTTTCAAATGTCCGAAAGCACACTCCACCACCATTCTGCACTTGCTCAGCCTGTAGTTGAACAGCTCCTTTTCACTGTCCAGGGCACCTGTGTACGGCTTCATGAGCCAGGGCATTAGCGGGTAGGCTGGGTCCCCAAGGATCACTATAGGCATCTCCACATCCCCAACAGTAATTTTCTGGTCTGGGAAGTAAATACCTTCCTGCAGCCATCTAAACAGACAAGAGTTCCTGAAAACGCGAGCGTCATGAACCTTTCCCGGCCATCCGACGTTGATGTTGGTAAAACATCCCTTATGATCCACCAGTGCTTGCAGCACCATTGAAAAGTAGCCCTTTCGGTTAATGTACTGGCTGCCCTGGTGGTCCGGTCCCAGGATAGGGATGTGCGTTCCGTCTATAGCCCCACCGCAGTTTGGGAATCCCATCGCAGCGAAGCCATCTATTATCACCTGCACGTTTCCCAGGGTCACTACCTTTGACAGCTACAGCTCCATGATTGCGTTGGCTATTTGCATCACAGGAACCCCCACGGTAGATTTGCCCACTCCAAACTGATTCGCGACTGACCGGTAGCTGTCTGGCATTGCAAGCTTCCAGAGGGCTGTGGCCACTCGCTTCTGGACTGTCAGGGCTGCTCGCATCCTGGTGTCCTGGCGTTTCAGGGCAGGGGACAGCAAGTCACAAAGTTCCAGGAAAGTGCTCTTACACATTCGAAAGTTTCGCAACCACTGTGATTCATCCCAGACCTGCAGCACTATGCGGTCCCACCAGTCCGTGCTTGTTTCCCGGGCCCAGAATCGGCATTCCACTGTATCAACATGACCCAGTGCCACCATGATGTCCATGTTGTGGGGTCCCGTGCTTTGAGAGAGGTCTGTGCCCCTCTCATCGTCACTGTCCTCACCGCGCTGCCGTAGCCTTCTCGCCCGATTTCTCAGCATCTGCCTCTGAATAAGGTGGACGATAAGGCGCGAGGTGTTGACAACGGCCATAACTGCGGTGATGATCGCAGCGGGCTCCATGCTCGCGGTGCTGTGGCGTCCGTGCTGTCAATCAATGGAAAAGGGCGCGAAATGATTGCCTGCCACCGCTTTCACGGAGGGAGGGGGGAGTAAGGGTTGAATGACGACAGTTACCCAAAACCACCCGCGATACATTTTTTGCCCCATCAGGCATTGGGGGCTTGACCCAGAATTCCAATGGGCAGCGGGGACTGCGGGAACTGTGGGATAGCTACCCACAGTGCACTGCTTGGAATGTCGACGCTTGCACCGTTACTGTGGACTCACAAAGTCGAATTACTGTGCTTAGTGTGGACACACACGTTCGACTTTGTAATATCGGTTTCAAAAAATTGGTTTAAGTAAAATCGACCTACTCTCGTAGTGTAGACATACCCTTAGTGGATTCATTACAATGTTAAATACTATTTAATTACAAACTTTCTCTTCGCTGTAGGAGAGGTCTTCCTCAAGGGACTCAATAGGGAAAAGTCTTGTGATTCAGACAACTTAGAATGGCACTCATGAGATCTGAGTTCAATTCCTTGCTCTACCACAGACTTCCTATGTGACCTGAGGAAAAATTGCTCAGTCTCCCTGTGCCTGAGCTTCCTATCTGTAAAATAGAGGTGTTATTTATTTAGAAATATTCTCTTTCTTTCTCCCTTTGTATGTCTTGTTTATTTAGATGGTAAGCTCTTTGGGAAAGGAACTCTCACTTACTATGCGTATGTACAGCACATAAGTGCAAAGCGGTCACAATCTTAGCGGGGACAACTAGGCACTTACTCATACAAACAATTCATTAAAAAAGGGTCAGGAAGAGCAGGAGGAGATATTGAGAAGGCTGGAGTTAGGTTGGTGACAAGGTGGGGAAACTGTCAGAGGCTGAGGAAGCTATCTTTGTTGTGGGCATACAGACGGGGATTTCAGGGAGCTGTAGTCATTCAGAGAAAAGGGATTTATAGCATCCAGTTATACCAAAGGGATTAGAGGAGGAGCTCATTTCAGTTTAATCCTAACTCTCTGTTATACTGGTAATCACCACACCTTGGGCTAGTGAACTTTTTGGATATCAGCCTTGAATTTTATTTAGCTCAGGCTATGGTTATCAACTCATAAACTCAGGTTACTATTTAGGTATATGGTAGTTAGACACCCGGTGTGGTGGCATGCACTTGTAATCCCAGCTGTTTGGCAGGCTGTGGTTGACGGATCACTCAGAAGTTCTAGGCTGCTGTGCGCTATGTCAATCAGGTGTCCGGTGCTACTGACAGCTTGGCCAGCGGGTAGTTAGAGGACCGGCTAGAACAACACATCTGATGTGTTGTGATCAGCGCTCTCTCTGTGAGGGCTGATGGACCGATCAGTGATGGTAGTTATAACCCTAAAACAGGAATGGTTTTAGCGTTGCTCTTTTGTTTCATGCACTCAGACCATCAATTTTATGTCACTACTTTATTTCTTATTGTAAGTGCTGACATCTGGAGTGTGTAGATCACCAGAAAGGCTAGTTTTAAAACTGAGACAGACTGCTTTGCAGCACAATGCAAAGATGCCAGAAAAGACCCCCTCACCTTGGGGGAAATATATAAAAGCTGGAAACCAACTTAGGATGTGATTCACTTCAATGGCAGATAAGAGTGCTTAGTACAACTAGTTCTATTTTGTTTATTTTTAAATTTTGGTCCTGGTTCTGCTATCTTTGTCACACTGAATAGAGCCTTACTCAGCAAATAGTCCCACTGAAATGTGACTATCCATGCATGGAGCAAGGTATGACCCATGGTGAGTAAGGGTGGCAGAATGTAGACATTTATTAATTGATATGGTACCAATGGTAAAAAAAAAAAAAAAAAAAGTTAAATAAACAAGTACTAGTAGGCAACTCTTGAAAAAAAACAAAGCTAAATAGGCTCAAAACCCCCAAAAAATCTAGAAAGAAAGAAGCTGTTCTAACTGAGGGGAGAAATTGGCCAGGAAGGAACTGACCCAAATAGGCACAGAGCCTAGACGACAGCAACTGAGGGACTCTGGTGACAAGGCTAATTCTTAATCACAGTCAAAACTGGCAGATGCTTGGGCCCTGTTTTCCATGCCAGCTCTGCAATTTACAGGCTAGACCTGCCTCCCTCTCTGGTCACGGGACAAGAGTGGAAGGCAACTCATGGCCTGATTCCCCCTCTTCTGGAAACTTGCGGTTCTGCTTTTACATGGTGCCTTGTAAATCACTGTCCTCTTTAGCGAGCATACTAGGGCAGGTTGTTCCCTACATTCAAAGCTT